>JBBCAQ010000037.1:20000000-20656586 GCA_038050395.1 Parthenolecanium corni | reverse complement strand
CCAGACACCGTAATGGTAGTGAAAGAGGTCTCGTGTAAGTAAAATAATTATAATGAATTTTTAAAAAATGTCTCAATTTTCAAAAGCAATGGAATTTTCGTAAAATAATTTAGTATTTAGACGGGATGAACTGGTACACCTATGCCCCATAACTCGCCGATTTCTTCAATTTTGTGGCATGCTATTTATTGAATTGAAAATCGAAAGTGCCAAGTTTTTTTTGAATTTTAATTTCGTTATTTAAATAGGTACGTGTATTGAATTTCATAATATTATGTACGTCAAATACGAATCAAATATTATGAGATGTTTTACTCTGATGTGGTACTGTGTTGAGAATTTTATTTTCAACTTGAGAATTATTTGCCCTCAAATTTTTTGTTTGACCTTGAAAAATCGGTTTCTTTCCTTACAATTAATTTCTCTCTCCTAACTGTCGTATCTATGCAAGTTTGAGAGAAGATTCACTTTGAAACCTTCACGAGTAGACAACAGATATTTATATAGACTAATTTTTTTTTCATCTTCGTGGTCGCAACAAACTATTATTTTTACTTAAATAAAACAGCATCGTGAAAATAATTCTCTAAAGGCTGAATAATTGATTTAAGAAAATTTGGTCTTGTAAACGTTTCAAACCTATTCGATAAAAACTGAACAAGTTTTGATTCCTATATTATGCACCCAAAATCGAAAAATTGAGTTAGCATAGTGATGAAAGATAACGCTTGTAGCTAATCGAGAATGAGGAGAATATAAATGAACCTGTATTTACTTTGAATATTTAATAATTGGCACCCGCCAGTAGGGAAATTTAAATTTCTGATTGAAAAATTTAATTGGTATTATTACATCTTTTGCTTGATGGAAAAATTTGACTGGAAACTGAGTTGATTGCTCGAATTATTTTTTTACCATCACATGTTGAGACATGACCTTGATGTTCTTTTACGAAAATTTAAAACATTTTTAACCGGTTTCGTAAAAAGATGACTAGTCGAGTGTACGTCATTAAAAATTTTTTTTAAACTAAATTTTTGCAAAAATGTGCCCAACGTGTTGCAATTACGAATCAAATCACTCGATAAAAATCGAATGTATAGAGGTTGAAAATTTCATTTCTTTCAGTTGGGTAATTTCATTAGCAATGAAACCAATAGATTCTGAACATGTTTCAGTTTTGTTCAAATTGTTAAATAACAGCAAGTTATAATGGAGTGGGGGAAAATGTATTCAAGTAAAAAAGATAGTTTTAGTCGAATAATTTTTAAAAAATGGGCCTTACAAGACACATTTTTTTCTTATCCCCCATGACAATGTTAATTGAGTTGAAATTTTTTAAAAGCAATTTAAAATTTGATACGGATTATACCATTAAATAAATTTGATTAGATATGAATTTATGTCGGAACTTTATATTTTATCATTTAATCGTTTATTCGAGTAAAATACCTATCAATATTATTGAAAATTATTGATCAATGAATTAAATTCATGTTCTCGTCGCCTGTCCACCGATATTTTTCGTACTCGATGATGTAAAAATTGATGATAGTGCGATTTTTGAACTTGAAATTTTTGCTCTTAATCTTTTACCGAAATCAACAGATTCCTAGGTCCTGGTCTTGGTACCGTACTTTGAAAATATACGAGTATTAGGTAAGTATTCGAAATTCTCAAAGTATTGAAAATTTTAAAATATTCTTGCTGACGTAGTTACTTTGATAATGTGCTAAAAATGTTTCACATGACACCACGAAATATCATAGAGTTCAGTTTTTGCGATTACACTTTCTAAACATATGATTATTTTTTAAATATTGAATCCCACTGGTGGGCAGCATAATTATGAGGGTTGGAAAAACAACCTCAATCAGTGATGACATTCGATCCCTTACTTCATAAGAGCAATACAGGATATGTCTATACGAGGATCTTATTCTGCTAATTTTATTTTTAAAATGGAATGCAGACCATTGGGCCGCTGTTGAATTCAATTTAAGGATGTCCCTTTCTTTTTCAGTTTCATTTTTTTTACTTTTTTTCTCGAGTCCTACCCCACCCCTCCTCAAAAAAAAAAAAAAAAGGTTTTTTGCGATCCTCAAAATATGCGTTAAAATTTTGAAAATCCAAAAAAAAAAGTTCGTTCGGGCATATAGAATATATGTACGAGTATGTTCGAGAGTAACTTATTCAAACTTTAGCCAATTTGGTGCGAAACTCGGTGAAAAAAATTGTAAATCGTGAACCACTCGAAAAAAGCAAAGGCAGACCACGCCCTTAAAGCTATATAATCTATCCAAAAATGAGTTTTCCTCATGGAAGTATTTGTGGCTTCTACTTCTACCATTACCTACTTGAAGTTTTCAAACAAATCCCTCCTTAGCCCTCTATGCAAATTTCATTTGAATTCACCATTCATATCGGATTTAGTGCTGTATAAGTGAACCTAAATTAAATTGCTCTGTATTCAGCTCTTGTGATTTTTGATTTATTAACATTTTTGTTTTCAGTTTTTTTTTTTTTTTTTGGGGGGGGGGGAATTTGCCACGATGTTAAAAATCGATTCTAGATATCGAGAATGTAAGCAAAACATAAAATTATGATGCGCGCGCCGTTGTCGGTTGTCATCTAACGGTTCTTATCAATAATCTCGTGATTGATCATTGATTTTCTTGGTGGTTCATTAATCGATTTCAATTTTATAATTTTCATCGCTGTATTATTGTTGTGATTTTTTATGCTTTTTATCATGAAATATGTTTAACATATTGAAGATATAACAGTGATTAACTGAAATTTATGTTTTTTTTTTTCAGTGTTGACTGTACAGTTCAATGGACCAGTGGCTGAAGGCAGACTACCATACTAGGAGCACTCACCTGTTCTGATGGCGTACTTCCCAGTCATCAACGAAGCTCTTGATGGTGTACAAGTGGGAAGGACATAATGGCGATTGAGAATCACTCCGTGATATGCTAGAGCATCGATATTGGAAGTTCTCAATTGATTGCCGCCGTGGAAGCCTACGTCATTCCATCCCTGGAATTGAAAAACTGTTCTCAGCACATGTTTTCAAGCCGCGTCATTCTATTCTCAAAATAAAGTGGACCATTCGGAAGTATGTACTAGGTAAGTCCTTTTCTTATAATTCGGATATATTAGTATTGGTGTCTTGTAGACTTATTTAAGAGTGTTGTAAATTTACGAAAGGTGAAGGAAAATACCTCCCTACTGTTTCACTATTTAATATTGTCTACTGAAACTGAAAATTAGCACCCAGATTCATAACCCACTTGGATTGTCGGATGTGTTGCCCCGATTAATAATGTATTAAAAGTCTCGCCCTCTACCCTTTTCGACTTTGAGAATTGGGGATGGGGGCTTAGTGTGCTCCATAATTCAGCTTTTTACGTACATATCTTCACAAATATTGGTAACTTTTCAATTTAAAAAAAAAAAACGCATACAAATATTTTAAATGAAATTTTCATTAAAAAAGTAACTCTCGTGAAATGTCTCTGTCTTCCTCTTATGGGTTTGTGAAAATGGCAGGAAAAAAAAGCTCTACAGCAGTGGCGTCTGCTCTGGGTGTGCAAGGTGTTCACTGCACACCCAAACAAATTAAAAAAAAAAAATTCTAAAAAACAAAGAAATGAGAAGGCACTTGTATTCTTACGTTTCTTATTTTTCTCCTTCTTTCAAAATTTTTGTTAACAGCTGAAGATCCTCTTTTCTTTTCAGTTTTGTATTTTCTAATTTTTCCCCAATTTTTATCACTCTTTTTACGGGATGGGGGGGGGGGGGGGGGAGGAAAAAAGGTTCGATTTTTGAAGTTGAACCTCAAAGTTGAACACCCAAAAAATACTACCATGCGACGCCACTGCTCTACAGGGAGCAGTTTTAGCTCCTTTGAGTTGAAATTCAAGTCACAGACAGATATCATAAGGTACGTGATATATTTTGGGTAGTATCAATCGAATCGATTGTGGGATTTCTTTATTTTTTATTGATTTCGTCGATGTTATTGATATTGTATGTTGCAATTTTCGCAAGCCCGTAATTTTACGTGGTATTATATAAACATATAAAATACGGGTATTTTACTAGTGGCTTTTTCTACCAGAAAATTTGATTTTAAACTTTTTTTGGCTGCTATTTTTATTTTTTATTTCTTATTTTTTGTCGCTGAAAAATCCATATTTGCCAAGATGGGTACATGAAAAAGAAAAACTGACTTTAAAAAATGATATTTGCTTGTCCAAGACCATAAGAATTATCAGCAAATTTTTTGCACTCCTGATAATATTACAATACGTGGTGATAATTTTTTGGGACTTTGAAGGTTTTGGACCTAGACCTACGTATTATACATTTTGTTGGAAATTGTTTTTAGTACTTATCTTTGAAAGTCAAGTCAAGGAAATGCTAGCTAAAATTTTCAATGTTGCTAGATCGTATGTAAAAAATTACACGCACGCACTGCCCACTGGCCCAAACTGATTTTTTTAGCAGCTAGAATGTGTAGACTTACGCACAGCTCAGCATTTGCTTGAACTGCTTTTTCCAACAGCCGGAACGTTGTCAAGAATCACACACAGCTCAGTTGCATATCACCGTTCATTTTAATGTAAAAAATTTTCTTTCATCATTTTATTTGTCATTCTATACTGTATGAGAAAATGCAAAAAAAACTGAGTTTTGACTTCCCTCGCCATATGATTTAAATTTTAGAAACATTTTTCCTTCACCTTGTCTCACGAAGAATTTGCATTTCGCTAATTAATACGCGGCACAGGATATAAATTATCAAGATTAGGTTTCCACCACAGTCTCGTAATGATAACAGTTATTTAGGCAAGTTAATTCAGAGTACACTTGTCCATATACTTACCAAATCATCAGCTATAATTAAAATAATATTTGGCTTTTCCGCTTTTCCCGTTACCAGTTGAATAATATTGAGTAAAAATACCACCAACGCGCCATTAACGATCGACATAATTGAGTTTTCAATTCGATTTTCAACCGGCCGAAATTGAATTACGAATAATTTTTTCGTGAATGGGTGAGCGACCCTTCTCGTATGTGTTTCGCAATTGCTCACATGTTTTCTATTAAGACCTTGCTCTACGCACGGCACACCAAGAATGAGCTTCGTACTTGTTGGACGGATAACCTGTACCGGTTGTCTTTTTTTTTTATAATCAAAAACGAGGAGCATTATGTGATACGGAACGAGTAATTTAGATCATGAAAATTTTTGAAAGTTTTTTTGTTTTGTTTCGTCCTGCTTCGCAAATTCAGTTTAGTTCTCGAACTCGAGTAATTTGTGCGACAAAAAATTTATTGAAATTATACTTCTTCAGGCTCGTTCGGCTGACAAGTAAAATGGAAGGAATGAGACGTATTTTCTCGCCAACGTTTTATGGTTTTGTTACTAGTATGTCAGTTGTGATTGACCAATTTCCTTAAAGAAAAAAAATTTGGGCACTAATTTTCATGCACGTGGTAGACAATTTTGTTTAAAGTATTAGTAGGTAATTATGACGTATATGATAAATTATTGAAAATTATTCGCATTAAAAATATTGAAACGTTATTCCTTCAAATAAATTTTAGTATGTAGCATATTTAAAAGTAGTGTGCAATTATGCGTAGAGTATCTAAAGGAGGGCAAAAAATGATTCAATTTTTAATGTATAGTAGAAATTGAGATGAGAAAGGTTACTTTGTTCACATTTGATAGATTTTATTAAAGATATTTTGAAGTTCATTGTAGGGGTTCTCGAAATATTGGTACTTTGAGAAGTCCGTCTCAAAATTTTGAGTAGTATGACACCACCCGGTACTTCTAGCCTTAAATTGAATAAAAAAAATCTTTTAACTATGAAAATGAAAAAGGGAAAGGAAGGAAGAAAAAGGAAAACACCAGTCTTCATAGCAACAATAAAGTCTGAAAAGGAACAAAAAAGTCTGTATAGCAACAAAAAAGTCCACATAGCTACTAAAAAAGTCTGCGGGGCCAATAAAAAAACTTGTGGGGAGGAGAAAAAAAAGCCTGCGAGGACAACAAAAAAACCTGCAGAGCACAGTATTTTTATTTTTAAGCAAATGATGGCCATTAACTGTAGTAGCGTATTACTTTCACTAAGTATAGCTGAGTATGCAGAATGTTTTTTTCAGCAATGACAGTCCCTTGTTATGCGGAAGTATTTTTATTTTTAAATAAATGATGACCAATCATTAATAGCTGATATATTAGTTAGCAAGTACAGCCTATTCCGCCAAATTTTCTCTTTTTCAGTAAATATGGCCCATTAATTGTAGAGGAGGATTACATCCAACAACAACAGTCTATTTGAGCTAATATTTTCTTCTTGAGCAGTTACTGTCTACTTTTATGCCAAAGTATTTTTATTTTTTTTTTTTGTGGAAATTACAGCCCGGAAAATACGCTGAAGTATTTTTATTTTTAAACAAATATGGCCACTAATTGTAGTAGAATATTAATCTCAGTAACTGTAGTTAAGTTTGTGGTCACATTTTATAAACATTTGCTTAATTTATTCGTGTAAGAATTAATTTTTTTGAAGCTTTTTCGGGCCACCTTAAAAATTTTATTATTTATATTTATGAGGTTTAGATACCACAATGACAATAATGTATTTCACTGTACCAAAATCTTTTAATAACTACCGAATAATATGATTTGCCTGTGTGATTTATTTTCTTCCGAGCCAGATGAAAATGTCAGACATCACTCAGAAGACTGCTGCATTTCTGAAAAGGTTCGAATAAATTGACTGCTAAGAGTGTTTTGTCCACTTCATTTTAATTTTCAAACAGAACTTCAAATTTCATTTTTACTATACCCGCACATTATCTACTTGAGATTAAGCAGAAACTGTCCTGCAATCTGTACCATCAGTTAAGATGAAAACATAAATTGCTCCAGTTCGTTGAAGTAAAAAAAAAATAGTAATAAAATAAGTTTAATAAACTGTGCGATAAGATAAAATGAAAACTAAAGCTAACCAAAATACTCCTACTGTCTCATTTTTGATGTAGCGTTAAAAACCCTAGTTACTAATTAAAAAAACGTTTCGTTTTCTGCGAAAATTTTTAAAATCTAATTAAATTTTCCCCTAATAATTTTTTCTGCAATTATTTAATCTTGCTCTTTATTACAGAAATGGAGGAGCTGGCCAAAAAAATGATAAATGGTCCAAAATGGGTTTAATTTGCGACGTAGAGTAAAAATGGCTGCGGATTCGGATTCAGCGTGAAAAATTACATAGGTACTGTGCATTCCAAATTTTGTGTTATTCAGTTTTTAGTCTCTTATTCGTATTTTTGTGATCCACTGAAATTTGACAAGTTTTTCTTGCAGATGGATGATGCAAGCGGTTTTGCTCTGCGGTTTGTTTCAAATTTGAGTTTTCACTTTTCAGTTGCCTTTGAGGACATAATAGCCCGATGGAAGATAGGTAATTATTCGTGTACCTGTATATTTTTGAATTTTTTTCATCTCATTACTGTCGCATTCTTTCATAATCCATATGTAAAGCCCGTTTATAATTTTCAATTTTCATCCTGCAGCTTATTTTTGGTCAATTTTATTTTTCAACAGAAATTTTTCGAGATTAGCATTGAAAAAAAATGAAAAATGGTCGAAAATGGACTTGATTTGCGACGTAGAGTAAAATGGGCTGCAGATTCGGATTCGGCGTGAAAAACTAAATACTGTGCCCGTGTCTCCTGGAAAATTTCAAAAATCTTCAATTTTTCTAGAAATGGGAAGGTTAACCCCTTTGCATTTTTTTCATTTTTTTTCCAAAATTTTTTTCGAGATTAGCGTCGATATGGGGGTTTTCGAGGTCGCTGAACCCGAATCCGAAGTTCGATCTTCGCGGCGACTCTTGTCAAGCCAGATATGGCCGAAAAAAAAAAAGAAAAATGGACGAAAATGAACTTTTATTGCGACGTAGACTAAAAAGGGCTACAGATTCTGAATCAGCGTGAAAAATTACATACTGTGCATTTCAAATTTTGTGTAATTCACTTAGTTTCTAGTCCCTTATTTGTACTAGGTACCTCTATGTGATCGAGTGAAATTTAATAAATTTTTGTTGCAGATGACACGATGAATGCGGTTTGGCTTCAGTTTCTTTCCAGTTACCTTTGGGAGCATAATAGCCGGATGGAAGATAGGTACATGTAATTATTTGTGTAGCTTTAGAATTTAATATTTTTTTATCTCATTACCGTCGCATTCTTTCATAATCCATATTTAAAGCCAGTTTATAATTTTCAATTTTCATCCTCCACCTTATTTTTGGTTAATTTTATTTTTGAACGGAAATTTTTCGATATTAGCATTGAAAAAAAAGGGAAAATGGTCGAAAATGGACTTGATTTGCGACGTAGAGTAAAATGGGCTGCAGATTCGGATTCGGCGTGAAAAACTACATACTGTGCACGTGTCTCCTGGAAAATTTCAAAAATCTTCAATTTGTGTACCTAGAAATGGGAAGGTTAACCCCTTTTCATTTTTTCGATTTTTTTTCAAAAATTTTTTTTCGAGATTAGCGTCGATATGAGGGTTTTCGATGTCGCTGAACCCGAATCCGAAGTTCGATTCTGGCGGCGGCTCTCGCCAAGCGAAATATGGCCGAAAAATGAAGAAAAATGGTCGAAAATGGACTTTAATTGTGACGTAGAGTGAAAAGGGCTACAGATTCGGATTTGGCGTTATGAACTACATTCTGTGCATTCAAAATGTGGTGTTCTTCATGTAGTTTTTAGTCTCTTATTTGTATCTTTATGTGATCCACTAAAATTTAATCCTTTTTTTGTTTCAGCTGCAAAATGGGAAGCTGTTTTGGGTCCAGTCAAAAGACACGCTCGATATGCATAATTGACTCCGCGTATAACAACACACTTTTGCCCCTACACGAATGGAGTACCAATGTTCAAGATCCAGTCTAAAAACCATTTTCTCGAAAAATGTTTCGTATCAGTCAAGATTTATTGTAATAATTTTCATTCAGAACTTGTATTTGCCAATTTTTTCCCCATACATGTGAAACCTATCTGTATAAAATATTTATTTTTCTTTGAAAATGAATTAATAAAAACTTTTCGTGAATATGACTAAAATTCTTTCATTTACGAGCAAGCAATAGTAACTCACTGAACAATTGGATGAAAAAAATGAAAATTTATGTTTTGTGTTGAAAAAATACGAGAAATATTCGCGAATATGGAAGAAAATCGACCTCAGCGCCCTCAATACTCATCTACGAGAGAAGTTGGAGACTGATATTTAGCTTTAAAGTTTTCAGATTTCAGCTACCATAATTTATCAACTTCCTGAATATTTCCAATTAAATTTTAGGTCGTTGGCTGGATTCCAGCTGTCTCAATTCTCACTCAGCTGTCTCAATTTTTGTCCAGTTGTCTCAATTTTAGTCTAGTTGTCTCAATTTTCGGCTGGATGTCACATTTTTCGTCCAGCTGTCTCAATTTTCGTCCAACTGTCTCAGAATTTACAATTATGTAGTTCACGTACCCCCCACATATTCCATTTTCAAATATTTTTGAATTTAAACCAAGAATATTCAAAAAGGGAACACGTGGGGGGGTACGTGTTACTAAATTGAAGAATATTTGAAAAGGAAATACGTGGGGGAGTACGTGTTACTAAATTCAATACTTGAAAAAGGAATACGTGGGGGGGTACGTGTTACTAAATTCGATATTTGAAAAGGGAATACGTGGGGGGGTACGTGTTACTAAATTCGATACTTTAAAAGGGAATACGTGGGGGGGTACGTGTTACTAAATTCGATACTTGAAAAGGGAATACGTGGGGGGGTACGTGTTTCTAAATTCGATATTTGAAAAGGGAATACGTGGGGGAGTACGTGTTACTAAATTCGATACTTGAAAAAGGAATACGTGGGGGGGTACGTGTTACTAAATTCGATACTTTAAAAGGGAATACGTGGGGGGGTACGTGTTTCTAAATTCGATACTTTAAAAGGGAATACGTGGGGGGGTACGTGTTTCTAAATTCGATACTTTAAAAGGGAATACGTGGGGGGGTACGTGTTACTAAATTCGATACTTTAAAAGGGAATACGTGGGGGAGTACGTGTTACTAAATTCAATACTTGAAAAAGGAATACGTGGGGGGGTACGTGTTACTAAATTCGATATTTGAAAAGGGAATACGTGGGGGGGTACGTGTTACTAAATTCGATACTTTAAAAGGGAATACGTGGGGGGGTACGTGTTTCTAAATTCGATACTTTAAAAGGGAATACGTGGGGGGGTACGTGTTACTAAATTCAATACTTGAAAAAGGAATACGTGGGGGGGTACGTGTTACTAAATTCGATATTTGAAAAGGGAATACGTGGGGGGGTACGTGTTACTAAATTCGATACTTTAAAAGGGAATACGTGGGGGGGTACGTGTTACTAAATTCGATACTTGAAAAGGGAATACGTGGGGGGGTACGTGTTTCTAAATTCGATATTTGAAAAGGGAATACGTGGGGGAGTACGTGTTACTAAATTCGATACTTGAAAAAGGAATACGTGGGGGGGTACGTGTTACTAAATTCGATACTTTAAAAGGGAATACGTGGGGGGGTACGTGTTTCTAAATTCGATACTTTAAAAGGGAATACGTGGGGGGGTACGTGTTTCTAAATTCGATATTTGAAAAGGGAATACGTGGGGGGGTACGTGTTTCTAAATTCGATATTTGAAAAGGGAATACGTGGGGGAGTACGTGTTACTAAATTCAATACTTGAAAAAGGAATACGTGGGGGGGTACGTGTTACTAAATTCGATATTTGAAAAGGGAATACGTGGGGGGGTACGTGTTACTAAATTCGATACTTTAAAAGGGAATACGTGGGGGGGTACGTGTTACTAAATTCGATACTTTAAAAGGGAATACGTGGGGGGGTACGTGTTTCTAAATTCGATATTTGAAAAGGGAATACGTGGGGGAGTACGTGTTACTAAATTCGATACTTTGAAAGGGAATACGTGGGGGGGTACGTGTTACTAAATTCGATACTTGAAAAGGGAATACGTGGGGGGGTACGTGTTTCTAAATTCGATATTTGAAAAGGGAATACGTGGGGGGGTACGTGTTACTAAATTCGATACTTTAAAAGGGAATACGTGGGGGGGTACGTGTTTCTAAATTCGATATTTGAAAAGGGAATACGTGGGGGAGTACGTGTTACTAAATTCAATACTTGAAAAAGGAATACGTGGGGGGGTACGTGTTACTAAATTCGATACTTTAAAAGGGAATACGTGGGGGGGTACGTGTTACTAAATTCGATACTTGAAAAGGGAATACGTGGGGGGGTACGTGTTTCTAAATTCGATATTTGAAAAGGGAATACGTGGGGGGGTACGTGTTACTAAATTCGATATTTGAAAAGGGAATACGTGGGGGGGTACGTGTTACTAAATTCGATACTTTAAAAGGGAATACGTGGGGGGGTACGTGTTACTAAATTCGATACTTTAAAAGGGAATACGTGGGGGGGTACGTGTTTCTAAATTCGATACTTTAAAAGGGAATACGTGGGGGGGTACGTGTTTCTAAATTCGATATTTGAAAAGGGAATACGTGGGGGGGTACGTGTTTCTAAATTCGATATTTGAAAAGGGAATACGTGGGGGGGTACGTGTTACTAAATTCGATACTTTAAAAGGGAATACGTGGGGGGGTACGTGTTTCTAAATTCGATATTTGAAAAGGGAATACGTGGGGGAGTACGTGTTACTAAATTCAATACTTGAAAAAGGAATACGTGGGGGGGTACGTGTTACTAAATTCGATACTTTAAAAGGGAATACGTGGGGGGGTACGTGTTACTAAATTCAATACTTGAAAAAGGAATACGTGGGGGGGTACGTGTTACTAAATTCGATACTTTAAAAGGGAATACGTGGGGGAGTACGTGTTACTAAATTCAATACTTGAAAAAGGAATACGTGGGGGGGTACGTGTTACTAAATTCGATACTTGAAAAGGGAATACGTGGGGGGGTACGTGTTTCTAAATTCGATATTTGAAAAGGGAATACGTGGGGGGGTACGTGTTACTAAATTCGATATTTGAAAAAGGGAATACGTGGGGGGGGGTACGTGTTACTAAATTCGATACTTGAAAAGGGAATACGTGGAGGGGTACGTGTTACTAAATTTAAAGGGAATACGTGGGGGGGTACTGGAACTAAATTCGAAAATAGAGCATGTGGGGGGGTACTGGAACTAAATTCGAAAATAGAGCATGTGGGGGGGTACTGGAACTAAAATCGAAAATATTTGAAAATGGTGCGTGTGGGGGGGTACTGGAACTAAAATCGAAAATATTTGAAAATGGTGCGTGTGGGGGGGTACTGGAACTAAATTCGAAAATAGAGCATGTGGGGGGGTACTGGAACTAAAATCGAAAATATTTGAAAATGGTGCGTGTGGGGGGGTACTGGAACTAAAATCGAAAATATTTGAAAATGGTGCGTGTGGGGGGGGTACTGGAACTAAATTCGAAAATAGAGCATGTGGGGGGGTACTGGAACTAAAATCGAAAATATTTGAAAATGGTGCGTGTGGGGGGGTACTGGAACTAAATTCGATAATATTTGAAAATAGAGCGTTTGGGTATGGGGGTTTTCGAGGTCGCTGAACCCGAATCCGAAGTTCGATTTTGGCGGCGACTCGCCCATCTGGACGAAAATTGAGACATGTAGACGAAAATTCAAATATCTCAAAAATAGCTAATATTTCAGCAAAAATAAGCAAAATTTGAACCACCCATCACCTCTCTGTTGAGGTGATGGTATTTCCTAAGGAACCTACCATCCAAATTTCAGCCCGCTTCGTGCAGTCTGAAATTTCAGCGTTATTCTGTATTTTTAGCAGGTTTTCGTTGCGTTGAAACCTTTTGAATACATGAAAATACTGATAAAATAACAAAATAATTCGGCTAGATGTCCATGTGCCTTCTCATCTATTTTTTTATTGGCCACATGTCCTAACAATTTTGGATCTCTTGAATGTAGGCAACCATCATTAATAAATCATGAAATACTTCTTAAATTTATCCTGTTTCTATATTTTACAAAGCGACAATAAGGCAAAACATGTTAATTGAAAAGCAAGAAACTGATTATTACATAAACTTGTTCAAACGGAAAACATGTATGGCTAATCGACTCAACACATTAATTATAGTTTTATTTACAGAAAATTCTTACCAAGTCAAAATAACATAATTGTTTTACAGTGAGTTATATACTTCGACTCGATATAATTACCCAAGTATTATTTACAAAAAGAAGAAACAAAAAAATGTAATAAGTAACAAAATGGTTAATATCACTAAATTTTATAATAATATTAAAAACCGGCGGAAAAAATTAAATCAAAATTATATAAGAAAAACGATGGAGGTGAATTGATCCTGATTTCCATTCATAAAGAAGCCATAAAGGAAATTGGTTTTCCGACCGAGATTTCAGCATTATTTTTTCGTCCTTAAACCGTTATTTCTCTTTATCACCAACATTGTGACGAAGAGGAAGAAACATATCCAACCGAGTGAGGAGAAGAAGCCTTTGTACACCGTCGGATGTGATATCGTCCACGCTCTAGCAGATAATGCTCTGAAAGTTTCTGTAGACAGTGTTATAGGTAATATCCATCCCACAGATCTTAGGATCCAGTGCATTCCCTCGAGTGGCCACATCATTCCTGTAATATCAATTATTTCACATTATTATTCGGTACAAAGAAATTAAGCTGAGTTTTATACAAAATTTATACTCTTTACTTACCACTCAACATTGCAAGAGGGAAGAAACTTCCTAAACCCATAAATGTTGCTGCAGTATCAGTGTCGCACATAACAGAGACCATGAATCCTATAAAAATGAAAATGCGTTAATTATAGTAAGATAATTAACAGCTGCAACAGCAAAAAAGCTCCTCACGTAATAAAATGTCTCATATACGACTCTTAATCCTACTTGTAATTCAGAAGTTGTACCGATTTTGAGCCACCGATTTTTATGGCTTGGTTCTTGCTTCTAGAAAGGTGTTGCAGGGCATATTCTAAAGAAAATTTTGAGCTGCGCAAAGTATGTCCTAATTTTCATCCAGATGTCTCATTTTTAATCCAGATCTTGCAATTGAGACATCTGGACGAAAAATGAAACAAGTAGACGAAAATTGAGACATCTGGACAAAAAATGAGAGATCCAGACGAATATTGAGAGAAAAAGGGCAAAAATACCCAAATATTCGAGAAAAATAGCCAAAATACCTAGAAATCCGAGAAAAAAAGCGAAAATACCAAAAATACGAGAAAAAGAACAAAAATACCCAAACATTCGAAGAAAAAGAGCCAAAATACCCAAAAAATCTAGAAAAGAGCCAAAATACCTGAAATTCTGTATTTTTGCTCTTTTTCTCGAATTTCTGGGTATTTTGGCTCTTTTTCTCGAATAGCATTCGGGTATTTTGGCTGTTTCTAGAATATTTCGGTATTTAATCTATTTTTATCGAATTTCCTGGTATTTTTGCTCCTTTTCACGGATTTTTAGATGATTTAGATGTCTCATTTTTCGTCCAGATGTCCTAATTTCCGTCCCGATGTCAGTATTATCGTGCAGGGCATATTCTAACGAAAATATCGAGCTGCGTAAATTTATTTTCCTTCAATATTTTTCATTAGTAAGTCTAGGTTTACACCCACATCCATACCAACCATACGAAGAAAAACTCAAAATCGACCAACGAAATCTCGGACTTATCATTAAAATTATAAAGTGCAGAAATTTTAAAAAGAGGTTATAACTCATTACGAGTTCACATGTGTTTTTATTTTATGATTTAATAAAATTTCATTTTGATATTTCGTCTCTCCGACGAATTTTAGGAACTGCACTTTTTTTGGACCTGCACTTGACAATTTTTGGAATTCCCTAAACAAGTTCCAGCTGCACCTTAGAATAGACCCTGAGGTGTTGAAGGAATTACTACGTAAGTATATTATTGTTTTTCATTTCTTTTCCCCCAAATCAACAATAAACCTCAATTTAATTTTAGCAATTTCTACACTTCAGTAAGTTGAACTGACTTCTGGTTCCTTACCATAGCACATTCCACTGGCGCCAGTCAAGAAGAGCATTAGTAATATCCACACCAAACTTCCTTTTAGAGGATTATCGTAGAGCACAAATAAAACCAGCATCATTAACGTCGTTTGCATGCTGAGAACAATAAACTGGACAACCATATGAGAGAGAACGACTTCCAGAACACTGACTCCTGGAAATAAACAATATCTTATTAGAAGTACTAAAATGAAATATTCAAATAAATAAGTAAAATTAATAATTGACACAACAATATAGACGAATAAATAAATAAATAGATAAAAATAGAAAGTCAATGGAAAAAATCCTAAAATGCAGGTATTTTCATAAGCTATTATTAACCCTAAAAGTATTTCGTAGTGCCAGCAGGTCATCTTTTTCTTGTAATGTACAAAAAAAAATCATTCAATTTGGATGAAAATTGAGTGAGAAACGGCCTGCTGAGTAAGAGTACCTTTTTGACGAAAAAATCGACCGGTAAAGCATAGCCTTAAAGGTGTACCTGCCTATAGTTTTAAAAATATATAGGTACGCGTATTATAGAATTTAAAATAAAATAATATTTTAATAGAAGCAATATAAAAAACCACTTCGGTACTTCGATTTCAAAAAAAAATTAGAATTTTCGTAACCGATTATTTTTCAATTTTTTAACGGAAAAATGCACTTACGAGAATGCACTTTAGTCATTCAATTATTATGCCCTGATAGATCTGAAATTTCCACCAATCTGTTCTCAAAGGATGTCTGCAGGAGGTCAAATTTTCATTTTATTTATTAGAAACATCATGTCGAAAAATACAATTTTTACACTCCCTTTTAAAATTTATTTGAAGCAAAATTTTAAAATTCGGCCGAACAAGCATCCTGGAGACGTCCTTCGAAAGTATATTACCCAAAATTTCAGATCAGCTGCGCTTAATTGAGTGACAAAAGTGCATTCTCATGGATGCATTTTTTTCAACATACAGAAACTGTACGTATACCCCCTAAAGAACATAACTGTGACTAAGAAGAACCTATTTCCTTGGCACTATAGTTGCCAGCTATGCCACTTGAAATTGAAAAAAATTCATCACCAACTTACCAGCTACCAAACTACGTTCCAACAATCCAGCCATTTTCTCCATAAGAATGGCACCTACTGTGAAAACCATTGGCAAGTAAAATTCAAACCTAAAAATACCATATTTTTAGTATCAATACATTTCTAACGAGTTGTTTGATTCTTAAATAAATTGGAAAAAAAAAAAAAAAAACAATTACAGAGATATAATTGCAGGCGCAGTGAAATGACTAAAACTGGGATTATTATTTCCATAAACAGCATCTCCAAGCTAAAAAAACAAAATTAAAAAATTAAAAAAAAATAATTTTATTCGGGCAATTTGAAAATTATTGAATGAAGAGAAATATAAAAGTTTCATTTCTAGCTGAACTAACGCTTTCTGTGATTCTGAGGATATCAAAGGGTAATACTGTACAAGCTGCAGATATTCTTTTGTGAATAATCACTAGCCGATACGTAAATTTACAATCTGCAATAATTCTAAATAAGAAATTTCTATGCTCGTTGAAAAATATTAATCTATTCTCTCTGCCTATTTTTTACACAGTAACTCTTCCCTTTTTCAACGTTCCAATAATTTTGAAGGACTTAGCAGGTTTTACATTCGAGTTGGCAAATTGTTTCCTACTTATTGGTTGATCTCAGAAACACTCAGCGAAAGACAATTATTTTAAACCAAGCCCAAGTAGACCGATGAAATGAAAAATTAGAAAGTTATTAATTTGAAGAAAGGTTGCACCTACCTCGATAGGAATATTTGCAAGTCTAGGTGGCCATCCACAGTCGAAAAATACTTTTTGAAGAAATTCTATGTATCCATCTAGCACGTCCCTGCGAATTAAATTACTAATATATTGATCTGAAATGAAAAAAAAAACAAAAAACAAATCAATTATTCAAAAAACGTCATTTAAGTAACCATTTAAGATGTCGGCCTTCACGAATTAGCGTTTAATGAACTGAATTCTAAATCGCTTTTAATGATTATTAGATATTTTAGGCTGATTTTTTTGAATTTCAAAACCTTGGAGCTTTCTTTAAAGGTCTCAAAGAATCCTTTTTTTGCAGCTTTGAAAAAGAAATGAAAAAAAAAAAAACACAAAGGCCCGACATTGGTGAAGTTTTGGATTTTTCACCTCCCACCTTGCAAAATGGTTCTATTTCGTGAAAATAAGAAATTCCATAAAAATTTCAGTCACTTAAGTTGAAAAAGTGGTGCCTCAGCGAGATTGAAAATCCGTACACGTAAAAATTAGCATTATTTTTCTTTACAATCAAACAGTGCATAAAAATAAGTAGATTTACAACCCCGTGAGGTAATAAGAAAATTGGTTGAAAGGGGGGGAGCGGTTGGGGGGTTTGAGAAGGTTTAGTCACTATTTTCGTTTGTTGAATTTAAAAAATGTTTCATTTATAATTATGCGTGGACTTGAGCAACAAATAACGCCCTTTTAAAGAAAGACATTTGGCCATAATTTCTAATAAAGGAAGGTTTTGAGGCGCGAGTGGGAATTATTTTTGAAAATTTCACCATAATATATAAATAAGAACCACCCTACCCCACATGTTTGTATTTTTTATGCATTATTTTTATACCATCAATAAAATTGTTCGAGTCCTGTAGACAGAGTCGATGAAAATGAAGGCTCATTCGAAGCATGAAGCAGTATTATGTAATTTCTCTGACGAACCTACATAATTTCATACTTACTCGACATATCTTGCCAAATATTAACTTCACTAAGCTCCATCGAAAGTTCACTCGCGTCTTTGTTCTCCATTATTCTTTCGACCAGTGAAGATGTATAGTTGCTCGAGAAATATACCAAGCCCCAAACCTTATTCCTTTTGACTGCAATTTTTGCCGATTCTATGTTAGTATATTCAATCTGCAGAAGGCAATATTTTACAAAACTATTAAAATCTCATTAATCTAGCAGACCAGAGACCGTTTATAAAAAAGGGCGTACATTATAACGTATACTTACCAGTTTGTAAGTTCTGCGCTGCAGCTGATGTAAATATCTACAACTTAAGGGTAACGAAAAATTACAGCCTGTTGATGGCAACTGATGACAACCTGAGATCCCATTTTCTAATTCCTCGTCGACGACAGCCACTTTCAAACCATGCGGATCACGTCCGATACACAAACAGAAGAGGAAGCACTGGACTACTGGCAGTAAAAGTAGAAAGCACATAATTCTGAAAAAATTAAAACTCAGGTTTTACAAAGGTAGCGACCGTGAGCCAAATGAAAATTGGCTCCCAATGAGCTGCTCAGCTCGTGATTTTTATGAGCTGAGAGCTGAAAGCTGAAGCCAAACTACTTATGCGAATAAGGACCTAAATTGATCTTTTAAAGCTATATATTGTCCTTGAAAATGTGAGTGATCACCAAATCACTTTCACACACCCTCCCACCTTTTTTTTTTATCAGCGACAGTGAATTCCATCATTCTATAAAAATATATTAATCGATGAAAAGAAAACATAAGAATAAAATACGAATAATTTTACATTCATTTAATTTTTATAACCCTAAAAATTAAAATTAAAATTAATATTTTTTATATTTATTTTTCAAAATAAGTTTTAAGGGGAGAATAATGTGCAATAAGAAGAAATCAATTTTAATCGTTTTTAGGGTTATTAATTTGAAATTTTCGAAAAATTAAAGAAAAGTTAAACTTGACTCGTAATGGTATCAATGTCTGTGTGCCAAAGAGGGCCGAGTCAATTTGTTTTTTTCTTAAATGCTTTTCAGTTTTAGTACCTACTAAATTATGTCATCGCTTGAAGTATAAAAATATCAACTTCTGCTAATCCATCCGAAAAATGCAAATTTTCAGCTTAGCACATTGTGTAGTTCGGTATCTCAGTACTGCTATTTTAAATTTATTTTACTTACGCTTTATTTCGTTTCATCCAATAAAAATTTTTCATCAACTGAGCAACGATTCTTTTGAAAGAACAATTCGTGTCATGCTGCAAGGGCACCATAGGCTTCTGCTTTGGCATAGGATATTCTTCAATATTCTAGCAAAAATAAAATTGGATAACCATTAATGACACACCAAAAATAATAAAAGTTGAAAGAAAATATTCGAATAATAGGTGAAAATTTAAGCGTGTTAAAAGCTCGAGTAAAAGTGGAAATAAAATAGCCTCGACACGCGACTCATATAATATGTGAACTATAGAGTCACATACTTTAGTTCTAGTTACGCAGTAATGTAATACTAACACAATTCTCGTCCTCTCGGCCGATAGTACTAGTGTGTTGTTTTTTACTCAGCTCTAAAAAGGCATGCTCTAAATTCGAACAATTATATCTTAACATTAGTTGAGCAGGTGATTCTTCGGCCAATAACTGACCGTTTCTCATGAGACCAATCTGAAAAAATAAATAAACGAATGAATATTATGATGAGGTCGGGGGCGGGAAGGGCGGTTAGCCAATCAGTAAAAGTGGATAGACGCTTTTATTCTTATTCCGAATTTTGAATATCTTAGTGGTAAAAAAATATCAATTTCAAACATTTATAAATACCGTGTGGGCTTGTCTAGCTTCCTCGATATAATGAGTCGTGATGATTACGGTTTTGTTACCATTGGCAGCCATTTGCAGCAGATGTTCCCAAATGCTGTAAAATACCACAAAAAGCTGAAATATCGATCGTGAACGACAAAATATAGGTACCTCGTGAGAGATATTCTATGTTTTATAAACCTCAGGAATCACCTGGCACTCAGCACCGGATCAACGCCGACAGTGGGTTCGTCTAATATTAATAGTTGGGGGTCGTGTAATAATGCCACAGCGAATGATACTCGTCTCTCTTGGCCGCCACTACAACAAATATTAATAAGTAGCACATTAAATTAGGCTCGTAAAACTATCGATTCAGTCAAAAACAAAAGCAAAAAAAAATTAACAGTATAGTAGACATGGAATGTTCTTCAGAGAGGGGGGGGCTGAGTCTTAAATACATAAATGAAAGACAAAAATTTCAAATTTCATTGAAAATCCGCTCAAAAAAGTTTCCGAATTTTATGGTTGAACAGTCTTTTACGAAAAAGAGTCAAGTCCAACTTTTGAAAATTTTACAACACGCTAGGAAAAACTTAATTTTCAACATTTCTATTGGTGTAAGATAATTTATTATAAAATTCTCATCTTGTTTTTTTTTTCATTTACGTTCAATACTCTCAATTCTTTCACTCAAATTGAAAAAAAAAAAAAAAAAAACAGGTTTAATAATCTAAATGTCTAAATGTTTTGAACGCCTGCGAATACTCGATATGAAATATATTGGACTTCAAAGAATAAATTATTGCGTTTTTTTTTTCTTACACAATTATGGATTCTTTCTAATAACGATAAAGGTAACTTTCGAAAAATATGCTCTTAATTTCGAACGGGCTCGGGCAATATGAAGATAAATATTTTTCAAAGTATCCTTCACCTGTATCATTTAATTCACCATTTATTAAGTCAATATTTCGGGCAGGTCTAATCTACTCATTTAAGCTCAGAAGGACCTTCGTAATTGTCTTTAGAAATCCAACACTAATTCAAACGAAGAAGAGAAATGTGTAGAATGATATGGGCTCTCGAAAGTCAAAGGTGTTTTCGGACATGTATAGGCAATAATAAAGCCATAAAACTAATTCATGGTCTAAAAATGAAAATATTACGCTTTCACGGTCGCTAAAATTGACTGATTTCATTATTGTAAATACATTATAAACATATTGCATTCGAAGCACGCCTTCATTAGCAGCCATAACTACCCAACTATTTCAAAGTCTTCACCTTGCGTCGGGTGACTATGCGTTTGTGCATGCATTAACCTACACAAGGATTAATATTAAAAATAATAGGTAATAATTATAAAAACGAGACACGAATAAGTCTTACCTTAATCGACCGACAATGCTGGACTTAGCAGGTAACTCCAGAAATGTCAACAGTTCGTTGGTTCGTTGCTCGATTTTGGCAGCGCTGAGTCCGAACAATCGTCCATAATATGTCATGGTTTCCATTATACTGAATTCATTATAGAGAGCAATTTCCTAAAAATTGAAAGCAGAATAGTTGTCATATATGATCATTTATGATGAGCAGCTTCATTACGAATGGACTAAAATTGAAAATACTGAAAAAAAAGTTAATGAATGATTTTCGGTACAAAACCCAAATTACTTACTTTATTTTTATTGGAAAAATATAATTACGTATGTACTTATTTTCAAGTTTTTATTTTTCACTTCAGAATTTTACCTTCCACCCACCCCCCTCCCGGCTCCTAAGAAAAATGAAAATCGGCGCCCGTAAGCCTTGCTAGTTTAATATCCTAAAACTGTACAGCCCCACAGCCCCCTCCCCCCCCCCGAAAAAATGCCACATTTTTCTTTTAACTTATAATTAAATCACCAATTATCAACTCGGAAGTGAGTAATCATTTGGCAATAGAATATAATATTTAGACTATATTATATTAAATTAAAAATGATAATTTTAATATTTATCAGAGCTAAAATTATAATTAAAAAAAAAAAAAACAAACAAACAAACAAACAAACAAAAACCTCTATGGCACTCCGTCCTCGATAGAAAATTAAACATGGATTAGTTAGTATTTAGAAAATGTTTCACACCTTCAAAAAATATGGGGAAAAAAATATTTTGTTATTCGAGGCGTTGTACACAACGTAATTATAATTATTCTTTTCAATTGAGTACCTTTGAAAGAACATGTACAAATTCGGCTTCAAAAACCCCTCTTATATACTCGTACTTCCCCCCAAAAAAACAGTTTTTGCTATTTGCAACAATGAGAGTTAAATTTGAGTGACACTTACTTGAGGCATATATCCAACATTCGCTTTTTTCTTGGCTTTGACTTGTATTTCACCCGAATCTAGTTCACTTCTTCCAACGATACAATGCAGAAGTGTAGTTTTACCACATCCACTGGGACCTAATAATCCATACCTAAACATTGGAACAAAAATAATGGAATTAAAATGTGTCAACATTTAAATTAACAACAAAAATGTCATTTTTATCGAAAATAAAAAAGGGAAAAAAAGACACTTCTTATGCCAGCAGTAAGCTCATAATTCTTCTTCTATCTGCTAAGCAACCAAAATTTTTTCTACTTGTTTAGCACCCTATTAGAGCTACTATAGCATAAAATAGTGAAAAAAAGAAACCTGGCTGCAGACCTACAACATTACCCAATTCATAAGCACCAATTAATGGAAATGGATGTTACGAGAGTACGATAAAGTAAATGATACGTGAAATTACATTATCATCGCCACTTTAAGTGGGCACTGAAATATGGATGACAGGTGTAGAAAGGCAAGAAGTGTGAAATTATAACTTACACTGTTCCTTCCGGTACGGTCATGTTTAAGCCACGCAGAATCACGTTGGATACGCTGAATCTTTTATAAGCATCACGAAGCCTTACAGCCACTGGCCTCTCTTCGGTGGTATTTATCACGTTCATATCCATTGTGAGGGCTGGAGCTCACCGTTTTCGGACCGAAAAATCTGAAAAATAGAAAAAATGAAAAAGGAATTATAGTAAAACAGTTGTTTACTGTCAACAATGAACATTAACCAATATAATCATACGTAGGAGGATTTTAAGGGGTGATTAACCTCCAAGAGAAAATTAAATAAGCTCCGCCAAACTTTCTAGCAAGTAATCTGAAATTTCGATTTATTAAAAAACTGTAACAATGTTTCTCATTTTACACTTCTGATCAAGTACAAACAAATTTTTTTTTAGTGTCTGACAAGAAAAAAATTTAGCTCCTACCCCCCTCCCAAACATTCCTCTAAAACAAATATGACGGTTGCAATTACAAAAAAATAAATAAAAATACAAAATTCAAAACTGCGTTTTCAATTTTAGAGCGCAATCAAGCTGCCAAAAATACTGTTCTACCACGGCATACCAAGCTACAGCCCAAATTATTGTAGAAGTTGAATTTAAAATTAAAAAATTTCGTAACCATCGTGTAGCTTTTGGAATTCGAATTTCATATCTACCAACGAAATACATATATGTACCATCATTATCAGGAAGTGCCCATAAGAAACCAGATCGTAATGTGGGAAAAAAAGAGAATACCAACATGTAACAGGTTCTGCGACCGATGGAGATGTACACGTTTCTGCATTATTCATTTTTTCAGAACTGGATAATCGCTTCAAAAAGACTTATAATTACATTTCTTGTATGCTAAATAGGTACCTATAAAATACACTGAGAAATGATTCTGGTCGTTATTTAATCGCCATATAGGTGTAACTTCCGCCCAAAAAAATCGTGCACGAATGATTAGATTATCATGCATTAGCAGACTCTGTAGCAAAATACATTTTAGTGGACCTACGAGAATACCGTACATCTTACGAGTATATATTAAATCCGACCATACCTCAGTAATTTTCAAGAGCAATTCTTTAGTAAATCGACTGTGTTGCATAAAAAGGGCCAAAGTAAGTTTTTCTAAGCAAAGGGCAAAACAAAAATAGTTGAAATTACAAAAATACACTAGGGCCAATCTTAATTTCATACAAAATAGAGGCTGAAGATTCCTTTTTTTTTTTAATTTGAATACCGAGGTAGTATGTGTAGCGTTTTAATAACTTTCAGGACCACGATTTTGCTCGTCTGTGATTTCTTACAATACATGTTAGGCTACCTCTAATAAAATAAGTTTTTGAAAAAAAATATACAGGGTCTTTCACAATAAACGCTCACGAGAAATATGTGGTTAGCAAGGGTTTAAAACTATTTTTTTCTTTTGTTATCGCCACCACTGCTTTCTCCCAACCATGACAATTCTCACGTGCTATGGAATGACTTAATTCGGTTTGATTTATCGAGGATAAATGTATTCTTCCGAAAAAGTATTTTTTTATAATTTAAAATACGAAGTATTTTTTTAAATAGGGCTCATCAGAAAAACAAATTTTATGATTACGTGGAAGAATTTTTTACTCAAAAAATGATACCACTGTATCCGCACAAACATACCAATCAATGCAATCATAAATACATGGGGGTTTCACTACGGAAATAGGATCTTAGGGTGAAAAAAAAATTTTTTCTTTCTTTTTATATGCTCTAAACAACAAAAAATTGAAAAAA
Source organism: Parthenolecanium corni (assembly GCA_038050395.1). NCBI lineage: Eukaryota > Metazoa > Arthropoda > Insecta > Hemiptera > Coccidae > Parthenolecanium > Parthenolecanium corni. Next base: position 20,632,137 of record JBBCAQ010000037.1, on the reverse strand, counting down.
TTATTTTTCACCTCAAGGTACCTTTTTGGTATGGATACCCCATTATGAAATCGTCAGAGTAATTGTCATGGTTGGGAGAATGCATTGGTGGCGATAACAAAAGAAAATGATAGTTTTAAACCCTTGCTAACCACACATTTCTCGTGAGCGTTTATTGTGAAAGACCCTGTACCTTGTTTTAGAACCCCTCGACAATTTTTCTGGCGAGTAATTTTTTACACATGGATATTACAATTTTATAATGAAATTACTTGATTTATTTCACCTCAATCAAAACCAATGAAACATAATATTATTTCTTTTTAAAGGTTATAAATAAAAATTGTTGGTTCTTTTTTGTTTTTACTTTTTTTTTCTTGGTGTATCGATTATCCCTCCATTAATGAATAAAATAAGCAAATAATAATTAAGAAGGCTACCCGTCTAAGCTCCTCTTTATTTACGTATGATTGGCATACGCAGATAGATACATCGCATAATATAATAAAAAACAACAGCAATAACCTTTTTCATCACCTGAATCGATACCGCAGAAGACACACACTGTATTGTCATTAGCAAACATCCTCTTTCATTCATAAAAATGTATAAAAAATTATATTGGTAATTTTGACCTTCTAGGATCCTCAATCCGTCACTCAGTGTGTATAGTCATTCGCCGACACTGTTTTGAATTTTAAGTGCACAAGCCGTACAAAGAGCGCATCTGAAGAAGGTTTAATAGAACATTGGGCAACAAGTTTGTTGATAGGAATTCCAAAACGTAAATCTCTCAAGTTTTGAACACACAAAGGTAAGTATATAGTGGCCGTACACGATGAATTTCGAGGTAGAATCGATGTTTCGTGACGTAAATCGCTTGGGGGCAATGCGGAGGATTAGGGCAAAAGGGCTGGGTGAGAGAAAACAGTTATTTGTAATTGTTTCCTAGATATTGACGTCATGAGGCGAATAAAATGTAAATGCGGGTATCTAAAATATAAATCGAAGAGGCTACATACGTTTTATATAGTGATTGAGCAATAATGAATTATATTTGATAAATTAATTTTCGAAGAGGGTAAGCGTGAAAGGACGAAAACATTGTAAATGTCTTAAAATGGAATAGTAAAATTGTTTAGACTTGAGGTAGATACTACGAAAAATATTTTATTTTTGTTAATCGAAAATCACAATTAAGAGAAAAAAAAATTAACTGATTGACTGACACTGCCTGACACCGATGACCAGATAATGGACTCAAATTGGGGCTCAATTGCGAGAGGGGCCGACCTAAACCGCGGCCGGGCGGAAGGAACCGAACTCGGCATAATAAATTAAAAAATCTTCCAGTGACGAATTTGGAACAAAAATAATTTGAATTTTTTAAATCGATTTGAACTTTAGAAGCGAAAGATCCTTCAAAAAATTCTGACCAGCACAGTGATCTCTTTTGAATGAGAAGGCGATGAATAAAAATTAGTTTTTATCTTGACATGAGTGATATTACCTGCGATGCAGTTTTGGAGCCATAAAATTCAGATTATCAGTTACATTTTAGCAATCTCGTCCTATACACTGAGGTTAAAAGGTGGCTAAAAATTGCTAAAAACTATGATAGTCAAATTTTAATACGTGCTTTATATCATCTTATTATACAATTTTAGAGTTTCTGAATCCATTTATAAGACAGTCAGATTAAAGTCAAAACCCTTCGTTGGGACTGATATAACTTTATGGAAAAAATAGCTAAAAACTATGTTAATCAGTATTAACCCTTGAAAAGTCACATATTTCATTTGTTTTGAAATGACAAAAATCAAACAAAAAAATAAACAAACAAAAGCCTCAAATTAAATTAAAAATCAATGAAAAGATGAAAATCATTAGAAAGCCAAGAAATTAACTTCGGTCTCTATTTTTCAGACGTTGCTAATATTTTATTCCAATTTTCCTTGGCCAACTCTAAAAAAAGCCCCACGTGCAGCGTACTTGGCAAAATTACTTTCTATCTGTAAAAAGTAACACGTGTGGAAAATTACACGTGAGCTAATTGCTTATTAAAATCATAATAGATTTTCTCATATAGGTATAAATAATGTAACTGAAAATTTTATTGGTATGTCATTTTTCAGACGTACTTCTTTTATTAGAATAATTTTAAAAAAGCTTCGTTTTCGGGCCCCTGGCCATTTTGCTGGTGGGTCATTTTCACACCTGTTACATTTATAGTGAAAGGCTTTTGATTTTTGTCGTTTCAAAATTAAAGTACATGTCACTTTCAAAAGATTAATTTAAGGCCGCCATATACAATTTAGCAATCAGAATTTAGCTATTAAACATCCCCGGAGCTTAAACATGGCTATAATAGCTTTAGTCTAAGCAACAATAAAGGCACACAAATGTTTAGCTTTTTCAAATGCTGATATACATGCGAAACGAAATTCCGATGATCAATTCTAACACTTCCACAAGATTCGCCAACAAATATACTTCGACATTTTTTTAAAATAGCCATTTCGGACTCGAGCCTTTTTTGGAACTCAGACGTACAATCTTATATTCTGCCTCGTGTAGAAATCCAACGTCATTAAATTCTTCAAACGTTTTCGATACTAATCATTCGACCATCTCTTTGAATTATATATTCCAATCAGTGCGAGTGTTTCATCAAAAACCTCGCGGTCATGACCCAATATACTAACTATTTCGAATCCAATATCAAGTAAAAGGTGGACATGGAACGACTTCGATGCAAAAACAGAAGCTGTCAACATCAAGGCTGAGAGCTGTAAACTGTAATAACGTAAAAAAGTTATTGAAAACCTGTTAGTAAAAAGAGTCGTAGACCTCTTTTTCAAATTTTTCATCGAGGTATTTACCAAATATACAGAAATAAATAAATAGAAAGCATGTCATTGGTCTCTTCATCAAGGTAATACATCATATTGATGTTTCTTTTTTCTTCTTTTTTTTCCCATAGAATTTCGAAATACCAACTTTTTGGATTTCTAACCACTTACGTCTCTGATAAAACTATATTTCATCCGATTCAAAACATACACCTACAAAAATATTTCTTCCCAAGGTTTCTGGGCATGCATGTTTTTTCTATTCAACAGGTAAAATGAAAGGAATATACAGGGGGTTCTGTATCTGATACGATTATTGAAATTCATCGAGATAAATGTACAGGGTATAATTTCATACACATTTACTCCTTCCCAGATTTTCAAATGTTTGTGGTGGAGCTGAAATACCCGTGGAATAAAGATCTCATAATGCATGGACCTTCTTCATATGTATTGTAATAACGGTGTCTGACACGGGCGAACTTTGCTCGATTTTTTTTTTGCGGGGAGGGAGGGAGTTACAGATTTGTTCTCTTTGTTAACTGTCCCTAAATAAAAATAAAAGGTTTTTCTTTTGAAAACATGCTAAAAAACGACGATGAGTAAAAATTAGAAAAAATAAATAAAAACCATGAGAGTTTAATACAAATATATCAAAATTTTGTTAATTTTCTTTGCATTGGAGGAGGGGGCTAAATCGATGTTTTCTGAGGAGGGTGCTAATTCAGCTCCGAGGGGGCACAGCCACCCTGTCAATTCTCAAAGTCCGCCTATAGTGTCTGAGAAAAGGATATTTTGGGTGAATATTGATATTCATCAGTGCAGCCAAATACAAAAAATTATTTCAAGATACTGCAAAAAATTTTTTGTATTTTTTAAGGACCCAATTTTCATTTCCCACGTCATTTAGAGATTAATACAATTTTATTCGAACTCTGTATTTGCGGGCAAATTAAGAAAAAACATACTTTTCTGAGACACACAGATAATGTACTGTCATTTAGAAAGATCAATTCAAACTGATGGTGATTAAAAAAAAAAAAAGGTACTCCAGTTTACGAGTCATTTTTTTTTTGGGGGGGGGGGGTTATAATTATTGAAAATTCGTTACTTCTCGCAAATAAGAGCCTATCCCAAATAATAAGTAATTGCAATACTCGAATTCATGCACCAATACTACAATGATTACCACTTAGCAAAACATCAAGGCACTACGTAAAAAACGGCTCTCTTCCATTTTTTTTTTTTTTATTTGTGTTATCATGTATATTATTACATCACTGGCAGGTCAACGTAGCCTACCACTTTCACTAGAATTTTATTGTCTCTCTCCCACAGTACCTCCCTCTCGCGTTCTCTCTTTTTGAATGCTATATTTCTTTAGGACGAAGTAGAGGAGAAAGGTAAGACATATCCATCGGTTTGCTAGGATGAGTTCATATAAACCAGTGGTTCTCTCATTGCCCAAGAAAATGTATCCGGATAATTTAGTTCTTTGTAACAGTCTCATAAGTCGAGCGATCAAAATAAATTTTTTTCACTTTTTTTTTTTAAATTTTATTCATTTTAATCCTCTCTTCCTAGGTAAAAGTGAAACCTTGGGAAGACAAAAACCGCATGTGGAAATACAGCTGAATGAAAGACCGGTTATGACTTATGCAGTTGAGCAGTGCAAATGTAGGGGAAAAATAAAAGAACAGACATTTTTCGTCGTAATCTTGCCCCATTAGGTTACATCATACTCATGTGTCTAAGGAGACATAAAAGAAATCTGTGCATACGGAAATAAAGACGATAGGAAACAGATTTGTCTTCGACGAGAAGAAAGATAAAAAAGACAACGAACTTGAAATTATTAAAGGAACTCTAAAGGACTGAAAAGATCCAAAGGTCTCCAAAGGAAGAGCATTGATATCGAATGAATATTTTTGAATACGCGAGAAAAATATTAAAATAACGAATCAATGATAATTTTTCTTCTGATCAAGTGAGTTAAAAAATATGTATTCATTTAATTTTGGTAATTTATGTTTTAATGGTTCTAACCTTACTAAAAGGCCATAAATGCACATGGTAGGTAGTCTATATTGTTTGATTATTATTATCAAAAGAAGTAGAAAAATATAAGAAGTTAAAAGAAAGAAAAAAAAGAAAGAAACGTAACAAAAAATAATTTAAGTCCAAATTTCAAAGTTTCGAAATACTTACAGTTGAAGTTTGAAAAATATACCTCCTTCCCTTATTTTTGCTACTTGAGACTTTCATTAAAAAAATAAAGAGTCAGAGTGAACTACATTAAAAATAGACAAAATCCCTACATCACTAAATTTAGACTTGGAGATAACTTCGATTCTCAGCTTCAGTAATAAAAAAAAATAAAATTGTGATCAAGAAAAGTGAAAAAAATTTACCAGCTGGTTTCAAAATAAAAATAATTATTAACTTCCTAACTGGAAAATTTATTAAAAAGCTTGGTAATAATTTTTTTTTCAGATAAGTAATTAATTCGAATTAAATAAAATAGAATCCTAGAATTTTTTTAGAATTAATTTCATTCGTCTTATAATTGGACATGACTTTTTAGCAGGTTTTCGACAGAAAACCTATTAATTTTTTCAAATTAGATTCAGACATTTTACATTTTTGAAAATTTAGGATTTAATGTTATGAGGCTTTTTTCAAAAATTTTTAACTCATTGGTTTTTTTTTGTTGAAAATTTTAGATTTAATGTTAGGATTTTTTTCTAAATTTTTGACTATTTTGGACTTCATGGTATGGGGCTTTACTCCAAAATTTGGACTTATCAAGTTTTCTTTTGAGAATTTTGGATTTCATTGAATTATACTTTTTTTTTCTTTTTTCAATTTTATATTTACTAGACGTTTCTGAAATTACTGGACGAGCGAAGATTTAATGAATAAACCTTTATTTTAATCTTGGAATTATTAGGCTTTTTCAAAAAAAAAAAAAAAATGGACTTACGATGCCTTCGACTAGGAATTTTAGAGTAGAAAGTGAGCGGAGAAATTCGAGTTTGTATGAAATTTGGCACCTATGAAACATTATAGTTATGACTCGTGAGTGAGGAGAAAACAAATGACGTATAAGCACGACCAAAGAAGTCACTTGCTTTGTGGTGTTGTTCGATGCACGAAATGCCAATCTGGAGCCAATGAATAACTTATGAATTATCATTGCGACGGGTCGTCGTATTCGAAAAATTTACAACCTTCGAGAACCGCTGATGGAATTTTTGACGTAATTTCTGCTCATTACAGTTTTTTTTTTTTTTTTGTATCCAAATGCTTACAGAAAGAAAAATTACAAACGAGCGAGAAAGACCTGCAACAGTAAATCGTGATTCGAGGCTTAATTACTGATTTTGCGAAGAACAGGCCACGTCCTTGGTACACATTTTTCGCAATTGGGTTTCGTTTAAGCCATTTAATATTGTTCAAAAATCATAAAATCTGATGCCTTTCTCATTATCTACTCTCCACAGCTTTTCAAATATCTTTTTAAAGATGAATTTATTTTTTGTTACTCGTAATTCTACCGAAAAAAAGAAAATAATGATATTAATTCCTCCTAAAAACAAAAATTTTTTTTTTAATTTTAAAAAATAAAAAAATTTAGAAATAATATAAATAAATAAATAAAAATAAAAATATTGATTCAAATCGTGTTACATGTACGAAAATTCAAGTAAGTACAGAATGAAAATTTAAATTAAAATATTGGGCAGGTACATTAAAAATTTTCGTGTCAATTTCAATGTCAAGTCAGAATTTTCAATTCGTAATTTATTTCCCAGAGCAGGGGACTGGCCATAAATTTTCAGCTCATTGTTCTAGAGCAAGTGGAAAATAAAATTCAAAAAAATATGTTTTTTTTAATGATACAATATTTTTGCAAAAACTTGTTTCTGGGTACTTATAAACTGAGAAATTAAAAACTCAAAAATGAAAAACGACAAGACGAGTGAACGTTCGACATTCTTATAAGTTGGTGAATCTACATATCTGAGGAATTGCAGGAAAATACCTTGACTAAGAACTAAAATTCTATTCTAAGTGAGCCTACCATAATTTTTACAGGAAAATTTGGTTTAAATTTATGACCCTAAAATTTTTCTATTAGCTACGGACCTGGAGATTCCAAAGTTTAAACCCTAATTCTCAAAGATTATAGGAAATACCTTCATCAGTTTTCAATTACAGTGCTTATTTAATCAAGATTATTTTTATTAAGTTAACAGGCTGGAGGGACAAAGGAAGCTTCGACTACTCAGTAAAATCTCAACGACAATTGAACAAAACCTAATGTAACTAAACTTTGAAATTATACACTAAATCCAGCACATTATTTTTTAGCTGATGATTGCTTTCGTAGAGGAAAAAATTCTGACTATATCACAAAAAATTCTCCTCAATCATCCGTTGAAAATCAACTGAAAAATGACAATTCGAATTTTAAAATCTTACACAAAAATTAAATTTAAAATTCAAATTATCAGTTTCAAAGGTGAATTATTTTTTCTCAAGACTGTTCAATTTTAATTAAATTAAAAAACCTGATTTTGTTAATTTTTGACCTGAGATCAATTTATTTTTATTTCTCAAAAAATTGTTCACTGGCTTGAAGTACCAATATAGATTATTCTACAAATCAAGAAAATGATATTTTACTTCCAAGGAATAACTTCGCTTTGAATTTTTTAAAAGTTCAGTCGATTTTTTCATGGGTGACTGACAATGAAACTGTGTATATTCGAACTTATATTTCTCTAAAAATACTACGCGCTGCATCACAAAACAATTACGCAAACCGTATGGTTGGGAAATAAATTAATGAAACTTTTGAGCTCTCTACACGCTTTTCTAATAATCAAACAGTTTAGCAAGCCATGCAGCATGCACACAAACGAAATTGTGTGCTGATTCATATCTAATAGGAAGGTAATAAGTACCTATTTACAAAATAATAATACCTGATAGATTTTTATGACATGTCGTTGATACGTCATAAGGGATATGGAATGACCGGATTTCTACACCATGCAGCACCTTTCAAAAATTTATTACTCGGAAGAATTACATTTTCTTAGAAAATTTACTCTCTCGAATCTCATTTCTAACAACTACTTCAATGACTTTAAGAGGAGAATCTTGATAGAAAGTCAATAACAATTTTTCAACTACGAGGGGGTTCCGCGAAAAAAACAGAAGAGGATGAGAAGCAACTTTCGGGTAAGTACCTACAATTTGAAAGCTAATAAAAATAACCACTATCAATTTTTAAAGAGATTTTCGCCAGTAAAATTAAATGATTTTACAAAAATTTTATTGTTATCCAATAGTGCACCTCGAGTGACTAACTTTAAAATCGATGATTTTGAGAATTCGATGCATTCTTTGAGTGTATTTTTTAACGAGAAATTGAATATTGCAGTAACTTAAATCAATAAAATAAACTAATTAGTATTGCACAGCCAGCAAGCTACAGTTTTCTTTAAAATTGAAGAAAGTGCGCATGCGCAGAACCAGATGATCTTTTGAATCACCAAATTGCTTATACTAGCTGTTCCAAATATGATGGCTGGTGAGGATTGAAGAAACTTGAAAAATTTTCGTACTAAGCGAGCATTGTTGCCAAAAACCACAATTCAATGTTTTATGATAATTATTAAAATTGATTAGAATGAGTTATTCAGCAACGTTCTAGCAGTCACTGGCCATTATATTTGGAACAGAGAATAATAAACTGTGCTTCCATTGAACTGATTCATTCTAGAAGCAATCCACTTGAGTACATCCAGACTTGATACTTCAAACTACTATCCCTTCAAAATTTATAATCTGTTACTACCTATCAGGAAACAATATGGACGATACTTCAAGAACGTCGACATTCTTGTCGTGGCTAAATATATCTCATCAACCAAAAGCTGAAGCAATTTTATAGAGCATTGTAAAATATTAAGAGTAACAAATTTTAAAAATAGCCAAACTGTGTGATTTTATTCCTTAAGTCATAATATCTACGAGACACAAACCCTCGTTTTTTTATATTTTTGTGGTCTATTTTAATAAGTTTGACAAAAATTTATCAGTATTACCTCTCGACACAGCCACTGAAAAAGCCCCATAAACTAGATTTAGAATTACCAGACTGCTAAGACACCAAGCAGATTAATATTTCAGCGGCCCAAATTTTTCAAAAATCAAACAGCAATATCAATATTAATAATAGAATCAACTACCTACAAAATAATTCCAAATTTAAACATCCAACTAGCTTTTAGATCTGCCTTAGGTAGAGAATTAATGATATTCAAAGATATTCGGAATTGGAACAAAAATGTACGAACAAAAAGTAGTTAAATAGGAACGAGGCAGCACTCGTGAAATTTTTGACATTTTTTCAAATTCAGTACATTTATCAAGTAATTAGGTTTTTTTCCTTTTATTGTACGTAATATACGTTGGAGAAACTACAATTCGAGCTCAATATTTAGAAACAATAAAATTACAGGGGGAAAAACATTACTAGGCAAAATTGACTTCGACCTGATTTCCAACACTAAAGAAGGTTCTAATTCATGAGAAAAGCTTTTGATTTAAGCATAGAAAAAAGTAAAAACTCACCTTTGACTGCTACAGCAAACTCATACTCAACAGCACATATGGCACGATCACAGTTTTTGCACAAAAACAATTTAAAATAAGTGAAATCGAGAGAAAAACACTATTAATTTTTGTTTTTCAATAAAATATTATCATTAAATAAACGGCTTACCAAACGCGAATAACTCGCGAATTACGATTTACGAATTCACTCCGGTCGAAAGGAGAAAGGAGATTTGGTGAGAGAAAAAAATCGTTTCGATTACTGAGACGTCTACAATACCAATGCATTAGATCAAACACGAGTAACTTTCGGTAGTGGGGGGGTTTGAAAAACTGAGAAGACATAATAAAAATATTAAAGATAGTAAGAAAGTGTCAGTGACGAATCTGTTGGCTGACAAAAGAGTATCAGGAAAGATGCAGAACTTGGACACTAAGAAATTTCTGATTGAACGAACGCACGTTTCAGTCGATCACTATTACCTCTTCAATGTGTTACATCTTTCATGATGATGTATTAAATAAATTAGAAAATTACGGAAAATTAAAAACGATTAACGAACTACTAGGAAAATTAATCGAGAATTAATAATCAATGATATTTGATAAGAAGCGTTAAACGCGACAACTGACAACTGCGCGCGCATTGATGCGCGCGCATCAGATTTTAACATTTCCAGTAAAGGGTCCGTTCAAAATGTACTTCTGCTTTTGCTCTTGCGTTTACTTGAAATTTGAACCAATCGCACGAAGAAATTTTATTTTTGAATTATGATAATTTTTTTATCCTAATCGGTTGGAGGGAAAGCAAAAGGTCAAGTATATTACTAACGGACCCCGAGGGAAGGCTAGGAGGCGACGGCCCTTCCTATAGTCTATTCTATTCCAGTTATGACTTCCATGACGTCATAAGGATTTGAAGAAGGCGACTGACTGATTGAAATCAAAAACACTTTCTCCACAGTCGTTGAAGCTTTGTGACGTCATGGAATTCTTAACTGGAACCGAATATAGAAAACATTTTGGTCTCAAACATTTTTCCGAGAAAATTATATAAGAAAAAAAAATTGACTTCAGTATCAATTTTTTAAATGACGTATTTTTCCGATATAGTATCTTCCCCCTCCCCTCTGGCCTCCCCTGAAAAACTAGTTTCGTCATCGAACATTTACGAATTTACCCCTGTGTAACGAAAACAAAGATGTTAACTCCTCAAAAAATTCATGTCCATTTTCCCAAACGGTAGACAGCGTGGATGCAATAAGCTGCCCAACTAATTATAAATAATTGGTAGGAAAAGCATGTATTTTCTGAACGACAAAAAATTTGTACGCTCCTTTTTGGGTGTACTAAGAATTATTATCGATCAATTAACTATACAGAATATTAAAAAAATTTCTGCCATCACAGTTTTTTTAAGAATTTTTTTTTTCAACAATAGTTATTAGGTAAATTCAAATCGCCGGTTTAAGTACAACACCTGCCACGTTTTCAGAAAAATAATTACTTTTGGAGTGCAAGAAAAGTGACTGTTTTTTGAGACTTAGCAGGTTTTGGACAAGGCTGGCGAAATGCACGTATGAATTAATTTTTGTTATTATTTATTTATCTCTATTCAATGGGTCAGAGAAATTTTGTCTGTCCAAGTCCAAAACTAGCAAAGTCCGGAAAAAAATTGACGCCTAATTTTTTGTGCTTAAATTGTGTTTCATAACCTGGTATCGCCAAATCCACCTAAGCCATCGACATTATTTACAACCAAAGTAAATGGCAAATTATAGCTTTATTTCTGCTCCAGGTAACACTGGGTAAGTAGAATATTCGCCACATATTAACAATAGTTCAATGACCTTTTGTGGTAATTTTAATGGAATACTCTCTTCTTTTCTTCCTCTGAAAAAGTATAAAAGCCTTTTTGTACCAATATTTACAACTTACTTAAATATATTATCTATTGTAGGGGATTGCGAAAAAGTAATGAATGCTTTAAATATTCTTTTCAATAAGATTAATTTGAATAATTACGAGTATTATGAAGTACCACAGCATAATGAAGAATATTCTCAGCCCTGAAGAAAATGTTTTTTATTCATTGTCGATTCAACCTAAAACGTGATATCCTGTAGCTAAAATCCGATAACATCACACGATAATTTCATAAAATTCATTACAGTGCTCGTCTAGTGGGTACTAGGTATACACAATTTAAAAATTAGGTTATGAACTTCAAGATCGACAATAGAGACAAAATTAATGAAGACTCGAATGCCAAGACGAGAAGAAAAATTTGCGAACAAAGATTAAAGGGGCCATTGAATGTAATAAACAATAATCACCATTCTAAGTCCATAACCTGCTAAGTCTCAAAAAAATTATAACAAACTTATTATTTTGACTGATTTAGGCTTAGCAGGTGCCAAAACATGATTTGAGCAAAAACAAATAGAATTATAATTCTCGTAGGACATAGCAGGTTTTGGACATTAGGTTGGTAATATGCACTTTTTCTGAGAATTACGAGTTTCGTTCTGATGGAAAGGTAAGAAGCTGAAAATTATATAACTTATTTTTGACGAATACATTCTGTAAGCCAAAATACAAATTAGTTCTGACGAGCATTCAAAAAGAAAACAAAGATGTTAATTCGCATCGCCAAATTTTCCAAACAATTAACAGCACTGATGGCGCGGCGCTGTTGTGCCCCTTTTATTACGAAATTTATTACCAGCAGGTTAAAAAATGTAAGTTGTTATAAAAAAAATCCGTCTAATATTCGACCATATTATTCTGATACTCGGTAGCGATTTGTGTAACTTATTTTCCTCTCTCTTCGTTTGCTTCTTCTGCAAACCAGTAACGCGTATCAAGATATAGCCAGCAAAAATAATTATGAAGATTGCCATCGCAGATGAAATGCAACAGGTTTACTTTCTCTTTGAATTGTTAAATCTTCCACACGGTGTCATAATAATGTAATTAATATTTTACTGTTGGAGTTATGAACGAAAAAAACCAATCAGCAAATATTCGAAGAGTGGGATACCTCATTCTCATGCTCTTGTCAACGAAAAGTTTACCAGGAGCCAAAATAAAAGCAGGAAGGAAGGAAACCTGAGAGTCACTATGAGAATCTGAGGCTTTACTTCTGTATAATTTTGAGCCAAGTTATCAAGAATATAAAAATTTAGCGAAAAATCAAAATTTTCAACTAAAATTCAGTTTTTGCTTTTTTTAATTTTTTGGGAAAAGTGAAAACCAATTATGGATAAAATTTTTTGATTCAGTAGTCTGAACTGACCTACTGATCCAAATCGATATAAAAAATGTTTTCATTAATTTGGATAGGAAATACGGATTAAAACTGGTTTAACAAATCATCAGTTATTTCGGAAAGAACTCCGATGGAGGTTCAAGTTTTTAAAAATAAGAGTTTTGCATTTCGAATTTTTGGAGATTGTAAATTTCTTTTTGTCATCACTCATCTAAAACTGTGAATCCTTGTAGTAGTTGAAAGAAGATAGGGTTTGGCATACCAACCTGTTGAGAAATCTGCCTGGATACCAAGTATAGGCAACTTCTTCAACATCTTTACAGTTTGCAATGAGGATTTTTCCACTTCTTAGGTTTTCACGTTGAAGGCCAAAAGTCAGATTGTATTTCTTCTACATTCAGAATATTTCTGATACTATCTACTTCTCATTTCTCAAGTTGAAAACCAACTTGAAGTTACAACCATGGTCAAAATAATCTTAAGTATCTCTTAAGTTTCCACAAAACCCTTTTTCTACATTTCAACTTTCAAGCTGTTTTCAAAAAGATCTAAAACAATTAAGGTTTTAGGTAATTTTTCAGAAAACAAATTTTCTCATCCAAATTAGATATTGCAAAGGGTACTTACCACGATCGAAATCTCCAAGGCGACGAAGTACTTTTTCTGGTAAAAAACAAAAAATCACGGAAGACAACTTTTTTCTTACGAGAAAGAACCGAATCTCTCAATCCAAAACTGACTAGATATCTCTCATATTCTGGAAAAAAATCATACAATCAAATTAAACTAACAATTCAGTTGAAACACACAACAATCCCACTCAACAAATTCATCAAATCACTACAGAGCACTCTGGCTCATCTATTACTTCCTTCTGATCCTCATCTCATTTTTATTCACGAACTTAGCTCAAACTACTAAGTACTGAAGCCTGATTCACAAGGTACCTTTGCTTTTACTTTTGTCTTAACCAATCATACGAGCAAATTTCATTTTTAACTTTTTTTTCTTCACGCTACTTGGTTGGAATAAAAGCAAAAGTACATTGTGAACACCCTTGAAAAAGCTGGGTGCACATGAATAAACCACAGCAATTTTATCGATGAAAAAGAGGAATCAGAAAATATCATTTTAGACATTTTATCTGACTGATGGATAAGTGAGTGGGAATTAATTTTGAAAAATATGTAGATAAAATTACAATCAGGAATGTAAAATTGGAATACAAAAATATGTTATCAGAATGTCATAATACAAATTACAACGAATAAGAAAAAAAAAAAGTATTAAGAAATGGAAGGTAAAAATAATAACAGAGAAAAATATGAAAGATACAAAACATGAAAAATTCTCTCCCACGAGTATTTTAAATACGTCCCAAGTTTATAGTAAAACTGAGACAGTACTAGGATACAAAAATTTAGAAAACAAAACATCAATTTAAGGTCCACAGTGTAAAATTCCATCCCCACATCTAATCTACTTCTACAAATTCAGTCAGCAGGTTATTTTCATTTCAGTTAATACGAAATCATCCATCGAAAATCTCAAAACTCTTTTTCCACATATGGGTTTTGAAACTGCGTCATTTTTTCACCACACAAAATTAATAAAACAATACAGGAGTTTGAAGAAACGGATAATACAAAGAAAAGGCATACACAGAATGGCGACCATAATTAACTTATTCTTTGAAAAAAAAACATTAAAATTATGTAAACTGCGCTTCTGTAAATCAAAAAACTTCATCACACTTCTCAGCACCGCAACGTAACGAAAATAATAAAATTTCTTGCAAGCTGTAACGAATAAATTCACAAATAAATTCGCATAAAAATAATCAACAAAATTTATTAGCGATTCGATGCAATAAAATGTTCCCAGTAGGTATAGCAGCTGACGAAAAATAATTCCACTACACACTGTGAACCGTATTTTAAGAAATAAAATCACAATAATTATTTCGGATTCGGAGGGGAGAAAAACGAAAATCGTGGACGTGAATTTGGCAGAAATTTACAATTTTTTAGTTTAATTTAAAATAGCTATAAAATTGAACATAATCTATTTAAATTTCATAAAAAGAATTATTATATATATGTAGAAGTGGGGTGAATTGAACTTTCCAAAAAAACAAAAAAAAAAAATTATCATCGACAGGAAAATGCCTACATATCACAATATACATCAGGGATAAAAGAAAAACAAAAACGTACAGAGTTGAATAATTAAATATGGTATAGACACTTCAAAAAGTTTTCAATATTATAAGGTACGAGAGAAAAATTACACATTTACACTCTACAACGCTTAAAACAGCATAAATTATGAAAATTACAATTTTTTTTTTTTTGCTTCTTTACAATGAACAAAAATAAGCAATCATTTAGGAAATTGTTGATCGAAAACATAAATATTCAAAAGCCATCATTATACACAACGAACAATGAAAATATGATACAAATACGAGCGTAATGAATTAAAACACGTTGGGCGGTTAATTAAGTAATGTATTTGTTGGTTTCATTTTTCATTTTTCGACGGGACTTGCAGAAATATCAAACTTTCCAGAAGGGGGGGGGGGGTTGAAGGAGAGATAAATTTCAAAATTTTAAAATAATAATAATAATAATAATAATAATGTGATTTTCAAAAATTGAAGCCTGGCTTCGCTTTTAGATTAGAAATTAAAGAATGAAGCATTATAAAGAAGTTTTTTTTCTTTCCTTCTACGATTGGTCTGGGAGGAGGGAATCGTGAGAAATCAAGATTATTTTTTTCAAAAAAAAAAGAAAAAAAAGAACAATGATAGAAAACTTGTCGGGTATAAAACAACGATTGTACGTACGATTTTGAAAAATAATCATAGAATAAATAAAATGAATAAATACATTGAATTAAAAGAAGACAGAAAAAAAAAAAACATAATAAGAACGAATAAATTTAATTTAAAAAAAAAAGATCAAAACTAATCGATCTCTCCGTTGGTAATTCTTGGAGCGCTCACCTGAATTTTTAGAGATTTCTCAGTTCTCCGCTGGGAGACGAAACGATTGCTGTAATATTTTGTTTCTGGTTCCAGTCTATTTGGTTCGTCACGACTGTCTCTGAAAAGAAAAAAATCAAGTTTTGTTAGAAAGTTTGCGACTTTTCAATACTCAACGTGGAAGAACTGAAATGAAGAAAAATAGGAGTGGACACGTTTCGTTTTGAAGAATCAGATTAGTTGCTACTCAGCTGCAGATATAAAGACCATGGTAACGTTGGAAATAATCATCTTATTTAGATGTTATTTGTTGATTATTTACTATAATTCCAGGTCATACGCAGGGAAAAATAATTAATAAATATTTTTCAAAGAAAAACTCCAGTTACTTTGTGTAAGAAAAATGCTTTGAAATATTCTCTAGTTTACTCTACCGAGTGCACGAAAATGTCCCATTTCCACTCTACGAATAACGTTTCCACTACCAAACTTTTGAAACCACAAATATCTTACTTGTAATTTATCACATGCCCTTCTTCGCGCAAATTCAAAGGCCACTGATCCAGGGGGGCAGAATCGTTCGTCATCGAAGTCCAGTCGATGCCAGAGCTGCAGCTGTAAGTGCCGCCATTTTGGTAGCCATTATAGGTGTTGAATAAGCTGCCCCACGTTTGACTGCCCAGGACAAGGTGCTCTTCGGGAATATTGCTAATTTCTGAAATCTGAAATGCAAGATAATTAACATGATAAAGTAACTCGTTTAAATCACAACTCGAAAAAACGAGCTTGATATGGCAAATACCAGTTTCACTCACTTTAGCCTTCAAATTCTGCACGGTTAGTTCGTCCACTACAATTTCAGACAACGAACCGTTGCACGGTCTGACTATTAAAGCAGTTTGCGATTCGATATCCACGATAGGATCGTCTTTATCTAAGGCTTGTAAATACAGCTCTCGAGGACATCCGATAGGGGTGCCGATGTCCTTCCACATTTGATCGTTTAGGTAAATTTTACCGGGACCGCTCTCCGTTTTTTCTCGAAGACGACATCTGGGGAAAGCAAACCAACGTTTTTCATTGAGAAAAAACTGTACATAATAATAATGAATTAAATTTAAAAGAACGAATGAATTACGAAGATCATGAGTCATGGCCATTATTTTCAAATTGTACAAAAAAAAATGACCTGATTCTGCAAGAATTCGACACTATATGAAATACCGGTACACAGACATACATGTACGAGTATGTATATTTTTGGGTAAAAGCCAAAATTGAAATTTCAATTACGTTCATAATTTTAAATCTATTTTTAAAGTCTACAATAGGGCGGGAAGAAGATAAACTGGTCATCGGGGTTATCAGTCATTCATTCTAGTATTCTAACTAATCTTCGCTGTAATTATGTTTTGGGAATCAAACAAACTACGCAAGTTTAGCTAATTTTCAACACAAAATACAAATATCAAGTTCGATTATTACACAAACCTTTCGAATGGTATATCAATATTTTGGACAATTCGTAGGTCTTGCAGAAGCTCTTTTTTCGTTTCAGCGACTGTACTGTCTTCGTCGATAACAAATTCACCTAGGAACTCGATCATCTGGGAAAAAAAATTAAAATAAACGATTAGTACAATGATAATAAATAACCATCCTTTAGTCTCATAGGAGAGGGGCAGTTTGCAGTTCACTACCTTCAAAACTCCACTTAACCGGAAGCATGAAACTTTCAACTGAATCCTACTCACTAAGTGTGAAAGAAACTCACCTTTGTAGTATTTAGATTCAAATAAAACAGATTCGTTTTTGGTACGCCCGGTCTGGTTAAACGCCGCAAATGGACTCGTATGGTGGCGTCGTTGCCGACTGTTAACAAGTTCTTGACGTACAAGTTGCTCGTCGATGAACTCATATCGGACTTCTCGGGGCACAGTAATTTAAAATAAGGACTAGGCACGTGAACGTATTGTTCGAGGTGTTTTTTGAAAAATTCCATCGGCATTCGTTTATCGACGTCGACTTTCAAATCTGTAACAGCACCATCTACCCAATTCAAGGTTGGCAAAATTCTACACTCGAAAGGCGAATTACCAAAAATTATCAAGCGTAATACTTACTTCTTTTGTCAAACGAAACGGTATTACTGCATTCTTTGAAATATAAATCACAGCCCTCTGAGTCGTCGTCGTAATTGCAAATAAATTTACTAAATTTATCGCCACAATTTGCATCCTGCAACAAATCAAAAATTTATCACAACGTTGCAATAATAAAGTTGTTATGTCGTAAAAATATTTCATGACCACCTCATTGAAAAAAAAAAAACCAATGCTTTATAATTTACACTTCAGTTAAAAAATATCCATACGATAAAATTTTGTTTAGCGACATCAAAGTCTAGTTTTTCAAGTACAGTTACGAATACCTTTAAACGTCACCTTCGACACTACTAAATCTCACAAGTTCAATTTCGGAGTTGAAAAATATAACAATTCACTCACATCGCAGAGCAAATCATTGGAAAAGCGTAAATCACATCCACGTGGCGATGATCCGGCGCTCGATATTTGACGCAAATCACCCGCACAAGGCGAAGAACCGGCACTGGATAAATGACAATCTTCTTGGGCGTCTCCCATTATTGTTCTAGAGCAACAGTGGGAAGTAATATTAATGACAGCCCATTCAAGGTCCAAAATACTGGCGATTTGAAAAATAATTTTTCATGACAGCCCATTCAAAGTCCAAAATGTTTTTAGTTCGAAAACTAATCTTTCATGTTTACTGGATAAAGAAAATTTCTTTAATCGAGCTACGAAGTTGAATGTTTAATACGACTGACGAATGCACTTCGAATTAATTCACCTGTCACTGTCGGTGAGACTGCTGTCTTCACTAGCACTTTGATCGCTTTGGTGTCCTCCAACGGGTATCGAATTGACAGCTTGACTGGTGTCGTTTATGAAGGCATCGTCACCATTCATGGGTGGCGAGCTCAATAACGAAGGTAAAAGGTTATTATTGTTGGTCATCAGTGCATTATTGACAGAGTTGTTCACACGGTAAGAATCTAAGAAGAGAAAGACGGGATGAAGCGATGCCAATAGAAACCGAGTAGTACAACAAAAAGTATTACCTTTATTATTGAGTTGAATTTCTTCGGGTTTCTGGTTTTTCGTATACTCCGACAGGGTTGGGATAGAAAGTCTTTTGTAAACTTCTGCAGAAACACAATAAAAAAATTGGGCATTTAAAATAGAAACCTACCCGTTCACAATATGTATTTCGACATGTTCATCTTCACGATTCTAACGATTAAAGATGATCGTTCATTAAGAAAAATCTGTTTTTATTGCAGCGATTTAATTTCTAACCATTCTATCATTTGCTCGTAATCAAACATCAAGTTCAAAAATAAAAAATTCTATTCTTGTTTGTAATGAATAAAAGAAATAAAAGTTTTTAACGAATATTCTAACTGTTCAAGTTTTGCATTCTGATACTGTAAAAAAAGAAGGAAATATCCAAACTTGTCGAATTATAAATTTTTACAATTTTGAGTCTCCGAGAATCCAGTTAATCGAGCTTTATGCTGATAAGAAATAGTAACTGAAATTTAACTTTAAGAAATACTGTAAACAAAGAAAAAAATGTCCAAAAAATGTTAAGGGTTTACTGAAGAATGCTACATGTCCAATTTTTTGGCACTAATGAGAAGTATATGGAATTAGGAAAGCTTCAAAAATCATTTTAATCGACGAGACTTCAATCACCACAGTCTCAGTTCAGTGGACATACGAAATTATGCAATCTTTGGCATTTGATTCAGAAATTACAATTTTTTAAGAAGAAAACGGTCATTTTGAAGGAAATCTGAACGAACCGTGCTCCAGTCTTTCTCATTTTTTAATTTTCATTTCTCAGAATTTTTACTTTATTATTTAGGAAAATTTTAAGGGTGTAGTTCAAAAAATCTCCAACTATTATTACTAACAATTATATTCTAGTTTAAGAATAGCGAGCTTTTGAATAAAAATCCGACACAAGACTTGATTTAATTTTAAACAGAATGTAATTTTGATTTATTCAAAAGTGGTATAACCTGATTTCAAGATTTCGTGTTTTCATAAAATGAATTTTTTCAAATACCACAATTTCAATCGAATAAACCCACCAACTATTTTTTTCGAAAATGAACACTCAAAATGACAAAATAACAAAATATCAACGCCAACATACCTGGCTTTATTTCTGGTAACATTATATTCAATCTAATCACATTTAGATAACGTTCAATCATATATCGCATTCTTCTTCTGGACACAGAGGGGTTCGGCGGGAAACCAATGAAAATCTAAATAAATAATGCAAAAATAAGGAAAATCAAATTAAGAAATCGAAAAAGAATTTTCAGATGCGGTGCTGGTACAATCGAACACTTCAACAAAAGTAGGTGCATTTTCTTTTTCTTTCAATGAAAAACAATAATCAGGAGGGCTATTATACGAAAAAATAGAAAGTAAAAGAATAAATGACGCAAACAAAAATCAGTCATCACTAAACGATGAAGGAAAGTTGATTTTTCTCAGGAGAATATCTTTCAAGAGCTGAGGGCAGATCCTCTATTACACATAATATGTGTATCTTGACTTCTTCAACATATTCCTCACAATTTTTTTCAGTATTACTTCTTCTTAAATTCACAGTTATTCAGTACTTTCGAACAACTGAGTGACGAGCGTTCTTATTTAATTTTTAGAAATTTTCAACCAAAACCTCTATGATACTTTACAACCTGTGAAGTCATGAAAGTAAACTATTGCATTCAAAGTGCTCTCCGGAATAAGTTCCACTTCAAACAATGTAAACAATTTCGACTCTCAATAATGTCTCCAACTCACCTGAGACGAGGCAACGACGCCCGACTCCTGCAGAGGCAATCTTTCGTCTTCCAACGATCTAACAGTTCCGCCTTCAGTGAACAACGCAATATACACTATCTGATCCGAAACCTTGAAGCGATCCAACAGTTCATCTCTAAACGTTGCGACATCGTTTTTCAGACTCGTGCGCACTACCACAGGCCCCTCGACTTTCTCTGGATCGAAGTTAACTTGGTACAGTCTTATAGAGACGGCTGGATAACGAACAGATCGATTAATTATTACAGAAACGTTGATAATTTTAGCAATTTTAAAGGCGGAACACTGACCACCGGGTTTATGCATCACGAAAGGAGCATCCTTTGGGCGGATCTCCATCAGCATTTCATTTTTGCGACCAGAGTAGTCGACACTCAGAATGGAACCGATGTCATCATATTCGCGTCCGTCGAGGCAATCGTCGATAGAGTCGTTTTTACTGTTGTATAAAACCAGACGGCACTGATCAGCTGACAAGATATTTTCAAGTTGTAATTTCTGTATAAATAAATAAATAAATAAATAAATAAATAAATATTTTCGAGTTATCCAGGAAGGATATGTAACATAAAAATGTTTAATTTTGATTAAAATGTAATTCTGCGCAATAAAATAATCAAATAAAATACGCATTGTTGAATTAAGCAGCGGAGACGCTTCAATGGTTATCGTTTTTGAAACTTTTATATAATTGACTGAATGCAGCTATAAATCAATTTGATACCTTATACGCCATCTGAGTGACTTCTTTCAACGGCAAACTGGAACTGCACTCTAATTTCGATTCTGTCAAGTTATTCGAATCCGGGTACTGAACGAAGAGTTTTATTTTACGCGTTTCTTTCAATTTATCTTGTAACCTTCGATTAGTCTCTTCCTTTTCGTACATTTCGTTCAAAAGAGCCTAAAATTTGACGATAAAATGAAGAATATTAACTTCGTCTCGTACTCGGTACAAAAAGGAGGTGAGCAACGATCGATAAGTAGGTACCTTGATGTGTGGAGGGAAATCTTCTTCCTTCAATGGGAGCACATTCCGTTCTCGGTCGATCTGACGATACATCAGCATGTAGGCGTTCATGCTGGAGCTGTAGACACCCGAATAATAGCTTCTGGACGGACCACCGTAACCTCCAAACGAGCGGTCGATATCTTCGTGAGTAATCTGCAATTAAATTTATACATACGTTATTTCGCAAAGAAACTTTTCAACTTTGAAAATTAATTTAATTTCGTCTAATTCGGTAAAATCTCAGTCCTTCATCGAGTTAAATTTAAGGGTGCAATTTTCGAATAGTTTTTCAAGATTTCATGATCAAAAAGTAGGGCCATTACTAAATTTATGTATCTGGTGAATTCGGGTGAATCGTGCCGCTACAGACTTTGTACACAATTCTTTCGAGAAAGTTGAGCAAGTATATGAAAAGCTGTTCTCACCCTCGTGACGCTTTGGTCGTTGAAGCAGAACCAATCGCTAGTGTGAAAATCTTTAATATAAACGTAATAATGGCCGCCGGTCGCACTACCGGAATGCACCATTATGGAGAACAGTTCGTACACATAAGGTCCCGAGTCCATGCTGTGATTGCGATTCTTTTCATTTTCGTGTTGATTACCAACGTCGATGCCTTCGTCAACATCCTTTGAACAGACAAAGTAAAATATTAGTAACGGTCAAACAATATCGGCAGCATAGCCAGAATCCTGAAAAGCAAAAATCAAGAGCTAAATAGAAAGATTTTCTTCTTCATTTTACTAATGCGACGCAGACTTCACTCAAATTATGCTAAAGTTCGATATTAGACAATTCTGAGAGCGCATCTGGCGATGCCACCGATTGAATTAAAGTCAAAATAAATGCAAGCTCAGACTCACTTGATCGTAATCAACATTGTTGAGATCATTCGAGGATGCAAGACAAGCCTCGTCGTCGATGGCCGAACCGCTGTCCGTCGTGCTGCTGTCGTCGCATTTACTGCTGGAACCGGCAATCTCTTCTGGGAATCCTTCACTGCCCTCTTCTTTGTACATGGTAGGCGATAAACTTGTTTCCGAGATGAAACCGTTCAAATTGAGCGTCTCCGGGAATACCACTCTGCAAATAGAGATCGAAAAATTTATCTTTTTCTGGCATAATGACATCTACGGCACTTATTGTAAATCCGTAAATACTGGTATTATAATGCAGAGCCTTTACTTACTTATCGCTCAGTTTAATTCGGTGCATAGAATTGTAATCAAAATCAAATCGCATCAGATGAAGTGTCAATAAATACGGAAATTTAGTGAATTTTAGTCCTTTGTGAGCATCGCACTTGCGATTGCAACGTTCGCAAAAATATTGATTATTCTCTTCCAGTGTTTCGGGTTGTACAAAAGCATGCAAAGCTTCTTCCTGCAACAAAAAGATCCATCAGAATTAACGACAAAAATCAGCGAATTCTTCAAATAGTATACGGAGAATTTCAACACGGATATAAGTCGAAATAATGGTTTTATCAGCTAAATAAATTCTTTTTCCACTAATTGATGGTTCTGAGTCTCGGGACTTCAATGAATTGATAATACTTACGACGCTTCCGTACGCGACATTACATCCAAATGGTCGGACAGGCAAAGGTATATCAAGAAAAGTATCTTCACGAATTTTTTCGGTGCCACAATTCAGGCATTTGACGTAATCAATCATTTTACCTGCAAGGAAGACAGTATAAATTGATGTGACATGCATTTTGAATACTGCTGCTTAAAATAAAATCTTCAATTTTTTTTTGAAGATACTAAAATTTATCCATCAAGATAGATGAAAGTACAATTTTTTGTCAGTTATTTGAAAGCTGATAAACAAAATATTTGCTCAAAAGCAATACATTCTTTGAGAACCTTCACAGTTCAGTATCAAAAAAGGGAATATCCTTTAGTTAGCCATCACCAGAATATTTACCAATGATCCTGATTCAAATCTGAAGTCAACTGATCAAATCAATCATGAATAGTGAATACAGAAACGAGGTAGACGATAAGAAGATTATTTTACTAGGAGACCTCGAACTGATTCTCATTGGTCCATGCTAGTTTGAATTATGAATCAGAAGGTTTGAAAAATAGTTTTTAATTATATTTTTCACACGAAATACAAGTTTAAGCGAACAGTTCACCTAAGTCGGTCCTATAAATGACGAAACTTTGGCTAAACTACTTGTAGTACGAAATGTTGAAAATGTAACTTTGAATTATGCAATATTTTATGTAATTATTTAACTTAATAATCTCTGAATCTCCTAACTCATCAAATCCTTCAACTCAAGCATTTCAAAATGCTAATAACCATTAAGATAGGAAGCCGCAACCCATTAACGACCAATTTATGAGAAACGTTGGCGTCAATATATTACCTTGATATAATTGGTTGATGAGATCAGCTTGCTCGGTACCTTTAAACTCCTGTTCTAGAGCATCGAACATTACTCGACACAGCTCCTGGATATCGTGTTGTTGCCATGCCTCGCTCGAATCCCATCCAAAGCTGCGAGTTAAATCCGTTGTCTCCACAGCTGTTCGGTGAGAGGTCTGCGACGAATTAAATATTAGTTATTTATAAGATGACAGAAACTACGTAATACCAATCGGTATTTGGGGACACTAACTTGTAAATTTAAGAATAATTTCTGTAGTTGGTACGGTATCGATTTGTATTCGTCCATTCCTGGCGAGGGAACGAACCTCCAATTATACAACGCATTTCGAAACTCCGGCGTCATATACAGAGCTTGTAGTAAACTATTCAGGTAACAAGTCATCGCTTGGTTAATTAAACCGCGAAAGCCTGCCAAAAATTAAAAATCAAAAATTTAGTACAATAGTGAGTGAATTTCTGGAAACAATCTCATAAAAATTGTTGATCGACAGTTGATATTTTTTGAGAGGATTTTTGAACTGATCTTAGTTCACTAATGTGAAACAATTCTCATTTCCAACAAAAAGCACTATGCGTATAGAACTGTCTGTTTTCTTGATGAATAATAGAAAGAAAAAATTTTTTTTTAATGAGAAGAAAGGATTTCCAAAAGTTCTCCCAAATTTACTATCGATGATAATTCAAAAAATGATGATGAATGATGGGAGGAGGAGGGACAGATTTTTAAAATATGATCTAATGTCAAGATCGATCTTCTTTCCAGTTCTAATCATTGCTCCTAGAAAAAATGATAATAACAGTACAGGTGAGAACTTTCGCAACGCTTCACCATTTTTAATTCGTTTTGTAAGAGCGAAAGTATTGGGATACCTACGATATCATGTACCAGACACAAAAATGTAATTTTCTGATAGCCACCCAATTTCTCCCACCCGCGGTAAGCTTTTATTGGTGACCTACGCAAATGGAATCCCACTTTCGCATAATAATCCACAGAGCTTGGGAGAATCGAAATAACTTGATCTGCATTTAATTTGGTTAAAACGGTTTCAGTTTTCCTTTACTCTGCGAAAAAGCAAACTTAAAATTTGGACTTGGGGTCAATTTTCAGCAACCATTTCGCAAACAATGTCTCCGCAAACATGAACATGTATCGTTAGGAAAAGTGGTAACATTTTCAACACGACTAATTAAAATCGTATTCCTCTTAATTCCGCGAAGTCGATGCGGAAATACGAGAAATTATTAATCGGTTCAACGTAATCGTCTTGGCAGCATAAATTAAAACCGCAGAACAGAACAGCTGTATAACTTTTTCGTGAAATTGAATCCACAAAATATCTCTAGCATTCGCCGGCCACCGACTAAATCACGCTGGCGTAATTCATGCGAAAAACATTCTTTCTTGGCTATTCATAAGGAATCTTCAGCATGTTACTCAAGATACAGAATAACGGTAACGCGGAGTACTTGCCAAAATGAAAAGGGAGAGCAAAAACAAAAAAGAGAACGAAAATGGAGAGGACAAAAGTGATTTATGCTTTACTCTATGTCAATGAACGTACACAAGTACACATCACAAGTATCGCTATACACCATCACGTCATCAATGACGCAATGTGGAGGGAAGAATTTTATTCAAAATCAACTGTAGAGCTTTCCAAAAATAGAAGACGCTGACCATTCAACAAATGCTAGGAATCCCTTTATATGGATCTAAATTTCATGTAAAACGAACTTCCCAAAAGAGGCGCACACGAGGAGTGAAAAAGACAGAAAAATAATTGATTAATTCTCCAAAATAATAGTACCCAGATTATCTTGCAACTTGAATGAACTCGGGCCGTCGTACCTACGACAGAAATGTTTTTTTTTTTTTTTTTTTTTTGCAAAAAAGGGATGAATCACATTTTGTGACCAATATCAAAAATCCTCCATCACCAATAAAAATGTCACAAATAGAGTTTTTTGCACTCCAAGTACGCAAAAATTGAGCAAATCTCATATATATTGTCCAAAATAGTTGAATCAATTAAATTTTAGTACATCGACCGGCGATGAAGGGTAAGATTTTTTGATTCTGGTGTATCAACAAGGAGAAAGTTGTGTTTATCGCCTTCCTTAGTTCTTACAATTGGATAGTGTTTGAAATTTGTAAAAAGTGGCTTGGAAAATTGAAATCTAAGAAAATACACTTTATAGGAACCGTGAGGGAATGTTTGAAAATTCCAAATTTTATATCATGGGAGTTTTGGATTATACAAACTCTTTACAGAATATTACGACCATTAGGTCTGGACCCAAAATATTTTTTAAGATGAGCTGCATTTATGCTTGACTGACGACAAATTTCATTCAGTTGCATGAGATATAGGTATTCGACTTATTTTCCACCTAACCGACCGAGTTCCTTCACCGACCACGCATTTCGAATTCCATAATATTATTTTATAAAAATGATTCATATTATTTATTTCTCCATTTTTTGAATCCACGACAACGGTTCACTTGATCAATAGTTTTTGGTCAAAAATGAGGAAAAGATGCACATGGTGCATCGTAGCCATATACTCACCTAAGGAAATTGGTGAATCAAACGACATATTGCTGGACCTAGCTACCTGGCCCGACATGCTTTTCCTGGCTAATCGGTTACAGCTGGACCTATTTGTCTCGCAGTTTCTACGCACTAGCCTCCTCGAATCTGAATTGGTAGTGGAACAAACAACGCGCTCCAAGGGAGGACTGAATGAACTCGAAGATGACGGTTCGTCGGGGCTCGCCGATGCCCCCAATTCTAAATCATCGTCTTTATTGACTAGCCGCGGCACACCATTGTTCAGACCTTCGACGATAAATAAATTCCTGGCGTTCGTTTCGAAATTAACCCCTACATCCTTCAGCAGTTCTTCACTATCTTCGGTGAGCGTACACTGTGGAAAATCACGAACAATATAGAAACGTCATAAGAGAAAAAAGTACCATTAATGATTTAATCTATGCTGACTGATGACCAGAAACAGTTAAAAATGGCCATGAAAATTCACTACGAACCGAGTCCTTTGATTCTACAAGAACGAATTTTAACTACTAATAAAATAGGAGGTCCCGATAAGGAATAATCGAAGTCTCAAGTAAAAATAATAAAATGCTTTTTTTCGAAAAAAAAATTAGAAAATGCTAAAAATAATGGGAAAAGAAAACGGAAGGATACGAATCAAAAACAAAAAAAATGAATGAAAAAATTGCAAGAAGTATTTATAGAAAAACAGAAAAAATAAAGGAGGTAAGAAATTCAATTGAAAAATAAAAAATAAATGACGAATGAAACGCTATAATTAGCAGGAAAAAATTAGCAGGCTCTGACTTTAAAAAACCAGTTTTTGGGCAAAACGCCGACTGAAAAAAATGCAAATTATCAAGAAGACTGTAAGGATATTAGCAGAAATTTAAAAACAAAAAGAAGAATTATCAAATATTATTTCTTTATCAACAGAAAAATATTCTTTCAAGGTTGAAAGTACTCGCATGTACTAGAAAATAAAGTGAGAAAATAATAAATGCAAGGAAATGCATTAAGAGGGAAGGGGTTGCGATGATAATTTTTTAATTTCCAATTTTAAAACGAAATTGTGATGTAATATAAAAAAAAAGAAGACCAAGCGAAAACTTCTCACGGGTACTTTTGCAGGCTTCTGAAAAAGAGAAAGCGTTCACTCGTCAAGCTTTATAGCTTTTCAAGAATATTCAGATGTTAATATACGTATTTCAAGTTACATAGCCTCTCAATTATTATGTTTTCATTCTCATCATTAGAAGAAT
The DNA here is from genome assembly GCA_038050395.1 of Parthenolecanium corni. Taxonomy (NCBI): domain Eukaryota; kingdom Metazoa; phylum Arthropoda; class Insecta; order Hemiptera; family Coccidae; genus Parthenolecanium; species Parthenolecanium corni. The sequence goes on along the minus strand of JBBCAQ010000037.1, from coordinate 20,604,251 downwards.
CGCAATGTCAACTTATGCTCATGTGCTGACTGAGATTTTTGTATTGTTTCTAGCATCCATAAATTACAAACAAAGGCGAACGAGATCTAGATTTTCAACTTCTGGTTCAATAAATACGGTATATAAAGAAGCTATCATACATTCGTAAAATATCTGGCTTTCATCAAAGGCTGTGAACACACCTCTAATTTTGGAAAATCGAAAAATTTCAACGTCTAATTGAACAATTATATGCAAGAAGGGGATATGTCCACTTTTTCAAATTTTACAAGAGAGTAAAAAACAATTTTAAGTCACATAATCTTTATTATGTATCACCTCAACTTGAAAATCTATTTTCTCAACGATGGTTGTATTTTGGTACATAAAATAATGTTTTTACTATAAGTAAAGGTTTGGTAAATATGCAATTAAACAAAAGAAGACCTCAGTTTTTTTTTTGGTTTTTTTTTTTTGCTTTCAAGTGAACATATTCCCTTTTTGCATATCACTGTCTTAAAATCAATTCGACAAAATAGACAAAAATTCAAGGAAACAACTGAAACAGTAGTTATAATAAGACATAAAATATTATCATAATATTGTACGTACTTGGAACTCATTATTCTGTTTGGCAGGTGTCGGCGAGACAAGTCTAAACGAATTCGGCTCAAAAGTGAAAAGTTTGGCCACCTCTCGAACGAATTCGCCACCCGTCATTTTCGGCGGAGCTCTGATGGTCACCTTGAGATCATTTGAAGTGCCGGAAAAGTCGCGGACCACGCAAAAGGCGTGGTCCTCCTCATCGTCGGTGGACGGCCTGCAAACCATTTTCTGCAAAAAATAAAGCGAAATAAAAATTGTTAAACTGGCAATAAATGAGCAAGGAACGCGGTGGCGTTTTCTAATATGGGTCTTCAAAGTCCAAAATCGACTAATTACGATATGAATATTGATCTAAGCATTTAAAATCCTAAAACTAGAAATTCAGAAAGAGTGGCGATTCCGGTGGAGGCGAAAATTATAACTCTTCATTTTTATATTCCAGCTTGATATGATGAAAGATAATCATACGGCGGTGGAAACTTCGAGTTTATAAAAACAATGCTACTTCCACAGCACCGCATGCAAAAAAATTTCATTCTTTCAAAATTCTATTTTATCAAATTTAAAAGAATGAAATTTCTTCCAGATTAACTTCTCATTATCTGATAACGGCAAATTAATTCCTAGCATTTACATATAACTCGTGAATTGATACGAATATGAAAATTCTACAAAAAAGGTAGTCCTATGTAGTATGCATCCTCTGACAATATTTTGCCAAAGTTTCAGATGAATTCGTGCAAAACTAGCTTACTAAAGGTAAATATCGCAAAAGCGTTTTACACGCAGAAGATGGACGAGTAATCTGCAATCATCACTTTCATAAAAAATGAAGCGCTGAAAGGATATGGTTTCCATTCAAGAATCACATCATTCCAAATAATCTAATTTACATTTCCATTTTCCACAATAAAATTATGGAGTTTGGAATTTTCGGAACAATACCAAAGGCATGCTCATCGTATTATTATATCTGACCAATGTCATTCATTGGATTTCTGATGAATAGGGATTCTAGGTCTATTGCAGTTTCTGAAAAAATTGTAAGCATATTCCATAAATTTTACTCTTTTTTGAGAGAGGAGGGAGGCTTGGAGTTGGAGCAGTCAACGGTTGCTTTACATTGCAATTTCATTGCTCTCAAAAAACTCCGAGTACACCACGGAACTACAGCCTTAAATGTTGATTTAGATTCAAATGCAATCTTGATGAGATGTTTCAACTATTAAAATTAAAAAAATTTTTTTCAACAAACTCAACTTTTCACTAAAACTACGATGGACGAAATGGTCTGTTTTCATTTGGAACTTTACGAATTGAAGAAATTTTCCAAGTTACTCGAGGGTGGGGGCGTGACATTTTGGTGCAATTACACTTCGAGAATAAAAAGTGGAACAAATTAACTATAAGAGCTCTCTTTAGCCACTGAAAATACGAATCCCATAAATGGAAGTGCATAAAAATTGGATAGAATTTCTTCGCCATTATGACGTGAAAAATACATACACTCATCATTGCCGCAGACAACAATAACGACCCGTACAAACATATATCTCTTCAAACATGTGTGTTTACGTATACGTGCACAATTAAGAAATTTTTTCAGTGGCACAGGGAGAGTAAAGCAGAAAAATAATAAAAAAGAGAAAATAATATGGGAGAGAAAATAAGTTTGTTTTTTTTTGTTACGATACTTTCTTCAAGAGCGTTCTCTTCGAAATTCTGTACAAGCCCTCGACCCTCATTATTCGTTATATGGGGCGATCTAGGGAGGGTGGAAAGGTTGAAGCGAGAGGGGTAGGCGCCCACAAATGTCAGGATAAAAATAGTGTCAAAACTGAATGGGCGAATTTCCATAAAAATAGGGCATTACATTCGCGAAAATACACAAAATTTTTTTACTAGTTTTAAATTAAGAGACACACGATTTTTTCATTCGTTTCTTTCCTCATATTTTTCAGTACAGACGAAGCCGGTGAACGCCAGCAAAATAGGTTTAGCAGGGTGAAAATCTTGTACGGGGTTATCATTCGATCTTGAAGAAGAAAAAAAAACAGGTACGAGAAATACAAAAAAATTGAATGCTCGTGAGGTGCGACCAAATGTCTGAATATTTCAACAATTCTATATTTGTATGGAATTTTATAAATTCTAAAAAAAAATCAAATTTTAGAAATTTGAAAATAATTAATATTACCTATTCACAAGCACCTCCACCTTTTCCAAGTTCAATTATACTGAAAGTGTTTAAGCTTATAGCAAAATGTTATTCCCGAATCCGATATGAATCGGATCATAGCTAACAATATTTGACTGACGCAGCTAAGTGTGAATCCATCACCAATATTTTCCCCCATATTTTGCGAAATAGCGCGGGGGAAGGGGCAAGAATAACAGGGAAAACGGATAAAATAATTGTTGGCACCGACGACTATACTGTCATTTACCACAATCGCACACTCTAAATATTTGTGATAATTATTTTTAAAATCGAAATTTCGTATTCGTAATCCAAAGTATAATATGTATATTTTAAAAATTCCACAATACGAGAGAAAGTTGGCTAAAAACACAAAACCAAAAAAAGGCACATTATGCGTAAGGGAATTATGTAAACGTAAACACTGCAGGAACTCTGGAAACGCTTGCAGAGTTCATAACGAAGCTCATAACTTGAAAAGAGGAGCTGAAATTTTACAACTTAGAAGGTATTAGCCACGATGGAAGAATGATATTATGTATTTTTTGTAGACCTCAATGAACAGAATGATAATTCACAAATAATGCACCATTTTCAATGTCAGTAATTTACAGCAATCAATGTGGGTGGGTGATCAACGCTTTTTTAACAGAAAAATTTCGTGATGGCCTTCAAATTTACTCGATAAGATCGTCAAACAGCAAAAATAAGTACCTACTTATTTGGAAAAAAAAACTACCTACTCCCAAAAAAAAATTCTAACGTATGTAAGTAAACTCTGCTAGAAACGCAGGTTTTCGAATAAAAACACAGTGGTTGGGAGAATCCGTGTTTTTGAATCGTGTAAAAATGCTTGGAAAGTAAGGAAACCAAAAAACAAGACTGATTTGTAACTTGAATGGTAAATTTTAGAGTTTTGTACTCGTATTTACTCGTGTACACTATTTTATGAATTTTCAGGTCAATCATTTCATTACTTTCTCTATAATTAAGCTTCAAAGTTGAAATCTACGATTTCTATGCATCCTTCTCTCCAAAATAGTACTGATAAATGAACAAACAAACAAAGATATATGAAGTTTGAAGATAGGCAATTTTGAATCACTGAGATTAGAAAAAAAAAAACTCAGACGCATGCTCCACGCTACTTTCCCGAAGTTAAACCAAAACTAAAACGACGCTTCCTTTGAAAACCTGCTAAAAAAACGAATTGCAAAGAAAACGTGCCAAGCACAAAATTACCAACCGGAAATAATAATTCGACTTTCTGATAATGTACCGTAAAAGCTAACAAGAATTAGCGAAGATAACGTAAAAAATAATTACTATCGGTCCAGCAAAGCGATGAACTTGAAAAGCATTACGAAGCAATACCGAATAAAATTCAATGCCTGCAGAGCACGTAGGCACATTCAGTTTCTACTTGATATTAACAAAATAATATGAATCGATCATTTCATGTCTATAAAATAATGAGCATGTTTTGACCACTGGTTCTGACTGACTAAGTAACAAACAGATTTAACCAATGTCTAGAAAAAACTATTAAAATGTGAGACTGTTCCAAAATAACGAGGTAGATCAAACGAAAACTCAGCTTACTCTGTAGTAATAATAATGCAAAGGTCTTAATGTGAAAAAATATGCTGGAAAAACATGTTGAAACAGTTTAAAAGGTCCAATTAGTTATCCACAGGAAACATTTATTGAAGCAGTTTTTATAAGCAGTTAATACTAAAAACTGTGCTGGAAAAATTTATAGAAGTAGTTTTCAAGATGTCAGGGCGAAAAAAGTTTGCTGTAAAAATTTTTATAAGTACATACTTTCAAAAGTCTCAGTAGTTGCTGGAAAAAAACGTAAGCAGGGGTACAAGTATTGCAGAAAACAATTTTCAGAGCAGTTTTATAGAGGTCTCGGCGTTAGAAACTTTGTAAAAAAAATTTTTTTGAAATAGTTCAAGATCCTCCAAACTGTAGATACCTTCAGCCTTAACCCTTTAAAAGTAACACGGTTCATCAAGTTTTGAAATAACAAAAATCAAATCATTTCTTTGAAGGTGACATGCGTAAAAAATTACACATCAACAAAATAGTGAGAAGTTTCAAATCAGATTTTTTAAATAAATTATTTAATTCAAAGTACCTACCTAACTTAAGATATTGTGTAAAAAATTACACACTAATGAACAATCGTATAAGCGCTCATGTGTCATTATTCACATATCTCACCTTTTAATGGAAAGAACAGAGTTGATAATTTTTTACACACACGTAACCCTTCCGGGGTAAACAATAATTTACTGGGCGAGATAAAAACATTACCTCCGCTCATCAGATTTAATCTCTCCTTTTCAAAGAGATTTCTAAAAATATTTAAATTTTCAATGCGAGTGGCTAAAAATATTTACAGTTAAATCTATGATTTTGGTCAGCTTTTTGAAACGTACGAATTTGCAGTGTAAACAAATTGAAACTTCAACGACAATTTGCACATACACATACATAAATGGGAACATTAGTAAATTTAAAAAATTCAAGTAGTAAGAAACTGTGTTCAATTTCCGGTCGCCATTCGCTGCAAGGTTGCCCAGTTTCCCTCATTTCTGATATTATTCGCATTGAACGTTATGCCAAAGAAAAACCTACGAGATGAAACAATGAGAAAAACATAATGCATTTTTTCGTCAACCGATTGGAAGTGACATAACCTGATCCACAAGTGACACGAATCGGAATTACAGCCAACATTTTGACGGGTTTACCATTTAGACATCCCAAAAAGTCGATAATTTATCGAGCCGACTTGCGGAGGTACATGTTTCCTCGTAAAGCCGGATGAAAGATTAAATTTTCGAGCCAGCCCACAATATGACACATTTAATTCGACACAGGAAATCTGCGTCTCGCACATATTATTTTTCTCGAGTCTACCACGATGAGTTGGCTGGAAAAAATACGTGAAATTTTTCCAGTAAAACTGAGCTAACGCATCAATTATGAGAATATTCAATTTTTATAAAGGGCAAAATTATTCTGATGCGAATTTTCTTTTTCTCCAAGGCTGTCCACTTTTATTCAGACAAGTTGAATAAAAACTGTGTAAAAACTTGACTCAACGGGTGAGTTGTTTAAGACCAGTTTGAGTTATTATTAATGAAGTAGATAAAAATTTGAAATTCTGATTTTTATCCTTAAAAAAAAAAAAAAACAGGAAGGAGATTCCAAGAAATCTCAATAGTGAATTTCCACCTCGAGTCAATCAAATCATGAAATAGCTACTGCACCCAAAAGGCTAAAATATTTCTCTTTTTCCTTCCATTCTAAGGAATTCACTCTGACGTCACAATGATAACTCGAACTGATATTTATACAGACTCAAACACTTGTTGCCAATTGGTGTAATCCAACGCAGCAATCAGCCGACTCATATTTTATTGAAAGTTCATTTTTACGGGAGATTATTGCTGTCAATATCAAAAACACACGCGGAACTTATGGTATCAAATATGGATAAACGCCAACTTGAAAAAAAAAAATTATTCAATTTTTATTGGAATTTTGACAGGCAACTCTAACTTATCATTCATTTCAACTAAAACAGCAACGAAAAAAATCGCAACTTAAATAAAGGCTTAGTATCAGTGACATGCACGAGCCACCACAGTTACATACGCCCAACTCCACTTGACCAATCGAAATGTTAAATGCTCTATATTGGTAATATACAATTATCATCACTCCAAAAAATCAAAGCAACTACCAAGGAATATGATTTTCAAATTCCAATTAATTTGTATATTATTGTGCTCAAACAGAAAACCCCCTCTACAGGAAAACGGGTGGGGGTTTGGCATTTATGTTCGGTTTTTACACCGACGAGTTTCTAACATTAAATATTATTTATATAAGTAAATGAATCCAAAGCATTTAAAACCGTCATTTTTAATATTCAATCCAGCATGTTAAGTAATTTTTATCAAACTCTAAACATAACTATAATCTGTTTCAAATATCATGGCGGGTAACAAATCTCAGAATATTTTCGCATTAACCAATCACGTTCATTAAAACTGCAGTGAGGTGTTGCAAAAATTCTACAATTCGATGTCACGTGTTAATCCAGGATATTTGGAACATAGTACTTTTTGCCTGCCACAGGTAGTTGACAATGCTACTAATTTTGGTCGTTATCGGTGAAAATGAAACTTCGAAATACGACAGTGAATTACGAAATGTATTTTCTTTTTCATAAGAACTTCAACTGTCGTTGAGAAGTCAAAACCTAAGATTCACTCGTCGCAGGCAATCAATAATCATTTAAATGGAAGACACTAAAATCACCTATACAATTGGTGCTAACGTTTGAATGGTTTTCAACGACGAACACCGAACACGACCGATTTGGACGAGCCTCAAAATATCTACACGATGGCGACATTCGTCGTCTGACTTTTTTCTCTCTTTATCTAGGTGCCCTAATTTTACGCCTGCATCGTAAACCTTCGAAAGTCATCATCGCGTTAGCTTTACTTCCTTTTTCAAAATAATATTAGTTTCCCTACCCTAAACTTGAGTAAACAAAGGCCAGACTTCTCAAGAAATTTTTTTTAGCTCGGCACTCGATTTCAAATTTCTTTTTGGATCTTCTTCTGACAAAAAATAAAAAACAAACAGTAATACAGGAGGTAAGTGTGACGTCGTTGATGAAACAGGTGGTTCCATTTTTCTTATCACTATAACAGTCAAATAAACATGAAAATAATACTAAACTGAAAAAATAATCATATGAATTCGAACCTATGGGATTGTTAAAAAGATTTTATTCTCCTAATCTAACACATCGATAGCTTAAAGCGAAAATATACCAAGTCAATTTTCAATAATTTGTAAGCGGTAAGAAAGGAAATTTCAAGTATTATGTGGATTATTTATGGTGATAATACTGCTTCTGTAAACTTAGATAAAGATCATCACAAGTCTCGAGGTCTTGACGAATACAATATTATCTTTAGGATAAAGCAACAAAACAAGTTTCTTTTTTAACTCTGTTATGGACAAAGCACTTTTTTACTTTAACGGATCAATGTATCAGGGAATGCGATAAGTTTATTCTACTCGTATTTGTATAGAAAAAGTGCAGCACTGCCATATGTAAGGTTTGGTTAAATTCTGATAAAATTCAAACCAAGAGCAGAACTCAAGACTGTTTGCGACTTTTGTTCATCATCTAAAAAACTTTGCTCATCAAAAAGAACGTACAAATCTTGTAATACAAGATAAATAGAACGCGAGTGAAATATGAAATACCAAAAGATGCGAAATTTCTAAAATATCCATCACCAAGAACATTATTCGTTTATAAAAACGAGAAGGGTCCCATTTTCTAATTTTCTGTACTTCAAATAACTCGCTGATCCTACCTCAATCCATTTGTAAGTGAATTTTGCTGCTTTCAGTAACATTTTCGCGATGAATTCGACGATTAGTACATCGATATACATTTCATTCGATTTTAAAAACATAACAGCATCAAAAATTATTATTGGATAAATTTTTCAAAAAATCCAAAAACACGCCATTTTACGTCACCAACTAATTTCGAAGCGTTATTGTATTCGGACTGGAAAAAGGGAAGTTTTTATCACCGTTAGAAACTCTCCCCTCCATCAAGTTTGAGCAGTAAAATCAAACTGATTTCAACAAGATAGCCATGCAAAATAAAAGTCTAGGATCGGATCGCGGACAAAAAATGGAGAGAAAAGTGACAAAGGAATACGCAGGTACCTAAAAATATGGTCGAATTTTTAAACAAAAATTCAAAGACAAAAAGGTTTCCTTTTCTCATTTCATTTAGATCTGTGATGGTTAATTCCATTATATTATTTTGCTTTCATTCGACACAGACGATGAATGCAATTCTGTGAAAACTACTTGAAAACTAACATCACCATCCATTTACGTTTTCTAGACCATTGTCAAGATCCGAGAGTCAACAAAGCACTCCTACAGGGTAGTCAACTTCATTGGCGAAAAAGGAACCAAAAATTAACGTCCAGACAAATTATATACAAAACTCTACAATATGCAGCACATTAACCGAAGACAAAATTCCACTTACGTACGAAAGATGCAAGTAAAGAAAGTACACAAAAATAAGGACCTTTTCAAGCGAAAACCTGCTAATTAGTGTGTATTGAAAATAATGCATGAGTATTCAAAAGAGTCAACATGTTACGCAGAAATAATTGAATATTTCAAAGAACATTCGCACCGTTAGTCGTGCTCCAAGTTTTGTATAAGTGGAATACCCATCCTGACTTTGCTCTTTTTTTTTGGGGGGGGGGCGGGGGAAGAGGAGGAGAGAGGAACATGTATTTTGAAGTGAACCATAGTAAAACTGTTAACTTCTAAATCATTTTATTTAGAAATTCATAAATATTGCAATCAAAAATCAATTTGCTTTATAATGGCTCTATTTGCCTCTCGATAAAAATTTTGTCAATATAATTGTGTCTCTAGCTTCAGCGATCTAAAAGAAATAAATAGTGTTATTGGTAATTGCAAAAAAGCTGGCAAGCACTTTTGTTATGAAAATTATTATTCATTGCAGACGTTCTGAATTCTTGAACTACCTACTTTATATCATCTTTACAATTTTTATAGCGATTTCTGCAACAAATCTTGATGTTGTCCAAGTTTCCTAATTCTGAGTGTAAAAATTAGTACCTTAATTTTTTTTCAGTGTAGCCGTAAATAAGATAAAGCCTTAACAAAACTGCGATTGTACACTACCCTCTAATTATTCAAATCACGACAACTATTGACTATCACCGAGCTTTTATTCAAGTGAGGCAATTTTCACGACAACAACCCACGACTCATCAGTACGTCCTCAAAATACCTTCCAGCTTTATCGAAATTTCGACGATGCCGATAATCCCTAAACTTTATCCGAAAGCTTTAGTTCGTGCCCACGTCACGGTATTAGAAACTTATCACCATACAATGACACCTACAAACGAAAATGTCTGGATTCATTATAAAAAGTTCACACCATTTCAAACCTCGACAAATTACAAAACCACATGGCACGACCGAAGAAAAGGGGGTGCTTTCACACCTAGGGGTTCATGACCTCTTTTTATTCGACGCCTCGAACACAGATCGTTCGGTTTTCGGTGGCTGAATTTATTTTTAGTAGCTCGTATTCTCAAAACAGGCTTCTCTTCATACTATACATTTTAACTGTTTTCTCTCATTTTGCAGTTCATCGCGCACAAAAATTGAAGTCAACACGAAATTCGTGCGAGAAAGTGAGAAAAGTGCCACACATAGTTGAAATGTACGTATAGAAAAAAAAAAAAAGATTTTGAAAAATCGCGAAGACTTATAAGCACACACCTAAGCCAAAAAAAAAAACAGGGTAGGCGAAAGACATTTTAATTCGCTATGAATTTTGTAGAAAATGAACGAAATAAAACAGAATTCTTTCGAGAAAACGTCGTACTGGTTGGAGGGAATCGAGGGGTGCGGACGAAATTTAAAAACTTGAAAGTTTGACAGCAAATCTCCTACACGAACTGAGTGAAGACGATAAAATAAGTCGGCTATTAAAAAAAAAATCACTATTAAAGACGGTTCGCCAGCAATTCGTAAACAACATCTATTAGAAACAAGTTATTTTAACTGAATGAAAATTTCTTAAATGCGAAAATTTGAAAGTAATAGCCTTACATTAATGAGAACTTAACTTTTTACAGCTACGAGCAAATTTTTTTTTGCCACTTTCGTTCATTAAAAAGATAGTTCAAAGAAAAGAAATTGAAGATAATACTACTCATAATTTGTAAGCAACATTAAGTCGGGGAAGAGTACCTATAACGGGGGTACATAACTTTCAAAATTTACCAAAAACATCAACCAAAACCTTGAGTTTTGACGAAATTAAAAAAAGGGTAACTCGTGTAACAAAACTAGGAGAAAAAAATTTTCATTTATTCTAATAAACGTTCACAGAAAAAAATTAAAAGTAATTCTTACTACAGTGAGACACTTCACGAAAACTTATAATAGCTCAGAAACACTTCATTTTCTTTGTCAAATGCATGCCTGAAGTTAAAGATAGAAGTCATACCTTCAATTTTATAATGCTCAAGTTATTATTAATTCGACTATCCGCCCCTTCTTATGAGCCTAAAAAGGAAACCCCTAAATTGTCTCAGTCTGGGCACCCTGGTTCCTACAGTGAGGCATAAACAGTGTACCCATGTAACATGACGTTCATTAAATAAAAATTGTAGGCCTACCTAGGTTGAAGAAAAAAAAATGCAATAAATTCATATGATATGTATAGGACATTTTTCAGAACTTCTGGCAGTTTTAAATAAGAATTCAAACATTTAGTAGAAATAATAAAAAGAGAAAAAAAAAGATGGTGGGAAATAGGAAAAATTGTAGTTAATGCACAAAAAAACTATTTCCAAGCAACGTTCATCTTCATCTGAGAATACCAGGTTCTCATGTCCCACATTTTCCACGTTTTAATTTTGGTTATCCAGCTCCTTCACAAAAAAACTGAAAATTTTCAATGGAAAAAATGAATTCTAAGGGAATTGTTAGATCTCAAGGGGAGTCTGAAGTCTGAACCCTTGAAGCCTCCGAGTTGAATCACTGATTTCTTTCAAAATTTTGTGTGATCTAAAAGTACGGAACTGAGGGTTATTAATTGAAATTATAAATTTTTCATAACCCTTTTTTGAAAATACCAATTTCTTCTTTTATTTATACCCTCATAAAATAATTATTTATCTACTTGCGGCTGAGAAATTTCAATCGAATTTAGAGAAACCAACGCCACAAAAGACAGTAAGTGCTGCACTGAGAGTATTTCAATAGACAAAATCAAGTGTGAGCGCATCCACATGGCTAATGTAGAAAGCTGATAACTCAGTGCTTTACGTAATTATGTAACTACAGAGTGCAAAAGGTGAATAGAAAGTAACAGAAGAGCTCTGCCAGATCATGCCAGGTTCACATTTCTAATAATCCTGCCCGCCTATATTCTAATGCATCCATTTCTCAGTCACACGATCAATTAATACGTGGGCGTCGACAAACTAACAGCTTTTAATGGAAAGCTATAATTAAATTTTCTTCAATTTTCCACTTCAGGCTCGTAAATTCGCACTTCATTCCTTTCTTCGTCTAAATAGAAATTTTAAGCTCTTCCTTAGCTTTTCATGAAAAGGTTATTACGTCATTGTTATGCATACTCCTGGTGAAAATGTTGAACTCAAAACTAGAAGAAAAAAACACGTCAGAAACACGTTTTCTCTTTGTAAATTCTCAAGCTTTTCTCAGGTTTTTCTTTTATCATTGATATAATAGGTCGAGAATGACGTTTACATAAACAAAGCATAGTACAATATTATGATAGTTTCAATATTCATTGACGAGATATTTACTTGCAAATGCGTCATTTTTGAAGGAAAAAATTATGTATTATTCGTCAAGTATAAACGAAGTGAATAATAAAATTATTCGTAACAGAAAAACAATTAGATCGGTATTTTCTTTCATGAAAATAATACCTTTCTAATTTTTATTTTGTTCTTTACTCGGTACCTACTGCAAATGACTTTCTTCGTGTATTGTCATTGCGTACAAACACACGTCAAGATGTTTGCGCGATGCAAGACCTGACCTTAAGGGACACCTGATAAAATATGATTCAAAATGGATAATTAAATATAACAGCCCATCATAAAACTGTGCTCAAAGCAAAACATACAAGGTAGTAAAATGAGAGGGGAAGAGGAGAAAAAAACAATTTAAATTTTACACTGCTAAGAAATCGAACACAAGCACAGCAAAGCACGAAGCAGAAAAATGCAAATTTTCTAAATTGGTTTTATGATTACACAACGAGGCCAGTAACCCTGAATACACTACAGCAGAGCCTTGTTAATTGGGTTGGTAAAAGGTTCTAAAATAATTTCTCTATTTTACGCTATAAACGGAAGTGGGTGCTACTGCAAACGTTGATGTGTTTCTGATTTGCCATTTTAACTTATAAAAGAATAATATAAATGAATCTGACAAAAGAAATTATTTTCTATTACAGATCGAGATCTCAATTTCTAATAATATGAGTAATACTAGGAAATGGAAAGGTACAATTTTTCCCTCACAGCTCTAACTAGAGAAATTCGGTTACTCTGATCACTGAAAAAATTCAAATTGATGACGAGATTTCGAGTAAAGCTTACCCAATTTTACGAGTGTTTGAACTTGAAATTTCAAAAATACAAACATCAAGTCTTTCTTACACCTTACACATTTACATACACGAATTTATCATCTAATCGCATCATTTCAGATCATGAGGGGTAAAGTCAAAAATTAAAACACTGATAAACCGAATGTTATTTCATCAAAAGTCAAAACTAAGGACTTTTTCGCCTAAATGAAAAAAAAAAAAAAAAAAAAAAATTCAAGATTAAAGTAAGAAAAGAACCAACTTCTGCATACACGTGTGAATTTACGAATACAAGCAGGTGATTTTCGAAGTCCACCTTTTCAGTCGACAGAATCCATTTTTAATTCTACCAAAAGCAACGAAAATAATTATTTTTCTCTGTCGCCGTTTACGTAATGGGACACAAACATTTCATCAAAAAAATTTTTCGTTCTAATAATAAAGTTTCTATTTCATATTATCATTTCCTGTAGGTAGTACAGTAACGGGAAACATATGTTTTTGGTAACTCATTATTTTCGTTAGAAAAAAAATAGAAGTTATTTGTGTTTGAAAATATTCAAGAAGGTATAAACTAATTTATGAACGAGCATTTGTGATGAATTTCAATGCATCAGACGACAAAACAGTAAATTTAGTTTGTGTTACACGGAATTTTTTTCCATTTCATTTTTGTAATTCGCATTATTTCATCTCATACAGAATAACAATAAAAGGGTCAAATTCCAATAACGAGGTAAGAGCAAAAGTGAAAATATAATTTTCGAGATAAAGGCGCCATCGGGTGGTGGAAACGCATCCCCATTAACTATCGCATATAGATGGGTGGAAACGCGATCCAAGCATCTGATTAATGCAGCTCATTATTTATTGTCAGTGGTAATTTGTAATTCAATGTGATTTTACCATAATTGACCCACACGGCCATATTCCATAGAAATTTCTTTTTATAGCTTCAAGCACACTGAATAAGTCTCCAATCTGATCAAGTTTTAAAACATTAAAGAAGCATATAATCTGCGCCAAAATATGCTAACAGCACCAATTTCACAATTCCAAATTGCGTTAAGTGATGGATTGTCATTATGTGAGTTCGATTTCCCCGATAAAACATGAAAATCTAAAAATCTTTCAACTTGAATTTCCCTTTGATCTTTAACTTTTCTGATAATATTTTGTCATGCTCCCTGTATAACACTACTAACATTCTGACAGCACTTCTTTAGACTGCATTCAATCCTAACGTATAGGGTCATTGAATTTACATCACGATTGGGTAATTATGGAGAATGGGGCCAGAGGGGTGAAAACCCCGACCATTGCTTGCGAGCATCTCAAAGAACACAAATGTAATATTCAGATTACCTAATATAATCTATACGATAAAATATATACAAGAAGCTCCTTGATCATAGTCCAGCCATATAAAATTTTTCCAGTACATACGTCCCTTCTACTCCCTCCAAGTCAGTCATCGCATTGCGGAGGGGAGGATTCTTAATTAGGTGTTCAGCCCAGCTATTCGCTCAGCAAATCAATAGAAAAGGTCGTCTGTGCTGACGTACCAGATACTCGAGACGACGACGGTTTCTTCTACTTTGCCCTCACCTTTCCGGTTCTTGTCCTCCACTTAGCGTGCAAAGTCGCTAACAGAGCACCGACAACACCACCGTGCACATACACACAAATCAATCAACTTTCGAGCACATGATTCGACAGCACACACTCTTCGAGGGGCTTGTTAGACACAGTTCTCCCTCAAAAATGAAAAATGCCGAAAAAAGGCGCGAAATTTCGACGTCGCACACAAAATGGCGGAGCGGAGTATCGCGTTACATGACGAACCATCAGCAAAAAATTATGTCACTAAGTCGTGGGTCACCACCGTTATCGGTCACCACATCTCTGATATGACTAATGAGACGAAAGTACAGCACCAGCGACCAGCTTTAACGACGATTGACTTTCGACGAGAGTGAAGAATAAGCGGTATCACTATTTGGGGGCGGGGGGGCAAGTGGATCAGAAAAAATTCTAGTGAAAATACACAACAACCAGAGTTTGTATAAAAGGCATGCCACCGACAAATCGAGACGTTTAATTTAAAGTATATTTTTATCTACT
The DNA here is from genome assembly GCA_038050395.1 of Parthenolecanium corni. Classification (NCBI taxonomy): domain Eukaryota; kingdom Metazoa; phylum Arthropoda; class Insecta; order Hemiptera; family Coccidae; genus Parthenolecanium; species Parthenolecanium corni. The sequence goes on along the minus strand of JBBCAQ010000037.1, from coordinate 20,589,084 downwards.
CGCTAAAGCAGTCGAAAAGAAACTGCGAAATGAGGGCCAGGGGCCGGGAGGAGGAGCGCCACTCGTCACCGGTGGTCCCTTCTCACCCTCTCTGTCTGTTTGGCTTTTTTCTCTCAATTTTACACAAAATTTTGGCCCTCGGCCAGCCGTCCGTTGTATCGAGAGACTAGTCGAAAATGCATTTCGAACAAGCGAAAAGAAAATAAAATCAAAAGGGCACAGTAGGGAAGGGACGGACAGAAGGCGAGAAATTATATAAATTTGCGAACGAGAGGGGGTGCGGACGAGAATCAAAATTAGAAAAATACACGAGTATGGGCTGGCGTCCGTGCTCTAATTGTAACACAATTCATAACATAATTTATTGATGTGTTATGGTCAGAGGGAAACCTTCGGATGCCCTTTCGAGATCGTGAAAAAGCTTTAGAATCTCGATTGAGGAAAGTGACCATGGCATACGCTCCATGGAGATTTGGAGTATACGTCAGTTGTGAAAGATGTAATATTCGAAAATTAATAAACTCAAATTTCTTAAAAATGAAACTGTGCTGCAGAAAATATAGAGCTATGTAGCAATGTAATACCAGTAAGATAGGAAAACAGGAACACAAAAGTTTTCATGGGGAAGAAACATACAGCTGACAAAATATGGGGTCGAAATAGGTGGAAAGGTCATACAGTAAACAGAAGAACACACATACATGTTGGTTAACCCAAACACCGAGATCTATTGGCTTAAAAATACGCATCATCATTTTCTTTTGAGGTGTGCATTCGTATACCACTGAATGACTAAAACCGTTCGCATAAACATTATCGTATAAAATTCTCTGTAAACGTGCAAATACCGCAGGTTATTTCTGTACACAGCGTGTGCGAATGACCATATAGCAACAACAGCGCATACACAGTACACATATACAACATTGTGAAGACGTAATCTCGGTCGATTATTCAATCTGAGAAAGTAAGAACCAACGAAAATCTCGTGAAAACACCAACGTCTCACTTAGCATTCTTAAGATGCGCCAGAAAAAAATTCATTCAAAGCATCCTTGGACTTCAACCCTGAATTGAAAACCAAGTCAACGAATAAAATATTTTCGAAGAGTACCAGAAAATTTATACGAATGTGGTATAGGCAGGTGTAAAAATGACTACAATTATTCATAAGAATTTCGAAATGGTTAGAAAAATTGCATTTATGAAACCGAGCGTCTTCTGAACTCCAAAAAATTTCATGGGCATTTTCTCGGAAACACATTAATTTGACGACCAAGAGCAAAATGACACTATCTACATTTCTAAAGTTTCCAGACATTCTAATTTCTTTTTTCGAAAATATGACATTTTAGGAAGAACCAAATATCAGAAATAAATGCAATTACGACACGCCAATTCCTCGAAAGAATTTATGCTGTAGGACAACTTACTAATAGAAGAATTTTTGTTGTATGGTAATAGTAAATTTTCCAAACAAATTAAAGGAATCTGAAGCATCTTCAAACCTTTCTAATTCACATTTTTTCGGCATTCATTAATAATTTTCAAATGGCTCTACTTGCAATCAATACTGTCTCTTTTTTTATTATGACAAAGTGAAATAATAACAATTTATACTTTGAAAGAGGTTCTCCCAAAACATGATAAGTCTAAAGAAGTGATATTGAGAAAATCAGATAAACAGAATAAGCCTGCGAAAATATTCATTCATTAAGTTTCGGTCAAAGTAAAACCATAACCAAGACGTGATTTTAGGGGAAAAAGTTAAATAATAAAAATAATCATATTATTTCATTCCTACTCACTTTAATAAAAAGTAGAAAATTGCCACTATACGACTTCAATTCAAATATTATATAACTCAGTATTTTCATTTCACTAAAATTCCAGTTTGTAAATTTTTGGGACTACACCCTCAAGATTCATTTTTTGCTTTAAAACAAGATCGAAAATGTCATAAGGTTTTTTAGCTCTGGGCCATGAATTCGTGGACATAAACGTAACTGTCAAAGAATTTGCATTAGTAAAATAATCATAGAAGAAATTATATGAATGAATGAAGCGAATGATAAGATCAAGATTTTCAACCACATGAATACCATTTCCCAAGAACAGTCAAGATTTTAAACACTAGTATTATAATCGGCCAAAATCGAAGAATTAATAAAACCATAAATTTCACTGTCATAAGGACGATGACGGTCCCAAAATGAGTGAAACATTGTACTGCAGAGTACACAAGAACAAGTCAGACACAAAATATGAACTCCAAAATTGATTGGACTGATTTGAGACTTTCATAAAAGTACAGGACAGGTATGAAATTCAGGTATTACAACACCGTACAATTAACAATATCAAAACTTTAGGAGGAACGTGAAAACAGGATGCCACAAAATGTACATGTCTGGGCCTTCAAAAATTTCATTGAGACCTAAAGACTGAGAAATGAAATACTTCATATTTTTATAACGACTGCATTCAACAGTTGATACACATGAAGACGGTATCACTATCAACTAATGTTAAAATTTCAACTTCAGTTACAGCGAGATTAATATCAGTAATTCGCTTGGGTGATCATAGATTGACGTAATTCTTATACCGTGTTCACACACTGGCATAATAATAAATATTAATTTCTATCGTAATTATACACCTTCAACGAAGTTCAAGGTCTGGCTACCACAAGAAAGTAGCAAAATTGAATTATTTAAACAGTAATAAAGCTGACTCACCACAGTAGTAGCTGTTTAAATTCAATCTCAAGATTTGGAAGTGGTTACAGCGGATGGAAATGATGATGCTACATGTTTTCACCGATTTCTGCACCTGCGAAGTGGCTTATCTGTTTGTGGAGGTTTCGCTGAACTCTGCAAAAGGAAAAAACAACGGAATAATCAATATAAATATTTTTACTCTATAGGTAGTAACGGTGATGTATTGGATATAAATTAGACATAACATAGTACTGAATTATGACAACAATCTAAAGAGAAATGAAAACAAAGAGCTGTAGACGATTTCTCATTTAAATGATTGAACGAAAAACAGATTAAAATCCGAAAGCTATCGTTGTTATCGAAAGTGGGTAGATTTCTAACTTCTAAGGAACAATATATCTAATTGAATAAAGTTAATTCTGCTATTCAACTATAGCTCAAATCAACTGATTTCAATTCAGAATCGAATAAGGGATCTAGAAAACTTACAAACGTGAACACTTTCAGCACGAGATATAATGAATCAGATATCAGTTAGATTTAGTCTACTTTTACTATGGAATGAAAAACTTGAAGTGACTTCATTCGAAAGGAGACTACAAGTTTAATTGAGTAAAAGAGAAAAATGAAAAATGACATAATGAGTGAGGTCTGTTTGAATAAGAAGAAAATACACAGACCTACCTGGAATCAGGACAAACGGTTGTGCATAATTCTCTTGATTCTTGAATTCCCTCAATTCCACGCACGAAATTGACACGAATTATAAAATTTATAAGAACGAATTCAAGTCCGAACGAACAAAATTTTCACAGCTTCATTCGCACCTTACATTTCTTTTTTACTTCAAACTTGAAAGAAATCTAACTTCAGCCAAAAAGATACCACTTCTTGCACTTCACGTTCACTTCCACTCTCGAATTTCGGATTTCTTTCGGTACTGCTGTACCTTGCTGTACTCACTTCTGAGTTGTGAATTTGTGATTCTCGAGCTTGTTCTTTTCGTTTTCTCAAAGAGAAAAGAGGAAAAGAGACTTGGAGGAAAAGAGAAAACCAGCAAGCAAGCAGAAATAGTATGCTGTGAGCGCCGAGCGGACGAACTAGCAAGGAAAATCAGTTTTTCGTACGCAATCCAGCCTGTTGGAGTGCTACTCTATAATTGTAATTATAAAATTCGCATCACTCATGTCATATTTTTCTTTTCCTAATGATAATGAAAAATATTAAATTTAATGATTGTTAAAAATGTAGACCAATTTTTTAATATTTTAAAAATATAATACCTTGGAAAATACCTCCCATAATGTTTTCAATTATTCACTTAATAATTTAATTAATTAATTTCAATTATTGATATTATTTTTAAAATGATATAAAACTATTTACAGGATATTTTTCGTTAAGATTTGTTTTTTAATTGATAAGAAAATAATATTTTTAAAGAGTGTAGGAAATGAATATTTTATTTTCAAAGCTATTTCAATTCTCAAGAATAATGCATTTCTATCTTCGATAATAATTTAAGTCCCAAGTCTGAATCTGAACACAAAATTAATAAGATAGTTCTATAAATAGAAAGTGAATGGGCCAGAAACTTAAAAAATAACTTTTTGATAAGTAGAAATTCACAGCAGTGAAAATATTTTAAAATAATGGAACTTGTTGATTCTCGACAAAATAATGTTTTCTTATCTTATATTCAAAGCGAAATTTATCGAAGTTATACCATCGACAAATGGATAAATTTTCTTTAACATGACGTGGATAAGTCGAAGAAGTCTCTCTTGCTCTCTGAAATAATTTCGGAAACGATTACAGAGACTTATTATCAGAAACCTGCTTCGTTTAGACTTTGCTTTAATACAAAATTCACGCACACAAACTCTCAATTTACATCAGTTTAATTAGAACCTTACTGACTATGGCTTAAAATTACGATACGGTAAACAATTCACTCATAATTAAAACTAGAAATTTGATTTCATTCACATTCGCATTTGGTGTCTGTAGTATCGGTCATTCAAAAAAACCACAAAAAACTTTTTAAACAACGTTGTAGCAAATAAAAAAAATTACATTCGACGAAGAAAATTTGGGAGCGATAAAAATAATTATCTCAGATAAATATAATCGTTTCCCAATTTACAAATAATTGGTCATGCACTTTCGATACTTGCTGTTTAAAAATAAAAAATGAAGCAATGGATAACATGGAAGAAACAGAAATTTTTCTGAAATAAAAAATTAATTTAACTGATTGAACATAATTCTACATCACATTATCAGATAATCGAGTAAACTTGCAAACATAAAACTGTTCTAATTTCAAGACTTCCAGTTTATCAGATGGCACAAAACTCTGCCCAGGGCCAGAGATGAGTATTTCATTCGTTTTCAGGCTCATAGTTAGAAAAAAAATGAGAAGTTCAGGTCAATCGAAATGGCAGGAGGCCTGAAAATTGAAAATTTTTCTTACGTCATCTTTTTTTTTACATTAAAACAGAGGAGAAATTTTACTCCACCTTTTACAATTCGTCTTTCTTCGCTTCGTGTTCTTTCAGCGTTTCTTTCAAACAGGAATCATCAGAATTTTTAAGAGCTCTCTGAGAACACAAGTAGATTGGCAGCGGTGTTTCTTGGTGATTGAAATACCATTCTTCGATATCTCCCTCATGATTTTCTATGAGACTTTCACACTAAAATTCACAGTAAGTTTTACTTTGCAGTACGTTTGATGGGTCAAACGAATCAAAAAACTCACATACTTGAGTTTTCATGTTTGTTATTTCAACAGAGGGCTTGTCCCACAGCTCATATGGAATTCCCAAATCAACTTTCACACCTTTATCCCTGAAATATGTATGACGTGACATTCATTTAAAAGACTTCTGAATTATATTTTACTCAAAGTGAAATCAACTTACACTAATCCATGCAAAGCTTGAAATGTTTGACTCATGCCTTTGGCAAATCTGGTACTGTCGGAGCGTTCTTTATGGATATTGTACTCCAAAATTCGATCACAAACTCCTTCGAGACTTTCCAACAGTCGCAATTCTCTGCAACATAGAATGAAGAGAGTAAACAAAATTTCTAATGAGTAGAAATTTCACTTTGAATTTTCAAATAACAGAAAAAATTGAGGATATATAATCAAAACGTCTCATCACAGTACTCCATATTATTCTTTCATTACCCACTAATTTAAGAAGAGATAAATTAAGGCATGAACAGGCAAATTAGATGAACGTACGATTTTCGATATTCCGTTTTCTTCTTCTGCTTTACATCGTCGAGAGCATAACCTAATTCCAAAACCTCACGAGTCTTTCCAGTCTCTTGCAAACGAGTTTCCAATTCAACAGCTAATATTTTGCAAGCTGTACAAGTAAAAAGAAAAAATATCAAAACTGCATCATTTCATTAAAAAGAAAAGCGTATTTTTTAAAACTATACCTTCGCATTTATTGGCGTACTTGACACCTTCATCCTCTTCTGAAACGGAAACTGCAAGTTTCGGAAAATGAAATATGAACCAAATGGAAATTATTTTCAACGGCAGGGCTATCATTTTGTGTTTACACCATAACCGGTGAAATTGAAAGCACTGATCAGCTTCGAATTGAAAAACACTGTTTTTGCTACCTATACAGAGTACAACTTACGCGGACAGCTTTGATGAAGGTTACGGGAAAAATAAAGACTCAATCAAAACAGTAATTAAATTAGATTCCAACAGGAATTAATTTTTTGATTCAATTTAGTATAATTATGAATGTTCACAAAGAACCTGACTCCTGCAGTTGACTGAGCTGGAGAAAAATTTTTAAAACACCGATAATAAAATTCTTAGAATGTATAAACGATAACGATTGATGAAGCTTGTGGATAGGGTATATTTTGGATTTTTTCTCAAATAAGAAAGAATAAACACGTGAATAATTACTCAATCACTATTGGTTAGTTGTTCAAATAACGTATTGTCATTCGAGTATTTGGTCACGTGTTTTTTCTTTCTTATTTGAGACGGGACTAAAGATACAAGCGCACCTCCCGAGCATGGAGGTATGCTCCCGACTCCCAAGTCCCGACTCCCGTTTGCGTTTTGTTTCGTTGGAAACTTTTCCTTTTTTTATTTTTAATTTATTCGTAGATAACTTTATTTTTTTGTTTTACTAATGTTAAATGTGCTTATAATCAATTCCATTCATCTCATACAACTTTTTCTTGTGGTTAAATCGATTTGATTACGTACATACATTCTCAACGGTAATCCTTATAATAGTCGAAAACGAAGTAACTCATCTCCATCATGGCTACCACTCAAATTAAACCCACCGCTCCTGCAACCACCGGCGCAGGAACTGGATGGCCCAGAAAACAACACACTGCTTATGAAAATAGAGTATCATCCGTATCGACTTCATTAAGTATAAACCGACCGATAAATTTGTAAGTAAATATAACTTATTATTCGTCTTGAAGAATTTATATGAAGCCCTCGCTGTATTAATCAACGTTGTTGCCACAGATACCCGTTAACGAATTACACCTTTGGCACCAAAGAGGCGCTATTCGAAAAAGATCCGTCAGTACCAGCTCGATTCCAAAGGATGCGTGAAGAATTTGATAAAATAGGAATGCGACGTAGTGTTGAAGGTGTTCTGCTCGTTCATGAACACAGATTACCTCATGTGTTATTGCTGCAGCTGGGAACGACCTTCTTCAAACTGTTAGTATACTAATTTATGCACGTATTATTTGATATTATATGCTGTAGCTTCTTTCTGATTTCTCGGGCAACTCGTTCTGTCGTTTGCTACAGCTGAATACAGCTATCGTAAACTATACCAAGAAGATTACCAGCTTCTGTATTTACAGTTTGTAACTAATTTTTATTTTTATTAGTATTACCATCTTCTGTTCGTTTAAAATCCAATAAGCATGATTATGTTTTCTAGTAGTAAGACATTTTGTAGATATTTTTGACCAAAATCTACTAATTTTTGTTTCTGAAATGCTACTTTCGACTATTTGTACCCGCGTTCAATATTTCGATGAACCGACTTCGTAAATGTTTTTATTGATATACATCCATTAATTTGGTAGAGTAGGACCATCTGAATGTAAAAAGTGATCTTAAAACTTGAAATAATGTGAAACCGCTGTACTCTCCAACAAATATTATAACTGGTTTGTTTTCACCTAGTCTCATAAAGTTCAATTTATTCCATTATTTTTCGTTGTAAATCTTATTTGTCTTCCTAGTGCCATCCTTGATAGCTTTTACTTGGAAATGGTCAACTTTTTCCTTTTATTTTAACGTCGTTAAGCAATTTCATGGATCATTTCATGCACCAAGTCCTGTAAATATACTTAAATTAATTTTCGCCAATTTTGAAATGTCCGTTGGTACTACAGAAACTTATCAAAATTTTTAGAATGCTGTTTGATCTTTTTTCTGTTGAATCAAATCAAAGAAAAAGGAATCAAAAATGAGTTGGCTTGATATGAATCACCTTAATACGTACATCAATGAAATAATGATGTAAATATTAAGATAATTAACATCTTTAATTAAATAAAATGCTTTTGTAAATTGTAGCACTTTGTCTGAAAGCATGAAAAATTGAGATTTTTCATTTTTCCAGTTTTTCAGTGAACTGAGAATTTTGAATCTTGGAATTCTGAATTTAAAAATTAAATGACTGAAAACAGTTTACCTACAGATTCAGTTTTCTCGGTTGGCAGAACTAACGCAGTTCTAAAAAATGAATTTGTTTCTCTCCTTCAGAAAATTCTTTCAAAAGTCAATATCTCATGGCATGCATTCACAACTATCGATGCTCAGGGCCAATATTAAGAACGAGGTATTCGAGGAAATTACTGCAATTTAAAATCGTTCCTATCGACGTGATAGTTTTTTAAAGAAATGAACTTATAATCAAAACATGGACTCGGGAAAATATTTCCCATTAAGTCATTGAGAAAATGTTCAATTTATTCATCATTTTTTTATCTGAGCAATTGAAATGAATTTAATATTTTAAACATTTTCCTAGATCCATATTTCCTAAAAACTGTGTTTTCCATGTGTTTTTTGCATTCGCTATTTTTTCTCTTTGCTGTATTGTAAAACTCAATTTCCGAAAGAGAAATCTATTTAACTGTACGTCAGCGATATCAAGTACTTCTTTAGCTGTGTTATTATGTCTACGGGTCATAAAAAGTCATGATTTTTCATCGAAAAATGTGGGGAAAATAATGAAAATTTAAAAAAGTTTAAATAACTGTTGTATTTGAGATTAAATTCGTTTGGGTCCCAATTTATCGATTTTTCCTCTATTTGTTAATTGTTTATTCATATTAACTGTAAGTTATGGATGTCATGACTTTTTATTTGTAATGATCTATAGACACCCTGTGTGTATATTTTAGTTTAAATTGAATTTTCTTCTTTATCTTGTTTGTTATTGTTATTGTAATCTTAACTCAACAAATAATTACCATTCTCGTTGTTTTGTCGAATTGTATAACAGCCCAGGAGGTGAATTAAATCCCGGAGAAGACGAGGTCGAAGGATTGAAGCGATTACTGACCGACGTAAGTCATCGATTATAATGTTTTTAGAAGAAGATTGTTATTCTGGATATCGTAATTGAAGTATTGTATCACATAAATTCTATCATTTTGCTAAAACATTTCTGTCTGTTCTGGATGTGTAAAAAAAATTAAATAAGGTTTCTTATTGTGAAAACCCGATAAAAAGTTGGAAATTGTTATAAAATTTTGTGTGCTCGTAATTTGTACACTGTATTATGTTTTAAACTTTTTTTTAACTAATTTTTTTTTTCTGTTAGTTTGAAAATTAACTTTCGGCTGTACATATTTTCAACGATAAATAATAATTGTAAATATTTATTTTAAAAGTTATTAAGTGTTCTTATTCAGGCATATGGACATAGTTGATTATGATTTTTGATTCCGTGTTATAATTTCCTAGGATTCGAATCTAATGTAAAAAAAAGTGTTATTTTCTTTTTTATAATTGATGTAACTTAATGAATTTAAGTTGTATTATTATTCTTTTTTTTTTTTTGTAAATACGGTTTTTAGTTGGATATAAAATACTTCGCACCACATACATCACATTTGGAAACACGAATTCACAAAAATTTAAATGACTGATCTATCTGCTTAAATTTATCATCGGTATATTATATCAGACTAGTACCATGTTGTTCAAGTCTTTGAAGACTGAAATCAAGATTAGTAGAGCGAATGTGGCTCATCTCCATGTAGTCTTTATTCTTCTCTCACTGCTAATTAAATTTTAATTAGTCATATTTACTTTATCTTACAGTTAAAATAAAATTATTTATTTCCTGTATTATAAATATTTTAATTAGTTTTTCTTCTTTTCACAGACTCTAGGTCGGCAAGATGGTATCAAGCCGGACTGGACTGTTGAAGATACGATCGGTAATTGGTGGAGGCCGAATTTCGAACCACCACAGTACCCGTATATTCCTCCCCATATCACGAAACCCAAAGAACACAAAAAGTTATTTTTAGTTCAGCTGGGTGAAAAAGGTAAAATTTCATCATTCAACGAGGAATATTAATTGTAAGCTTCCACGAAATTGAAAAACAGTAAAATATACTCGTATTTTTGTCTCTATACTAGTAATGATGCCTTTTGGAATACTAACTAGCATACCCTTTGAAATTAGCGCTTGAATTGCAGAGGTTTATTGAATGGAGGAGGGTTGAGGGAATAGGGGTTTATCTTGATTGAAAAAAAAAAAAACGCCCAAGTTAAATTATAAGTTATTGCTGTAACTCATCCATTTCTGATTATTTTTCAATGTTGACTGTGATATTTTTACAGCGTTATTTGCAGTTCCAAAGAATTATAAGTTAGTTGCAGCTCCTTTATTCGAACTGTACGACAACTCGCAAGGCTATGGACCTATTATATCGTCATTACCGCAAGCATTGTGCAGGTATATTTCTTTCATTAATGGTTTCTTATTGCTGTGTATTATGATATTTATGATGAACTTGGAATAAAAGTAAAATCATGTCTTAATTTAACGCTGTAAGTTACCAACTTGAGCTGTTTCACATGCTTTAATGTCACTATCTCACATACTGTCACATACTGAAAAAGTATAGCCAGCGTTATTTTCTGACAAGAACTTAGATTCAATCTCCACTGAGAGGCTTGATGATGAATTTTATTTTCTTCAATTACGAATTTCGATAACTTGTTCCTTCAGCGTGTCTGCGGGTTCTCATTCTTCAGAAATTTTATTTAAAAAAAAGGTTTGGAAATTATGAAAATAATTTTGTTCGCCTTAGAAAACGTACCTATTTACCCTTTTTAAAAAAAAGTGCTTCGTCATATTATAGCTATGTAGTAAACCTTGTTCACATAATGAAAGACGACTTTTTTCTATGGTGATCCTCTGGTGCGTACCTCTTCCCTCTTAGTGGAATCATGCTTGAAGTACCGATTTTTCATTTGTATTTCCTTTTTGAAATCTTAATTTATTCTAATCATATTTATTTTCTTTTGCAGATTCAACTTCATATACATGTAACTGGAGAACCATGCGAATAATTGACGGCTCCAGCATTCATTTTCAAAACTGATAGGTTGTGCCCTGAGCGGTTTTTTTCAATACCAGTATGCGAATGGTCAAAGTTGAATAGAATTAAAGCGATACAAATCGTGCGCAACTGGTTTAACGTAATTGTTGTAAATACTTAATTGATTTTCACCTTATACTGTATTTTTGTATAGTTCGTCGACTTGTGCTGAATGAATTGTATTCATTCTTTTTACTTACATCCTAAAATACAGCTTTCAAAAAATACTTTATTATTTTATTTTCACGTTGCTGAAATTTTTCATTTGAGCTTTATAGTGTCTTTACAGAATAATACGGTAATTAAGGGACTAGGGACTTGAGAAAACGGCTCTCAAAACTCTTAACATTAGCAGCTCACTTTCTAACACTCATTAATAGGGCAAAGCTAAATATGCGAGTTTTGTCATAAACGCTAGATAAATGTATTTCAAGTCTAAATATGCTGATTCAATTATACGAGTATCATTTTCAAGGTATTTTTAAACTGCACCTAAAAATCTCGTAATACTTTCATTTTTGGGAGCCAGTGTCACCATATTGGTAAAAAAAAACTTTTATTCGATTTCCAAGTTCAAAAAAAAAGAAAAGGAAATAATTACGCAGAAAATCAGCCAATGGGCAAAATATGCTTAAAAATTTCAAAAAAAAAAAAAAAAAATGAATTTCTTCTCGAAATATGAAAAATAAACTAGGGCTCATTTTACAGGAAATTTTCTGAGCCGAAAAACGTACTGGAATGTGCAAGTAAAAGTACCAGAAAAAACATGCATTGCCCTGCTCATTAATAGTATAGCTAGTTGTTGTCCTCTCTGACCTGACTTTCGAACGTAGGTATTAGAAAAGTAAAATTATCAACACAGATATTTTGACGATTATGCGTATACTAAATTGCGAAGGTTAATCAAATTTACTATTTTTTAAAAAAAAAGATTAAATGAAAACAAATAAATAAAACGAAAGACTCGACGACAGTCCATTGAAAATCAATTTTCTCATTCGACAAGGAAAAATATAAGGAAACAAGGAATAACCCAATCTCTCAGAAACTCGCATTATAACGTATCATCAATCGGAGTCGTAGTCTTCCGAGTAATAATCTAGCGCATCATTCAAATAGTAAATTTCAAAATCATCTAGATCGTCTTCCAAGTCTTCGAAAAAAAAGTCCTCATCATCTTCGTCTTCTTCGTAACGAGGAAACAACTGCTCGTAACACGGCGACTCACGATTTTGATAGTGAGCATACGGCATGGCAGCACTGAGGCAGGTATTACACAACCAGCAAAAAGGTATGTTACAGTTGAAACACAACATTTTGTTGCAGCCGTGGTTTTTCTCGATCAGGGCACCACAGTTGGGACACGGTTTGCTCGATTTCTTAATTAGTTTTTCGGTGAGGTCTTCTTCAACCTGTAGAAGCGAAAAAATGAACAAATTTAAAAACAAAGCTCACTCTCACAAAATCAACGAATTCTGAAAGACAAAAGCAGAACGAGCTGATTAGTGGTTCTATAGTCGTATGTTGAAAAATTCTATTTTTTACGTTCTCCCAAAAAGTAAAGCGAAATTTCAAAATTCTACTAAATGAGAAACGTAGACGTATACTTTGACAACACTTAAAACTTTCTGATGAACTGCTGCAGAATCAAGCCACTGATTAGACAACAGGTAACAGGTGTATGAAAGAATTTCTAACCAAACTACACCCAAAAACAATTTTTAGAAAATCCATTTTTTTTTTAAATTGGCTTCCATCGTGCATTTGAATGCATTTTCTTGTGACTATGTTTTCCGTCACGATTCCTCTCCGCCCACCATAATGACATTTTTTTCGCAATAAAAATTAACTAGAAAAATTAGAACTTATGCTCTTCTCACACGTCAGAAGAGATACACTTTTATCGAATTTGAGCTCCCACGATTAACGAATATCTAGGGCCACAATCACTTACCCATCTAATTAATTGTTGCTTGGTGAAGCGCCTCTCGAGCTCCGCCTTTTTCACAGGGCCACCAGTCTGATACTCTTCTATTACTTTTAAAATTTCGTCGCTCTTGATCTTACACATTTCGATACCGTGATAGCTGCGCTTACAGAACGCGCAGAAGTAGTAGGAGCACTGTTCGCAAAATCCCATATCCTTGCCCTTGTCGCATAGGCGTGCTATACCCTGGCAGAATTTGCGAGGACAATACAGCAGATTGGAGTCGTTCTGCACCATCATCTTGCGCGAAAATTTCAAGTATTTCTCGAAGGTGGGCTCGTCGACGTGCAGCTTGATTTGCTGCGCACTCAGCACCGTATCGCAGTTCGGATCGAGGCAGTTAAGCTTTTGCACCTGCGACTCCTTGATGTTTACGGTTAGATATTCACTGAAACAGCTTTTGCAGAACGCATGACGGCATGGTTTCACGCACACGCAGGCAGCACCCAGTTTTTGGTCGAAGCAGATTTGACAGGCGATCATTTGACTGCGGAATTCGCCGTCCAGCCGTCGGTCGTTGTACTCAGTAATGCTGTTCACGAGACCGGGAGTCGACTCGCTGAAATTCGGCACAACTCGGCTATCGAAATCCGGACATGGGATACGACTGCGACGGCCATAGACTGGTAAGGCTTCTAAAATATGGTCGATCCTTGATACAGGCTCTTTCTCTGCAACATCTGAAAAGCACAACAGTCTATCAGGCAGAGCAATAATGAGCGAGAGTATGGCAATAAAATTCAATTTTCATCATCCACAGCCCAAAAATGTGAATTACTGGTCGATAGCAGTCCAAAGGGGGAAAAAAAGGCTTTCCTAGGCAACCTTATGGGATCGTAAAATTTTGTATTCCTTCGATTTCAGAAAACATTTTTGGGCAAACCAACTCTAAACTTTCAGTTGACGATATCACACACGAGAAAGTGCTACTAAAAGCATGGAAATCATTTTCAAATGGCTTCCATCAAAAATTTGTGATCCGATGTCTTGGGACATTATTACACAAAAAAGGAAGTGTATAAGACACCAATTATATTTTTCATAAGAAATGATAATCGGAGTAGTATTTTGATTTCTCATACAAGAACAACTTGTAGTAATAATTTCAAAGGGAAATATCCAGAAATACATTTACTTCTCTTCCACTGATAGTTTTTAAAAACGTAGTAATGTTTGATTTCAAGAAAATTGACACAAATTGTTAGGAATAGGCCAATGTGAGCATATTCTCATATTTTTTTCATTAATAAGTTATAGCAACACCAAACCTTTGGGCATTGATATTGGAATTATGTCGTCAATTAGAGACAAATACCTCTTAATAGAATTTAACAGAGACTAGAAACATCAATTTGAAAATATTGTGGAATAGACATTTTAAAAAAACACACACACAAACAGTCTGGATATTTCAAATGATTTGCAATTTTATGTATAGTTTTAAAATGTTATAATATTTTTTAAATAGATGTCTCTAATATTTCAAAATTGAGTCTTTTACAAGGGAAATTTCTTAGAAAGATTATAATCATAATTTTATGCTTTGAAATTTTTGGGACTACACCCCTAACATCCGTCCTTTCATCCATGAAAATAATTTTTTTCTCGTTGAAACGAAATGAGAACACGAGGAAGAAAATTGCATTTTTCATTCTGCTCGTCTTTGTTTTTATTTCGAGGAATAGAAAGAAAATTTAATGATAAGTTTCCTGGACAAAAAATTCTTTCAATATTAAATTGTTTTGTAAAAAAAAATTGATCAAAGCAGAAAATTCATACCTTTTTCATTTTTCAGCATAGAACATTCGTCGTCGACTTTCCTTTTATCCATCGCTGCATCTTTTTTCTCCAAATCTTTGGGTGTTTCATACTTGAAGTTATCTTCACCACACTGCATCCGAGTTCTTTTATGGTGTTTACTCTTTTTCAGTTTCGAAGAAGACCTTTGATTGGCAACATCAGGTTCATTACGTTTATTTTTGAGCTCTTTCAGTTTCAGATTTTTCTTATTGATGGAATCCTTCAATAACGTTCTATCAGAACTGGCAGCTAAAACAGAATCCATGTTCAAGGATATACATAATTCCTTTATTTGAAGCCACGAGCACAAATCTTCTTTTAAAAACGAAGCCCAAATAAATAAAATTTCTGAATTATAGCTGCTGTCCCATAAGTTATCTAACTGGTGGCAGACTTTCGTTAGCTGGTCCGCCGACAGCCACATACAACTCAGCATAAACAAGGGCTCGGATCGACTGGGATAGTTCTCAGGACTTTTGAAGAAAAGTTCTAATGGTGGTAAATATTTAACCTTAATGATGCGCTCTTCTGAAGTGCCATTCAGCTGGGTGACAATCTTGATCGGCAATTCATCTTCCACCAGCGTAGGAGATATTTTAAATGAGCCTGAGGAGGGGTATTCGCTCACAACAGTGAGTTCTTGAGGATAAATCCACTTTAGAGCTTCTATTTCATCAGTTTGCCTCTCCTTGTCGGACATATTGCTTGGAAAATCGATATGTCAGTTCGTTAAGCTAAAAGAAAATCACATACATTTACTAGGTAAAACAAAAATTCCACTCGAGTACTTAAAGGTGAAAGGTCTGCCTGACCACAAATGCAGTAAGCATTTTGTACTCAATGAGGATAAAGCATAATGATAAATAGCTATGTCCGGACGTAACCAGCACAGGTAATATTGAGCCAGTATTTGCCAGAAAACTGTTCGGGTTTTTTACTGGTAAACAAGAGTAACCAGAAACGCCGGCTCAGGAAAATTGATTCTAACTGTGAAAGACGTTTTAGGCATTCAAACGGTTGTTTCCCACATACTTATATTTCCAAATAAAACTGACAATAATTCTACAAAGTTTAAATTAACACTGGAAGTACTAGGTGGTTTCATATACGACACCACTCAAAATTTTGAGATGGACTTCTCAAAAAGGACCAATATTTTGAGAACCCCTGACTTGTGTCATACGACGCCACCTGGTCCTTCGAGTAATCGAGTAAAACCTGGTATTTCTAGTGTTCAATCTACCTGAGCAGTTACTACAATCTCTGAGCTTCACCTCTTGAAAGCGCAATTGAACAGATACCTTATTACATCGTTTACCAGCAGGAAAGCCGTCAAATATAGTTTTTTGTCAAAAATACTAGTCCAGAACTAGAACAGGTAGCGTTCCGATGAAGCTATGAATAAATATTCTCACTGTAGAATTGACCACAAACGTTTTAAATTACATGTGGTAGGTATTGAAGTTAGGAAAGAGTAGAGAAGTTGAGATTTTAGCAGTTGTATTGCGGGTGTTTCATAAAACATCAGAAGGAATTTAGATATTACCTTATAGCTTATACATTATACTTATTAAATATGAGAATTCATTATCACTTACGGTACGATTTTTGGTCTTCTTTCGTTCATCTACTACGGAGTACGGATCCACTAACAGGTTCGAAGAAATGTAAAATCAGATGCAGAATTTGATTTGTATGTAAGAGGCTGAGGTGCGTTGAATCCTTGTATGTAAGAAGGCGATTGGATCATGAATGAGTAATTCTCTTCGAGTATGAATAGGTAATTCTGAACTTGACCTCTTCGAAATGCGAATATGAAACCTGCTGACGAATATCATAAATGATATGATTCACGTATTTTATTAACTCAATCGGTAATTAATATTGAAAATACGAACCTTCAACCAAATCCAGTTCAGACAAATAATTCAAGTTCTAAAATCCAACTGCACACTTTCTGAGGGCAAATTCTCGATCAGTCAACGAATGCAGAAACACAGCAAGCGAGCAGACCTGATAGCTAGGCTTATCACATCACTAAAATGTAGTCAGAGAAGGCGCACAACTCTAAACAAGAACAAGAGTGAAGAGTGTCTGCAGGATAATGTTTGTTCTTTGGACTACAAATGGTTGGTGCGGCGTGGTGCAGAGAAGTGTTTCGGTGTTTCTCTTTCTACGTTCCTGAATCCCCCTGACCCTTTCATCACGTTCGTCATAAAATACGATCGATTGAGGAAGGAGATTGATAATCGAATCGAATTCGAAGATAACGTTAATTTTTTAATTTTTATTTGACAATCTTACCATTCTTCTACTTATTTTTTTTTGCATTTTCTTCCGACGCTGGTTATTTCGAATTATTTCTCATTCGAAGTAATTCTGTTTTCAAATTCTGAAAAGTACCTTACTTCATAGTTCCATCTCTATCTACTATAACTTGAAAAATTCCCGGAGTAAGTTAACCACTTTTGAATTTCATTATGCTATCTTTTCGAGCCGGTTATTGGCTCTGATTCATCTGACGTTGAAGACGAATATTGTTGAGTAACTTAATTTCAATCTGAGTTTTTTAAATTCCACTTTACTGACATATTTCTTACTTTTCTGTTTCCCAGCTAGTTGTTTAAATTATAGAGGAAACCTGGTTCATCATGAAACGTGTTCTGATCGTTCAACCTCCTGGTTCATTTCAAAAGAAAGAAGAGGCTTCTGATTCTCTTAATTTTCGTCGAGAATTTCTGAACATCGCCGAACTCATTACTAGTACTTTTACCAATCTGGAGCAGAAGATTAGCTTCTTGGATACCAAAATCAATTCAGTTTCGCGAGTCTGCTGTAATATACTCCAGCAAACGGAAAATTTCATCAAGGATAAGTCAATATTCACTCACGATACATGTAAATGCTGTCAGGAGCTTTCGTACAAAATCGAAAGCGTTCATAAATTGCTGAGCAGTTTTACAGACGTAATGCAATTGCTTACTGCTGAGTCTCTGTCGCAGAAGCAAAATGCTAATCAAGATTTGTATGTCGGAACTGTTCGTTGTACTCGAGATTCTTGGATAGATTAAGCATTAATTTTTGTATTTTGCCAGGTTCTCTGCGCCGGTTTTGTTGGTTCCAAATAAAGTACCGCCATCGGTAGAAGCTCAGGTTTCATTAGACTCGAGTTTCCAGGTTATATCGTTGAACTGCGAGCAAGATTATCCGGATGGAAGTTGGTTGGGCGATGAGAGTCAACTAGAATCGCGGGTTCGAGTTCCAATCACTTCTGGGTAAACATAATTGACTCTTCCTAATTTTTACTTTAGGGAAAACTTTGGCATTTTCAACTTTTGATTTTACAGAGAGTTGCTACATATCAACACTCATTGCTTGACACCCGAAAAAATGGCTTTAACTCTGTTGGATCATTTGTTTCCTCGCGAAGTACAAGCCATTTCGAATCTCACAGGAAAAGGAAAACACGGGAAGAAACAACTGGATCCATTATTTGTGAGTAAATTATGCAGTTTTGATTTATTTCCTATTCTGGCATGGAAGAATTCATGAAAATATTTCACGTTTTACGTTACAACCTTCTGGGTTCTTTCATTCAGAAATTCAGTTTCCTTTAAAGTTAGACTGAATAAGATTAACAAACAGAGTTCTCATTTTACTATTGAATGCGGAAGAACTTGAAAAACTGGTTAGTTGGTATATGTTTTTAGGGAAACCCATTTTTGATTGAAATACATTCCTGAAAAATCGAAAAAAAGGATAGTCATCTGCTAAAAAGCTTGAGATTTGTGTGTTCTAACGGGTTTTAGCTTAAATTACTTATCGAATTATTATGGTCGTTACTTTTACTTACAATTTCATATTGTAAAATGTTTCGCAGATTTATGGCATTCGATGCCACTTACTGTCCCGTTTTGGCATCAGTGAAAAGGATTGGTTTCGTATCAAGCAAAATATGGACTCGAAATGTAGAACAGTATGGAGGAGAAAAATGAAGGGTATGCCAATCGGTACCAATAAAGTAAGTCATTAGTTTGATTCATTTCTACATCATGTAAACCATGTCTTAGACTTACGCACATGATTCTGTTTACTACACAGGCTGATAAAAATTACAAACGAAAATTAGAGGAAAAAGAAGATAATCCTTCCGAAATGGATACCAGCAGTTTGAATCCGTCTAGTTCTATATTTCTCACGCATGTATCCGAAAGCGAAGTGATGGAGGATATCGAGGAAGAAGATGAAGAGTTGGAGGAAGACAACGAAGTAAGTGGATTCAGTAGCTTATGAACTTTTCTTAGCAGCGAGAAGTAATTAAAATTTAATGGATACAAAAAGAGTACAAATAAACTTTTTCAGTTGAAATTTTTAATTTTTACGAAATGGTGGGCGGGCAAACAGATCTGGTAGTAGGGGCTCTCACTCTTTTAAAATGAAATTTTTTTGAATAATTCAGTTAAATCCTGCGCGTTACCTTCCTAGCTGATTCATGATTTTAAAAATTAGAAGTTATTCGTGAAGACCAAGTTATTCCACTCGAATGAAAATCTTTAAAATTAACTTCGGGAAATGATTAGGGTTTATACGATTGAAAAATGTTATGAAATTGAATTCTGTGATAGGTGGTACAAATAGCAAAAGAAATGCTGCATACGAATTTCGATACGAGCGCCAAGTTTGCAGATTCCAATTCGTGCTCGAAATACTTCAATCCCTATGACAAAGTAAGTTATATGTTTCTGATTTTCCCTACTTCAAGGTACCATATCTACTTTTTAAATGAACTTATTCTATTCTCTTCAAACAAGCTCTCCTCGACTATACTAAGCCATTTATTTTTTTGTTGCAGAGTCCTCTTGGTAAGCTGAACAGTAAAGACAGTTTCGTGTGTCCTGTGGACTATTCGCTTTCGATCATGAACGATGACGACGTTGACGTACAAATTTTGACCTCCAGTTCTCCGCTCAACGATCACGAATTCTTATTGACTTAACCGTTACCCAATTTTTTTTCTCTCGTATTTTTGGCTACCAGAAGAATGACACAGCCGTCGAATGTAGTTTTATGAAGCTTCTCATTTTTTTTGCCAGTTTGTATCGAATTTAAATTTTTATTTCGCCAGTTTCTTCTTTGCGAACGGTGTCTTCTGTACATTCATCATGGTAGGTGTACGTTGATTTTTTTGATACACTTCGCAAATTTAATGTTGAAATACGTACAAAAGGTTTGTTTGAAAAATCACTCGAGTTAGTGGCTGCCTATGCATGAAAAAGATGTTATTTTAAAACACATGAATAAAGTAAAGAAGTTTTCATTTTTATAGATGACTTTTTCGGTTTTCTTGAAAATTAAAAAATAATCGGCAACATATCCGAGGAGAAGAATATGTAGTTGAGCTACTATGAAATTTTGTATCTTAGTCCATTGCAAAGCCTTGAAATTTTTAGAAGCCCAGTTTATGCATCCGTTACTGGAAATTATTATTTTTATACCCGGTATTGAAGTTTTAATTTAATATTATTAATTATTATGTATTACCTAATATTGATATCATTTTTGCACGAATAAAATATTACTTTAGTCGCGTAGATTTTTTGCCATTTGTCATTTTCAACTGATTGCCTCCGGGCTCCGAATAATATTTAGCTGACGCTCGCGAACTTGGAACAATGAGCAAAAAATACGACAAAAATTCTTCGGTTCCTTTAGGATAGACAAAACATGACTTCACATTTTCACACGGCAAAAATGAAAAATCCAAAATATGTGTAATAAACAACTTTTTTTTCTTTCAGTTTGAATAAAGTTTTACACAACATATAATAATGTACATCAATGTTACATAGTATTAATATCGCAGTACAAGTAAAGTTTAAATTTCAACGTGTACAATTTTGGTAAACACGCGACATTTTGTTTACTTTTTTTTTTCTTATGTCAATAAAGAAAATTATTTACAATCAATAAATGTACAGTCACTAGTGATAATAAATAAAAGAGAGAGGGAAACTAAGATAATATTAATTATAATAATAATAATAATAGCGATAATAATTTAAAAAACAAATTTTATTTACACCATGAGTACATTAAAATTTCAACTAAAATAGCGAATGAAATAACCAATACAGTGAGGGGAGCCGGTGAAATTGGGAGAAAAAAAAAATGAAAAACAGAAATTGGTTCTAAGAAAAATTATTTACAGACGAGAGTTTGGGGAGACCAAAAAAAAAAAAAAAAGAACAATAAAAATTAGATATGATTTTTTTTTCAAAGAAAGAAAATACTTTGCCTAACAATCGAATCAAATGCATGCGCAAAAAAAAAAAAAGCAGACATTTCGCTATCAACTCGACAAATAAAAACTGAACAAAAACTTTCAAACAAAAATGTTTGTAGAGGTCAACTAAAACCATAAGAAAAAAGTTATAATATTTTACAAATTATATAAAAATAATTTACCGATCGTCATTCGATAAGTACCTAACGACCAGCGATTTTCAAAAAGAAAGAAATTTATCACATTGGATAGTACTTACAAAATTTTGGAGGTAGCAGCAAACGAAAAAAAAAAATTTGTTTAAAATTACGAATTCTCTTTTCGTAGTTTAGAAACCTAAAAAAATCGTTGATAAAAAAGGGGTAAAAACCTAAGAAATTCTGTACAAACATATTCTTCTATAGAGAATAAGGTTCAATGGAGGCGAGAAAAAAAAAAATGCGAATGTGAAAATTTAAAGTCGTTAATTCACTTCAACGTTTTTCTAAACTATTCACTAGGTGAAATTTAACTAAAAGGAAAGTAAAATCAATCCATTAAAATCGTAAATGATTAAGTGAAATGACTAAGAAAAAAAAAAAAAAAAAAATCAAGAAAAATGGTTAAACCAAATTACATAAAAATACAAATTAGAAAAAAAACAAAATCAAACAAAAAAAAAAAAACAAATGGTACTTTTCATTCCAATACAATGATTTCTTCGATCTCTTGGTCGGGATCATTTTCTAGATCGTGCATCTTGTCGCCAACTTCACTTTGATCTTCGACGTTTTCGTCCACGACTATTTCTTGACCGTCGTTATTCTCACCGTCCACTCTCTTTCGACCATCTTCATTTTCAGCTGCTGTTTTCGACCAACGAGTATCAGTCTCGTCCAGCACATTTGCTCGACTATCGTCGTTTTCGTCGACTTCTTTTTGAACGGCGGCCTCGTTCTCATCGTCGCTAAGCAGATCGATGACCTCGTCAGAGGAGGCGGTAGAATGCGGCGACAAGGGCTCGTTTACGGCCACGAACATCGGTTCGGGAAGGATGCACTGACCCTTATTAGCTTTGCGCTGGGTCAGCACCATTTTCGAATACGGAGGTTGGCGTATGGACAACGGCATTCGTTTCATCACCAACGGATTACCAGCAGCTCCGTTTCCGCCGACCGTATTCGCTTTCTGCTGCTCCGTGGACATGGCTCCGGCGAGCAACGAGCCAGTTCGGCTACTGTGGCTGATAACCTTGCGGCCAGCGTCCGGCATCGCGAAGATCGAACTGGCCTCAATGAACTGAACGCAGCTTGACGTAGCCTTGGGCAGTAGACTCGATGCGAAACCGCTACGTCCACCAGGAACAGGTATACTTGCGGCTTTGGGCAGCAAACTCGTACTAATGGCGGCAGTAGGAGTACTTCTGGCGTTGGGCAGCAAACTTCTACTTATGGTGCTGGATGCGGACGAGCCACTGGTCAGATAGGCGGATTTGCTATTCGACGTAACGGCGTCGTCGCTCGCTAACGGATCTCGAGCGACTGCAGCACCGGTTGGCACGCAGCTGGTAATAATTTTCGATGTCTCAGCCAGATTGATCTCGCCGGAGATCGTTATAGAACCATCAGCGCTCCGCAGCACCACCACATCACTCGGCCGCGCTTTCTTGACCGCAGCCGAAGGCGTTCGACGTTTCGTTTTCGGCAGCTGAAGCCGAGACAGAGGCGTGTCCAGCAAGAAATGCGACGAACCGAACGACTGCATCGATTCGAGCAGCAGGTGGTCGCGTGGCACGCCATGCATCGGCGCCAGCTCCTCTGCAGCGTCCGTCGGCGAACGCTGCTCAGGCTGCTGGTTGCTGGGGGCAGCTGACACCGCAGCAGCCGGATACGACGCTGCTGCATCGTAGCCACTGCCGGGGCTGCTAACAGCCACGCTTTTCGAACTGCTGACTGGCATTCTCTCCAAGCTCGACACGCGGTAGAATTTGCCACCTGGATCCAGCGCCCACAAAAAGATGATCGGCTCCAGCAGCGCCGGGTCCACGATACGCTGCACCACCTCGTACACGAAGTCTTGGCTCAGGCAGCTCAGGTTGGTCAACTCCACCCGGAAACCGCCCACCAGAATCTGCGGTTCACGCTTCGAGTGCGCCCAAGCCGGCTTCCGGCGCAGGCGGAACGAGTCGATGCGGTTGGCAACGCGTTCGTAGTGGCTGAGGTCGAGTTTCGGTATCCGAATGCACAGCGGTCGCACGTGTCCCAGCATATGGCGGCGGTACTCGTCCTCCGAGGCGAAGTCGGCCGCCACGCAAGACTTCGTGCAGATCTCAAAATCATCCTTTTCTTCCTCCTCCTCCTCGTCGTCGTCGTCGTCGATGTTGATAACGATGACATCCTGCGACCGACGATGGCATTCATCTACGGCGTCTGCGCGTTCCAGCTGTTGGCCCTGTTCGTGGATCTGTATATGCATCAGACAGGTAGATGGTAATGTACATACATACCTAAGGTTGGCACGAATACGCGGCAACGTTAAAATTTATCATTCTTTTACATCTGAAACCAAATAAAAAGAGGCGAAACGATACTTTAAAATGTCTTAAAGCGGCTGCTTTTTTTTTTTTTTTTTTTTTTTTTCAATTGAAAAAAATTTATTTGTTTTGAAGTGGTTTTAAAATATCGACGAGGGATTTTCATTTTCCTTTTTCTTTTCACTTTTATTGGAGTATTTTAGTCTAACGGATATATAACTCTCATTGAAGATTCGGCGGAGGACTTTGTTTAATAAATTCAGTGTCCCTGGGAGTAACAGTATTGAGTCAAAAATCGTATTCAACGGAAGAGCTATTTTGAAAACTAGTGGAAGGAGTAATTTTTTGAAAAAATGTTCACAATGTCAACATCAGGTTCACCGATTTCGAGTATCTACGCTTTACGCAGATACATAAAGGAAACATGGATACGTCAAATCGGATATCACCATGATGACGTGATCATTGTTACCCCCCTGTGAAGACGTCATCAATGTGATATCTGGCGTGATGCTCAATGGACCATGCTTGTGCCTACGTCATAATGCGTGATTCAAAATCAATACAATATCCATATTTTCCAAAAGAATGCAGGCTTCTTACAAAAGATTTCAATGATATTTCGAAAATGGAGCCAAAATATATGAAGTTTTAAATTCATAAATTTTTTCTTATAAGAAATTAATCTTACGTAAAGAAAAATGGTGCGTTTTGTTGTTGTTGTTGTTGGAAAATAGCAATATTTTATGGATGTAATCTCGCATTCAGACGTCACAAAAACATAGTCCATCGTGACGTGTACAAATCTCGGATTGACCACAGTCATAAGACATATCCATGTCAACAAAAGCTCGGTTTGGATAACTGTTGGTACTAAGGAACTACTTTTGAAATTTCATAAAAATGTTGAAATTAAAGAAAAATATTCTTGAAACATCAAAATCTATACAAAGCCATCTTTCGAATCGTTAAAAAATCTCTTTCGCAAAATATGATATTTGACTTAAACTGTTACTCTTTAACACGTTGGAGATTATTTTATAATACACGATATTTACCAATTTGTTATCAGTTTGTAAGTTAGAAAATACTGAAAGGTCTAACCAACTTTGCAGCCTCACTAATCCATCATTCCCTTGAAGTCCAAGGTTTATAGATATGGTTTCACTATCATGTTGAAAAAATGCATTTACTGGAAGTCACTTTTCTCACTCATCAGTTGATCTGAAATTTCTGACAATATACTCTCATACAGGGTGACCCGAAAAGCGTCATAAGGAATTTTCACAAACTGTCTAAAAAAAAACTTGGATCACCAGTTCGTCTGTTTACTAAGAAGAATCCAAACGTTAGATACAACTTCTAGTTGGAAACTTGTGCCACAATCAATAAGCAAAATTAACTCCTAAAATTATCGTCTCGATTGCTTTCAGACTTTTCCCTCGAGAGTGCATATAGATTGGAGTAAACGCCTCGAATGCATCGAAGGATAAGTAGGTAAGAATAGAGAAGTATCATAAATCATTCAGTACAATTACACCTAATATAAGTTGATAAAATAATTGAAATAACCACCACCTATATCAATTACTAAAACCAAGGTTTATTTCGGTGTTAAGAGAATAGCAAAAAAATAATTGAAACTACACACTAGACTATCCTAATGTGATCGTACACGGTGCAAGTCGTTCTTTCGATACTTAATTAATCCTACAAAGTATTTTTACTCAGCCAAGTCTTCATATTTGGACCTAGAAACCAGAAGAAATCGAGTGGGAAATTTTCGGTATTTAATAATACGAGTGTATGCGAACTTCTTTCATGACAGTCATTTATGGTTTTCATTTAGACGACGCCATAATGGTAGGAACAGACAAACGTAAGGACGCGATATTGGTAGTCAAGTAAACATATCTTCATTTTACGAGTGGAAATACCAAACTTCACAACTTAAGGGCTCCTTTCAAAAAGTATATTAATAATTTCTAAAAAAAAAAAAAAAATTAAACGTGTAAAATAATAGACAAGTATCGGATAAGGGAGAATGAAGGGGAAAAATTGAAGATATAACGAAACGGAGACAAGAGAACTGAAAATCAGCTTGTCTTCGGATGGAGCAGACAGTAAAATTTTCAAATCGTTTTTATAATGACGGATACGAACTAATTGAAAGTTTTGTCTGGACTTTCGAAACATCAATAAGATCAAATTTTGTACTTTGAAATTACAACTGGGGTGAGGTGAAAGGATGAACTTCTACAACTTTAGTTTTTATGAATTCCTACCACATAATTACTTCTAAGCAACAGCAATCAAGTACTGATAACTACAGACACAGGTATTAGAAATCATGTTTTTTATAAGCACAGCTTCTTCTTAAGGTAAATTTTGAAAAGAATGGCAAAGGTCTAATTTCGATGAAAATTACTGAATTAACTACTTAATGATTTCATCCAGTCCCTTGTATAACATGCTTTTATTCAATTGTCCAACTACTCATCATTCAAACAGAAACCGAGAAAATTAGTTCGGAGGCGAAAACCCTTCCAATACTAAATCTGTATTAAAAATTTAACTACGGATATCTAACTGTAGATTCTCAACACAAACGTAGATAAGACTTCACTTTTCTGAATTGTACGTGGATTGGCAGAAAACAGCTACTTCTGGAAATCAAAACTATTATCACACTTCATAGTTGTAACCAAAATAAAATAATATGGAATTCTGTAACACCTAATTTCAAAAAAATCAATTTTCAAGCACAGTGACTGCAACCATATAACTTACGGTCTGCATTTAGAATAATACTCATGCACGTCCAGCACCAATCCGAAAGATCGTTTACATGCATATTAAAAACAAGATCCAAAAATTGCTTTTCATTTTCGTCTCCTAAAATGATTTTATTACACGTATAGTACATTTGCAACCATCTTTAAATTACCTACCTCATTGCATTAGTGAATGAGATCAAAATATAATTTGTCATTTAAAAAAATGCTAGGTGGTAACACAATTTGTG
Source organism: Parthenolecanium corni (assembly GCA_038050395.1). NCBI lineage: Eukaryota > Metazoa > Arthropoda > Insecta > Hemiptera > Coccidae > Parthenolecanium > Parthenolecanium corni. Next base: position 20,562,096 of record JBBCAQ010000037.1, on the reverse strand, counting down.
ACAGGAGAAAAAGAAACCCGAATACAAGAAATGCTCTGAAGATAAGAAGATAAAGGATCTAACAATTTTCAGGGATTTAGATGATTCTATTGTGATCTCAAGACTGCAGCTTTTATCACTCAAATTCGAACAATTACAACAATTACATCGAAAATGATTTATATTCAATTAAAACAGGAATTTATGATACATTTCAACAATTTTTCAAAAACGAATTCGATTGAAACATGAACACGAAACGACACTAACAATCAAAAGTCATAAAAAATCACTCACCAATCCTACACTAAAATTTGTTGAAAAGTCTGCGATGGTATAAAAAATGAATAAATATTATATGGTTCACTAGGATGACAGAATAACGATGGTGCCAACTTTTCAGCGTGTAAAATATGATAGAATTTTTTTCTCTCGATTGCACTTGATCATTTTGAGTTATGCATAATTTAAATTTAAAAAAAAAATTATTCTCAGATCTGAACTTGAAGTCATGCAAAAGCATTGGAGAGCAGGTCAACTTTTGAAAACGTCAGAAATGCCACAGTCACTGTGCTTGAAAAACATGGTGTAAGCCCGAATTCGAGCGGGTCGTATCGTTGAAAAACTACACCAACGACATCTACAACAGAACAGATGCATATCAATGAGACTGTTCGGAGACTACAAAAATATATACACGAGCATTCGTATTGGATGTTGGGACACTATTCGCGAATTTCGTACACAGGGTTGGTTAGACCTTTCAAGAATAATTTACTTTTACTTAAAAAAAAAACATATCTTCGCTGAAAATTGGTAAAAATTTGAATCGAAATTTGGTCAAGATTCTCTTTAAAATTTGGTTATCGGTGTAAAAGAAATGATAAATTTGGTGCCATACTCATCGCGCAAGAATAAAAAAAAAATATATATATATAAAATATGTGGTATATAGTACGGTTAAAATAGATTTACAAAATAGCGGAAAAACGTATTTCACAGGAGAAGATATTCAGGAAATACCATCACCACTATCGACCAAATGTGAACCACAATAAAATATACAGTCTTCAACAAGCAAGCAGATTTTCATTTACCTCCGCCTCATACATAAACCTTCATCAAGGAAAACGTTATAATATCATCAAAAAAATGTCACAATAATTCACAAGGTTTTGTTTCAAAGCAGCCAAATTAGGGCAGTGAGAAGATTGCTGCTCACGGATGTACTACACTAAACTGCCTACTGCCATCGATAATATTCAAACAGAGAATTATATAAATAACTAGTTACGCAGAACACAGACCTTTGAGATGTAGTAATCGAATATTGTTTTGATTTACAACGAGTTTGTTTACATTATTGATAATTTCAGTGGTGGGATTTTTGTTGTCGATTATGACTTTTAATTTTTTTAAAACCATATTCAACTATTGAATGACCAGTTTTTGTTATTTTTTGTAGTATCGACGTAACCACTGAAAAGAGCGGAGGGCGCATGCGCAATCGACCAAAGCTTGATATCTGTAGAATAAGTGTATGAACTGAAAAATGATAAGAAACGTACGAAAAAGATGAAGGTAAACTTGCATCAGGTGCATTCATCATTACCAACACGAATACGCAAAGAAGCAAATCACCAAAAAAAATAACAGAAACTTAAGCTAATTAGTTCTTTGATTTGACACTAAAAAAATTATGTTTCTAAAACGTTCAGGTCGCATCGTATGTGACACAAAGCAGAACCATTATGCTAATTCCAAGTGTTTTGAGATGGCACAACTTTCTACGGTCAAATGAGACTGAAAAATAATACTTAATCGGTGCAGCTTTAAGACTATATTAAGTAAAAGAAAATTTATGAGACAGCGTATTTCCTGATTAAATGATCCGATTCTCCAATAAAAAAGTTCTTTGATTACTGTCATAAGCAATATTCCCTTTAGTGAAAATTTTCAAAATTTTACCCACGAATTTTAATGTTAACGAGGATAAATGTGATTGAAGAACCTAAATGGAAAGTCGAAAGAAAAAAAAAATTTTTTAAGCTTTTTTCAATTTTGCAGAGAGATAAGAGACAGAAACTCTATTCAACTGCTGTACAATACGTTCATAAAATTAACACAAATTATGGTAAAGCAAAACATGACGGGTGAGTTGACTAAGTGTGCATTTTACCGGTTAGTTGCTAGTCGTGAATTGATTATAGCGAAGTTGACGGGAAATACACGTAACATATTGAAATATAAGTGATACTTTTGCTTCTTAAATTAAAATGTCAAGAATTGGCACACATTTAGAAACAAAACCACAATTATATTGTGACATTTTTGCATCTATGCTAATTACACACGCATCACTTTTTTCATACTCGTACTTTTTTATACAGCGTGATCGCGACTCGAACAATAAACACCCAAACAAACTACATCAAAAGATGAGCTCACATTAATAGAAATATTAAAAAGGACCCGAAGTTCTACACAGCATGCACAAGAAACGGTGAAATGAAAAAGCAAAATGCCGTCGAAACTATTTCTACAGCATCGAAGAGAGAAATATACGTATTTTAATAATACGAACGCAGTATCTTCACTTTTGGACGCGAACTACGAAACTTAGTGCCAAGAAATAATGAACGTCTTATTTTAACTTGAAGACGAAGAAAGTTGAAGAATGAGCGCGAAAAGTGGATAATCGCTTTGTCCTGTTATCGCGGACGTTGAGATAAGATTAAAAACGAACAAGGCGAATCGATAGTAGTCACATGGTCACATCGCCATATTATAAAGCACATGATACAGCGGTGGTGCACAAACAATAATCAGACTCATTTATTAAACATACATTCCATGTAATCCTAGGCGAATCATAACGTTTTCATTTTTTTTTTTTTTTTACAATCTCAAGGGATTATTACAGCATCTCTATCTTTTCAAATCTTCGTTTTGCTCATTTGGAATTTTGTCTACTTCCCCTAACATTTTGCTCCACTCTGAATGATTATTAAAATGCCTCGTATAAATGAGGAGAAATAAATGGAAAACCGAAAATTATAATTCAATTGTTCAAAACGTATAAAAATAGCTGAAATCGATTTATGAATTTGTAATTACAGGATACTCGATTGCAAAATTATGAAAATTTGACAAAAATTTGACTTTCCACCTAAAATACTTTCAAGGTGGAGTGTCATCTATATCAGTAAAACCAGAGTCTTACGTAAATCCTCAGAGTTAAAAACACATCACATTTTTGACAATAGGAAGAGCTACTCGATGAACAGAATCCTAATACTCACAAAATTATGCAATTACATAATCCCTAAATATTAACAGCAATAAAAACAGCACTATTTGTTCAACCTCAAATGGTTCAGCGTTTCTCTTATTGTGAATACCTGGTATGCCAGAATTATTCTAATTTGTACAGTTGACCTCCAAATATTTCACTTAAAAGTTTATTCTCAAGAAATATTCTACACTGATCTATAATTCAAATGTCATGTCGATTTAATAGATAATTTTCAACATTTTTCTAACGATGATATCCTTCGACATGGAAAAGGATTCTGATCGATTATTGAGAATATCCGAGATAGTGGCACGCTAGTGTTGGCGCACATGCGACTCACACATTATATTCAAGAAAGAATACGTTTTAAAGGGTACTTGAAAGTCAATCATTCCATTCGTCTAGATGAGAAAATCGAATATTGGCATATTTCTTTCCAGTAATGGAAAGATCTTTCAATAATCGGACGAATTATACTGGAGATGAAGTTTAATTACACTCTGGTCTCCGAAAAACCAAAAGAAAAAAAAAGGCAAAAATAGAAAATCCAGTGTTACCAAGACGTAGCGAAAAAGAAAATACTTACATTACAGAGAAAAAAAATACACCAAAAGAAATGCCTATAGAATTAACAGCCAGAGAAGAGATTCAAGAATTGATAGTATTAGAAAATAATACGAGTATATCGAAGATAATAGATTAGCCCCACTAGGGCGCATGAAATCACATATGAGACTACGACAAATTCAATTTCATCGTAGCTCAATGCAAACAGGGCAAAAATAAACGAACAATGCTGCGTACGAACAAGATCCAAAGCTACAATTATTGCACGAGCAAATAATAAGAAAAAAAAACTAGCTCGTCTGGCTGCATTCAACACACACATACGGTCAAGGTTAAAGTTCCCCCACTACCAACTCATCCAAGATGGTGGCAACAAACTGCTACCATCGTACAATTCCACCACCAGATAGCGCGTTCGCTCATTCACATGCAAAATACCATGGTCGAAAAAATGCTACCATAGACTGAGGCACTTTTGAGACAATTAGAATCCGATTTTCATAGCTTGAAAAGGGCAAGAACTAGAAGGCCTCAGTATCGCATGAACACAAAAACATTCTTACTGCGGCTTTTTTGAAATACCAACATATTAACCGACATTTAAAAGTATGACACGAAACCGGTGTTAAATGATTTTGGAGCACTCACTTTTCCCTTCGATCCGCTGTTGGCTGAGGAATTTGGAGGCGGAGGTTTGTTCGGTGGCTTTGGAGCGCGCACGGGCTGCGGAATTATGGTAATTTCGTCGTTGATCTTCAAAGGCTTCAGCAAAGCGTCATTCTATAAATACGAAAAATTTTAATTGAAACAGAATAATTAAGTTAAATTAAAATGAAATGAAAAAAAAAATAGAATTAAATCGACTGTTCATTCTGGAAATCACTAAAATGAGTAAAAAACAAGAATAATACCGACATTCATAAACAGAAAGTAGTTACAAACAAAATCACGGAAAATTTTCTAGATAATTTTTTTTTTACTCTCATCTAATTCGATTTTGGTATGACAGATATCCTGGATCGCCACCGTAATCATTTCTTCAAAACAAAACTAATTCCAGAAATGAATTCGCATTTTTTCCCCCAATTATCATTTATTCCTCAAATCTTTTTAGCATACTATCTCCAACTCAAAATACAAACGCTTTCAAATAGCTAATCAAAAGCAAAATTGAAACTCAACGTCAAGGAAAATACAAGTTGATTTTTCTAATTTTTCTGGAAATATGAAAACTATAATCTCATTTACTCGCATCTTACCTCCACAGAAATCTACATTGTTACAACTTCGATTTTGATAGGAACGTCAAAATTTCATGAAAATATTCATCATTTTTATAAGAATTCGTAAAAAGGAAACAACATGAGTTGAAAAATTTGCATTTTACACGTCAGTTGGACCACAAACGATTCATCATGCTCCATTCATCATTTCCTTCGAAATGTCATAAACCCCAATTCAATGTTTCCAGAACAAACGAATTACGTACATACGTTTACTGTAAAAACTAAATAATAATATTCTAAAAATATGTAAATAAAATGTGCGTTCATACCAACAAATTTACCTGCGACGACGACGAAGGCGGTATCACAGGCGGTTTTTTGGGGTCCATCGCGCGCTTGGCGACCACACTGTGCGCCGAGTACACATGACTCTCGAACTGCTTATACATGCCGAAGGTGGCCGTGCACACGGTGCACTTATACGACAGATGGGCTGGCTTCAACGCCATCGAATGGTCGCGGGCTACGTGGTTTAGTAGCTTCCACTGGTAAACGCGCCCGCAGACCGGGCACCGACCGCTGTCCTTGCCTTTGTTGGCCGCCTCCTGCATGCTGGACGTGACTAAGCCGTGCGAGCCGAGTAGATGCCGCTCCAGCCCCTGGTCGGTGAAGAATCTGAACTGGCACTTCTGGCAGTTCAGCGGTGGACGATTGTAGATCATTTTCGGATGTATTTTCACTTTGTGTATCCACTGCATATGATTGCGTAATTGTTCTAGGTCCTAGGTAGCAAAAAAAAAGTATGAAAATCATTTCCGTCATTAGGTACTTGCGCAGAATAACGAAGCAAATAACTTCTTATAGGAAAGAAAACTTTCTTCAATGTCTAAAATAAGTCATAACATTCCTTTGACCTAATAATAAAATATCAAAAATCGTCCCTCAATTGATTCGTGTGAATTCACAGAATGAATAACGAGTATAAATTTGTACGGAGCGCATATTGGCTTTCAATTGTGCAATCATCAGCACACTGATAGACAGCAAAAATCTTTGTAAAGAATGGTAAACAATAGCGACTTCAAAAATAATTCGAAGAACAAACGTAGGTCATTCATGATGATATCATACTATGACCTCATTTTCGTTATGATTCTTCATGTACAGTACAGTTACGTATTTAGACAGATAAACAATATGCTGATGGAATAATAGATTTTCGAAGCTGAATAGTGTTAACGAAATATAGTAGGGCAAGAATATAAATTAACAGACAATACTCATATTAGTACTTGAATCAAATTATATTCATAAATGCTACTACATGTATTCTGCTATTCAAGATTACGAGTAAAAAAGACTGAATTTCTTCCTCAAAAAGCAAAAGATTCTATCACTTCATAATATTATCCAGTTTCAACATCTTTAGGAAAATCTTTAAGAAAACTTCAAAACTGTTCTTTTCGCTTTTTTCAACGAATACTACAACCCTAATTTTTTTTTTTCACAATACATATTTGAAACTAGCCAAACATACGTTAAAGGGATGTTCGCAGACTTCTACGAACAGAAAATAACTATAATAAAATCGAAAAAAATCTCACCTTAATACCACTATCACATATTTCGCAGACCACGAAGGAGTTCTTGTTACCGGGGCCAGGAGGTTTACCGGGTTTCATGTTCATGTTTCCATGATTCGACGTGGACGGCTGCGCACTAGGAGTTTGTCGCGGTAACGGCGTTATAGAAATACTAGGCTGGTTTAGCAGTTTGGCAGCTGCCAGGCCTTGCTGCATTTGAGCTTGGTGCTTCGCGCTTTGGTTTTGCTGCGAAAACGCAAGAAAATGAAACACATTAGTAAATGAAGTGCTCCAACACAGTGACGTGACTTTCTTCGAATAGACCAGACTCATCAGTCGTAGATGAATTTAGTGCTCGTATTTTAAAACTTGATACTTTGAAATGATATTTTCCGTAGAATCTAAATAATATGATGAATTCGCCTTCACATCTCTTAAAAATGGATGTCATGTAAGGTTATTGTAAAAACTTTTACACAATAGTGAGAAACTTCGTTTACAATGCATATTCTTAGCACTCAGCATAACATCGAAGATTTCCGACGTTTCCTCGAATCCCTTTCACAGTTGGGTTTCATTCATTACTCTCTCCATAACTCAATACATAACTGATTTTCCCTCGCATTTTCACTTTTCATTTCCTTATTTCACATACTCAAAAAAATACATGGTTTGCTAACCGAATTAATTCATTTGAATCATCTGTTGCCAGGACTTACTTCGTTATGGTTAAATTTTCGAAAAATGAGACCGAAATAGCTACCTGATAAATCTGGGCACCAGATAATTGATAATTCTGCGGCAGTATGACTTGTGTCTGAGAATTCGTTCCTGGATTTCTGTACATCATGCCTGCGGCGAATCGAGAAAATCGTAAATTAATAAACTCCCACTAATACCCACAAATGCGAGAAGCCAGTCCCCTTACCTTGATTAGCACCTTGAACTGAGATCGGACGTTGCTGGAAGTTAGATTGATTAGCGGCGGCATTGGGGAACCGATGGACGAAATTGGGTGGCACCGCATTTGGCCTTTTGTTCACGTTTATCAGATTAGGCGGCTGTTTCAGATTAGCAGCGGCGGCATTCGGCGTCAGTTTCGGCAACAGAGTGTTTTGAGGCACTTGTTTCAAACCGGACATAGCAGCCTGGTAGACCGCGTTGCCCGGACTCATGGAAGGTGGTCGATTTCGCGTTACTCGCGGTATTTTAGCGGGCGGCTCCCAGTCTAATGGTGGCTCCTGAGGAAATAGCAATCAAATATTAGCAACACAGAAGTAAAATTAAATAAAATATTCAAATGAATAAATTTGAACCCCATTTTTTTCCCCATGAATTGAGAAAATTTTTCATTCTGAATTATTTCACGTACAAAAATAGATGGACAGTATTGATCAACAGAATTAACTCCGTTATGTATAAAATTCATTAAACTGAGGAGTGAAGTAGAAGTTCAAACCTTTTGAAATGAAAATCCGATTATTTCAAACCGATATTGGGTAATGCAGAAAAATTCAATTCATTGAGAAATTTTTTCAACGTCAAATTGTATATTCTTGTAAACAGAGATGAGAAAAAAATCAGAATAACGAAAGCACAAGTTCGAGTGAAATTATACTCGTGTACATTCCTCAAGGATAAACGAAATTGGCATTTTTGAAATTAACAGTTTTTTTTTTCCATCATCGAAAGTTGTGCCAACGTGAAAATAAAAAGCTGGACGTTTAATTGGCATTTCTTATTAAGCCGGGAATACACTTTGCGCTATTTCGCATTTCGCATTTCACATTTCGCCATTTCATCCTTTTTCGCGAAAAGTGTGTTGGCATTTTTTCGCGAAAAATTTTTTCACGAAAAAGGGTGAAAAAGATTTTTTCACATTTCGTCATGTTTTTCGCCTTGAGCGGTTTTTGGATGAAATCAAAAGAAAATTTCGGCGAAAAAAGTATTTAAACAAAGAGAATACATGAAGCAGGGTGAAAATGTGAAAAGTGTGTACAGCTTTTTCATGAAAAACAGTGAAAACGTGAAATAGCTGCGAAAAAGGATGAAATGGCGAAATGTGAAATGCGAAATGTGAAATAGCGCAAAGTGTATTCCCGGCTTTACAAATCACCGCGAATAATTTACAACTCAACTTACTTGGTTGCGTTCCGGTCGATACCTCTTCGAACAGGAGACCATATGCCTCGTCAGCTTGCCCTTTTGGTTATCTTCAAACGGACAGTTCGGACATTGGTGGAAAGCAGGCGCTCGCTCCAGCCGACCGCGAATATTATGCTCGCTTTCCATGTGGAAGAGGATGTCGTGGGGGCTTCGCACCTCGAACGGGCAGAAATTGCAGCGATACGTGTAGTTCTTCATGTGTGGCGTCTCTAGATGGTGGGCCATCACTAGAATCGATTCGGTTTTGAAGCTACACAGCTCACACTTACGTAGCTCCAACTTGAACGGATCGTTGTTCTCCTTGCTCGACTCCAGTGTCTTGGACAGCGTTTCAATGGCCAGCTTCACATCCGGCGAGCACTTGTCACCTTCTTTATCGCGTTTTCGCTTCTGCGACCGCAGCAAATCGGTTTGCACGTGCTCCTGAACCAAATTCAAGCCAATCTGCATAAAAAATTTGCCTAAGGGATTATCAAAATACGAGAGTGGCTGCTTTTTGGTAGAGTCTTCGGCTTTCTTCTCATCTTTAGGAGTCGCAGCTGCTGGAGCACTGGCTGGAGTGGTCGCCGGTTCATCTTTTTTGGCTGGCGTCGCCTCGGTGGCCTTCTTACTGCTTGTCAGCACTACGTCATTTTCAGAGGTAACTTTAGACGTATCTGGATCAGCTTCTTCGTCCACCTCCATCTGGAGGGTACTATCTTTTTCACTGGGCTCTTCTTTCTTTTCACTGCTAGCGTCAGTTTCGGAGGTTGTTTTTTCCGCAGACTTAGCGCCGCTTTCATCATCTACTTCCATGCTTTCATCTTTGCTCGCTGCATCTCCAGCTCCTTCTTCAGCCTCAGCGGTCTTCTCGTCTTCCTTCTTCTTTTCTTCAGCTTCGGCGCGTTCTTTTTCCGCTTTCTCGCGTTCTTCCTTTTCTTGCTTTTCTTTTTCTTCCCGCTCCAGTCTCTCTTTTTCTTCGCGCTCTTGCTTCTCTTTTTCTTGAGCTTCGCGCACTTCCGAGGCCAGCTTATCGATATACTCTTTCAACGATTTCATAGGTGGTTTCTCGTACACGTAGGGTACGATGAATGAAGGCGCCTCGACCACAAACATATCATCGGTTAACGAAGGCAAGATGACTGGTGGCTGCTGTTGCTTGGACGACAAATTTGAGGCGTTGTGGTGCGAGGCTGGACCTACACCCGTAATGGTGACACTACTACTGAGCTGGCTGGTGGTACCCGCGTTAGACGAGACTGACTGAATGGTGATGGGCGTGACTGAGGTTGATGCCGGACCGACGACAATGGGCTTCATCTGAGGAGGTGGGTTCTTGTACTGCGGGTACATACCCTGCGGCGGAATGCCAATCGGTATGACCGAAAAAGCAGATGTCGAGGCAGGCAGTCCACGATTGCCCAGCGAACCGGCAGGAATGGGCAGCGAAACCGGAATCGGAACGGACCCGGAATGTATGCTAGTCGAATTGCTTGACTGTGAAATGGGCACTGGTCCACGACCCGACAGTATTGAATTCGTGTCAATGATGACGAGCGTTGGCTCTTTTTTGTTGGAGCGCGGCATCTTAGCACTGGAAGCGAACTCTACCAAGCCTTTGGTATCGCTGACAACAATCGTCTTGTTGGCACGCATTCGTAACTTGGTATCATCGGCCAGCGGATCGGTGGGCGTTACCTCTTCGATTTCGTCGTCTTCATTCGTTTTGCTCTTCGTTGTGCTGGAACTGTTGGTGATACTGATAGCGCTGCTTTCAAAATCGAGTAACTCCTTCTCGGAATAATTCTTTTGCTTATTCAGATTACGACTACTCCGCCGAGGCGTAATATCTAACGCTGGCGGCACTTTGTTCCTTTTTTTCTTCCTGTCGGCCGAGCTATCTGACGATAGCGGATCATTTTCTTGGTCGTCGACCGATTTGTTGAGGTCATTATTACTACTACTTTTGTTGTTCACTGGATGGTCCACATCCGACGCCGGCGGGCCGTCTTCAGACGCGACAGCCGCCGGATTCGATTCAGTCTTATCGTCTGCTGTCCTTCGAAGCTCGTCTTCATTCTGACTGTTGCCATCGGCGTTCTCGCTGTTGGCTTTGAGATTTAGCACGTCGTCACTTTCGTCCGAACGTTTGTTATTTTGGGCAAAATTCAAAGGCCCGCTATCACAGTCGTTAGCATCCCCTATATCTTCATCTTCCTCCTCCTCGTCTTCTTCTTCTTCTTCTTCTTCGTCATTTTCGACTTCTTCGTCGTCGTTTTCTAATTCAGCGCTGATATCGTCGTTTTGTTCGTCATTCGAAGGCTCCGCCTCGGTCGCAGATGGAGCATCATTTTCAGCCGTTGCCGAGTCATCATTATTTTCACTATTACGACTTGATGAATTTGATTTGGTATCGGGACTCTCCGATGACTTAATGTGGCCATTGGCTATGGTTATCGAACTTTTCTCTTTCAACTCGTGTAGTTTGTCGACTGTGTTTACATCGCTCGTAACTTTTTTGCTAATACAAGCTGCGCTGGAAACATCGTTGTCGGTTTCTTCTTCTGGCTCGGCTAGACTGTCGCATTTATCACCGTTGAGCTTGATTTCATCTGTATAATTAGAAAAAACAATTTTAATCAACTTCATTTGCATTTTGAAAGCAATATAAGGTAAGTAGATGATTTGTCAACAAGCGCTAGAGATCAGAGAAAATTAAACTAACGTTTTCTTAAACAGCAATTCGATAAGACTTTTTCAATGCTGAACAAGTAGATGAACTAATTTAAAAATTGATTATCTTCACACTCTACGGCTTGTCATATACTTGAGCAAAAATTGAGAGTTACAGCCGGCCATGGGAATATTTAGAGCGTTACATTTCTGATTGAAAGCTACGTCAAGTTTTTGACAAAACTCAGTTCAAGTACAAACGGGTGTACGTCTAAGTACTAATGTCTGGCTAAATTTCGTCATTCACTTGAGAAAGTCAACATCAAAAGAGACAATTATTTAACAAAAAAATGAAGAGACTAGCTAATTTGAATGATATACATGAAAAACAAACGCAATACGATACAAAATAATTTTCTGATACGACTGAATCTTCTTCAACATAAAGGCTAAAAATTATTAGTTGTTTTCTATAATAAATCAATAACCTGATTTTTCGATTTTAGGATGCGATTAGCAAAAAACAACAAGGCGTACAAGTAAAGTTGCTCAAAAATATTTTTTAATTAGTAGGAGGTTTTCTATGGAAAACCTGCTAAAAAATGCTCCAATAATATTTTTGACGCGAAATTTAAAAATGACATTCCTGTCGAATGAAATGAACAAGATTGAGAAATACAAGAGACCGTCATGCTAAAGTAGAACAGATTTAATGACGAAATAAACAAACAATAAGAAAAATGATTGAATGTTTCGAAATACTGATTGCTGAATACTCTACGATTTAGGAATTCCTAACAACTGAAATCATTATTATTGCTTCTCTACAAAATTTTTCCATTTTTTTAAAAAGAAATTAATCGCTATTCAAATAGTACTATCTAATTAAACAGCTATCTACACATTCTTCAAGAAAGAAAATAAAAATCCAGGCCTTGAATCATTTTAAAATCAACAAAATTGAGAAAAATGGAATTTTATAATTTTCGTAAACCTCCTCCCTCCAAAAAAAAAAAAACATAAAAACTGATACCTTATCAACTAAGAGTGAATTTATCAATCAATATTTTTTCAAATACTAATGATTTCCGCACAATTTTATGAATCAAACTATTTAGAAGAAAACAGTGTCGTGGTTTATTCCCAAAAATCACACAAAGAAAATCGGGCCAAGCTGTTTCTATTTTATTAAATTTGATTTCAAACATTTCATTAGGATGCAAAACCTGCTTCGTAACACTAGAAAATCGGATTAAGAGTTTTATAAACAGCCGAGTTTCAGTTGAACATCAAAATCCCACGAGTGAAATTCAAACAGTTTAGCTTGATTAGTCAAAATCTCCGGAAAAACCGAAAAATTAATCATAATACAATAATACAGTATGTTTTTACAAAGAGGTTTTTCAAATTAACTCATTCAAAGCCTTACTACCACAAAGAAATATTATCTTCAACTTTGATAACCTCGATAACCTCCATCTTAAGGGTAATGTTCAAAATATTGATAAATACATGACAAGTCTTAGAACTAAAAGAACAGAGAATGACGTTTAAAAATGAACCAATAATGCAGCAATATTGATAACATCTTATCATAATTTTAGAAGAAACTTTACGTTAATTGCAATTTTGGAACGTAGCATTTCGTTTGATTTCGTCTCACAAATGACATTTTCTTCGCCACCAGATATCAGCCACTTTAATTTTAGACACCAAAATTAAGAATGGAATAATGAAGTGCTATACAAATCACGCATACAAACGAAATAGTGAGCCTTTAAAATGATCTTGAGTGACTAAATGTACACAGGCTGTACACACAGGTGAACGGAAACGATATTCTATCAAGATCGACGCTGGTAAGAATACTGAATAAACGAAACGAAACAATGATCTCTGAAACCAAATACTTCAAAGTCCAATCATATTCTACAATTCGCTCATTAATTGAAGGCACCCGAAGAATGTAACTGACAACCATGACAATATTTCCGAATAAAATTTCTCAACTGAATAATTTCATGATAAACTGTTCTCAATTAACGAAGCTGCTAATTGATTTGGTAAAACTCAATTCATAGTGTGAGAGACTTAATGGATTACCCATGATCTAATACAGAATGCTACGAGTGGAATTCAATCAACTACCCACGAAATAGTTGAACTCATCAAGATCATCGACGAAACTGGACCCATTTGAGAAATTCACGAACATCAACAGAGAGCCACCGGATATACGAAAAAGGGTGATGACTCACATACTCAAAATTCAATTAAAACCGTACAATTAATTTCAACAAATTACTGGAGGTCATCGAGATGACTGCCAACGAAACGTTATCAATATGATGAATACAATTATCACGACTACCTTTCATTCAGTTACATTATCACCAACGCCAACTTCACGAACAGCCACATTTCTCCAAGATGAGAACGGTTCGAAGAATCGAAATCAAACGTCGACCTGGAAACCCATATTCGAAGAACGCACACGCACATTCGATTACTTATCAGTAATTATTCATTTCACAGGCGACCAACTATGTCGATCTAAATTTTGGCGCCATTCGACGAATTAGAATATTGCAATGCAAATATCGAATGATTAAAATTTTGAAAATAAACGACAGGTACTCGTCGACGTAGTAACTACTGTTCAGCATTCAAAATCATCCGATAGGCTTATCTATCTACGACCATCACAATAACATTCTCGAAATGAGATCTATTAATTTTTTTCCTCTTCGGCAACAGTTAAACTTTAGCCAATACCCAATAGGATAAACTCGCTTATTACCGATATCTTCTTTGAGCCCGCCATTAGTACTGCTCCTATCACTTATCACATCTGCCATGTTTGGTCAATCTAAAACAAATAAAAACACATTTTCGCGCATTAATCACCGGCGGCCACATAATAATCACACGATAAACGAGTAAATTAAAAATTATTAACTTAATTAACCTCAGGTATTCATCGTAACGACTAATCGAAAATAATTCATTAGATAATAAATTTTTAAAGAGGATGTAAATCGAACATTGAAAGAAAAAGAGAATAAACGAAATACCAACAAAGCAACAACACTCGGCGAGTACAACAGTAAAACGGTAAAGCGGAGGAGAGAGGAAAAAAATTTCTTACAAAATCCTCTCCCACGAACTCACGCGGCCAACATATCGATATTTTCTCAAAATCGAATGCCATCGATTATAGGCATCTGCTCGGGGCTGGAGTATGTATATCGATGTACTCGGCCAAAAAGAATCGAACCGTTAATTTCCGGTTCAGCAGCACACAAAAGTAATGTGGAGAACACTAAAGTGAGATAATAGGACGGACGGTCAGTGTTGAAAAAGATTTTTTTCTTAAAATCAATTTTAGCCGTTTTTCCAAGGCAGTCAAATATCAACGTAATAGGTAATTTTAGACTATGACTTAATGAACTTGTGTAAGATTTTTCTAAAACGTGTACGTAAATGATCTTATGATGCTACAGCAATTTTCTTCAGCAGGGAATGGATAGGAGGGGCGCATCGTGATGAATGATAGAGGGTGGACTAAAGTTGAATTGAGGAATTCGAAGTTCGAATCATCTACTTCTCAGACAAAAAAAATTTTAATAATTCATACGAATTCGTGCATCCTACTCTTACTAAAAAAATTTAGTGAGAAATTTTTAGAATATTTTTAAAGCATTTTAAAGCCTTGAGTTTGAAGTGGTGACAGTAATAAAGCCCATTCCAGCCGGCGATGAAAATAAGCTACCAAAACATGAAGAATGGCTAATTTTTGGACACTCCATGAAATCAGCTTTAAATTTCATTCTATAGACAACCTTCCTTGAGAAATATAAATAGGAAATATTTTTTAATGCTCCGATAAGATTATGGCACTGGCGTATTGCT
Source organism: Parthenolecanium corni (assembly GCA_038050395.1). Taxonomy (NCBI): domain Eukaryota; kingdom Metazoa; phylum Arthropoda; class Insecta; order Hemiptera; family Coccidae; genus Parthenolecanium; species Parthenolecanium corni. The sequence goes on along the minus strand of JBBCAQ010000037.1, from coordinate 20,546,716 downwards.
GACTAAGGTGGTTTTCTTAAATTAGTCCAACAATTTTCAAAACCGTACCCATTTGTATCGTACAGTAAAAGTAATTGAAATTTTTGGCTTTATAGGGGAGTGAAAATCGAGAATGTAATATTATACCATCCAAATCAAAGTTCAATATTCGAGCCTAATAAATCCAAAAATCATAGATTCCTTCAATTCAAACCATAAACAAGCGGATGTTCCACTTCGTACAATGTAATATGCCAGGTGAAGTAGTTACTCTTCATGCACAAAATCTCAATTTAAAGAAAAATTCCAATTATAATAATGAGACACAGTCGTTTCAGGACAGCTAACTTTTTCATTTAAAGACTTTACAGGCTTTTATCCAAATCCCGTAAACCTTAGACATTTTTTAGTCGGAAACATTTCAAATCTTGTACTCAGCTCAAACCTGGTAACATGGTTTGGCAAGACAGAGTTTTCACAATTCAACCATCAAACCCAGTGCTTTACACAATGCAGAAAAATCCTATAAACTTTTCATAAACAGAAAACCAAGAAAAAAAAAATCAATTTTTTGGGTCATTCAACTGTACCTCTTTCAAATTACATCACCAAGCTTCTCTCATTCAAATATTTGAAATGGATAAACTATAAAGGCTGAGGGATGGATTAAAAAAAAGAGAAAAAAGGCTACTCGCAGTGAACGCCAAAAAACGAAAAAATGACCAAAACTGCATAGTTTCTAATAATCAAAATTTCAGAGACGTCTTATTTCATTAGTTCAGATTTCACCACAGTGACGTGAAAGTTGCTCTATAGCAAAGGCTCCTCAGTAATTTTTTCAAAAAATCTCCCATATCCTCCAAATATGTCAAGCTTTAAGAAAATAGATTGCATCGGGAAGAAGGGTGAATATTTCAAGATCTATTCCATACATTGATCATCAATATAGTAACTTAGTAGCAGCTACTGTACTAGACATAATGAATTTACATCAGTCCTCACACTGCGCGATATACCAAAAAGATATGCCAAGGAATCAGTTCCTTCACTAAGTAAGAAAGAAATTTTACCAATGGGCGAGCGAAATTACTTTCACGACTAAAAATAAGCAAAAGAGTAATTTGCTCTGGTGAGCTGAGAACATTTCATTCTCACGGTCAAAAATGGTAATGCAAATCGAGTATCTTTTGAAGCATGAAGAATGAAAAATTTTTTTGAAGACCCCTCTCATCCCCTCCAGATTCTGGTAGAAGTATAGTTTCGTGAGCACTTCGCTACAGTTTTCTTTTCCATTTCCTTCAACACTATATACTATGATTCTCGATTCATCACACCAACAAAGGGCACCTCTCAAACCATCCCCTCTCCGCCAAACCTGAAGTACGATTATACGATGGTTGAATCCAGCAAATATCGATACTATCGATGTCGAATTTTCAGCAGCATCATCCACCACTCCCTACAATCCACAAAGCTGTCGTGAAACGTAGAACGAATTTTCCCAACCCAGTCAGCGTTCATAGAGCTCCCTCCCCTCCACTGACAATGAGTCGAACAAGTTGACTGCGAAACGCGCGGGTACTGCAGTAAAAAAACTGCAGGGAGCGCTACCTCACGAAGAACATGATACGTTCACAAAAGGCGAACAACAAAAATAAATGCACTTTCTAGACACCACGTTCCACGTTCACGTTCTAAGCACTTTGGTCACTCACTACTCACTAGGGTAGAGGGGTGGCTATACTTCACCTTACTCCAGTTCCATTCCATTACACCATCTAAAGCTACTCCTATACAGTAACGAGAGTATCTCTACTACCCCAGCAAGTGGATAAAACAGCCCACATACGGTGAGAAGGCCTACTGAGGATTGAATATTTCGTTAATCTTTTCCTTTTCTACGATTTCAATATTGAAAACCTGCTCAGCACACTCACCAACACGGACGCATAGGAATAATAAAGGTATTTACTCAAGAAGAGCTGGAAGACTAATCTACTCCTCTAACCGGATAATGAGAAACTCCAGAAGTTCAAACTTCAAACCAATGATAGATACGAAATTCTTACGTAATTCTTCTAGGATTTAAAATTAAAAATTTACGTTATATTGTGATAGGAAGGGGGGGGGGATGAAAATTTCGAGTGATGAAGACGGACCGTTTTAAACACACAGAATCCTTTCGTTATCACGTCATCAAACTATCCGAGTAGTTAGGTAAGTGACTTTCTCAACAGTTGACTTTGGAGTTAAATCTCATTCTCATGGATAACCTTCTGCACAACAGGGTTGCCAACTCAAAAACCAGATTTTTCAACACTACGAGCACTCCAGCTTTTTTATTTTGATTGGACCTTTTTTTTTTGATTTTTTTATACGTGCATTTGTGCGATGGTCACCCACTCAATGCACTGAAAATACCGCCATAATCATAAAATTTTTTTGGGATCTATGCCGATACGTGCGAAATTGCAAATTTTAAAAATTACCAACCCCTGAAAAATTTGATTTTTGCAGACAGCCCAAATAACCATGCACAAAATGAAGTTGTCGCATAGACAACAAAATAGAACCCCAAAATAGTAGCTGTGTTCGGGCGCTACCAGTATTACCAGTTTCTGGGGGAAATGAGGTCTTATTCCAAGCAGTATTCGATTCCGTAACCAATAAAAAATGAGAAAGAGCCAATTATAGGTGAAATAAGCCCTCTTTTTTTACCAGAAACTGGTAATCCTGGGAGCGCTCGAACGCAGCTAGTACCACCCGACTTTTATGAGTCACTTCGCGGCCTTCCCTTACCAGTCAAAGGTTGGTAACACTGAACAGCTAGTACTCGAAAACTTCGCCAAGAAACATCGGCAAAGCACGAGAAGATTTTCAATTTCAACAGACAATGAGTGAATGAGATTCGAGGAATGAAAGCAGATCTCCATACCTTAGAAACAAAATGTTTTCATGTTTCTCTAGCAAAATCTCCCGAAAAAAATTTCAGAATCTACCGCCAAATCAACGTCATTAATAAGAATTCCCATCAATGAATGTACCATTGTACACGAGACGACGTCGACCGAATTCGAGTATTAATAAACGAACCTTGCGCTAGACACGACCACGGAGCATCTGTTCCGATTTCGCTCGTGTTCTCCTTCGTTTCTTCTTTTCGAATTTTTTCACATTACCACTTTTCACTCCACCATACACATTCGCACCGAGATAATACGAATTCACTACAATTATCGTAGCGAACGTACACGGAAAAGAAATTATACACGATGAACAACTTCACCAGAGAATCCGCGAACGCTTCACCATCTTTCTTATCATCACCCAAACAAAGTACACGTGAAAATGAGAAAAAAGAAATTATTCCTCCACGAACCTTATCCTACTTCACGTTGTAAGAAAAAAAAACAAACAAATTCGACAACACTTGTTCGACAAAAGTTGACGTCAACGTAAACTTCTTCAATGATATTATTGAGAAATTTTATTGAAAATTTCGCTATGCATCTCACTTCGTCGTTCACTCGCGATACTAAAGTATAAGTAATTCTCCGTTCACCGAATCCTGTGTGAATATAATATTGAAGGAGAGGCGGATGAAAGAAAAAAAAAAATACGCACACAGTAACGATGAGGAGAGAAAAAGCTTCATAACCAAGGACACACACACACACACACTTCGCTACGGAGTGGAGGCGACGTCATCATAGCCGCGCAAACCCTTACTGAGGAACTGTGAACTGAAAAAAAGGAGGGAGGGAAACGGTGGGACTTACACAGTGTGGCAACTCACTACCTATTTCTCTCGCACACACACAATCACACTCGCACACAGACGCAGCCACTGAGCCACATTTTACATTGGACTCGCTGCATGTTCAACTACACATTGCTACGCACACAAAGACAACGAGGTGAGCTTACACTCACACAAAGATCAACTTACAGGCTAACACACTAATACTAATGAATGAAAAAAAATCAAGATGGCGATCGGTCATGTGATGGAGCAGAGACGATCGAAGGGGGCAAAGAGGGTACGAATGAGGATGCACTATAGAGAAAAATAAAAATGAAAAAGAAATTGTAGTCACTAATGGGCATGATTGGAGAAAATGTCTAAATTTTTCAGTTACGAAAAATGCAAATTTGAAAATTTTTTAGATCGTCGACCCTACGATGCAAATTCTAAATTTTTTATGAAACAAATTGTAAACCCAAGCTGGGCAGCTTTCAATGAGCCGCTCGGCTCACGATTTTCGAGAGACAAATTTTTAATGACGAAAAGAGCCAAGATCGGACTGACAAGCTTTTTCAACTAACTCATCGGATCTTTGTAAATAATTCTCAATGCAAAAGAGCTGTTCATAATCCTTTTTTCTTTATAGCTGTCCCTCGAGTTTTTAAAATTACGGATCTAAACGTCGAATTGAAATAATAAAGACTGGAGATAGTGACTATTTTAAATTTCATTCACTAACTACACATAAGACCTCGAATGCAATGTTGTTATTTTAGAGTCCATTTGGTAGAAGCATTGTTTACATTTCTTTACTTGGACGTTTATTACATTCGAATAATCTTTCGCACAATTTTTATGCCTTCATCGATTTTAAATGCCTTTTCGAATAGAAGAATGAAAACTCAGGGCAACAGAATCAGAGTGATCCAATTCCAAACAGCCAGTATTGAGATATTCGCAGTTTAGGTTTTCAAAATACACTCCTTACCCTTATTTTGGTGACCATTTTCGAAACACCAAGTCAAGAACACGAAAGAGCACAGAAAACTACATCGAATTCCCAACTCCTTAAACACTAATTTTTGGTTCTCAAGCCCAGAAGTGTACTTCAGATGGTTCAAATGCAGAAAAAGTAAAAATGAAACAATCTAAATGATAATTATTGCAAATATACACAAATAATGCCATTTAGTCAACAGTCAGACATGTGCGTTCATCCTATAAACTCAGGGTGTTACACTATTACGTTTCTCCACCTTTAACGGTTTCAACATTATCTCAGATTTATTTTCAAGAAAAAGGTACAGGTTTTACCGACCTTTGTAGTGAAAACCAAAAACACTCAAAATAAGAGCAACTGATCCATTTTGATTTTTGAAAACGTAGTCTTAAAACAGAATTTGACTTGGTTTCTTTTCGCTCTCAAAAATACGTAAGTGAAAGTAATATAAAACATTGTTTTTTTATTTTTGTAGCGATTAATTCCACACGCCTCTTCAATAGTTATAAGAGCTCTCATCAAATTTGAAGACGTATACTATAGACGTTCATATGTAAGAATATTTCCAACATTAGCTATACATGAACTGCGGGAAAAAAATGAAACATACCACAGCGTGTAGTCGAGAAATTTGGCCAAAAATTGTAAAACATTGGATACTGAATATTTCTTCAACGTAAAGCCGGAATTTCACTAGAATTGAATCGTGATTGAATTTTCAGCATTCAAATACCTGAAAATCAATAATTTCATTTAGAACATTTTGTATTATCAGTCAAATATAAACAAACTCATCAGTAGAAGCAGTAATTTTTCTTGATTACAATTAATTACACATCTATTTTATACGCACAGAGGCTGAAGCAAAGCGAGCAATGTAGGTGATTTGGCCAAGTGGCTCCAAAAAGCACGAAGCCTATGTGTAAAATTTTATGGAAATAACCAAGATTCGAACACACTATTGATCAATGTGACCAACTTTGTTAGATCACATAATAAGTCAAATTTTTTCTACAGTAAAGGCTATTTGAAAAAATTTTTAGACTTGACCCCCCTTTGCAATGGGAAGGCTAAAAAAAAAAAACATTTCCACAAACCAACCATTTCCCTTACCCCTCTTCAAACTTCAATATTGATCGTTCGAAATACCTTCGTCGAAGAGGGTGCACTGGAGATACCCCACCCCCTGTTTTCTCACAAAATGTTTCTATGGTAGTAGATATTAGCACACCGGGCTGTGTTAGCAGTTTTGTGTGTGTGCGTGCCTGTGACTGTGTGTGAGTAACGAGGAGAATTTTAGCCATTTTCAATTTCCTATGAGTCGCACTCAATGTCTGCTGTGCAATTCCCTTTCCTCCCGTCGTCAGAAATCGATCGACGATTTCACAGAACGCCACCCTCTTTCATCTTCAATACTCGCTCCGAGTTTTGACCTCAATAAAATTTTCATTCCAGTTGAGAACATATCTACCATGAGGGCTGCTACAAAAAAATTCCTCTGGTAGCCTCAGTCAGAATTCAGATTCTTTCAATAAAAATTTTCATTTTCACCACATACCTAGCAGAAAATTTTCCTGAAACACGTATAGAGATGTTCAGAGATCTTTCAAGGAAGGCCTATAGTGATTCAGACATCTGCAACAGTGCACCATGAAACTGGGCAAGTTTTTTCAAGTCGTTGGGCAGAGTTTTGACGTAAGCTTTTTCGAATAAGAAAAGTGAAACAAAAAAAGAAACTACCCCGTCAAAAATAAATTATCTTCTCAGCGCCGGTCATTTACCAGACGCAGCGACAATAGTGATACTGCCTACAAATCTAGCCACAGAAAACGAAATGGATGAAATGAGTAATGACAGACTACAAAACAGTCGATCTAAAAAACAGAATATCTCGATCGGTATATAAGGCAAGATATAATTGAATTGGAAATTAAACCAGGCTGCTAAGAGCATTATACTGTCGTAGGGTAAAAATCTCAACGTGAATAATGATGGAGTCAGTCCCCCAAATCTCTAATGTAGGGGTGAAGGTGATATGAAGTATAGGTAGTTTTTGAGAAAAACGAATCTAAAATTTGCTATCCCATGAGCGTAGACAACACTAATTTTTCAAAGGTTGTACCTGATGGAAAACTTTATTATAAAAAATCATTTTTTACAATTTCAAGATCCCATAAAATGAGAACTGCAAGGAAAAAAATTACGAAATCTGTTTTTGGCATATTATTGCTTCATTTTAGTGAATTAGTGAGGGTGTGTTACAATTATTCGAACATTCGTCGATCACATTATATCACACATGAACACACAAGTTTACAGTTTGAAACTTTGAACCAAAGTATTCAGATCCATTCTAAAACTGCCAACACGTTCTACCACCATTTTGTAAAATTAAATCAATAATTTTCGAATATAACGTTCCCCCTCGGTATGAAAGCTAAAATTTTCTCTCACTTGAAAAATATATTCCACGTTTTCCTCATTGCCAGTTCCATACCTTACACTTTCTTTCACTATAGTAGACTCACTGTAAACATTTTTACGACAGATTCGTTCTAATTTTTGCAAGTGACTATAATATCCTAAATTATCGCAATTTTCCCATGACGAAGTATTATAATTAGCTCAGTGGGACGACATCAAGAAATTTTAGTTTCATCGAATGACTCTTATCAACCAATTTTCTGTTAATTCGATGCAGCCATACACATGAAATATTCGGCTTAAATTACGCCCAGGAGGCTAAACTGTTTTTAAAACTATTTCAAAAATCATCGCAGTTAATTGTGGTTTTCTAACGAAGATAAACCCTGAATTGTTTGGTAAATACGGAACCGCACAATGAATTAGCTTTCATCACAAACACAAAAATGAATGATAAAAAAATAACTTTCATACTTGCAGTAGGTATAAGTATTATATTTCTCAAGCAACGAGTATCTGATGGAGTACCAAATGTAAAAATCACTAATTGTCACATCCATCAAGAAGAAGGCAAAACTGCCGAAATCTCAAATTTGATAATTTTTACATACTATTTTTTAGGATATACTTTTTACATAATTCGAAGTATTTCCATAAGTACTATTCATAATACCTGCTATATCAGTAAAATTACTCTAGCATCAAACAGAATTGAAGAATGAAATCTATAGTATTCTGAGAAAACAAAAATGAAGTGATGTTCTTCGCTCAAGTAAGTCCAGTTTTCTAGATCGATAATGTGCATAAACTACCAGATGGACGATTAATCGCGTGAAAATAGAAGAGTTAGAGTGATGGAAAATGAACGATCTCTGAGTCTGCTGCCACGTCATCTGCTCAACAACAATCATCACACGAAAGAGAGAATGCCTCCTATTGCCTCTGCCCGCAATACCCGGATCTGCTATCATTTTTTTCGTCGCCATCTTGGAAATCAATAAATTTTCGAACGAGCTATAGTCGTACAAACTACAACCAATGTACGAGTAGTTTTTCACTCTCCTCAAAATTCACTACTCTCCGTGCAATCTGCTCACTTTATTCCCCTACCCCCACATACACACATGCGTTAATTGCTAGGTGGATAAGAATTAAAAAAGCTTTGGCTTTAATGAACGCAAGTTCGTCACAATTTTGGAGAGTGGCACGTGGAGTACATTGTATATTGGCGTTAACTAAAGCATTAATATATTGTAGAGGGGGACGCAAGAAAAAGGGTACCGAATAGGTGGCAGCGGAGGGAAAATCACTCGTTTCGAGAACAGTGGATCCCAAAAAAAATAAGAAGAAGAAAAAAAGATCAAACGAAATCATTTTCAAGAAGGAAGACGGGCCAATATTATGATAAAACTTCATCCAGAACACCAAGTGTAGAACCTAGAAACCACAGGGGAGGGGTACAGATAAAACCGTTAGTAAGAAGGAGGAATCCGAAGGGAAAATGGAAATATTAAGAATAGTGAGAAAGAAAGAGAAAAAAGATGTATCTATATATAAAAAGAACGAGAGAGAAAAAATGAGAAAAATAAGCAAAATAGAAGGGTAAGAAGGCAGGGGGAGCGAGTGGGAAAAACGCGCGCCTTAACGCCCGTGCATGAATTTTCGCATACGACGACGACGACGACTACTTTTCGAGAAATTGGTAGTTCCTCCGCAGTGTTACCAACATTAGGTTAGTCCAGAAGAAAAATTGCCATTCAGCCAACTGAACCACCTTTCAAAAATAGTTTTTTTTTTTAGGATCAGGACACGAGTCCAGACGAAGGGAAAGGCGGACGAAAAAGTACCGACAAAAAACACGAATAGATTGAAAAAACGTTCACCTCAAAGAGAAAATTTCGCAATTCAGGCAACGGCTCGGCAAGTTGTACTGAAATGAGATTTGAACAAAAAAAGTAGAGGGGGCGAAAAAGGGGCATGAGAGAGACGAGAGGAGAACCTGATCAAGCGACGGCCGTTAATGCCACAAACAGTCAAATACTGATCATTTGCAACTTGCGAGTATTTTCTACCGACATAAAACTTTGGAAAACAACCTGAACACCAAAATGAGCAGTTTACAGGAGGAGTAAAGTAGTTCAAAGGGTAGCTCCTTCCTACCACAATCCTAAAAAAATCAAGACGTCATAATAAATGGAAAATATAAAAATGGTAGAAAAGCGTAATTAACCTCTACTTTTGGGAAATTGATAGAAAATTTTACAAATGATCGAATGATCGTGAATTTTTTTGAAAGGTGAGACGAGCCTGTAAGCAAAAACAGGTAAATCCATTTTTACAACTATTTCAAGTGGACAAAAAACTATTTGTTTAATAATTTAGATACCTAGAAAGCAGAAATGAGTGCAAGCTTTGAATGAATTTCTCGGCCAAAACATTGGTCCAGGTTTCCAGGATGCATTCCAGAAAAAAAAAAAATTACAACTTCGTAAGTAGTTTTTTTCATGACGTCATAAGAAACGTTGGTAGCATGCTATCAGATCGTAGATCAAAAAATACTGACCAATTTCTAATTTTTATTTTTCTATAAATCAGGACTCATCAAAATTAAGCTAATATCTAAGACTACAAACATATACGAACTAAAACTCGATTTTTAAAACTTTCTCTAAAAATTCAAGAAGGTACGATCAATCATCCCCTACATTTGTATCCAACAATTTCCTCTAGCAGCCCATTGTAATATTATAAACGAATAATTAAGATGAAAAACGACCAGCCAGGAAATGGAAATCTCTTAATAAACGTCACTTAACCATTTGACAAGTTGACAACACTGCTGATAACACTAAAATAAAAGTCAAGAAAATACGAAAGTGGGGGTGTCATTGCCAACTAAAAATAGATTCAAAATTTTTTTCTACTCAACAGAGGGCAGTAACCAAAGCAGTCGAAAATACGAGCGAGATTTCATTTTCTTGGAAGTCGAAATGAGTACTTTTGCACTTGAGACACATTTCACATTTTCAGAAGCAACCACCTTAAATGCGAAATCTATGATAATTTAGATTCGACGAAATTCAAGTTGAATAAACGCATGTTTTTACATTTTTTTGGATTAGAATTATGCAGATCAGTAAAATCAGTATTCGACTGAGTAATTCTAGTTATTCATAAGCCAAAAAAGAAGTAATAGAAATGGGGGAAAAAATGACATATCAACTGCTTTGATGAGAGTAGATAAATCAAACGAACATAGACCAATAGAAAAAAAATTATAATATATTTTTAGAAATAATCTCATTTCCAGCTATTTTTGTAGATATGCAGTGCAATTTGAGCAAAACTGCATTAACCTATCAAGGTTTACTCAGAGATATCTCCCTTTCATACAGTGTTCAGTAAGACTGCCCAATGGGCAAAATATTTTGAAAACGGATCCGTTTTATTCCGGGTTATAATCCGTTTCTGGATTATAACCCGGAATTTTCCTGTTTTCCGGCTTCTAAAATGGATTTCGAACGGATTGTAATCAGTCTTGCCGGAAATGAGTCCGGATTATTTTCCGTGAAGGCTGTTTTATCATATTTGTTGGCCCGGGTTATAATCCGTGAAACCGTTTTACAAACGGATTTAAAAAAATTGCCCAAAAATTATCACTGAATATAATCAGGAAATCCGTTTTACAAATGGATTTGGAAAAATAATCAAGATGACAAAAATATCTGCAAATTTTCAGATCCGATGGTCGAAAATAAAAACGGACTGACAACGGATAAAATTCTCATTTTCCGGATCATTTTCTCATTTTTTGCCCATCGGGTGGTCCTCCAATACGAAGGTCCCTATTATTCAGTATTGCACATTTTAATATTTGCCTCCATCTATGGTTCCTCATCAGTCACAATAATTTGATACCAAATATTTTGGAGGAGATTTAAAATGAGGAATACGTGTCAGATAAAAAGTGATTTTTTTATATTTAAGGCAACCCTGTTCAAATTTAAATTTCTTCCAGATTACTCAAACGTAAAAAATTTCAAATCCTCACGCATCACTTCTCGAGGGGAAACATAAAATTTTTCTGTAATTATTTATAAATTCGAAAATATTCAGATGGACTTTTGAGCGCTATTCAGCAACAATGGCTGAACTCGAACTATGTGACATCACACGAAGTATGTTCATTTCCGGGCTATATTATTAAATATCAATTAGGTATATGGATTAATCACACGGATAAAGGACGATTCTCTGCTCGCAACAGCAAGATCAATCTCCGCCAATTTCTCCAAAACGAAGGCGAAAATGGGTCAATGTACGGACGATTCGAGGCTGGTGGAGATGGTTTAGTGAAGCGTGCGAAGAAGTCGATAGTTTCGCTTGATTAATTGAAATTCTAAGCACAACGAACAAACAAACGCAAAACGGAGAACAATCATTTCAAGAGTGTGAAGTGAACGAGAGGTGTGAAGGGGGTAATAAGAAAAAGGGGGGAATTGCGATAACGAAATTACGCAATCTTGCAAACATGTACGTATTGGCGATCGGAGGTAAAAAAATTGCACAAAATTCAAGAACACTGCACGAAAATACGTTAATAAGGCCAAAAAAAAAAAAAATGCAGTACGTAGGAACGATATTCGCACAAAACTACCAAATTTGAGAAAACTTTTTTAGAAAAACGCAAGTAGAGAAAAAGTGGTATCGATGCAGCAACAGACTTATAAACCAATTCAGTTCGATACTTGAAAACACGGACACATGGGAAAGGTATTTTTAGTCAAAATTTCCACTTCCGAACGCTTCTTCATTCCCCAGCATTGAGAAAAACAAAAAAAGATGAAAAAGTGGCCCATATCACCCCTTTTGACGACAATAAAAATAATAGATCCTTCAATTCCTACGTCACATGCCATGTGACCAGGGCCTGGCGGAATAATAATCTATGTGTAATGAGTTTCTAAGCTTTATAAACGACGAATCTTATGGAAACGTAAGATTTTGTTGAAGTTGACCATTTTCAAAGAAAATTCCCTTTCAATTATTTCAATCTTCAGCTATAAAAAGAAAACACAATTTGGGAGAAAATGTGGAGGTATACTTCAAGCATATCAAAAAGTTCATTTGAAAATTATTAGTTTTCTAATAAGGATTCGGTGGCGGAACTGATGGGTGGCTCATCCAAGAAAAATTCTGGCCCAAAAATTTTTCGAAATGAACTAAAAACCAGGAAAATAAGAAATTATTGTAAAATAATGAAAAATCAGCTTCAGTATGAATTTATTAGATGTTGAAATTTTCGAATAATTTTTCTTGGCCCGCCCTGCCCCCCCCCCCCACCAAAAAAAGCTGGTTCCGTCACTGTAATGATTTCATCCTTTTGTAAATTATTTTTTCAACATCGATTGATAGACTAATTCTGGTCAATCAGCCATCGGTGATCTTGGAAAAACATTTTCCATCAACTCAATCAAATCTCTCTACCCATAGTAAACGAAACTGGACTTTGCACATAAATTTTCAAGATCGCAGATAAAATTAGAGAAAAAAAATGTACTCCTCGACATAATGAGCGATTGAAATGAAAAATAAAATAAAATACTTGAAAAATAATTGTACGCGAGTAAAAAAAAAAAAACAAAATGGCGGCGTATTCCACCACTAACAATAACTTTATTATTTTTATACTCCACGCCATCGTCGGGTGGGGGACGTCACAGAAAAAAAATTGTAGTCCGTCGTTACTCTGCCCTCGTACCACTTACCCCTCCACCTGACCCCCTTCGATTCTCTTTTCATTCGTCTGCAGAGAGGCGAACGCGTCAAATGAGGCACAGACCAAATAATTTCATACAATTCATTCGCCTTCTATTATTATCATTATTGATTTATCATCATTATAATGAACAGGTACATTATTATACGTATATTTTAAAATCAAAATAATGTTAACACACGATTATAGTATGATCCTCGTGTACCAACAAACCACATTCCTAACAAGCACAATTAGGCAGTATAGCTATTGCGTAAGTCGATCATGATAGAGAAAAAGGAACAGAATACGTATAACAGAGGGGAGTGGGAAGGGGATGCCGTCTAGCGAAAACTTCCGCAAATGCGTATGTCCTAATTTAATATTCGTAATTAACCAATTTCTTTTTTTTCTTCTCATTACATTCTTTCATCTACTTTTTTTTTTCCCTTTCCTTCTTCCACTTCGTTCTCATTCAATGTTTCAAGTTCGCCATGCCATCGTTCAAACGGTACGAAGAAGAAACACATTTTACACGACCATAATATAATTCGACGTGAATGACCGTTCATCGCTAAAAAATTATCATCTGCGATGCGCACTCGTAATACTTTTTTATTCCATTTTTATTTTCTTTGGTTTAAAAATTTTTCACCTATCGGTCGGTCAGTCAGTCAGTCCAAGTCACGCAATATCCTCAAGTACGCCTCTCCCCTCCATAATCACGCGATAGCGCATTAACTGTTTTAATTATTCTTTGTCACATTCCACAATGTGGTAACACTGATTCTGATACGAGTGAGGGGCATTCACTGGGGGCATTGAGATCGGTGTTGCCTGCTTTTGAGTTTCGAAAAGAAAATAAAAAAATTGAGAAACAACTTGACGTCATCGACATCAGTGTTACCTTGAGGTGGATTCGAATGATGACGAGGATACTGTACTAATGGTTGTGGTTGTGGTGGTGGTGGTGATGATGATGATGATGATGACGACGGACGACGATGGAAAAAGCAATGGGGGACGCCACGGGTAGCGTGCAACACACACGGCACTGACAGAAAAAATGAAACGACGACGGCCGCCAACGAGAGGGGGGGATGGCGGATTCAAATAGGGGTGACGGGGGGGCCATCGGAGATAGAGTAGAGCCGCCATGTTGAGAGTGAGATTTTTCGGGGTACTGAGCGAGATAACGGCCCGTACACTGATGCTCATGCTTTAACCAAAATTGTAGCCCACTTAGTTCGCATAAAACGCAAATCAAGTCCCCCCTCCTCAACTTTCTAAGGATTTGAAAACCTGCTTTCACGTCGAATACTAACCTGAATGAACGAACATAATTTTCGCATTCCCAAAATTATACGGCCGATCGAACATCAGTTTAAGCCTTGGAATAAATTTTCTTCGTCTCTTTAGAGAGCGTATTTAAGAAGTACATATACGCTTCTCCAGTTGCAACTTTTTATATTTGTTTCACTTTCTATTTTGTAATGCAATAACCTACCCACAACTTCCATAGAATTCCGCTAGATGATAACTACTCCACTAAAATTAGTACCAACTACTTTACACAGAATTGGATACTCATATTCTTAAAACCAACCCTTCTATTCACTGGACTGACCTTTCACAAGATCGAATTAGAAGGTATGTGGAATGAGGAAGCAAAATTAAAAGAGCAAAGCCTGATAACTGAGCAAAAGAACACTTTCAGATTAACTAGACTTTAAAGAAAATAGAACACTCTTTTACAGACTGACTAAAATCTCAAAAATAATATTGTACATAAATTAGAATTAGCAAACGAAAACGAGTAAAAATTTATAATCCTCAAAAACCATAGTCACTCACAATAAGTGATCTTACGTCAGAAAAGTAATAATTAAAACAAAAAATAAGATTTAGAACTGCAATAAGAAACACTGAAAAAATTAATAGTAATTTTTATTATTATTATTATTATTTATTTTTTTTTGGAAAACGGGGACATACAATTCAAGATTCATTGTAGATAATCTTAGCATTTGTAGCAGTACTTTCTACCATCATTAGATGATATACATATTTCACTATTTTGGCGGTAATCTCAATTTTCAACTCTAAATCTCGAATTGTCCCAGTTTTCTCGTTAAAATAGTGAAAATTACAACCGAAAGTTTTTGATGAACTTTGTTAGAGCCACCCACGTATGCAGAGCATGTCGTATCGTGAACTTATATTCCATTATCACTAGAAAAACCAGGTTTTACTAAACTACTCGAAGGACCAGGTGGCGTCATATACGACGCCACAAGAATAACCTCTAAAGACCAGGTGGCGTCGTATGACACAAGTCGGGGTCTCTTAAAATATTATTCCTTTGAGTAGTCCAACTCAAAATTCTGAGTGGCGTCGTATATGACGCTACCTGGTACTTCTAGTGTTGAATTATACTTTTGGGGAGGGTGCGATGAAAAATTATATCGACTTAGTGAATTACTGCACAGATCTCCTCGATAATTAATATTTATAGACGTCGTGTCGCAAAATATGTACGAACAATAATTAATTACTCGACATCATTTATTTCACATACGTACATTACTCTTATTAAACCGTATTGTCGTCTAGAAAATATGCCCCTCAAAAGGAATAGAACGAAAAATGAGTTATTTGTCAAAAAATCGAATAAAAAAAATTTGGACTGCGTCTAAGACGAAGAACACAGAAAGCCATGAAAAATGCATCGACGAAAAAGAAATGAGAAAGAACGCTGAGCGTTGACTTATTGACCCCATTTCGTGCGCTTTAGGTATAGGCCTACAGTACATTTACAGCATTCGCACACACAGTTAGATACACTCGAGAAGTATAAATGTGTATCAAGTGTTCAGCAGTACTGGTACTGCACATTTACACGAGCACAAAAAGGTAAAATTACTGTTTAAGAGCCTGCGTGAAAAAAGTAAAGGTGCTCACTGTTGCAGCAACAGTCCGTTACCGGAAATCGTTTACATTCGAAATGCATAAATCAACGTACAGTTTTGAAAATTCGAATGCAAACACGTTCGTACAATAATAAACCAAGTATACATATTATTAAGACGACGCCACGATGGAGGGGTTATAAGTTACTCAATTGGGCTGGGACTTCGAAAAGTGAATTTTCTGCACAATAAGCAGGTACGTAGCGAGGTGACGTCAGCGTATAAATGTCTTATTGATGTTTTTTTTGTTCCGTAATTCATCACATTTTTACGAAAGTCACGTAAAGAAGCATTCATTTCGAATGCGGTACAAAAATAACGAAAAAATGACGCATAATTTGTGAAAAAAATTTTTACATTTTTATTAATTTTGATAAGAAAAAAGAAACTCAAATTTCCATCACTCAACCCTTTAGAATCGGCATAGGATCTGCGGGTAATGAAATAACGTGTTACGTAAGGTCCGTTCAATGAGCCTTTTAAATTTTTAATGAGGTTAAAAAAAAAAACCCTACATCAAGAAAAACCAAAGCTACAGAGAGAGGTGAAAGAAAAATATACTTTGCCATTTTCCTACATTTTTTCTGATGAATTAATTTTTTTCAATGAATAAAATAGCGGTAATGGAAATCATTATACATTAAAAAATTTGCAAGTATAACTTTGGAGGTAATACTGTTGTTGTTAACTTCGGATGAAGACTATAACTAGTTGCCTCAAGGTCCAAGTAGACAAAGACAATTATTTTTGAAATAAGGCATAAAAAAATTTCTTTCTCAATCTCTATCTACATTATGAAAAATGGACAGAGCATTAAGAAAAATATCTTCGTTTAGATCTTCCAAGTTACATACTTATTCAAGCGCACACTTGAGTTGTATTATCATCACAAATTACTTCACCACGTATTCAATCATATGGACTTTACACAATTTCAAATATCAAATCTTCATCACTTTATTTTCGGGAATCTAATATCAATTCACACAATTCGTAAATATGTCTATTAAATTCCGTTGACCGAAAAAGCTCACTAAAAAACCTCTCCCCTCCCTCAAACTGGTTTCCACTGAAAATTAGAAACACGTTTAAAATCACCGCCCAACCTCTGACGTAGTATGCAATAGACGTTTTCGATGGGTTTTGAAACACAAATTGAAAAATAGTCATTGCTAGTTTGAAGGTCGTGATCAGTACGAAATGAGGTCGTGGCATTGAGTTCGAGGATAAGATTTAATAATAACGAGTGAAATTGAAATTTTCATTTTTTTTGTGCTGCTTCTTTGTACACATACGCGTCTCGTATTAGTTTTTCGTTCTAACTAGCCGACAGAAGGTACAGTCTACACATGATATCTCAGAGAACATATTCAGTACTAAAGTCCGGAATATAGTTTCATAGAATTCATAATAAATTTGAAGAAAAACTGCATCCAACTACAGATTGAGTACTGGATGCCACGCAAAATTTTTTTGCAACTCTTTATCGTGTTTCATAATCGACTAAATTTTCGAAAAACTGATTCATTTCCGGTAGAAATTTATTTTTCCTGTAACACGACTAAAACTGTCGTTTGTAACGTGTGTCCTAACTAGTGCGGGTGAGCCACATGGGCCAAAGTATTCTATTTTTATTTCAATGCTAATAGAGAGGGGGGAAATGTGGGTTTTGTAACCTCCTTGACGTCGATGAGAGTTTAGTCAAACATTTTTCGTTCAGTTTTCGTGGACAGGAATACGAGTAACCAAATTAGAGAAAAGCATGAGCCCGGCAAAGACAACCTTATCACTCAATGAAGGTTAATATATAACTCGAAATGACTTCCGAATCAAAATTTAAAACACAAATCATTCATCGTGGGTTTCACAGTCACATTCTAATTCCAGCCCAGATAATGTTAAGAGTAGCTCTTCCTACCTACCATTATGGACGCGATCGTATTGATCATTCACAGATGAACATTCTCAATTTTTGAACTATTTCAAGTACTTGAGAGTGCTATAGGTTATTTGCAATAGAAGTAGAACGAAACTGCTACAAAAACTTATAGCGAAGATGCATTAACACTAGAAAAACCAGGTTTTACTCGATTACTCGAAGGACCGGAGAATGTCATACATGACACCACCTGGTGTTTTGAGGAATGGCGCATCCAAATTCAAATGGTGTCGTATACGACACCACCTGGTCTTGTTAGTGTTAAGCAGAGGATTATTAACTCAAATAATAACTGAAATCTGAAATGAAGACAATATTTTTCAATATTACGAAACTTGAATCCCTTCCTGTTGCAACCGTGTTTCCAATTAATCTGAATAAATAAAATTTCCGAGAATGAACAGAAAATAAAAACGAATGTAAAAGATGAACATATTCAAACGTGGTACATTTTCATTTTTGTTCATATAAAATTAAATTTATCAATATTGGTGAACGTGATCAAAAATTTTTGTACGATCGGCGCAATATAAATAGTAAAATTTGCGTTTTCGGCGGCGAATCAACAAGACGGCCGCCATTTTCAAACATGGCGTCGATCGGAATTTTCAAAGTCCCAAGTTCCTCAAACACAAAAACGCTGTTCCCTCGTCCCCCCAACTACCGCACCACCTTCATCACGGTTCATCATCGATTTTTTCCACAGCCCCCTCGTCATTCTTTCCCACCCACCAGACTAAACCCCGCCACCTCCAGCCTGCATCCGTTCGGCCCCGACGCTAATACGAAGAGGGGGAGAAAAATGATATACTCGCAGTGCAGAAGAAGAGCGAGCGACCCCTCCCCGCCTTGAAAAGGTCTGTCTAGGTAAAAATCCCAGTTTGTAACTAAGCAGAATGACGAAATTCTGATGTTTTAAAATACTGAACAAAAAAAGAGGCACAATTTTGGGTTAGAACTATGAGTATTTCTCATACTTTAGTGTACACGTACACCACCAACATGAAAATGTTGGTATAATTATACCGAATGTATTAGTGTGAGGTATGTATGTGCACTCGACTTGGCTAGCGTTCTGCTTGTGTGTGTAAGTGCGTATGTTTGTGTGAACGAACTCCCCATGATCACGAAAAAGAAAGGAGCACAAGAGTGGCACACACAGCACAAGAAAAAGATTCGAGACAGCTAGAGTCTCGGTGGGCCGAAGGGGCGAGGGAGTGAAAAAAGAGAGAGAAAGGAGCGAGAAAGACAGAGTGATTGAAAAGGGAATAAGGCAGAGGCAGCAAAATGAGACGACGAACGGGGTGGGCGGGGGTCAAGTATGAAATACCACGGGACACGAAAGCGCATGCGCTACCGCTCTTCCTCGGTCGAACATGAAAACGACGATGCCTCGAAAATGCATTTTTGCAAAAGGGGTCTGGGGTACAGGCGAGGGGAGGGACAAGGGGGTTGAAAAGAAAGAGGGGTTAACATGGGGCACGGCTGCAGCGGCTGTGGCAGAAACACCTGGCTTCTGGAGAAAAAAAAAGGGGGGGGGGAGTTGACTTGATGAACTATCAACACAACTGGCGAGGGGGAAACAAAAATTGAAGAAAACGACTAAAAGTTTGCATTACATTCTCCTTAATTCGGATCTGGTCAGAACGATGAACACACATCATGCAGACGATATAAAAATAGGTAAGAGGAAAATTATAAACGCCTTTTCCACGAACTGAACAAAAAAAAAAAAGAAGAAAAAGGGTAAAACAGCGAAGCTGCAAAAAAATCCAGAATAGCGGAGCAAGAAGAAATTAAATATGGAGGAGCGTGGAAAATAAATTCGTCAACATATTTTGAAACGTTTTCTTGGCAACACTGACAAATAAAAGGGTTAATTGTAAGTAGGTAAATTTTCGCGTCATTCTTCGATCGTATTCTCATGCATTACACCTACGAAGAAGGGCAGAGGAAAAAATTGAAAAGAAGTCGAGAGTAAAATTATCATACGAAAGAATAAAACAAACCGCTCATCGAAGGGGCATACGGCCTAATGTCGTTCATTTTTTCGACCCATTAACCATCAATAAACGAAATAAGATTTCACGAATGTACCAAAATCATTATCAACTATGCCGCAAAAAACGGTCGAGAAGCGGAAATACGTAGACGAACGGGAGAGGAAAGAATCAGAACGAAAGGGAAAAAAACAGTTTCGGAAAATCTGGTGATAAATGAACAGAGGTCGCAGACCTACTGGTAAATATACAGAAAGTAATAAAAATGCAGCGACGAAGTGTGTAGCGAAAATAAAAAAGAAGTAGTGAAGAAAGAAAACTAATACGAAAAAGAAATGAACGAGACAGAAATAGAACGAGAGAGGAGAGAAAAATATATTATACGGTACAAAAACGCAACATTCTTTCGTAGCGCCATTGATTAACAACAAGTTGCACAGAGAGTTGAACGAGATTTTATAATTTTTTCGTCGTTCGAATGCACACACGTCGTCGTCGAGGCAGCTACATACTGAACGAGTTGTGTGATTCGTGACACGGTACGCGTAAACCTTCCCTCGGATGAAGGGGCTCAAAATCAAGTCTCACATAATATGTACAAAATAATTTACAAGGGATTTTGCAACACAACTTTACGCTTAGCAACGTGACATACTCAGTTTTCCATTTTCATCACCCTTTACACCCTCACCAATTTGCCATTAAAAAGTACGGTTCAAGTCGAAACTAAAATTTTTCATTATTAATTTTGAATTGTTAACGAATGAAGATTTATTTTTTATTAGGTAAATGCCTCTATCTTCAGGCGCACTCCGGTCAGTAGCGGATCCAGGGGGGAATTTCCCCACCAAATCAAAAAAAAAATAAACCGATAATCCACAAAAAAATCAATTTTCTTGAACCCCGCTCCCTTTATGCTGAAAAAAACACAATCTCACTATTTTAGCATTTTACCATGCTTTAAAAAAATTTGGATTTCAACCCCCCCCCCTCAAAAAAAAAATGGAGCTCTGGATCCGCCACTGACTCCGGTATCCTTTTCAAAGTTAAAGAATTCAACTTTTTTCTTCGACGCACTCCACTTCGTTATACTCGTATATGCGACCGTGCCCCAAGAGAGGGACCTTATGGCTAAATTTCGCGTCGTCGGTATTTTTGGTGGCGGTCAAACGGGCGAGCTCTCGGGCGTTCAAAGCCGTTTTTCTTGAATCGTTTTTTTAGCCATAAGGTCCCTTTCTTGGCGCACGGTCACACATAGAGTCCATTTTCTGCACCACGTCGTAGTTAAATACAAGCATTTAATAAAAACAACATCATTTTTAAAACAATTTATAATAATCCAAATGAGCTGAAATCTTTGTTCACATTACTGGGATAGTTTTTGAGGTAGTTTCCTCACGCATTCTACCCAAAGAAACAGAATACACTAGAAGTGGGTATTGATTGAAAATCATTCAAATACGTGATAAGAAATTAGGAACTTCCGATCTTGAGCTTTCATAAAAACTTCGATAGCGACAATAGTCTGGAGATCGGAAATTCTCAAGGCATGTTCCCTTAGCGACGGATTAAAAGAGAAAATTCATGAATATGGAAAACCGAATATTTTTTCGATCACATCTTCGATCCACCCGTAGCCAATGCCTAATGCCCTCAGCGCAATACACCCACAGGAAAAATGTCGATTAGGAAAAATAAATCTGAAAAATGGCATTCGGAGAGAAGGCATTATGGATAAGGGCATTCGGAAAATTAGATTCGGAAAAATGTACCGCAACCCTCTTCTATTCTGCCACCATGATTCTATCATGAAAATACTCTCCAATGAAAAAAAAAAAAATTTAAATGATTTATATTAGCTGACTGCGCATATATTCTATCGCTGAAAATTATTTCTCTGAACAGTAAACCCCACAAACCAATTTTTCAAAGCCATATCACGCAGTTCATGTACCTCTTTTCTTCATCTTTCGACTTATTTTGTAAGGAATTTAGATAGAAATATTGACCTCGGAGTCAGAACTCACATTGGCCAATTTCCCGCAATACGAGTTTCATTACTTTCTTGGCTAAATGCTAATGGCATAAATTTATAAATCTAATCCAATTTGAAACTTCGAAGCTATACAGATACCCAAATTTACACCTGAATACACTCCGCATTAATCTAATAAAATTATACCAAATCCTGACGTAAAAAATTTTCGAGATTTTCTTTGAGAACATTCAAGGACAGAATTTATCTGCAAATGATCTCATCGTCAAATTACAAATGCAAACAGTTCATTCAAATAAAAGAATCAACACATTCGTTTCTCACAGTATCAGCAGACTGAAAACTAAAGAAGCCATTTTTAGGTGTACTTTTTTCTTTACCGCGTTACAAAACGAAGCCAAAATTAAACCGGTTCAAAGTGAACGAGAAAAGGGGACACAACGAGTCTACATACAACTACAGGTGAGGCTGATGCCACATTTGAGCCGCCACGAAAAAAAGTCCAAAAGTAGAAACAAAAAACAAGTTCACGTTTACATTAGTTCTAAAGAAGACATTTCTGGAGGGGTAAAAAGTAGAATAAGAAAAACTGTTTAGTGCTTGCGTAAATATGGAAATCTCAGGACATCGAAATTTTCAATTTACTAAATAAGAATGAGTATCATTGTTCCAAGTATAACACCATTCAATGGACGAAAATGTCGATACAGGTAGGCACAGAAGAAAAATTCAAGAGCCACATTACTTTTACTCTAGAAGTTCGAAAATGCTGCCCTTATTTACTACACAAACCGCATGCTTTGAAGAGAAAACGAAAATGTTTTTTTCTTCACAACTCTCAGTTCTCTACCAGATATCTCCTTTGAAAAATGCTATGAAATGCACGAATTGAAGACTATGTTGCAGAATTTTCGACTCGTTCCAGCTAAATTCCAAGACTAATAATAATCCGATATTCTGACTCGACATTGGCTAAAATAACTATTTTCCCCTCGCTAGTCGCTTTAAACTAAAACAGTTGGTAAGACTGTTTCCTCAACGAGATGTCTCCGCGCGACCGACAAAATTCTGGTTTCAACTTTTACTTTTCCTCCCTCCATGTTTCTCGTTCCCAATGAAAAAAAAAAAATGAGAAGAGTCACAATTTTGTGCGTGCGTGCGTGCGTGCGTGTGTGTGTGTGTGTGTGTGTGTGTCTCTCTCTCTCTCTATCTCCAATAAACAGCCATTTTGTTTTCCCAATTACTATCGGTTTGTCATCATCTATCCGAAAAGAAAAATTTCACGTACAGCATTTCGAGCAGGGAAGCTCCAAATGTCTTTCCAAGTTTTAAAACGGACTTGTTGTTATATTTTACTCTAATTTCAACAAAATAAATTGAATAGCGTACGTTTTTGCTACAAATTCAACAATTAAAATTGAATAACACACGTTCAAAAAAATTTGATCCAAATAACATTCAAAGAGATACAACGAGTTGAATAGTGACAGGGTACCATTAATGATTAAAACAAAATTTTCATATTCTTAGATGAAATAAGAAAACCATCAAAAAATGGGTTTTCAATGAATAAAATATATTATTTACCAATGATATGAAAGAACGCGGATAAGTCCACGTTTATTCAAAAATCCAAGTTCTTCAAAAGTTCAGTTCTGTTGTACGCACCAAGCCCTACAAACGGTAAAATATTTTGTCTCAAAATGCAACCGTTGCTGAGAAAATAGACTTTGAAAATACGGTGCTACACAAGAAGACCTTGTGACATAGAAGGTTTTTTTCATTCTCTTGTAAAATTTGAAACAGTGGACTCGTTTCGCAATTACTTCTTTTCCTCGCTTTCCTTCTTCAGTAAATGACAACATCGATTTTTCACAAAATCCATTCACCATTCAACTTTACTTCGTAATCCGTAAAATTTTATGACTAATTTCACAAACGAGGATTAAAAGAGTAAAATTTCAATAAAAGGAAGGATAGACATGGCTCAGGTAAAAAATTTTAAAAATAGGAAAGAGTGAGGTTGAACCACCGTACCTATTCATCAACGAAAATACTTGAATTTCAATGTTCACAGCACTAGAGGGGGCATTACCATGAGAATAGTCCAATTATAAATATCTTTTATGCAGCTCATACATGTTTTTACAGCGTGGATGCAAAACATAACCATCCATAACACGGGTATACGAAGGGAAGATAAGTGATTAGTGAAAAGCCCGGTACTCAAACATCACCGTTTTTGTTAGTCAGTTAGTGTGGATTGTGCCTGTGTAGTGGTGCACTGGTGTTGGTGTATACTGTACATGAACTCCCGAAATGATCGTAGTGACGCAGTATGAGAGGGCATAAGAAAATTCTAGAATGAACGATGGGCTGAAAGACAAAGAGAGGAGAGGAAAAGAGGAATAAGTACGGCAGAAGTCAGCAGAAGCAGAGGCAAACGCGAGAATAATATGAAGTGCTGCGGGCGAAGGCGCATGCGCGTCAATACATAAAACGAAGGTTCAAAATGCAATCTCACAGTACGTTGCAAGGGGGCTGAGGTGGTGAAAATACAGCAACGAGAGAAACGGCAACAACTATGTACCTTAAGAATAGCAGCAAGGGGCTAAGACGAGGCCAACTAATGAAGAAAATGGATAAGGTAAGGAAGCAATATTGAAAAAATCTACACAACTCGAGAACCGAAAATTTTTATAGGAAAATAAAAAAGTAACTTTTAATTACGGTACGTGTGTTATTGCAAACAAAATTATGACATTTTCTCAGTTTATTGCCAAATGAAGCACGATTTTTTCCCTCAATTTTCAATTAGGGTTTAGTTGATTTTTATCAAAAAGATTTTCAACTTCATAGATTAAAAAGCAAATAAAACGCTAAATTTTAACATCAACAACTATACTTAATCGAATGTTATTTTCTTTAAAAAAAGGATTTGATCCTTCATAAAAGAATTAATGAATTCACGTTCTTCTTCTTCATCTATTCTAACGATCAACTGGGAATATCTGGCACACAAGCTCTGATACATTCTCTGAACAAGCTGAGAGTTGAATTCAAGAGATAGTAATCTGAGAGTTGAATTCAAGAGATATAGTAATCTTTAGTTAATTCAGAGAAAAAAATTCTCCAACTTCAGACAAATTAATACAAATCTCGCTGAAAATTTCAGTAAAGTATTTGCATACATTTATATGACTAGGACTACCATTATAGAGGCCTTATAACGCTAATTCTTACCATTATCACTTCCACTAAGCTTATGGATTCCAATTCTGAAAGCGATAAACCTACATCATGTTTCTTCCAGTTTTGTCAATTTCATAAAATGTAATCAAGTATTTGGAAGATTTTCATTTGGAAATTGTCATAATAGCTAAACAGTTTCATGTAAAATATGGGCTTTGTCGTCTCAAAGTAACATTTTATACCACAATGAATGAAAATATAAAATGCCAAAAAGTGAGCAAAGTAACCCTCACTCATAATAAAATTCAGAACTGAACTGAAGCTATTTCTCTACAAACTAGATTTTCACCTCCAAAACTTATAATACCTATTAAAATAGCACATGAAAAAGGACATACGAGTAGATCTACTTCCGTACGGTATTGTATTCACAATCTTAAAACGACATTGTCAAAATACATTTGAGCACTTCTGGCCTGCTTATGGTATCTGGAACTTTAGTTCCTCCAAGCTTAGATACATTGTACGCCTCAATGATTCAAAGAATGGGACCGATGCAACCGAAAATTATTTCTTCCTATTGCCCAACTCGTAGGGGCGTAAAGTGTTTCTTAACACGGACAAAATAATTCTAAACCAACAACTGCTCGTTAAAATGCTTCAAGATAATTATGGTGGCGTTTACCAGAGAAAACTTTCATTTTAAGGCGAATGAAGGTCTTCTGCGGAATTCGTCACCATACTCGCAGAAATTCAACATTCGTGAAAACCCTAGTAATGAATTATGTACTACAATTTTATCGTTTATCTGAAGAAATCATTATGCCATGAAGCGGTATAAAGGTTTTCTCTGGTATGAAAGCAATCAAGGGTTCAGTCTTCAAATCGTACGGTTTTTGCGTTGAAACACTCTCTGTTTGTAACACCTTTACTTCGTGACTTCCATTCGCGAGTTCTCACTTCTCTCTCACTCACTTTTTCCTTTCTTCATCCAACTCGTTTCATTGTTTTTCGTTCGCTCGTCCACTCGTTCTGAAAACGTGCGAGCCCCGTTTGATCACAATCCATCCACCGTTCTCACTCATTTATTTTATACACTCGTTTCACGAAGAAGTGTTAGCAAGGTCGCTGCCTCGCGGACCTATAAACGTAGAGCGCGCACACAAAGTTACATTATACAAACACACACATCGAAGCATCATCAGTCCATCATCCTACAGATGTATGTAAAACAATCGAAATGAATAAACACAAACTTTGGTACATTTCATCTATAATTTAGATCATCCGTATATAAGACAAACAGAGAAAATAATATTATACGTTCGCAAGTACGTACATGCAATCAGGTAAAATTTTCAGCATGTAACTTCAACAGAAAGAGAAAAGATGAGTTATAAAAAGAACGAAGACATCTTTCGTTCAGAAATTGAGTTCATCTTTTTTCACGGTCACGCGGTCGTATTTCTCATTCTCCCTCCAATCATCTACATATCTTCAGAAAATTCGTGATGGCCTGGTAGTTTGCTTGTTGTCTGTATTTTACACTCACATCTTGAAAATTTTTTTAGTTGTAAAAGCTAAAAATGGCACCACCTTGAAACTATTTTATCAAATAAAGCTCAAAGCACACTTCACAAGTCAAAATACACGAATTTTAGTGAATTGTAATTAATTTTTCTGCTAAAGAAAATTTTTAAGTGAATTAAAACTAACCCAGAAAGTTTTTTTTAGAGTTTTTCTTTAAAATTCTGTCCGTGCGCTGCATTCTGTTGCAGCATAAGCACACCTCAGCTTTTCTGCTAAAAAAAATCAACAGAAAGTCTGATAAAACTGTTCCTCATATGTGAGTTGGCAATTGTAATCCAGCGAATCGTTTTAGAAGTACTTCATGCAGATGGATTAGATTACACGTAGGGAGGGAGATGAGGCGGGAGGGGGCTGGCTGGGTTCGGTGTTTCGACAGGAAAAATAAGAAAAAATAATTCTTCTTCATCTAAAATCTAATAAAATTGTTGAAAATTTACTTACAAGCCGAAGTAATTCATTAGAAAATTCATCACTTCTTTAGGATGAAAATTGCATTGGGCATTCGTCATATTATTTTTCGTAATTGAAAATCAACCACATTCGTCTTCACGACGAAGCATTTGGAAAACTCCGAAGAACATTCCCCACAAGCAAGAGCAATCTGTCGCCTAAAAACGATTACCACCTTGTGCATAGCTGCGTGTTCAATGAAATTGCTATAGACCGAATTTAGTGTGGCATAACGAGGGGAAAGAACGCATAAATTGTGATCTCTCTCTGTCGCACCCTCCTAACTCTTCCATTATTCTTCCTCATCACTTCCGATACCAAAACGTGTAGAATGTCAGACAGACCCACAGACGAACGTGCGATGTGCAAATGAAACTTCACCACTGTAGCAGACATCGTCTGGCGAAGACGAAGTTGCAAAAATACAGGGAAAAAAATCAATTTCTCGGTTGTACTCGTGGCCCACAGTTTCACACAGATTTTACGTGAGTATCCGAAATTGGGCAAAGTAGACACATTCTGGTATTTATTTTTTCGCGTACCTATTATATTCTGAGAAGGGTTAATTACTCGCATTTCATTTTGACGTCTCACAGTACCGAAATACTCGTTCAAAACCCACCGCACCTGGATCGTTCACGAAAAGAAAAATACGATACCAAGTGAGTTTTTAGTGCAACACTTTT
This sequence comes from Parthenolecanium corni, assembly GCA_038050395.1. Classification (NCBI taxonomy): domain Eukaryota; kingdom Metazoa; phylum Arthropoda; class Insecta; order Hemiptera; family Coccidae; genus Parthenolecanium; species Parthenolecanium corni. The sequence continues at coordinate 20,518,988 of JBBCAQ010000037.1, read as the reverse complement.
GGAGACACTTATGAGAGTTATAAACCCGGCAAGGAATAGAAGACGAACAAACTTCATAAAATGTTACGAATTTTAACACTAGAAAAACCAGGTTTTACTCGATTACTCAAAGGACCAGGTGGCGTCATATACGACGCCACAAGAATAACTTCAAAGGACCAAGTGGCGTCGTATGACACAAGTCAGGGGTTCTCAAAATATTGGTCCTTTGAAAAATCCATCTCAAAATTTGGAGTGGCGTCGTATATGACCCCAACTGGTACTTTTAGTGTTGAAAAGCTAGTGGTGAAAATACGGATGTTACTCCATACAAAATTTCAACTTAGAAAATTTAAATAAAAACAAATCTTCAAAAGAAAAATTATAACACCCTCAGCTATCACAAGCTTGGCTAATGAAATAACGAATTTTTTAAAATTTCGCGAGATTTCATCGTCAACTCAAAACCGTTGGCAACGGTATTGCTTCGAGTTATGAATTAAATAAATAAATAATGCATATTATAAAATATTAGATGATACGGGAACGCATAGGTGATTGCTGAAAGTATGAGAGCTTTCGTGCTATACCAATTGAAAATTTTTGTTTTGTTTTGTTGATTCCTAAAAAAAGTTTGCCTCAACTCGTCTGAGAATTGGAAATTTTTATTTTAACTTCATGTAAAAATGGATTTCGATGAAAAATTGGTTCCAAAGAGATTCTCACTTAACTTTTAAGTAAAATCAAATGGAGTGGAATGGAGCTATATACTAGCAAAATTGTCGACATATAGCAGTTTTAGAGATTAAAGCCCTTCTAAAAGCTAAAGAGTAATTTTATGCCTAAAAAAATTCGACTAAAAAGAATGAATAGATAGTTGTAAGAAGTTGAACTGAAAAGCAAATTTGGAAGATTTTCTCATTATTATGAATGAGAGAAAAAGGATAATTGAAGAGTTATAGTAGAAATTATTACAAAAATAGTAGAATATATGATCTAAGACGGTTTTCCTCGCCGAAATACCAAAAATTTTGTACAATTTGAAGCTGTTTTTAAAATCGCATTTAATCGCAAACAATTCGAAATGAACTCAAACACCATCACTCCCACCCCGCACCCCAACATACATCCGGCTTCATATCGTCGCGTCGTAAGAATCGTGAGACATGAAACTATCGATATTTCAAAGAAATATAAAAATATCGACTCGTCATAATAATCATCGATATATACCATCGAATTCTCCTGCAATCGACCAGAAAGTAGCAGCAGCAAAAGCAGCGCAGCCATTAACCCAGAGTGCGCGCCATTTTGAATCGCAAGTAAACGTTGAGCCCTCAATAAACAACAACGTGGCAAAACGGTATTTCTGGCAACGGTGGATGAGGGGAATGGAGACGAATTTTCCAACCGAGACTCAGCCTAATAACCCGAGTGAGAGACACACCAACACACAAACACAAACACACACAAAGGCGCGCTAAACGAGTTGATAGAATAAAAAAATTGCTACCCACACAGACACCCCTCCCCCTTGATATACTTAATGAAACTTAAAATTCGCTTATGGACAATTTTTATAACAAATTTAACAAAAAAGTGCACTAAGTTGCAAGTGTTCATAGTGCACCGATTCGTATCCAAAGCAAATAAACAATTTGTTCCTACAGACGATGCACATTCACGTATATTCATTTATTCGCAGATAACGAAAAAACACATCTCCCGATAGAAGGGATAACTTCCGAAAACATATTATTTCAAAGTATGAAAAAAAAATTATACCTTCGTCGATGACCTTCAAGGGGCGAATTATAGAGAAACAACAACGCAAAACTTTTTGCAACTGAATAATATCGAACTAGAACCTGAGAAAACGTGATTCCCACAGTAATATGACTGCTACCAATGCATCAAAAGAGATAGAATTTAAATTGCAAAAACATTCATCATCACATTTTCACGAGAAAATACGACTTTTACCAAACGCTAAATCTTAAATAACAGAAAAAAATCATTTATCCGTAATTAAGTATTCAGTTGGTTACTTCAACATTTTTCCCACATGCAGGTATACCCAGTGACCGAAAAGTGAATGTAACTTCACAAATTTCAAGTCCTAAATCCTGATACACAACAAATTGTTCCGCACATCGTGTTTCCATCACTTGTTGCTGTATGCATAGCTTGTATATCAGTTTCACGTGCGTTATTTGCATACAAAATAAGTACGATTTTTCTCGTCTACTCGAAGAAGGAGTCGAAAAAAAAGTAAATCGAAAAGCAGCATTCCCAAATTACATTTTATTCAGCTCGAAGCTGTCGAGAATGCATCCAAATGTAACGGTGCTAAGGCCGATGGCCTTTATTCACCGTTTTATTTTTTGTTTCTTCAATCGAAACTGTTTCATGAACATTATCATGGGTAGAGCTTGCACTCGAAACCAATGCAGCAAGAATTAAGATGAACTATAGAACTGGTAAAAAATTGTGATAAATTTTAAAGGGAAAAAATTCAGAACATTGACATATTTACAAATGAATGAGAACTGATACTTTTCAATAATAGAGCGTTAACAGATGACGTCAAATTATAGTTTCCATTTTACTAAGGGCCATTTATGTTCAAAATGATTGGTGTATAACTCTATAATAGTGATAATTGACTGATGAATAACTGTTCACCAATAAGATGTAAACAAAAAAACGCTTTATTGTTTAAATATTCACTTAATTAGAACTCGATTACTAGCCTCAGTTTCTCCTCCGAAATTCATTTTGCAGGGGAATGTATCCTCGCAGAAATACGTGAACTTGAAATGATATTTCTGTCTATTTCTTTAGGGAAAATGTAAGATGATGAAGGATATACGCAAGTGGGAGAAACCCTCACATACATTGTATATCAGTCTAGCCCAGAAAAATGCAAGAAACAAGCTACCCAAAAATTTCAATCACGTCATTAAGCGAGAAAAAAAATTCAAACAATCTTACCTCAAAATTCGTCCTCTTCGTCAGCGTCGAATGATAATGTACTTTTGGCCTGGTTACGATTTTTGGGGATGTCTTCTTTTTGGGATGGCTGTCGTGGTGGTGGCCCTTCTTCAATAGCAACTTGCTTTACTTTTTCTGTGGAAGATGAGGAATTAGACGTATTCGACGCTTCTTCGGTAGTTTTCCGCTTGGCCGACGGGCAGAAAACAATTTTTTTATTGAGATCGGCCGGCTTCGACGCTTTTTCTACGTTAAACAGAAAGAACAAAACAAACTAAAATTGGATAAAAATTACGATAATAATAATATTAAGACTACGAAAATCACGCACACATAGGCACACATAATGGGTAGACACATATATATACACATAAAAATTAGGTCACACGTGCATCCGCCATTTTTAAAACCTTACCGACAGCGCACAGATGCGAAACGTCTGCTGGAATTCCGAAAAAATTTCAAATTCGATTACTCAGATTTTTTAAGAAAGGTCATTCACTTGGCAATTGAATTATAAAAGGAAATGAAAAAAAATAGGTATTTGATCAGAGGGAAGCCAGATTTTACTTTTCTCGAGAAATGCTCGCTAAAAAGAAAGCTATCAATTTTTGCTATGAGCAGGATGTTTCGCTTCTCTCCTCTTCCCACAAAGTCAAGCAAGTCAACCCCCAGGACATTTCACTTTTTTTTAACCAAGGATACAAAATTTTTTCAAGGGATACAAATGCACTTTTGCACCCCCAACTTGCCAGCTCTGCAAGCCATTCCTCCGCAAGTTCAACTTGTAATTACTGAAAGCAGAAAAATTGCACCCAAGCAAAACATATCAGCTGCAGAAAATAAGATCAAGTTTTTCCAAACCGAAATATAAATTTTCCAGGATAATGATGATTTTTTATATTCACATAGTACTCAAGAATGGGTTACATTTGAAATTATCATCCATCAATATCATTACCGTTCAGTTTCCTTGCTTAGCCACATTTTCAAGTATATTAGGGTTCTCGAACTCACAACTCAACTAATTCTCACTACTCGTTATTCACGGATTTCAGTCTTTCTCTAAATTAGCCGAAATGATTTTCGTAAGTCTATAACAATTTTATGCAACCGCTTCTTGCCCACATCAACGTAAAAACTGGCGAAAATCCAACTTTTCCAGTACACACACACACATACATACACACACATACACACGCTGAAACCTGAGCACAAGCAACCGTTTTATCCCATGAAGCACTGGCGTCAGCAGAAAAAAAAAAAAAAAACGTTACCAAAACAAAATGGCCGCCAAAATGCCAAAAGTAGCGCGTTATGCTACCATCCATGGCGGGGGGAGGGGTGCAACGGGGGGAGGCAACTAATATACAGAAAATAGAGAGAGACGGAGAACGTCACTGAAAAAGAGAGACAAAGAGCAAAGGATGCACGAGGTGAGGGGGACGGAAGGCAGGTTAGGCGTACGGCAGAAGAAACAGGAGTGAGAATATCCACGGGCATACGATACGAGAAAACGTTACTTGCTCACCGCAACGTTGCCGTCCACAATTTCTAGGACGCCGTCACTGTCATACGGACACACACACACACAGACACACAGATTATACTGAAACTCCAAAGAGCAAGTGGAACAGAGTGAGAGCAAGAGAAACAATCGGCAAGAGGGAGGCAGGTGAGGTAGAAAGAGAGAACGAGAAACACCAGCAAAACGCTGGGCAGCAGATGCAAGGGGCTATAGGGATGCGCGGGGTGGTTCAGGGGCGGGAGGTAAATAGGGAAAGGAAAAGAGAGACCAGCTTGGTGGGATTCGAGAATACGCAACATGGGTAAAACTGAAAAGGTACAAGAAATGTATGTTGTGGTGGAAAATCCCAACTCATGGATGATTTCATAATGACTTCATCACGTCCCAAGTGCCCCCGAATACACACAAACACACACAGCTTTCGCACACACCTTCAGAATTCAAAACATTCAAAATAATTAATCATTTCATCAATATTGCGGAGGCTAATTTGTTATCATCAACTTCAAACCTCTTCAAAAAAGCAAAATCCAAAGATTTTCAACAATACAAAAACTTACAAGCTAGATGAAAATCGCTAGCCGAGACAAAGAAATCGAATTTTCCGTATAAATCTCGAGGTGAAGCAAACAAACTATTATATTTGGAAGCCAAATAAGAATAATGCAAACTATTCCAGATTTCCAGGTAAAGGAAATTTGGACGTGTCTTTTCATTTCCAGACTCGACAGTCAAAAAATACCAATTACCCATATTTTAGAACGTGACAATTTTCAATGAAAATTGTACACGTTTTCATCTTATATACTGGAAAAGGGCTCTACAAGAGACGCATAGTTTACGCATTAATTACATACTCGGGTAGATGTCATTAGCTTACTATTCGAAATTTTTCTCATAAATTTACGACTGCTAAAACGAAGGAAAAAATGATAACATAATTCAATACGTGCATACATACAGAATGTACAAACACCAAACACATTTTTCAGCTTCAGAAACGAGGAAATCCAAGATACAGAAGCTCCCCCGCACCTCCTCACTGCAAAAGGAACCCGTACAACAGACCATTATAGGGGGAAAAGGAAAAAAAAATAAAAATATGGCGTCGACGAGTATAAAAAATGAACCTCGATCGGGGCAGAGAATTTTCGAGCCACTTGAAAAGGGAAATTTTTAGCTACTCAAATGAGAAACGTAACATTTGTGGGCGCTTTAACACTGCTCAGTGCTAAGAATATTTTCAAGTACATAGCATACAAGACAACTCGTGGACTAACTAATAGAGAAAAAGAGCTTAATTTTGGTAATGCTCGATGTATACTATTTAACCATAGAAGAATTCAATTTTTGAAAAAAGTGGACTTATCCTTTCTTGCACAGCACTGTTCACAAGTAAAAATAAAGAATCTAATGTCCACGAACTGAACAAATCATTTACAAATAGTACTTCGAGTATTATCCAAAATATGATACTGACAAAGTTTATCATCTTACCAGTTTCTAATATCTTCTTCTCTTTCTCAACTTGCTCAGCTGTCAAGTCACCAGCTTTCAGGACAACGACAACGGGTTGGTCATCCAATCTATCATCATCAGCGTCATCAAGTTCAGGAAGTTTTTCACGCTGGAATCAAACAAACTCATTTTTACTAATCGTCTGACTCGATATCAGAATTCAATGTTTTAATTCTAAATTAGAAATTTCTGAATGGCAGAGGTTCTAGTTGTTATACCCACAGTACTTTTCAAGACTTGAGACTTTATAAGCAGTGAACATGACTGAAAATATTAGGATGACATGTTTTACACAATATGTTACGTTAAATTAGTTATTTTTTGAAAAATGCTTTGTTTTAGAACGCCTGACAATTTTACTGGTGTTCACAGTTGAAATTTTTGATATACACCATTTCCATTTGAGTGGATACTTATGGTTCTAATGCAAAAGACAATGAATGGTTTTTAGAGGATGAAAGTGCGCAGTGAACTACCCTGAAAATAGTCAATATCTCTTTCTCACGAAAATAATTTGGACTTGAATTTTAAATCATTCTGATATTCATGAAATAGATAGAAAAATTTACATGTCGCGTTCTACCCTGGTTAGCATTAGAATATTATAAAAATGTGAATTATCGTAATCAATTTTAAGAGCTAAATTCAACTATTGGAGTGTGATACTTTCAAGGACGTAATATTTTACTTCAGTGCTGAAACTAAATGAACAAAAAAAAAAATTTATGAGATATTTTATGTACTATTTGAGTGACAAAATATGAAAGTTCAACACTAGGAATACCAGGGGGCGTTATAAATGACAAAATAAAATATTGATAGATTATGCACCACGCTACTCAAAAGGCCTGGTGGCGTCATGTATGACATCATCATCATGAATTAGCGAAATGAAGAATTTTTCGTCAGTAAAAGTCTACACGGAATTGAGAAAGCCGCACCATACAGAGAAATATACATTGCATGCTGACAGGGACACACATTTTAGTCTCACTTGACCATAGGAAATTAAGTTATCATAAACATTAGAAATAACCATAATAGTATGAGCAACTCTAATGGGACTCATTAGTCACATATGACCAGTACAGTATAAAATCAAAGGTTGACCCCTTCCAAATGGAACCTCTGCATAACACGGTTGCAGAAATATCCTCGTTCCTCTGGGGCAACTTGAATCTCAGGAATCGTGACTTAAGCCACCACAAATCAGCAAGGAAGCAAAATACTTGATTTCACAGCTAAGTTTATCGAAAACATAATTTAGTATAACATGAGATGCAATTTTACCTTCGTCTCAACAGTTGGACCTTCTCTGTATCCAATTTGTTGCTTGAGCTTTTTCAAAAATGAAGGTTCCTCCGGCCGGATGAATGAAACATTTCTTTTAGACATTATTTGAACACACTACAATGACACACTTAACAGTATTTAAACACTCACAACGGAACTGCATCGCGTTAAATATACACTTTTTTGGTCGTATTAACAACAAAATGACGAAAATAAAAATTTGGAGGGAAGGAAGAGTAGAAGGCGCGAGGTTTTACAAATCACTAGAATTTTGGGAACGAGACTGATACGAATTATCCGAAACAAATAAACACAACAAACAAACAAAATGAAAATTCATCAATATTATTTTCAAAATAGGGTAGAATTAAAACTGGAACTTTCAAAATTCGGGAACAACTAACGAACCGAAGTAGCACAAGATCGACACTTCCACAAATCGTCAGGTATTCTACGAGACTAGAAGAAACTTGTAAAAAAACGAATACACAAGTAGTTTATGCAATGATGTAATGAAAGAAAAGAAATAGCACGAAATAACTGAACTGCTTCTAGACAGAACACATGAAATTCGAATGAATATACAACAATCAAACGTGCGAGTTTGAGAGGAAATGAACTTTTCAAAGAGAAAAACGCCAAAACGCTGTTTAAATGAAAACAGGAGCCACGAGGCACGACGAAATTCACAGAGTGGAGCAAAGCAAACGTCAGTTGAACCAACCAACGAACAGTGGACGGTGGATGGATGGCGTCGGCGGTTTCCGAAACCAGAAAAAACAGACTAAATATTTGAGAATGGTCTCTCTTATTTGCTCATAGCAATCAATCACGTGATATAAATTTTACCTGTGGAAAAAGTTTTAATCACAGATGAAATATTCGAAATTGAGATTTCGAATAAATATTGCGTAAAATAAAATTATGGTGATTTTTAATTAATTAATCTTCATTATTTTCTTGAATCTTGATTCATCATTTCGATTTTCTGTATTTATTGACGGTGAAACTTTCCATGAGACGTTTGAGACCATGAATAAATTTTCATTTCCTGTGAAATAAAGGAAAAAAAACATCGATAAATAAATAAAAATGATTCATACTATTTTATAATTATTATTGTTATAATACTATTATTATCATTATTTTATTATTATTATCATTATTTTATTTTTCATAATGAATATTTTGTGAGAAAAAAAAAATACCATGAAGATTAGTTTAACAAAACTTGATGTTTACGATGTTGTACCGACTTAAGTTAATTTTGGCTAAAGTTGAGTTAGGTGAAACTTACTCCAATTGTTAGAAAATAACTAAAGTTCCAATGAAAAAAGTTCTTCAACTTTCGATTTGTATTCTCTTTCAAATGTTTTCGAAGGAATTCAAATAAAAAATTTATTTTGCATTTCTTTCATCGTCGTATTTTTATAACCGAAGCAAATATTACCAGTTTCCATTTATTTACCTCTCCCAATTGTGTGGTAGACAATATTTATTACATTAACGTATATATATTTGCATAGCTCCAAGATCAAGGCATTCAAGAAAAACCAATAATTCAACGAAAACATTGCTGTTCTACGTATAAAAAGTGACTAACCGTCCAGTTTTAATCCAGGTTTTATTAATCATTAATAATTGAAGGTATCAATAGTGTAAGATGTTAAACGTACACGCAGAAGAAAAAATTGGAAATCAAAGTAAAATAAATATACGAATTAAAACATTAAATTAGCAGAGTTTTTCATATTCTTTGATGTTAATTCGTCTGGCTGCAAATCTTAATCTTATCAGAAAATCGTTTCAATAAATATAAAATTTTATAAAACTTACAAAGTAAATTATGTTGACTGTATTATGCTTTAGATTATTAAATTATATGTACTTGAATTAAAATCAATTAAATTGCTGATTCTATTGAGCTTATGTAGAATCTTATGTCAAACTTTTTCACCTACACACTTAAATGGGTAAGCTTATTTCCTGTACATAGTTCCAAAAAAGCTGTACCAAGTTCACATTGATATAAATTTGTTCAAATATCTTGAAGAATTCTGCAAGGAGGAATAAATAGCGCTAGAAATTATTCATTTTTGATGCTATATTACTACACATACCAAAACACTCAACAGGTGAAAACAAACTTTATTGAAAGTCTCAACAGCTTACCGGCAACACACTTGCAGGCAAACCTGCAATCAGTCTTCGTGGAGAATCACGAAAAACACGAAAAAATAATATTTTTTCTTCCTACTGGACTACGGTTAGGCAATCATTTGAGCACACTTGTATTTCATTGCAGTGTTCTAGTTCGAAGAGAGTCAAGTTATTGGCATTTTCGTTGAATTTTGGATAATTTTTTCTATCACAATTTTCTTTTGATTTTTATATGTTGAAATCCATTTTTAAACTTGGCAAGAGATTAATTTACGTTTTTGTAACGTTTGCGAGCATTTTGAAAAAAATGAAGAAGACAAAAACAATAATGCAAAACAATGAAAAAACAAAACTTTTTTAATAATGAAAAAAAAAATCAAAACAAAAATGACAAAAACAGAATTTTTTTCTCCATTTTTTACAAGAAACTAAAAAAAAAAACTAAAATAAGAAAAAAAATACAAAACGTAAAAAGTACCAATGGAAGAAAAAATGTTCAAGAAGTGAAAAAAAGAACGAAAAATTTTACATTAAAAAAAAAAATTGCATTCGAATGGAATACAACGAACTTTCAGACAAACATTCTGTAGAAGAACAATTTTGATTTGCTTGGAAATGTAAAACTGTCGCCTTCCTTCTTCACCATTATTTCGATTTTAAATCGAGTTATGGTTTGCTTTATGTTGACAATCTTACAAGCTGTCCATCATGATGGCTCATATTTGTTCGCCAAATTACGGTGACCATGGAGGCCCCGACAAATTGGAAAAAATTTTTCACAGCCACGGAATAGAGCCACCCTCTGACTGCAACAGTGTCGATTACTCGAATACGGATGACGACGATGACGATTCAGCTGATTCTGAGGAAGACGATGCAGATGAGCCAGAACAGATACTGAAAATTCCATTAAGCTCTGTAAATCTGGAGGCGGTACCAGAACCAGTTCGAACTGTCGCAGAAGAATCAAAAAGCAGCACCATGCAGCAGTTTTTGGTTTCTTCGTTGATGGTGACTTTGAATTTAATGACTTTGGCAGTTGTGGAGGTGACTAGAGCAGTGGCAGATACTATGCTGGCACGCACCAATCATGTGTTACACATTTTTCCGGAAAATTTCAAACAATCGCTGATGAATGCAAGCAGAAAATTTTGCAAGCTTCTTAAATACAGTATAATATGTAGTTTTTTTTTCCGCTCAGTCAAGTATCTTTATCTAAATGTTTATTTGGAAGAAAATATATGAATATACAGAGTATCTTAAGTTTGTTTTAAAGCTAATCACAGTGAAAGCACACACTTATACAATAAGAACAAAAATATATGTACAAGTAGGAATGCCGATTTTATTTTCTCGATTTACCTATCAGATTTTGATTAAATCAAACCGCAAAAATCAATTTTTTTGATCGATTTTTTCAATTTCGATTTGACAGCCTACATATTTAAATTTTAAAATCGAAAAATCAAAACGTGGTATTCTCTTAGAATGTGTAATTGAGCCATCTGAATGAGTAAATTTTCAGACTAAAAAAAAATCAAAATTTTAACTAAATTTAAACTTGAAAAAAAAAAAGGACAGAAATCAAAAATCTAATTTTCCACACCCAAGTCTCGATTTGATCGATTTTTTTCTCTAAAATTTCGATTCAAGTCGATCAGAATCAATTGCATTATTTTTGAAATATCGGCATCTATGCACAAAAAATCTCAAGTTGTTTCAAAACGGATCACAAATCACAGTAGAAGTACAAACTTATAGTATAAGATCAAAAACATAACATAAGCACGAGGAAACTACTATAAGTTACAGTCCTAATTCAGAATCAAAAAGTCAAAACACAACAATAATAATCACAACTCTACGAAACAAGAACAAACAAAGAAGTCTTCAAAATTTCAAAGTAAATTATAGGTAGGTAGTTAAAGTCTTTTCTACGTAACTGATGCATTAATTGGCAACATTATTTTTGCAAACAGATGACCTTCTAAAATAGACTTAAGCCAAGATTGTCGTCACCTGACCTGTAAAACAATGGGTGCTTTAATAAGAGAAGTCATAAAATTTTGTTAAAATTTACATTCACTTAGTTATTAAGGCGCTTCGAAGCCAAATGGTAAGTACACATTATTTTGTAATTTTAACAAATTTTATCATGATGAATTCTTCATTGCTGCCAGAACACTAGAAAAATATTAAAAGTTACTATCGGGCAGTGAAAAATGAAAATATCTGAATTTTTTACAGCAATAAAAACTGTTCTAATAATTTTTCTAATTAACATTCTTTTGGTTCAAATTCATTTTTAATTTTTGCGACAAAATGTTTAAAAAGTTCAGACAGTCTTGTTATACCTGAAAAAATGTAATAAATTAATCGAAACAATATTTTGTTTGCTTTTCTGAGGACATCTTATGCTAAACGATTTGAAAGATAACAATTCTGTCCATAAGACCGCAGGAAAAATGAGCAATTTTTTGAAAAGTCTCTTGTTCGAAAATAAATTAACTTATAATTTCATCATTTTTATAAAAATTCATTTCACTTCATCCAAACCTGGCGTCAAGACATTTGTTCGCAAAATAGTATTCAACAAACTGTGAAATTAATTTGAGGCGGCGAATTCTTCAGCAATAAAAGAACTCGCCATTGAATTTGCAATACATAAAATATAATTCTGAGCCTTTAGAAGGAGAATGATCTAAGTTCAAATTTAGTGATAAGAAGATTTTGACTACTTGTGATGCTTGTGTAGTTTACGATACACTTACATCCTGTGAACTTATAATATTCCAATACAGCCACTCATTAATTATCTTCAAAATGCAAGCCCATAAGTATCCAAATACAAGGGAAAGGGTGTATTTTGAAAACTTTACCAGCGATTTTTTCACAACTTGAATTTGGACATGGATCACTGGTGGTTCTCGTGTCCGAAAGTATACAACAAAAAAAAAAAGTATCATCTTACCTTTGTCAGGACTAGCTTCTGCTACAATTTCCCATGAAATACTGAGTAATTGATCGCCGTCGTTTTGAAAATTTCTCAAAGCTTTGAAAAGGCTTTCTGGATTCTCGCCTTCGTATCCTTTTTCTGACTCCTCCGTCACCTTTGCAAGGGGAACTCCACGACGTCTCGCGTCTGCTACCACCTTCTCACTTTCCTCCAGCTCTCTGTAGTACTTGTCAATCTCGAAGGACGAGCGGTTCACCCACCATTGTCCTTCACGAAAACTGTGGTGGACAGTGGGAAAATTCGCGTAAGGATTCCACATATCCGAGCAGGGTATATAATCAGGCAGCGGAGGCATCAGCTTAAACTGCGCGAGCTTAGGGGGCGATGGAAACATACGAGGTTGCACGAGAGGTTGTGGTTCAGCAACTGCATTCTGATTATCTCTACAATCAAAACCCATACGAAAATCAAGTTAACCGATTATTTGAGTATCAACTTGGCGAGCCAAAAATTTTTGTAGAGATCAGTTTTATGAGCAAACAAAGCGAAGAATTTTGTCGTACGCATACTTCTCAGGCAGAGTTGGCAATCCTAAACTGTGGCTCACCGAAAAAAGAAAAAGCTGATCACGTCCCTTTTGATAATCCAGTAATCAGTGTTTGTGACCCTTAGGAAAAATTTCACATTCTAAAGATAATTTCTTTCAATACCGTCGAACGGGGTGACTTTACATTCGAGGGGCGACTTTACCCACTTCGTTTTAGCCCAATAAATAAATTGCCTGGCAAAAATTAAAACCAAAATACGATTTGGATCGAAGCATGTAGAAGGAGGAAAAGAAAAAAAAGATCGCCACCCCTTCCTCACTTCACCTAGTAACAGAATAAGAAAATAAAGCGACGATATGGTTTTTTCCTTTTTCTTATTTTTTTTTTTTTCAACCACAGACACTCAAAATATTCAGTTCGGTTTCACACGGTTGAAGTTGTTACTTGATTAGTTTCTTTTCAATCGTATGTCTGAGTATAAACATCCTCAAATTTTGCCTCCCCACCCATCAATAACCCGTCAATAACAAATTGATGGGTAAAGTCGCTCCATTGAGGGGTGACTTTACACAAATTTCTTGAAAAATCATAAAAAATAGAAGGAAGGCTGCAAACTCAAACTTTTTTTTACAATTGTGTTGAGAAATGTTAGACCTAAATTTTAAAACCAAATTCACTTCAATAGCTTCAAAATTGGAGGAATTATTGAAGGACAAAGTTGAAAAACATTAAAAAAGTGTGTAAAGTCGCCCCATTCGACGGTAACAATAACTCTTTCAGGCTTCTCACAGACGAACCCCTGAATCCACTAACCTAAAACTTGTACGACACTTTATCAAGTCTTTATCAACACATCATATTTCAGACATATTGGTGAATACGGTTTCTCACGTATCTTCTCAAAAAAATTAAAAAATCTAAAATTTATTATGTTATAAATTTATTCAAAAATATGAAAATTGGTTAGATATAGGATGGAAACTGAAATATTTAAAAAAAAAAAATTGGAAAATCTAAAAATATGGACAAAAATTGAAAATATTTACAAAATTCATAGCACTAAAAGATGTCGAATAGATTTCAATTTTAAAATTTTAAATTTGTAAATTTTTTTTGGAGAAGAATTTTTCAGTATTTTTCGAATTTCAATCTGGTAATTCCACACAGAATGGGAAAAATAAGTAAAAATGTTGACTTTCCATTTTTAAAGATAGCGAAAGAAGGTCTGTTAGTTTAATAGTGCAATGAAAAAAGTAGTTTAAAAAATCTTTTCAACAGTTTTTTTTTTTTGTAACATCTAGGTAAATAATAATAATAATGTTATGTACCTGTTATTAGTTTGTCTGTTCCAACTAAAACGTTGATTTGACTGACGGGTATTGTATTTGCGGCTTCTGAATTGTCCACTACCACGATTTGGACTTCTGCAGTTATTCGCTTTGTGGCCGTACTCCCGGCATCTGTAGCATGTCTGACCCACTGCGCGTCTACACTGAAAAATATTGTGACCCACGAGGCCACATCTAAAACAGCGGATGAAACTCTTGGCCAACATAATGTTCTGCTTCATTTCTGCTGAACCTGTTAATAAAAAATAAGTTTTTAGCCGAGTACTGCGCATTATAATATACGGGTAATTTCAAAGTGAAATAATCTCAGCAAGATGAAATTATTTTCAATTTAACCCCATCCTCGCTACACTGACTTGGGGTTCAATAATTTCATAAACCACCTAATGTACCGTCAACTTCTCAGCCACTCTTCTCAAAATGCTAGCATTTATCTCGACCTTGTTTACATTCTTTTGTTATTGACTCGAATTCCTCTTCAGCCTAATGTCTAATTGAGTTTTCATCAATTTCCACAGAAAACTTCAACGAACGTGTTTTTATACTCGGAATTGTTTACAAAAACTCTCTCGTAACAAGATACACACACATAACCTATACTTATTGAATGTGTTGATTATAATACTAACATAGAAATACCCAAAAACTGAATTATCAGCGTAATACATTTCGCAAATCACATAATATTGATCAGTTTTTCAAGGAAAGAAGAAAAATATCAACGACACCCTATACGTATTATAATTTTGTTACAAGCTTCAACTACTCAGTCAAAACAATATGCACATGTTTATTATTGTTGTACTATCAACAGCAGAAAGAAATTTTAATAAACTTGCAAATGATTGTAGGATACGAAAAAAAAAAAGGAGTCAGCCAAACTCCTCGCTCCTAATAAGTCCACATAAGTGCTGCAATGAGACCCGGCTTCAGTGGCGGATCCACGGGGGGGAAGGGAATTTCCCCCCTCCAAATCCGAAAAAATTAGACCGATAAAATCAATTTTCTTGAACCGCCTCCCCTTTATGGTGAAAAAAACACCATCTCACCATTTTAGCATTTACCATGCTTTGAAAAAATTTGAATTTCCCCCCCCCCAAAATGGAGCTCTGGATCCGCCACTGCTCGGCTTCAAACGGGGGGTAGGGGCTCGAAAATCACGCGCAGCTTCTTTAATACAAGTAGGTAGCATTCATTCTATTCACTCAATAAACAAATTTCCAGAGGAAGGGGGGGCTTATACGTTGTATATTGCCAGCCCAAGTCCCAACCCTGCTAAGTGAAAAGTCATAAATTTAAAAAAAACATAGTCATAAAGCACTTTCAAGTTCGTCCATGTGGGGGCTCAAAAATCACGCACAGCTTCTTTAATACAAGTAGGTAGCATTCATTCTATTCACTCAATAAACAAATTTCCAGAGGAAGGGGGGGCTTATATGTTGTATATTGCCAGCCCAAGTCCCAACCCTACTAACTGAAAAGTCATAAATTTTGCAAAATATAGGATCATAAAGCACTTTCAAGTTCGTCCATTCGACACCATTATGGACAGACTATGAAGCTTTTTCATCGATGCTCGACACAATCAAGTGACCAATTTGAGAAGTGGCAATGATTTCGAGCAGGTTATCAATGCAAATCAGCAACTGACCAACTTTTATTTGCAGTTTTCTGTCAAATATCATTTTTAACAATTTCAAATAAATTTTCAAAGGATTATTTCATGTACGTTATGTATTTCAATTTATTTTTTTTTTTTACTATCTTTCTATCGACTCGAAATAGCAGTTTTTAAAAATTGGTCAACTTTTCATTTTTTTCTTTTTTGCAGTAAAATTGAACGTAAATTAAAAAAAATAGGCGTTTTTTTGAGAAATTTTTCAAACGTCACGAACAAAAGGTCTCTTGATCGAGTCTCTAATTTAGTGTAAAAATTTGTGATTTCATTCCACAGTTGATTTTTTTCTTTTTTAATTAGCTTTTCACTAATTTTGATTGAAGGGCAATTTCCAGATTTTTTACTCTACAAAATTTACACCTCTTGGACGGATTTTGGCTTTATCAGTTGATGACCCTGATATGTTGCTGAGTGCAGACAGTCCACTGTTATAAGATCGTGTTATTAGAAATACTAAAAACTCGGCGGTCAAATTAGGTGCATTTGGTTGGTAATGCAGAGTTTCAAATAGAACACCTCGGTAATCTTACACATTTTTTTTCAAAAATCTCATCTCAAAACCATAAGACTTCACTTTTTTCGAGCAATTCCTTTTTCTCATAACATCAGTTCTTAAAGCTGGTCTCTACGAAAATCGATAAAAAGTATTGGTTAAATTTTGCAGAATCGAATTTGTAAATAATTTATAACAAACTCGAATCAAAAAATTTTTTTTTGCAAAAACAGCTTTCAACTTTGGTAAAAAATACGAGGCAGTTAGTATACGTTTCACAATAAATTTAAAACAAAACGTTTTTTGAACGTTTATGTACACATGAATATGTGTTCATGTATACCTATAGTAAAAACACTTGTACCTACTCCCTATTTTTAGAGAAATAATCAAAAAGAGTGAGTAATTCAAAATTTTCATCGGTTCAGCAGCTACATCGATAATTTGTTCGTGACCAACTGTACGGGTTAAAAATAGTAGTAAGTACCTAACAATAAAATAAATACCAAAAATATTACAGAAATTTAAACAGATGCAAACAAATTTTTAATTTAGCCGAGGAAAACTATTATTTTGGAAAAAGTAAATTTACCAAACTCGTTTACGTCATCATTAAAATTTTATAACGTGAAAAGGTTTAAATAGGAATATAGATTCCTGCCAATGAAAAAAGTTGAATAGATAGAAAAAATTGTGGTAGCGACGGAGTAGGTAAGTACCTTAATTTTACAAGAATTTGCTTGAAATAATTTTTTTTTTCCAAAAATTTTGGCAGAGCTAGCAGCGTGAACTCTTCAAAACTTTGAAGATAATGTCTAGAAGTTGATGACTAATTTATAACACTAGTTACGAGAACATCGCTGGCTTTAATAATATTTGAAGGAACAAAAATTATTAATATGGAACGTGAAAGTTATCCAACATACCTCAAAGCAGTACTCCACTAAAATAATAACTCAATTATTTGATTGATTTTCAAACACAACGTAACACAAACACAGCGAAAGTGTTTCAACTTCGACCGTCAACTGAAAACTAACAGTTATCTCAATTCTCAAGTTTACCATATCAATATCAACACTAATCTGGTTAAGGTAAAAAAAAATAAATCATCCCATTCTTTAATCTTCAACAAAAAAAAAAAAACAACTTCGATAGAGACGTCTTTTGTTCTCTTTGTTGCATAGAAGTGCAGCGATGCCACGCTTTTTTATCAGGTAAAACCACAAGAACAGGTTTTACAGCACAATGTAGTTGAATGGATAAAGAAAATAAATCAACGAGATTAGGATTGCTCGAGTTTTCGGATTAAAAAACTGCTTAGAAGACGAAAAAATATTTCATATCCATCAAAATCTGCTAAAAAAAAAGAATTTGGTTCCTCGTTACGTTTTTCTACGATGATATCACTTTCAACCTAATTCTAATCTTTATAACGTCTAGTTGAAAAAAATTAATGATATAAAATTGTTTTTATCAAAAATTTTTTACGATATAATTTCTTGAAAATATTCCAAAATTCGATTATTTATCAACTCAATAATTTCAATGACGAAGGCATATCAAGAGTTGAAAACTCGAGTCACTTAAAATTTGTAGATAGGAAACTTGAGCTGAATCTTTCACTATTAATTAGTTTCTTTCCCCTTCTACATTTTACTTTATCTTTCAAATTGAGTGACTGGAGGTTAATTTTCGATACCGAATTCGAGTATACCATGAACTGTTGAACTTTGATCATTGGGTGACAAAAGAAATAGAGAATTTAAGTGAGGAAAATTGACAATTTTATCGATTAATCTATTTTTATCTCTTAAAATCACCATTTACCTACTCTAATGCTATAATGAATCATAACCTAAATAAAACTAATACTAAATTCGGATTCAGCATCCAGTAGCTTTCTCAAAAGGCAAGGTTAGTGAGTTTCGAAAGAAATTGATAAAAAATCAACTCGTAAAATTCAAGTTTTGAGTTTTTATGAAATAATTTAGCACATTTAAAACCAAAAAGACATTTTATCGATGGCCAATATAGGTTTTCCCTAAGTATCGGCTTCTTAGTAATTTATTTTAAAATATTATTAGGGTGGCGAATATTTCTAGAGGGGTATGTTGCCTCCCCTGGACCCTTCTTTGGTCCCCTCTTCCGTACTAGATTATCGAAATTCTATTTCTTTATTTATTTTCAGCATGAAAACTGTACAATGTTATTTCTTAATTATGAGAAAAGTATTGCTTTTCTTGTTATTTTCAGATTTGAGAGATAATTTATTTTATATTTTTTTCTTTTTTTGAGATCGAAGATTCTTATAAAACCAGTAAATCTGAAGAAAATCTCAAGTCTTGGCAGCACTCGCCAGTGAAATCAGTGCACAGTGTACTGAAGCCTCTAACCTCTTATAGGTTACAACGGGTTTATAATTTGTATATTTCTACCCTTTCGGCTTTCCTCATTTCTCAGAAAAATTTCGAGATTCGCTAAAATTTAATCAATTTCCCAAACAACATTATTCATTCATTACACTCAGAAAAATGTGTCAAATTTGTCGCTGTACAAACATCCTTCACACGACTGAACCTCTCAAACAATGGCATTCTGCAGCCAGTAGGTACGACAAAAAGGAGTATTAATTTTTTTTTGAATTTCAAAATGAATGTGCGAAGAATTTAGTAATAGGTACACCATGTTGCAAGAACATCTAAACGGTTAGAAAGTGTGTATTAGGTGTGTTCCTCTCGGTTTTTTCAATTTGTTTTTTCTGCTCTCTCGTTCTCTCTTTTTAGGATGCAATTATGTCCCGGAGAAAATAAATAAAAATTTGTTTGTTTATAAAACAAATATTAAATACTATGTAAACACAAAAGGAAAAGAACGAGTTTTTGTGAAATAAAAAGATAAATAAATGGAGGAAAACAGGACGAGGCAGAGCCAAACAGTCAGCGTAGTCAACGAAGACCTAAATAAACATTTGTGAACCCTGCCAGCGGTAGTGTACAACCTTTTTCGATAATATTTTATATTTTCTTCTGCTGTAAAGCCCCCCCTCCCCTCCCCTCTACTTCCTCATCACACCTTATGGAACATAAAAAAAGTTGGTAAAAAAATAAATAACTCCCTAAACTTTTTGACGTCTTCGATTTCAACAAAAACAAATGTTCATTTAACAATGTTGTTATTTTTAATTTAGTTTTCAACTCTCTCATAGCTGTCTCTCTTCTTCCTCTCTCAAAAGTAATGGTGGAACTGAGCTCGGAGAAATTATTTGTCAACTTATCATATCAGCACGAACAGACAGATAAATAACTTGTCATAAAAGTGAGCAGAAATTGTGTTGCAAATAAAAATTGAAAATTTTATTAAGAAATTAAAAAAAAAAGCTAAACGAAAATTGAAAATTTAGATCTGCTCATCTCCTGTCTACACAAATCTAATCGATATAAGGAGTCTATTTTTTGAGCATATTTTACCAAACATTTGTAGGTACGAGTATATTTTGGCCATTCATTACTTCAAATTTTATATCTGTTTTTGAAAAATGTTTTCAACTTATACTATTTGTCAGTAGTCGATTTTAAAACTAACCCCTCAAATATCAACAATTTTTTTTTCCACATGAAGTATCTGATACCAGATAGCATCCCTCGGGTCTTACTCATTATTCTCTTGTCTACAATTATCAGATATACTTAATATGAATCAATTTATATCTACTATGGAGCATAAGGCGAAGAATGTTTTTCATTCAAATTAATGACAACATAATCTATAATTTGGCATTAAATTCAAAGAAATGAATGATTCGTATTGAAAATAACTTGCATTGAATATTTATATAGGTACGCCTGTATGTCAGATCTTAATTAACTTTGTTGGAGTACAATACAACAGAATTTAAATTACTGTAATATTTTACGCAATGCAAAATAAATACCATTGTCGGTGTAAGACCAACTAGGTATTATTTTTAATTCGTATAGTAAAATGAAAATAAAGTAGTGGCATAATGAAGATTGAGTAAAAAAAAAATTGTTTTTTTTTTTTTTAATAAGAATAAAAAAATAGCAAACTCGAATATAATGGCGCAGTTTGTTCGCAACAAAGTATAGAGGATTCGTTACGAAAACGACTATATATTTAGAAATGTAAATAAGAATAGGCCCTATATGAATCGTATTTATTTTTTCTTCCTCGCATACTTTTTTAAATAAACGTGGCCGTAAAATGAGGTACTCGTAGTAGGTAGGCATATTAAAAGAATTTTAACGAGTGAACAAGAGTGTACATAAAAAATAAATAAAAAAATTAAGAAAAGGATTTTTATGAAGATTCTTAGAACTAAAAAAATAAACAATAATTTTTTTGGGTTATTTGAACTTATTTTCAAAATTAGTAAAAAAAGCTGCGGTTTCTGACAAGACATTTTTTTTTCTTCTTAATTTGAGTTGAGTTTCAGGAGATACACACATATTTTGTAAACTAAATATTCGTGCAAAGAGAAACTCGTGTTATTTTTCGTTTCAAAACTAGGATTTATTTAGGAATGCGACATATTTTGCTTCAGTATTTTTGTTAAAGTCGCTGCGAAGCTGTGAAAACGATTATTTTTTACGATAAAAATTCGTTGCAGTAAAAATTCACCACTTACACTATTTGCCACACGGATCTTTCACTTAGGTACCATTAGAGAGCAAAAATATACAATTCGAGTAATAAACCATTAAGCTCATGATGGGTAATTTGATTCATGTTTTTTGGACAGTAATCCATAAATGTAATAAGTAAATTGCGAAAAAATATTGTTTTTGTTTGGAAAATTTCTAGGTAAAATTTGATTTTTATATGAAAAAACACAAAAAATAAGGGAAAATGGCAAAAAATGACTATAACTTGATGAAGAGAAGTAAAAAACTGCCACAAGGTGTTGAAATCCAAGGGCACTGGAGTTTCTTATGTATTTTTTCCTGTCCTCCCCCCGGGGGGGAGTGGTTTGAACCACCATAGATATGCCCTGCTTTAAGCATATTAAATTTAATTTGTAACTAGTTTTGTGATAAGGATTTCTTCCCTTTGTAAGTTTCCTTTTCAAAACTTGTTGATAAATAAGGAATGAAAACTTGATATTCAATATCTGACGTTTAAATCGATCATTTGAGTAATAAATCAGTCGTTCAATTGAATTTTTAATTTTCTTATGAAAATCATATTGTCGTATGAAAATAGGAATATAATCTTTCCACCATTGGTGAATTATGACGTTAGAGTAAAAGGATCAATTCTTTTTTCCCGATCAGTTTCTCTTGGATCCCTAAGACCTGCCCCCAAAAAAGCTGGGTATGGTATTTTTTGGGCTTGAAAGATTCTTAAATAGAAAAGTTATTATTAATATATCAGACATCTTTCTGCCAAAATCGTGTATTTGAATAAACAATTTTCTTGACAACGACGACTAATAATTTTCTTTCCATTGTGGACTAATAGAAAGTTAAAATTATATTCAAACAACATTTTCGATGTATTTAATTTCAGGCTGTCCAGAAAAAGAGAAATACAGATTAGACTTGTCAATCGGAAAATTATGTTTGTTCAAGGAAATTAAATTTGAATGTTTGTACTATAAATATGTATTAGAATTTTTCGCTGGGTAATATTGGTTAAATAAAATAATAATAATATGGTTTATTTTAGTACAGAACTGAACAAGATTCAAAAGTAAACGCATATTTTCCTAGAAGTAAGAGAAAACGATATAGTAAAGGCCCTATTAGAAAACAAAAATCCACAAATTATTTGAAAATGAGTCAGAGGAAAATTTTAAAAAAAGGTACAAATAGATTTTTACAAGGATTCACCCGAGGTGACTACTGGGTCTACCAATTTTTAGCAACAGATGCTTAAAAATCAAAAAATTTTCTAAATTTTGATTCGTTTCATTTCTATTTTCTTATTAGCCTCGCTGATCTATATTCTCTGCTTCCATGTCCATTGACTTAGGATTTGTCTCTTCCATCTATGTTGAATTTATCACTCCTCGAATTGAATTTTCCACGTTACGACAAAACTCATTGTATTATCAACCTCATAAAAGAGCAACACACCTTACTAAGCAGTTCTGGGATACAATACAATAATTAGGTGTATGAAATTGAAAATTGTTTGGTTGAAAAGCACCATTTTTGCACCATCTGTCTAATACAATCGGTAACGAATATTTTTTGGTTCAAATTTTCAAAACCGCAAACAATTCTTTCAATTTACCAAATTTTAGTTTGTGTACGAATTGTTGACGCAAACTACCATGTTAACGTTAAAGACCATATATTATTATTACAATAACTTGCTGTTGAAAACAAATAACGCACAAAAATTATCACAGACATATTGGGATAGTA
This sequence comes from Parthenolecanium corni, assembly GCA_038050395.1. Taxonomy (NCBI): domain Eukaryota; kingdom Metazoa; phylum Arthropoda; class Insecta; order Hemiptera; family Coccidae; genus Parthenolecanium; species Parthenolecanium corni. The sequence continues at coordinate 20,496,100 of JBBCAQ010000037.1, read as the reverse complement.
ATTGCGAGCAAACTTTCGTTTCTATTTTGGGAAATTGAAAAGTGATAAAGGTAATTAATAATAGATTTATATTAGCACATATGAAAATTTGCTACGAAGGCCAATATCTATTTTTGAAATGGAAGTTTTTTCTTTCAAAAATGTTGTGGTACATTTAGAAAAATAGAAATGGCTGAAAAGAATTCTTGAACTTTCGGTAAAAGCTCTGATCTGATCATAAACGGATGAAGTAGAACATGCTCAATTCATAGTTCTCAGTCATTGAAAATAAGAAGTGAAAGTCTTACTCACCCTTACTGCTGGTAGAATACCGACTGGTAAGCCATTTTGAAAATCATATTTTCCTTTCATAATGCTCTGGTCAAAGACAATTGAGGTAAATGCACTTGAAAATCAAACTCGAGCTACCCGAATGAGCAAAAATAGTTCGTCAAATAATTCAGTAAAAATACTTTGGAAAAACATTTTTTAAAAACAACTTTAACACTGAAATGAAAATTAGAAAACTTGAAAAAGATTAACGAACCACCAAAACTGCACCATGAAAATTAATCAAGAACTTATTGATAAGAACCGTTCGATGACAACTGAACTGACAACGGCGCGCGCATATTGTGTTTTTTTGACATTCCTTCTAGTTTTAACGATAGCCGAATTTATTTTTTGGACAAATCCGAAATCCGAATTTAGTCTCGGGTAAGTGAAAAATGTTAAGAGCTCTTTAGTCAATTACTAAAACAAATAAAATGATTGTCCAAACTTTTTATCAGTAGGTCGATTTAAGGGTAAAGCGTAAGATTCGGGCCGCTGGTAGAATATTTCCTGTAAAATGAACGTAATTAAGTATCGAGTAATTTCTTACTGCCCATGTGAATTAGCTAATCAAACTCATGTCAGATGTCTCGCTGAAATAACGAAGTTGTTCTTGTTACAATTCACAAGCATTCTGTAAAACTCATATACTCGTATCAACAGCAAATAAAAAAAACAACAACAAACAAGTTTATAAGAAAATTGTTGCACATTCCATCTTTGAGGCAAAATTTTGGCCTGATTGAAATAGGAAAATTTCGATACGTGAATACTTGAGGTAAAATTCACGACTGATCTATGATGACCCAGAATTCTAATAGATCGCGTGTTATCTATAACAGCAACAATGAAGTACATATAATTTACAGTAGGACAGTAAAGGCCAGTAGCAGTGGTCGAATGCACACCAACACACACACACACTCACACACACAAAATCACCCATAGCTCCCACGTGGTATTTCTCTACACACTCGCAATCCGATTCAGCACTAAACGTCTCGACTCTTGACGAGTAATCGGGTTCTCTTTTTCTTGCTTCTCAATTTTAGAACTTTTCGTTTTCGCTAGTTGCTTCGATAGAAGGACAACTTCAGTTTTCACTCGTCGACGCGTCTCAATCCTCAACGTCTCCTCCCTCAGTATTTTTATGCTTTTCACACCCGTTCGAAATTTTATAATGTAAACGAAGTCGTCGTTGTAAAATAAACCATTAACAATAAAACCCTGGGACTGTATTGTTTGTACAATATATAGAAACCTCTTGCTTTGCTTTTCCTTCTTTTTTTTCCATTTAAAAGATCCGTGAATGTGTGTACACCGCAAGAATTAGGAAACGTTCCCTATTAATGCGTAATATTCTAAAATAAACAGAAGAACGGGAAAAACAATATGGCGGACAGACCGGGTCGTGAACAAACATACATACATGCATACTTACGTGCACGTAATACACACACCTACACACTCACACAGAGGAGAAAAGCGAGCGCTTAATACACTGTATATATTATTATCAGGCACGCCACGTCATTTGTAAATAAACAAACAAAACATAAAGCAATCAAAACATGTGTTCCTATTCTGTAAGCGAAAACTATGGTTATATTTGTTTGTTTTTATAACGTTGAGCCGGCTTGGATGGTGAGTAAGTGTTTCAGTGTGCTTGTAATAGTGTATACAAAACGTGTACGAAAAACGTAGGGTTTTAAACGTTTTCGTTATTTTTTCGTTCATTTTCTCTGTCAGGGTGTCTCTTTTCTACCAATACATTTTCAGGCAGTGAGCACAGTCTACGCAAGCTTATTCTTATTCTCTTCGTCTTTCTCATTCTGTCTTCCAAAATTTTAGTCTCTGTATACAGGATGTGCCGAGCACGAGCTTATTACAACCAAAATTGCTCTACTCGAAAGTAAATTGTCCAATTCTCGTTATTTCTATACTCTCCGTTCACTTCCCTGAAGAACTAATGATCTCTAATGATCTTAGAATCAGACTGCTGGCATTACATACTCCCATGCGAACTTTTTTCTCGGCGGTTTCGGGACTTGAATGTTTGTTGAAAAAAAACTGAATTTGAGGGGTTGAAAAACTGAGATTAATCTACCCTTACGATTTGAAAAGTAATGTGGTTCTATGGCGTCTGAGATACCTCTACAGATTTTGATTGCATCGATCTGTAAAGTATGGATACTTTGCTTGGTGTGGCAGTCCAGTGTTGTTAAATATGGTTTGTGGTATCAAGCTAACTCACTTATTCAGGGAAAGAAAAATATCACCGGCTTCAGTTCAAATTCTAAGTCCCAAAAATATGAACCCTTTTTTTCCCATTCGAATGATATTTAGGGGTTTGATAATGCTAAAGCCCCGTTCACAATGTACTTATATCTTCGACTTTTGCTTTTGCTTTTCCTAGGAGATGGTGTACAGCAAAAGACAAAGGCAAAAGCAACCCATTCGATTACATTGGTTCAACTAAATCCGTTAAAATTGCTCAACATTTCCGGAAATAGGCAAAAATCTTAAAATTTTGGTCATTTTTCTTAAATTTTAAAGAACACTTGAAAATCTTACGATTGAAAAATCTTGAGACTTGGTAGCACCGAGCTTTACCTACATTGTGAACGGAACTTTACTGCGACTGAAATAGTTTTTAATTGTTTAGTTTTATTTTTGGAATTTTTTCGATTAAACTTTTAGAGAGAGCATATCCTCAATAGTCCGAATTGACCAAACACTGAAAGTTAGTTTTCTTTTGTGACATGGACATGCCACATATGGCTCAGGTTATTCGCTCAAAATAAAATGAAACGATTAACCCATTAAACTTAACAGACTAACATACCAGCTCCATTCACAATCCCACTTCTTTTAAATTATTGTATTTGCCTGATTCGAAATCTCAAAAATAAGACGAGGACACCCTATATACGGTTTCAAGACTAAAATCGTAAAACGTACCCAAAACTGTGGGTATATTTTAAATAAATAAACTTTACATCGCTTACACTTCTCCATAGACGACCTTCCTTTCGGTTACCACCGCCGCGTACCCCCAATTTGTACCGAAAGGGGTTTCAATTCCATTTTCAAAGTGTTTACTTTTGACTAATGCTCCGTTCTCCTTACTCATCGTTCGTCGACAACCAAAAAATTTCCCTCCACCGCGCTGATAAATCACACACGTACGCACACTTACCAACTTTGCCCCTCCACTTTTTTCAGTCTACGCCACCGTCGAACAGAAAATCATGAAAATGAAATTCGTGAAACGGTTGCCATCGCTGACGAAGACGGTTGCAAATCGCCGGCGTGTTCATTTTCATATTCTCATTCGCAGTCGTCGATAAATTGTACATCGAATTTGCTTCTCTCGGTAATAAGTTATTAGGTGGAAGAGCAGCAGCAGCAGCTTTTTCCTTCAGTTATCTGTTTTTCGTTGTGATTTTTGCTGTCGTTGTTCGTTTTTTTTCTATTAGTGACAAAACTGTCACTTTTCTTTTTATTTTTCACGTTTCATCTTTATATTATTCAACTCAAACTTTGTAGTGATTCGTATCTTTTTTACGTTTTCGTGGTCACCTCGCGCGTTTTGTACCTGCGAAGTTTTATGCTGTTCGGTGAAAATTAGTGCGAACACCTGTTAGGGTCTTTGGAATTTGGTTTTTTGATTGATTTCATCGCACGATCGAAGAAGGTATGTATTGAATTTTTATTTATATCGAATTCTTCCGTTTTCGGGCGAAAAATTGAAGCGTAGTTGACGACCGGCATTTTTCTGACCGGCGTTTTCAAGCTTGCCATCTCGTGTTATCTATGTGTTCGGTACTTGGGCGCAATAGGAATGATTGAATTATAAAACTGAAGCTGTATTGATTCAATTTCAATCGATAAGACAGTAAAGTGGATACCTATTTTGTAATTTGTGATCGATTTGGTAAGACTTCGAATGTGTAAGTTGTTTTGTACATTCATATGTGTATGAGAGGATTGAGGATACCATTTCATTCTTATACAGATTCGTGAAGTAATATTATTTACTACTAAACTAAGTGGAGACTTATTCTTAGGGCAGTCACCAGTCGTAATTATTCTGCCATTTGTGTCCGTTCACACTACAATACAATTCATAGCTTCAACGTTCAAGTGAAAGTAAACTTCGACTTGAAAATCTTAATACTCGGTACTGGATCACCAACTCAACTTTTATTGATGGATAAAGCCATATTAATACTAGAAAGACCAGTTGGTGTCGTATTCGACGCCATTTGAATTTGGATGCGTCACTCCTGATGGGACCAGGGGGCGTCATATATGACATTCTTCCTTTACTGTCGAGTCGAATATGACGTCACCTGGACCTTTGAGTAATCGAGTGAACAAGGTTTTTCTAGTGCTAACATGCACTCAATATACCTGCTGACTTGAAGCTGTACATGCACAGTTGATTGAAATTGAATTGGTTTTTGAATTTTGATTTACTTTACGGTTGGATTGGTTACTTAATTTTTTTCATAGTATAATCACCGAAAGCAGGGTCATAGCCAGAGCAAAATCTTTGGGAGCTGGAGCAAATCAAATTCCTGTGGGGGATATCAAATGCATTAAAGGGCAATAGGGAACCCTCTCTCCCTTTCGAGCATCACCTCTCCTGGCTTCTACCTTGACCGAAGATGTTTAGAATTCAACTCGTTTCTTATTCAAATACGCTTGTGCCTCGCCAAGTGTAAAAGTATTGAGTGAGAAAGTATCTTGATATTTGAAAATCCCCTCGCTTCTGGTCAAGTATTTTATGATTAATGGCTATGACTACTTTATATCACTGCTTGTCACTTGAAAAGCCAATAAAATGACTATAGAAGTTGATGGTCTGACCGTAGAGCAAAGTTGTTTGCCTTCTAAGGAAATATTATTTCCTAGAATAACGAGACACAGGGAGTTTATTTTGTCCTAGATACGGCCCTGGCTAGTGATCAAAATGCATTCCTCAATTTATAATTCAAGAGAGATGCAAAATCAGAGGATTTCCTGAGTCTTTGCCCTTCTAAATAATTGAATTATAAATTCAAAAAATCGTTTTAGTAATCATAATAAATATTGTATTAATTAATGTCTAAAATAATTGTTTTTTCGAAAATGGGTACAAGCATGTAACAAATTATTCGAAAAATATAATGCTAGTCTATATATTTTCCAGTCAAGCTTTTATAGTTACTGAAAAAATGCAATCAATGTAGACCTCCGTGTAGAGTAGAGCTGATAAGAGGCTCTTATTTATGAACTTGAGTGTTTCTGTTTACTTTTGCTTTCAACCTTGTTACGCATAAATTAGAGCAGGTACGCATTCGTGACGTCACATGGTGCCAAAATAGTTCCTGTCAAACAATAACTTATTATCGACTTTTCTCAATGTATGAGGTGTTAACTGTCCAACTACTCAACTTATATGCATGTACTGTTAAAGGTGATTGAAATTATCACCCTTATGTTTATATATAATGTGTATTGGTCGTACGAAATTCGAAAATTGTTTTTCCTCTGGCAAAAATTTTCATTTATCGGAAATCTGCACTTCATGTTGTTGGAAAGAAATGCGTTGTTTTGTAAATTACATTTACTCGTATCATGACATTGTATAAAGAAAATTGACTTCAGAAAAGAAAAAGAAACATTCAAACTTGGAAATAGTAATTATTACGACACTGAACACAAACGAATGAAATAACGATTTATGATTTTTAATCTAATTGAATGATCATTAGGTATAATATTATGTCTACCTGTGTATATTTATTCAAGCTATATAGGATCATAAATTAAACTTTCACTTCAACTTCCACAAGGAATTATTGCAATTGATTTACTTATTAAATTTTTTTTCTTTTCATCACCGGCCTGAATCTTGACCTGCTATAAATCCCAGAAAGAATTTTCCGTTTTTCCATTGATATGACAATAAGTACGATAATTCCAAATTTTAAAAGAATTCAGTGATTCAACAAGGGTGCACCCCAGAGTTTAGACCCCCTAGAACTCTAAAATATAGTGCCTTAGAATTCACTTTTTTCGATTAAAAATTCTCAATTTTCTTTCTATATAGCGAACTCGAATTCAACCGTATGGAAAATGTGGGACTACCTCTTTGAAGATAGTCTGAATAAGCCACTGGGAGACACTGCAGTATGACTAACTATAATATTATTAGGATAGTCTGAATAAGCCACTGGGAGACACTGCAGTATGACTAACTATAATATTATTAGAACCAAGTCTTCTTAGATGAAGATAACATTTTCCAATGAATTAAATTTTTCTTGTTTCGCACTCTTTTTCTTTCAATTCTCTCTACCAAATTTTGAAATTCTTGTTTAAAATTGTTATAGAAGTTCTGAAGAATTTCTTATTCATATTATTTCATTTAATTAAATAATTAAATTAAATTTATTCAAACTAAGTGCAATTTTTATTTAATGAATGCGATGTTACATGGGTGCACCACTTTCGTCTTACTGTAGGAACCAGGGTGAAAAGACTGAAACAATTTATAGGGTTTTTTTTTTTTTTTTTCAATTCAGAAAAAGTGGATAGTTGAATAAATTATAATTGAATTGAAGGTGTAGTTTCTATCTTTAATATCATACGTGTATTTTGTTTTAAAAAAAAAGTAACATTTTGGAGCCATTATGAATTTCCAAAAAGCGTCTTAACTAGGTGCCTCTACCATATAATAATATGTTGTATGTATTTTGTAAAGTTGAAGCATATTTGTTTTAGTAATCTATATTTTGAAGGAATTTAATGTGAATCATGTCGATGAGACTTAATCTTAGCTTTCCTGTGCTTCGTGAAAGCCTGCAGCTAGGCTCAGAATTGAATTCTCAGTTACATTCAATTTCATGACTTGATCTTGATCCTTTTAAAATTTCGTCCACAGGCCTTGGCAATTAAATTGTACCGAAATCGCTTCCACGGTTCCATTTTAAAAAGATGTTTTTTAAATTCCCATTTCTTTCTTTTGAAAGTCAATTATTTTCTTTCTGAATTTTTTTTCCGGTGCAGCACGCGAGCAAAAATATTGTAAAATTTCTTAATTGAGTGGTTCCTGTCATAAAATTTTTTTTACTATATGGCTAGCGGAGGGGTGGCAGTGAGAGTAAAAGAGTTTCGCTGTGCGTAGTAACGTGTCAGAATTTTCTCTCGTCGTGTTAAAATAAATCCAAAATGAAAATTGGAAGAAAAAATTTTCAGAGTATTAAATTCCTATATTATACATGTCTCGTAGTCGAGAAAAATTCATTTCGGTGTTCACCAGTCCTTGAAAGGTCAAGTTTAACTGCACCAACTTTGTGGGTAAAATTCGTCGATCGAACGAATAAATTATTGTCTGAATTCAGTCATTAGTTTTTCCTTCATTTCTTCTTGCTTTTTTAACCTGCCATTTTTTTCGTTTTATCCTCCTTTGTGTAGGGAAAAATGTATCGATTAATTAATACACGTTTGCTCCTCCTGTCTTTCTTAGCAATATATAGGCACCTTGTATATTACAGGTACGTTTCTGTCTTATCATTTATTTCAGCTGTGGAAGAGGAGAGGGCTAAGAATATTATATTAGTTTAAAGCAAAGTAATCAGGCAGAATGGGGCAATTAAATTTATCGATAGCGACTTATTTTCGGATCGTTAGGTAATTTTTATCCACCCTATGTCTTATGAATCCGTTTAGACAAATCAGATAACACTTTGAGCTCGTTTATCAGTTCGGAACTATAAAAATTACGAGTGGTTATCGAATTACGACTAAGTCACGTAATGTAGTGATAATTTTTATTATAATCGAGTCTTATAGCCAAAATGAATGGAAAAGAAATTAATATATCTCTTCCAACAGATCAGGCATTCATCACTTCTTTGGTACGATGCAAAAAAGCAGAATGAGTTTTCAGAAAGATAAGTGGTAGGAGTAATATATCTAGGATATGTTTATTGAGGTAGAGGGGACTGTGAGAAGTATGAAGTATCAAAAAGCAGATTTTTATGTTTGATCTAATTCCATTGAGAAAGATCTTTTCGTTTTCACATGACATCAGAGGTGTTCCGAGGTGATATCTGTGTCGAGTGACTTGTCAGTAGCCAGTAGCCACTCGAAGGGGAAGAAGAATATTCTAAGGAAAAACAGACTGATACTTTTTTGGGTGGAGCGGGGGTAGGGGAGAGATTTTAAATATTCAGAAGGACTCGTCATGTGCATGAAGGCGATCAGAGCACCTCCGTATGACGTTATTTATAAGATGTTACTTGAAAAATAATTGAAAGCCTCTGAAAATATTAACATGTGTTTATACTTTTAGTAATACCGGTTTGAATTTTCACATTTTAAAAGTACCTATACAGGGTGTCCTTGTTTGATATGCCAAGCCAGCGCCACAGTGAATAGAACACATTGAAAAACGCACTAGCAGTTGGTCTGAAACAACGATGAGTAGGAACAGAAAATTGGTAATAGTTTGTGGGGGAGGGGAGGTAGAGGCCTCGTTTGGTTTCTATGTTTCATCGGTTTTATTTGACTGTACTTTTCTAGGATAAACGGCGAAATAAAATTGGGAAAAAAATCATACAAATTAAAATGCAGAGGAAAAAGGAAAAATACACGTTCGCGTAAACATTTAAGTCGCTTATACGTTCGTGCTGGCATATAAATCGTTCTTATCGGATGCCTTGAAGTAATAAATCAAAAAAAAAAAAAAAAAAGTGGAAAAAAAAACAAGTGTAATGTCGACAGGGTAATGAATACAGTAATAAGCTTATATACAATGTGTAATTCGTAAGCGCAAAATCGATGTCTCGTATATAGGAGACAAGTTGAATTTTAATAACTTTTTTCACTCACCGTGTGCATTTTCCTATTGAGAATGGGACAGGGTTCGAAGTTCGAATATTCAAGAGGGGGGTGAAAGTGTGACAGATTTTCAGATAAGGTTATGTTAGTCATCGTAAGAATTGATTCGTTTTCTTAATTTTTGACAGAAATTATTAAATTAATTCAAGCTTCGTACTGTGCTTGATTTGATAAATGGCTCCGTGGGAAGACAATTTTTAGCATCTAACAAATTACATTTATGCCAACTTTTGAAATGAAACGTTCATGTGGGATCCTCTGTGAATACCAAATTGTATCATTAATGACACTATTATATCATCGGTTATAAAAATTGGTAACTATCAAGAATACTAATTTGTCCTCATTCTCTAATTTATCAAGAATTTTTAATTTTCCATTTTACTAGCTCAAATCTGGACCCTCCTTCCTCCCTTTCTTCCAAATAATTCTTCAAAGCTGTTTAAGATGAGGTTTTTGAAGGCGCTTAGAAAATGACTAGAAATTCAAAACAGAAAAAAAGCTGAAGGGGGATTCAAGATCAACATAATCCAAATACTGAAACTGGTTCAGAACCGAGCATGCAAAATGAAAAATCGTGAATCTAATTTAGAAACGCATTAGTATACTATACCCGCCGTAAGGCTTAATATAAAATATAAGTAGAGGATTCTCAACTTTTTATGCGACTATAAATGAATTATAGCATTTGGGAGGCCCACCCTATAATTAAGTACTCAGAAACATAGCATCCTCACAGGGTTTGATAACTATCTGTGTAATGTGTATGTATTAAGCTTATGTATTGATGGCCAAAGTCATTTCTTTTGTGTGCAATAGTCTCAGGGCCGGCGACGCAAATTTTCTCGGTGTGGTGCAGATTTCTCGACCACACACCTCCCCCAAAAAAAAATTTTTTTTTGAAATTTACTATTAAAAAAAAAAATTGCGCTTTAAAATAAAAAATCTCAGAAATATTTATTTTTCACGCTCAACCTTTCATTTTTTTCTGGGGATTCTTTTGAAATCTGGTGTGGTGCATTTTGTACAGTGCACCACATATATCGCCGGCCATGAATAGTCTCTTACTAACAATTCGGATTTGGGTTCTTCTGCAGAGTTTGAGGAGTACAAAAATCGATGCATACCTGTCTTGAAAATGCTAGACCCGCCATAGGGTCTTAGTAGTGCAAAATGAGATTCGCAAGTGTTATATATTTGTTTTGGGTCTCACATGTGACAGAAATTCTGTATTATTTTATTTCGTCTAGAGAAACAGTCGCAATTGCGGTATTTACTTTCGGTTACTAAATCATTTTTATCGTTATGCGTTCTCTGTGTACAGAGTTGAATTTGGTGTTGATTTTTAAAAAAAATTCACTTATTTCAATAAACGATACTCGACACGTGGAAGCTAACGCAAAAATTCGCCAAGCAAAAATGCTTTTTATCTTCCCCAACAAACTGGGGCTGACAGTTTTGAAAATCGCAACTGAAGAAACTTTTTGCTTGTATTTCATAACTTTTTCTTGAACTATTGGTTGCAGTTTCATGAGGTATTTGCATACGTTGAAGGTCGAACGGGTTAATTTTACAGTAGATATTTTCACTAAGTGTACACAATTCCCTGCTGAGTGTATGTCATATTCATATATTTACCTTGTTTAAGAAAATGATAGTTTAGTTTTGTTTTAAGCATGGTTTTTATCTTTTTTTTTCTTTTTTTTTTTTGTTATCTGACCGCATAATGCAAATTTCATTTTGTAGCTAGCTAGCCACTGTTTTAAAAATACTCTCAGTTTGATTTTAGTCGTTAAAATGGTGTAATTTTGGTTGGAAAAAAGAAATTCAAGGATTCATTCTTACCTCGGTGAAAGGTTCCTATTGTTTTCATGGTATTTTTGGTTTGTAGTTTTGTCCTATTTGAATGTTGATATTGACAGTGGGAATTATTCTATTTCTTAGCCATTAAGGGTGAGTGCTCTCAAGAAAATTACATACAATGTAAATGAACGTGGCAAAGAGATTGTGTCTGTGTCAGATGTTGTAATTTTTGGATGTATTTCATTTAAATGTAGATTTAAAGGTTAGAGTGAAGCTTTAATTTTATCAGAAATCCCCATAGTTGTAAAACATTTGCAACTAACTTTGGGATTTGGGTGACAGAAAATATAGAACACACAAATACACAGATTGAAAAATATAGGTGCTAATATTAGTTTTTAGTTTCATAAATATTTTTATTTTATCAACTTTGAACAAATAAGTTTCCTATATGAGATTGTAGACATTCAATATAATGTCATCGTTAGGCTCAAGGGCACATCCTTAGCCAGGAAGGGACTGTGGAAGGCTGTGCCCTTCCTTTGACCAAGTTCAGTCCACCCTTCGGGTAAGTAAAACGAAAGTGAAGGGCCGCAAAGACTTACGAGAGGTACGAGGGGGAGATAGAAGCGTCCGGAGACCCTTAGTGAGCCTTCTTCCCCTAATGAACCTGCTCAGTTGATACATACGAGTGCATACCATAATTTAAAAGTCAATAATGACTATAAAATACGTACTGATGAATGCTGCCTTAAGGAACGAAGGAAGCAAAGCTCGTCCATAAATAAAGTGTTTAACAATTATAAGAAAGCATATGGGACTGCGAATGAGACTTTGTTGTATGGTACTCACTTAAAAAATGAATATTGGATGAGGATGAATTTATGGTATCTTCGTAAACTCTTGTTTTTGGCTTTCAACATTTTGATACATAAGCCTTGAAAACTGAATTGACATAGTCTGTTTCCGATTAATTAACATAATTATTATTATATCCGCTTCATCCTGCCTATTCTTCATGAATAATTCTTTATGTCCTTTCATTAAAGCATCATGTAGGTAATTTAGAAGAGTTTTTTTTTTTTTTTTTTTCATATTATAATATATTTTAGAATCAGAACTTGACACTCGTAAAGAAATCATTTAAAAAATTAGAACGTTGCATACTTAGTGAAGCTTCATGTAAATTTTGTGTGAAAGGGAAATACATTAAATTTTGGTATGCAGCGTTCTAATCCAAATCTTTCTTTGAAAGTGAATAATTCTCCAGGTAGTTCGCTGCATATTGAAATTTAGATTTTAGTGTGAGAATTATTTTCAGTATCGTCTTCATTTTCTTGTCTTCAAAAGTTATTGATAAGGAATTTTTTAAAACAGATACTGTTAGAGGGTTGAGATTTTCAAATGAATTTAAATTTTTAGATGGCAGAGAGTGGGGCTAACTGTACAATTGAGTGGTTGACAAAAGGTTTTTATTTCTGTTGTAATCAAACCTGGATAACTCGAAGTGCAAGTTCCAAGAAAATAATTCAAGTTGTAGAAGCTCTCCACTTGAAGAAGTTTGTGTCATGAGGGCTTATTTTATTTGAGTAGGTATAAGGGTTGAAAGAAAAAAAAAAAAACGTTCTATTAAGTGAAGTTTGAGTTATGGGAGCTTCAGATCGAGGTAATTTCTTACGTATGGCTTTTAGTAATGAAAAGAAAAATGAAAAACTCTTTCAAGAGGTGTATTGGCTAAATCCAAGCTATTTTTCTTTTCGTTTTAATCACAGACTGGCTGGAAAGTTTATAAATCTGCCTCGAATTTGAAATTTTTTCCATCATTATTTCATGAAAAGAGAGGAGGCCTGTTTCTATTCCTCGAATTTTTTTCATAATGATATTCTTCAAAGTGATCAGTGCGTAGAGAATTAGTTGGTTGGGTAAATTAATTCTGCGCGTCAGGATGTCAAAATGAATTCAAAATTTAATATTCCTGTCCTTGAGTGCGAGTTTGTTGATGAATTACGGAACACGACACTAAATTTATGCGGTATAATAAGAATTTTCACAAGATTACCATTAAAATCTGCTTGTTAAACCAAAAAGAAAAATTCAGAAAATTGCGAGAATAATATTGTCGCCTTCTTGAAAAGTGAATGCAACTTGCGATACATGACAAACGTTTATTATTTTTGATTTTATTGGGTACTTTCGTCGTTCATTTCTTGTAATTTCGATTTTTAAAATTTTTCATCATCTATTCATTAAATAATTTAGTTCGAATTATTGATAACCTTTTAACATTTGATAAAAATTTAACAGATACTGTAGTTAAATATTATGAATTTTTTCGAAATCTTTTATTTAATTTGTAGTTACTAGTCCCTTTTGATCAGAATAATGTGTTCGAAGCTCAAGTTTTTATTTTCATTCTATCAACCAGAGCTTTTTTTTTTTTTACAAAAATTTATGAAGATGCTTGTAATCTGCTTGAATTATTATAAATTTTGTGTAGTATAACGTGCTTTTGTAAAATGACGGAGCTATAAAATGTTTGAGAGTTGGGATGAAGTAATAATTGAACTTTTATCTTAATTTATTTAAATTTTATAAAAATCTGTGATCACCACGTGGAAGACTTACAAGTTGCTACTTCTATAAATTATTAACGAATCAATAGTATCTTCGAAAATTGTCCTTGATTGACTCTATCTCAGTTATTATTAGAATGCTTGAAAAAGTGTTCGTTTTAAATAAAGGTTGCAGAGAGCATTAATATCTAAATTAAAATTAGATATTTTTCTCTTTTTATTTATTTTTTTATTTTTAAAAATTTTTTAAAATTATTTTTTTATTTTTTTTAAAACGGATATTTCGAAATAATTAGAGGAAAATTTATTGTGACATTTTTTTGCTTACAACTTCGATCTCGGAAGAAAATACCTATAAATACGACACCAGTTTAATTTCGGCGTTGACTTTGTAAACTATGCAAAAGCCAACACATACGAAAGTTGACTTAGAATTTCATTTTTGTGGAACAAACGTGAGATTTTCCTTAAATATTTGAATGTAAAAAGAAGTGAAAAGTAAAACAAAGTAGAAAATTGTAATTCCTATCAAATGGTCCAAAGTCCATTTATAAATTTTTTTTTTCTAATGAAAATTACTCTCCCTGTGGTGATACTCTGAAAATCCTTTTCCCTTCGTCTTCCCCCCCCCCCAAAAAAATTGGGCGATGGAAAATTTCATTATTATGTATTTTTGATTAAAAATATTTTAATGGCTCTTCTACCACTGTTCTTATATATGATTGTTGAAGTGTTTTGCAAACACCAGTTTTTATTTTTCATCATTTTTTTTATTTTTTTGTTTCTCTTCAAATTTTGGTATAAGTAATCAACAAAAAGGAAATTTCATGGTCGAGAAACTTGAACGAAAAATAAACTTATACAGCTGAATTTTTTTACCCTAATTCTATTCCTCAACGTGACGTTTCAGTACTAATAAACCCTTCTGATAAAGTAAAGCATATCCGCCCACGCGGTTTGTTTTTTAGCTTCAAAAAGTTCACATAATTTTTTAAAAATAAGATGGTGGAAATAATTTTTCATGTTTATGAGAGGTTGAATTATATTTCTGAAACTATTGGTCACTATAATTCGAGCTGAAATGTTTCACTAGACGTTGTTAAAAATAGTTGCTTGTAATTTTTAACAAATTATATGAAGGATTACCTTTCAGTCGTGGTTGAAAAAGTTGAAATTTGATTTTAGTAGTTTTAGTCCAGATTTGACAAATTTTCAGATGAATATTAAAGAAATGACATGACGTATTGTTACTTCTTGGACAGTGATGTTCAATGTAAAGATGCTGACCTACTGAGAATGTAAAAAATTTCAATTGAACGAGTTCAAAAGCTTTCGAGAAATTTAGTCGAGTTCTGTGAAAAATGAGTTCGAAGTTTTATATTTTGCTAACTACGATAAATACGAGTATAATAATTGTACAGTATTTCATTTTGAAATGAAATTTAGTTAAAAATCAAAGTTCTTGTTTATAAAATGGTGTTATTTGTTTATTACTATGTACCTTCTTGTTTTAAATGTAGAATTGTAAATGCCCAAAACACATGACTGAATCACTCGATTAGAAATAGTGTTGAGATTTGTGAATGCATAAAGTTCTTATGGTCCTTTTCTTTCACTTCGGTAAAATATTTTTATTTGAGATCATTTTCATGAGGGGTTGGGTGAAATATTTCTATTTTATGCCAAAGTTGTAAGTTTATTTGACTCTTTTCGGTGTAAAACCATCTGAAATTCTTTTTCAAAGGGTCTGAAAGTCAGAAATAGTGAAATAAATTCCCTGTTTATAGAAAATGTTGAAAAGGTAGTAGACCTGAAATTTAACATTTCGATATTATAGAAAAAGGATGTTTTAAAACGAGTTAGCGGATAATTAGTCATAGCATCCAGAAAATTAACAAAATGTCATTCTGTCAGTGAATTACATGTCAAAAATATTGCATATCTACAACTATTTGCGTTTCGGTTTTTATTCGAAAGGCAATATTACATTCCTGAAATTTTGTAGTCAATTGCTGAAGGACTCACCACGAGCGAATTTAATCTGGGTGGAGGAGGTCTAGCGACTTCAAAAATTAAATCGATCACCGAGTGCAAGTTGAATTTTTTATGAGGGGATGAAGAGAGGCTGAAGAAATCCTATAAATATCCATAAGATTCAAAGTCTCGCTGGATTACGATGAAGTCTGCTATCTGCTAAAAACCTGTTACTCGATTTGGCTGTACATATTATATTATTTTTCTAATTTTCATTTTTAGAAAAAATAATTACTATTTTCTACTATTACCACTTTTCTTGGCCAAGGCACCAGAAAGGAATCAGAAAGTTGGAAAATTATTAGATAATGAATGGAATTTAATTCGACAATCCAAACCCAATCGTTGTAATTTTTGCCTCACATTTAGGTATTTATTGTCATTTTGAAACATACGTATGTCAGCTGTGAGAAAAAAATTAGAAAAAAATAATGCTCAACGTGACCCAATTATAACATTGAAATACATATTCCTGAGTTTGTCCCCTTTCCCCGTCACTTGTCTCTACCCCCTTGATATATTCATTGTTTGCTTATAAATGATTCATAAGATAATGCAATTATATACAACATAGAGAATGGAAGAAAATGGAAAAAAAAAAACAAATAAATTACATCAACCGTTTGCCTTCTGTAAACATGCTGTTTTTTTTTTGTTTTTTTTATAATGTATCCTATCGTAATTCTTTTTATTGGCGAATGTTTAAACAAACAAGTATTTTTTTCTTTTCCTTCGAAGTCGAAAAAGTAAACAAAAATGGCTGTTCGAGAGTAGAGTATATTAAAATTTCGTATTTATGCAGGGATGGATTATACGGACGGGTGGTGTTGGGGAAAAGCAGCTAAAAATTTACGATTGCCGAAGATTTTTCTGTAACAGATATTTAAATCAATTTCGAATGTTTGTGATTATTTTTTTAGGCTTTTTTGTAACTATAGGGTTGGATTTTCGAAACATATTACAGAGATAATCCAGTCCGCGTTTGTATACGTGCAATAAAGTATAAGCACTTGATGAAGTATGTAACTATGTACTCGATTGCCAGTAATAAATAGGATTGCATTTTTACTGTTGGAATTTGGAAGAAAAAATAAAACACGAATACAACAAAAATAACTACAAATAACTACAAATAAAATTAATTATTGACAGTTCGGTTTCTACTCATGTATTTTGATGGTTACAAAGTGTCTGTATTTTGCTTGCAAACATGAAGAAATGAAAACGCATGAATCACTGGATTTATCTAATTTATGCTCACAATGAGTTGGAAATTTCTATAGGAGTGCCCAAGTGTTTGTCTTATATATTATTTTATAATTGTCACTGTCGAAAAAATAATACTCAGAATTTAATCTCGTCGATTATTATAGCTGAGCAAAGTTATATCGAGTGTTTGTGCAAAACAATGTAGGGCAGATTGTATATGGGCTTTGATAGTGAGAGATTAATGTGTCTGTTTGATAAGAGCCGTATATGTGCATCGAAAAACAAAACAAAACAAAAAAAACAACCTAATCCATTTTGATAAGAGGTACTTCAAAATGACTATAGGCTATTTTCGGTTATGATTTAAAAATACTTGAACATGCACATAACCAAAGTCTTTGCTCTTGAAAGACTTCGGTCTTCTTCTATTCTATCGAAGAAGAAACTATATTATGAATTCAATTTTCAGTCCTTCGTGCGTTTGTATGTTTTTCTTGCACGAGTACTTAGATCAATATGTATGGAAGTAATTAAAGTATGATGCCTATAAATTGGTTATGGAGTTATTAATTTATAGTATAGGAGTTTCTTTGGTTACTTTCCGTGGCTAAAAATAATTTTTTTTAAAAACACATTCTCGAAGGAATTATATATTATCTGCCTTGTCTTACTGTACCTATTGTTGAATGTTCGGAAAAATATTTATTTAACACCAAAATATGTAGAATCATTCTTGTGAGAAAAATCAATATTTTACTATTTCTGTTATTTTGTTGTTCTGTAATTATAGATAAGAACATGTCATCAGTGTGAACAATTTATAATTTCCTCTGCTACTTTTTTGCCTCTTTAGGCAATATTTGATAATTCATATCGAGTTGTGCTTTGACCTTTGTGACAAATTAATAATTATTTTGGATGTACGAGTAGCTACTAGAATAAGTGGACAATCCATAGTAGCAGCAACGTTACCAACCCCAAATTGTTAAAAAGCCCTGTTTCGAGCCAAAGTGAAGTCTCTGAAACCAGTTTTTTTTTGTTGAAAATTTGAATATAAAAAAAGCTTGAGGCCTGTAAAATTTTGATTGGTAAAATTTTGAAACTACTGGAAATACCCATAATAATAATGTCGTATCTTATTTGAAAATTGAGAAAATATCCAGCACAAAAACAAAAAAAAAAAACCACCCTGAACTCTCTAAAATTCCCAAAAATCCTTGCTTTCAGGGAATAATCCTTGTAGTTGGCATCTCTGTTTAGCAGGTTTTGGATATTTGCCTGTAGTTTCCCTGCGGTAGGTAGGTACATTATGGAGAACGTTAAATGAAAGTGCTTACTGGAAATTATTTTGTTGTTGTTGGATAAACATGCAATAATTCTCCATATAGTCTTCTAATGATTATGATTAATAATGCTACTCTGACTTTTTGAGTTCAGGTACATCACCTATTGGATGTCATTCATATTGCGTAGGTACCTTGATAATAATTATGATGGATTTTTTACTCGTATACACACGAGTGCTTTTTATCGTCTATTAATTTATTCGCTCATTATTCTGTATAGTCTGGCTTTTGTTAATTGTTTCTCTAATCTGTTTACCAGGATCGTTTTATAAAGTTTTTTTTTTTTAGAAGATTAGATCGAATTTGTTTGTCTCTTTCGTCAGCTATGGTGTTTATACAATGTAACGGGTTGAGAGATTTTTGTTTTGGTCTACGAGTACTCCTTACAAGTTGCTCTCTTATCTGTGAGCTATTTAGGTATTAATTTTTCAAGCACGTTCGATTTTATTTTTCTTCTCACTTTATATGCGTACACAAACAACGTCCATCGAAGGCAAAATAGAAAAATATCAATGAGTAAAAATGTTGCTTTTTTTGCATCCAAAACTATTCGAATATTGTGAAATGGAGAATATATGGTGTTTTGCTGTCTCAAGGCTTTTTGGGGGAAAAAAGTATTTTTGTTTTTGCTGATATAGGCGATGAAGGAGACATCATAACAAAGTAATTTTACAGCTGTTGGCTGTACAGTCAACAACGAGCCTATATTATTTTGAATTTACTATTCTACAAGTTGAACAGGCTGCATGATTTTCGGTATTTCTGGTTTCTGGAAAACTACAAAGGATGTTGTTTTTTTGGGCAATCTCCAAAGCCAGAGTGTAATATTTTCAGAATAATGTCCTCATTTTTGTATCTTCTTCATAAGTAACCTCTGTTGGAACTCGGTTGGTGGGTTGTTTATTTCTTTGTACTTTTTATGGTGTTTTCAAGCTACCCAGCGTATTATTTATTTTATAATATAAGTGCAACGCTCTTGAAAATTCTAGTAATGAAACCAGTTTTAATCATAAAAAAAGTTGTGATTTTAACAGTCCCCATAAAATGTTGAAAATAATAATGAAAAGATTCATGAGTTTTTAGCTCTTCTATTAAGAATCAAGCCTTAGCTCAAAGTTCATGGAAGGTGAAGAAAGTTGGCTAGCTTGGTCAAGAGATCCCATGAGATAAGGAACTAAGCCCACTTTTTTTTTGGATTACTTCGGCCAAATAGAGAAAAAGCAAAACCCTTAACATCTGTGGGCCAATTTGGCATGCGTGCATTGCTCTAAGCTCAACCACCATTGACGTCACTCCCTCCAAAGTTTTGTATAAAAATTTGTGATTGTAGAAATCCTACGATTTGAACGTTTTCTGGTACTTATTCGTTTGTTATAAATATCAAATTCTTCGTACCTATCGATAGTTTTCTTTTTCTACTTTCTATATCTATGCGTTCAGAAGAAAACTATAATTACCTAATATGTTGCCAATTCCTAGAGGTCATCTACATTATCTGTTACAAATGAAAAAACATTATTATTTCGGTTGACTATCTTGACTATTCTTAGTATTAGTTTTTAGTTTCTCTTAATTTTGAAATGTGTTGAAATTTTCAACAAATTTTCCTTTCTATTTTGAATATGAAACATGTAGACACGGGTGTTCAGCTTTTTTTTTCTCTTATGCATTGGATATTTGTCGTTGATAAGATAAACAGCAAATAGGTACTTATTCTTAGAGGGTTTAAAATATTATTTAATAATATTTTTCTGTACCGAGAAGAAAATGGTTTACCATTTTTCTCGTATACATATATGTCTGTCTTTTTTTTTTTTTTCGATAATAAAAAAAGAATTCTTTTCACAATAGATTGTGAATACTGTATTACGTGATCATTTTATAGTAACTATTTATTTTATCTTTTATTTATTAGCGTATTTATTTGTCAGACCCGTATCTGTGGTGCTAATCTTATTCGTAAGTACTATTTTTTGCTTCATGTTTTATGTGTGTCAGTTTTTATGCAATGAAATTAACTTATTTATTTATGGTTTTTTTGCCACTTCGTGTTTACTACTGAAATTCGTTATGTTTGAATATTCGCGCGAGGTTTTAGGAAGACTTAGATATTTTTCAAATTTGGTACCTGTAAAATTATATTCTTCGATTTAAGGAAATGAAAAGAAAAGAGATAGACGAATGCTCGAAATGGTACCGTTTTATATTTATCTATAGTTTTTATATTAATGTGAAAATGATGAACGTGAAACTAATGGTTGGCTCTTTGGAAATTTCAAATAAAATTAGTATCTACTTGCAAAATGTTCTCAAATTTCCAATTGTATGAGTTACTTTTTTGCATTGCTGACTTTTGAGTGTGAAAAAGTTATCCGTCGAACGGGGTGACTTTACATTCAAGGGGCGACTTTTACCCACTTCGTTTTAGCCCAATAAATAAATTGCCTGGCAAAAATTACAACCAAAATACGATTTGTATCGAATCAGGTAGAAGGAGGAAAATAAAAAAAAGATCGCCGCCCCTACCTCACTTCACCCAGTTACAGAATAAGAAAATAAAGCGGTAATATGGTTTTTTCCTTTTTTCTTATTCGTCTTTTTTTTTAACCACAGACACTCAAAATATTCAGTTCGGTTTCACACGGTTGAAGTTGGTACTCGACTAGTTACTTTTCAATCATATGTCTGAGTACAAACATCCTCAAATTTTGCCTCCCCACCCATCAATAACCCGTCAGTAACAAATTGATGGGTAAAGTCGCCCCATTGAGGGGTGACTTTACACAAATTTTTTGAAAAATCATAAAAAATAGAAGGAAGGCTGCAAACTCAAACTTTTTTTTACAATTGTGTTGAGAAATGTTAGACCTAAATTTTAAAGCCAAATTCACTTCAATAGCTTCGAAATTGGACGAGTTATTAAAGGACAAAGTTGAAAAACATTAAAAAAGTGTGTAAAGTCGCCCCATTCGACGGTAGTCAGTCAGTGCAGCCTCAGCCAAGATTAAAAAAAAAAGCTCTATTATTATTTTAGAAAAAAGGCTTGTTTTTGTTTGTTTGATTTTTTTTTTTTTTACTTCTGGATATTGATTGAAAATAATTTAATTCTTTCGTCGATGAAAGCTTTTCAGAATTCTTTAAAATTACCTATTATCAGAAGCAAATTTAATGCGAAGGTGGATAGTTGGGGCTTGGAAGACCCTGCATTCTACCTTGAAAAAAATATAATTGATTTAAACCTCATGAACTATACTCAACTATTATGATGAACTATAGGTAATTATTGTCCGTAAGTTAGCTATAATTTGTAGTTTGGAAATTGAAAGAAGTTAATGCTCGTCATGGGCCTAAAAAAAATGAGGTTATATCAAACCGTTCTAATTTTGCATTCAGGTATTGGAATTAGTTTATATCGAGTTTGTCTCTTCGTGAGGTGAAGTCTCTTATACGATCATTTGTGATTCCTTGAAAGCGAATACATTGTTTCTGCAGCTCGTGAATAATTCTAAGTAATTTTCACTTTTCTTTGGGTTAATAAACTGATAATTATTGTGACGAGAAAACGGAAATCTACGAAGGCATGTTCATATGTATTCATTTGTTTGGCATAATAATTAGATCGATGTTTACACGTAGATGCGAGAACTTTGTAAAAATAATATTATTTCCGGAAGATGTTTGTTTGTTTTGATACACTTCTGAAGGACGTTTTTGACGACTCGGAATGGTTCAACATCTTTCACGAGGTAAAAAATAAAATGACTTTTGATTTTCGAAAAAATTTATGAAAATTTTCAAAATTTTTTTTACCGCGTCAATCATTCAACTTGTTTTCGAGTAAACTTTCATACATTATCGTTTGAGTGCGTGTGTGTATGTGTAGTGTAGCTATTTCAAACAGATTATGTACAGAGTAACATTGACCTGTAATAACCCAGTCATAAGTTCGGACTTTTAGTATCCATAGCACTATCTGGTGCTCAAATTTTCATTTATTTATGGCCGTGTTTGAATATGAATTAGATTGACTAGGTATTCAAGTTGAAAAAGACCTTGTCACGTCTTCAAAAACAGTTCCATCATGTGCAAAGTATTTTTTTTTGGCTGATAAAATCTATGATTAGAAGTATTAGTCGCGTTATTTCTATGAAAAATTAGCAAGTATCATTCAAAAAATACACATATCTGTGAAAATACGAAGAATAATATTTGGGCTTGAATGATGGGGGGGAGTGCTCTGAGACTATGTTTTTGATGAGTAACTCTCAGGGAGAAGGGCAATGAAAATTTTTCTAAAAAAAAAGTCGAAACAATAGACTCATTTTTGATTTTTTCTTTGGGTGGGGGGGATTCCTCTGCGAGTGAGATATTTTAAAATATGCGGTGGGGGCTAGGAAGTAAATAAAGGAGTCAGAGTAACTCTGGAGAGGGTTTGAACGAATATTATCGCAAAGGCCAGCTTAGCTGATTTTACACGTTTTTTTAATTCCTGTTGAACTTGATCGAGAATTTGCCATTTTAGAAATTGTACAGACGAAAGAAAAAGTCTCAACACTTAACAAATTTTCAATACTCAACCTTGAAATTTTATGCAAACGGTGATATAAGAGTATAAGAAAAGAATAAGTTCATTTTTTCAAATTTTAGAGTAGAGCAAAAAACACTTTGATGCTACATAGCCTTTTTATGTCGCACCTCAACTTTGGAGTCCATTTTCTCAGTGATAGTTGCATTTTGGGACATCATATTTTTATTTTAGGACTTCGTGTGTATTAAATCTTGAAAAAATCTCAATTTTTGAAAAAAGTGGATTTACCCCCTTTTTTTACATATTTGCTCATGTGCAGTAAGGCATTTTTTCGAGTATTTTTACGAAATTTCAAGGTATTTATCTGGCAACACTGCTGTGTAGTGCTCTGCACCTTGCACTTTTTGCATTGTTCATAATTCCAGTAAGGCTTTTTTTTCGAGCATTTTTACAAAAATTTTAAAGTATTTATCTGGCAACACTGCTGCGTGGTGCTCTGCACCTTGCAGCGTCCTCTACGAAGTGCTCGAGCGTATAAGCACTATAAAAGTTGGCACCATTATTAGGTTTGGCAACAATGTTGCCAAATCCTATTAAAATCACTTTATTTTTTTTCTCGTTTAAATACAAATTTAGCATGGTGTAGACAGAGATAGAAAATGAAGTTTGGTTCTTTTATCCTTGTTATTGGTTTCAGAGTACTAGTTTCATTTCATTTTTAAATATCTACAGCATTTTTACCTTATTATTTTTTTTTAATTACAGCATTTTTTTTTAAATACAGCATTACCTGGGTGTAAAAAATAAAAATTTTCATTTTTCTGAAAGATCGAGTTGTATTGCAAATTGGTTGTATGTATGATTATAGGTATGATGTGATGTTTGTTGAATTTCTTTTTATTTTTATTTATCAAATTTGTTTTACTTTTTATCCTAAATTTTTTTTGCATTAATATGTTGCATATCATCACATTCATGAATACGTAAGGTATTTTTGCTCTTTTTCGCAGATACTTATCTAGATTTTTATTTTTTTTCCATCGAATATTTCATTATTTTTGAGTTTTGACACTTTTTCTCTGACTTTTTGATGTCTGGGCTTTTTCCTCCTTTTATTTTGCTTTGTTGATTTTTTTTTTTTCTCTTATCATTTTATCTTTTCCTTTGCCGTTTGCCAAACCTCTTGCAACTTTTTCAAGTTTCTTGTTTTGGAATACTGACTTGAGGTGGCTTCTTAGTGGCGAAGTTATGGATCTGTTCGAGAAGGAGTTAAAATTACAGTAGTTGACTTTCAAGTCTGGCTCTTTTCTAGGCCCCAGGCCGTTCTGAATGCTAATCTTGATCTTAAATTATATTTCTCGGTCGAATATGACATTTTTATTGTCAAATCTGCTTGCTCTCTCGACACTGAAAACATGAAAAATTGAATCTACGCAGATGTCTACGCATACACTTATAATGTAAACACCCTAAAACAATAAACGGTATATAGAATACCATACATACGGTTCTCTGACGCAGTCGGTAGGTAACTATGAAAATCAATTATTCATTCCTCAATGGTGCTACGGTATATTGCTTAGGGAAGAGAGGAAAAAATTGAAAATTATTATTATTACAAAGCTAAACGTGGATGGTCGTTTTGTTGTTTTGTTTACAGACACTGATACATCCACCGTGTTTGTCACACAACTTGAGAATTTTTTTGTTTTTAATATACCTTCGTTTAAGGTGTATATATGTGTATGTACATATTTTTTTGAAAAACAACTTGTACCTACCAAAATCGATCAAAAATTTGTCGAGAATAAATTATCTTTGAAAAAAGAAACGAAAAAACACATTTTATTGATCTCTTCTATCATTAACACACTTTTCTGTAACTCTTTGCTGCCTCTATTATAGAGACTAATAAAAAAAAAATTTATAATCATAAAAAAAAAACAACAACAACTGCATGCTAATAAAAATAATGTATTCTACCGACGATAGATGTAAAGTGTTTTGAAACATAAACAACTTTTGTATTCTGTTTTTTCATTTCTGACATTATCTTCCTCTGTCTGTCTTTGTCCGATTCACTCACACTGGGTGGTACTCTGTCGCATTGACGATTATTATTGTTATTATTATTATTTAGACTAAAGTTATTTTACTGTTTACCAAATTTTTTGGTAGGATTCGTGTCTTCGGTGTGTTGTGCATCGAATTGGTGGTTGCTTTTTGGTGGCTGTCGGTGATGTGTGAAGGAAACAACGAAATGAGCTGATGCTGGTACAGAAGAATGTTGATTAAGAGCAAAGGTTTTTTCAGTTCTGGGAGGGCATAGCCCCTTCTGTCGGCCCCAACGTCCCGCCTGTGGATTGATGAGTCAGTGACTGCGTAATTGAAAAACTAACCCCTCACACATAAAAATGAAGAAAGAAAAAGCCTACCCAAAAATAATTGAAAGCATGAATTAGAGATAAAAAAAAAAGCCACTTATTGAAAACAAAACGATAAAAATAACCGAATAATAAAAGAACACAGATTTAAAAAAAAAACATGAATAACAATGGGAAAAAAAAAGAAAAAAAAGTGAAAAGTAAAATAAAAATTGAAAATTGAAAAACAAAAAATTTTTAACGAAAAGTGAAGAAACCGAAAATCTAAAAATGAAAAACGAAAATAACAAAATAATAGTAATGGAAACAAAATTTTTTTTTCAAGTAGAAAAACAGATGAAAAATATAAGAACGTTTATTATTTTCTTCATTTTTTTTGGCTGTGTACCCATATAATTTTTTGTTTGTTTTTTCGTTGTATTTTTAGGTATTTTCATTGAGAAATTTTCATAGTTATGATTCATTAAGGTATAACTTACTGAAATATTTATAATGCTTGAATATTTTTACTCATTCTTATTTATATGGGGTTAAATTATTATTAATTTCTAATGTACTTGGAGAAGTTTTTTAATATTACTGTGAAGACATTATAAAACTTTGCATGTTAGATGATTTATGGAAGGTTGGGATTAAATAAAAGATTATAAAAAAATGGTCATCCACGAGCATATTTTTTGTAGATACCTCTAACCCCAGTCACAAGTTGTTACTATTTGCTTAGCTCTTCTCTTTAAATCTGGATTCTTCCAGTGGCGTCGTAAGGTAGTATTTTTTGGGTGTTCAACTCTGAGGTTCAACTCCAAAAATCAAACCCTTTTTTCCTCCTCTCCCCCCCCATCAAGTAAAAAGAGTGATAAAAATTGGGGAAAAAATAGAAAATACAAAACTGAAAAGGAAAGAGGATCTTCAGCTGTTAACAAAAATTTTGAAGGAAGGAGAAAAAGAAGAAACGCAAGAATACAAGTGCCTTCTCATTTCTTAGTTTTTTAGAATTTTTTTTTTTTTTAATTTGGTTGGGTGTGCAGTGAACACCTTGCATACCCAGAGCAGACGCCACTGGATTCTTCAGATTCTCTTATCTAGTAGATAACGATAGCTAGACCAGCGTGTACATGTATGCCATTAGCCAAATTTGAACGACAGTCCAAAAACCGTTCACGGGTCTTGTCCGCCTCTTCAGCTCGACTTAAAGCTGTCTGGTATCTAATTAACTTTTGGAGTGCCGTACTTAGTATATTTTTATCTTATCTGCGAACTCGTCGATTGTTTAAACGCTCGTCTTCCCTCTAAAAATTTATAACTCTTTTACTCGATAACAGTTTCGGTTCGGTGTATTTAAAAATAATATTACAATGTCTCTTGTGCGAGCTGGCAGTATACTCCATATAGTATAATCATATGTCTAAAATATGTAAAGTGTTGAAAATTGTCAAGTTCGACGCGATAATATCATCATCGATGTCAATTATATGTTTTGCTTTGTATTGCAGAGATGATGTGGTGACGTGCGCAAAATAAAAAGAACCCAGAGGACCTGCCGAAGTGGTGTGAGAATAGCGGACGATGCATTCCTGCCGAAAACACTGTAATCCTGAGCAGTGCGCAGTCATGGAGAGAGGACTGCAACCAGTGCTATCACTGAACGGTGCCAGTGATCTCAACATGAACGATCTGGCCAGGGTGGCCATGTTACCTACGTCGCAGGAGTTGGCAGCCCTGTCATTAGCCCAGCTACCCTTATTGTACCAGCAGCATTACCAACTACTGCAGCTCTTCAGAGAGACGCCATATTTGCAGCAGGGCATGAATCTGCACCAAGTCAAACGTAAATATCAAAATGTAAGTACAGCTAAATGTGACTCTGTATCAATTTGCGACGTGTTTCAATACCGACGATTGGATTACTATGTCGACATGACAGACAGAGACTGAAAAGTTTTTTTTCTCTTCGTAAGATTTTTACTTTTTCAATGGTTTGTCAGATTATTAAATTCTTTGTGTATGCATGGAATCTTCCTTCTCGCATTCCCCCCTTTTACACGTTATACCTTTGTGCAAGGTTGGAGCAAGGAGTGTCATATCTTCTAATGGAGTTTTAACCGAAAATTTCATTTGGAAAAAGGACCATTTGGGCAAAATAACAAATATGAAAACCTTCTCATTTTATTCTTCTTCATTTTCTGTTCCGCACTATGCCTATTGTATAGATAACTTAATTGAATGGACTGAGTAAGAGGGTAAAAGGAACACGATCTAATTTCTAAGAGCCAAAGAGTCCTTTTACTGAAAATATTTTTTTTTTTGTGTATATTATAGCTAAAAAAAGTACGAGTACTTACCTATACTAGTTAGAAAAACTCATCTCAGTCAAGTACTATTTACAAATAAATTTCATCGAATTACTTTTCATTGATACTAATAATATAAATTTTTCAAAACTTGGATAAATGACACTTTTTTGCTCCCCTGTTTATCGATATTAGATTCTAGTGGCTTTGTTTCTTGCCAAATCAGTGGACGAATGAATATTCATTTTGTGTGACTTAGCAGGGTTTGGACTTGATTCTTTTTCAACTTCCTTTCTTTTGGGTTTGAATGCCCTGACAAAAACCGAGTATTTCTTCACTTGCTTTTCAAATTTTCATTTTCCTACAATTTTGAGTTTGGAAAATCTTAGTAGAAGTACACCACTTAAGTAGGAACAAAAGTGCATTATAACAATCCCCATCTCCACTATCGCCAACAATGTTGATCTGAACAATAATCTAGTCGTTAATTCATGTTTTATTTCTGCTTTTTTTCCAGAATTTATTGAGCTTTCAAAACAGTGAACCGTCGAATACGCGTTCTGAAAAACCGCCATATTCGTACATAGCGTTAATAGCCATGGCAATATCGTCGTCGCCCAATCAGAAACTCACATTAAGCGACATTTATAAATACATATCGGATAAATTTCCTTATTACAGACAGAATAGACAAGGCTGGCAGAATTCCATAAGGCATAATTTAAGCCTAAACGACTGTTTTATTAAGGTAATTTTGTTGTTTTTGTTGTTTCTACCCTTCCGTCTTTTTCACAGAAACATCGTATATCGGTTATATAAAATTGTAATCACGCCCCCCCTCCCAGCCCTTTCCTTTTTGAATGTTGTCATCAGCAAATAAATGCTGAAGCAATTTTATTGACTGAAAAAATGAAAAAAAAAAAAAAGAGGGAATAAGTCCATAATTATATGACTGTAATCAAGAAAATGCTCTCTTCGTGTTGTGCACAAATTTCTCAATATTTATACGTAAATGTTGGGATTTTTATTGGCTGTGTGGAGAGAAAAACAAGACGAGCTGAAATTTATGAAGTATGTTAGAGAGAGAAATAAAAAAATAATAACCGAGAGTAGGAAAAAAAAAAAAAAAAACTTTGTAACTGCCGAATAAATTCCATTCGGAAGTCACGAGACATTAAAATTTAATTGTTTCGCAAAGTTCCACCTCTGCCCCCCGCCGTCCGTTATCGACAATAAAAATGTTTACTAGTAAAAACGATTTTTTCCTTCTTCATTAATTTATTTTAAGTACCTACCTAAATATTTCCTCTTTTGTGTTTCTCATATTGGGTGCATTCGTTTTACATCGATATATATACCTCCGCATTTGTTTACCTTATAGGACGCGATGCATTAGGTCTGACCAATTATTTATGTTGAAATTTTGGTGTATAGGTACGCCTTTACGGTAGTTACCATGCAAATTGGTTGTTAGCCCAGATTGTTTAGAATGTAAATTCGTAGAAAGTAAAAATTGTTCAAAACCAACCGATTTCCGATAGCGCTGGCTGCAAATTCGGGTGGAGTGTGGATTCATTGTGGGCGAGGGGGGGGGGAATTTGGTCATCGAATGTGTACAAGGTGTTCGTTCGGTATAAAATTATGACCTTATCCAATATTGAAATCCTTTGCGAGGCTTTTGCCAGATTCTAAATTGGACTTGGAATTTCGAAACCCAAAAGTCAAGAGTCGCACTTCACCATGAGAGCAAGTTGTCGAGTATAAAATTCGAATTCGAATTTGAATGTTCGTTTTTTTTTGTAAAATCTTTTGTATTGAAAAAAATTTACATATTTTACATCGAGGTGTTTTCTTTTTTACTTTTTAGATACCACGTGATAAAGCATGTGATGGCGAAAGTGGAGGAAAGGGTAGTTATTGGACGCTGGATCCGGTAGCTGCTTCTGAAATGTTTGAAAGAGGCAATTATAGACGTCGAAGGATCCGACGAAACAGAAACAGTTCTAGTCAGGTATACATTATTATTACTACAGTATTTCAGTGAGGTACTAATTGCACCATTATATATATATATATAGGCTCATTTACCACCAAAATTTCAAATCGATGGTATCAAAATTTATGTCTGTTTTTATGCAATCCAAAATGAAAGAGGACTGATAATTAATTTTATACTATTTTCCTGGCAATTCATAATATTTCTAGCGTTCAAACGGAGGACGAGCTCAACAAAAATGGAGCCCCAACTCTGCAATATTCATTACATTTCATTCACTTTTAGCAACAGTATGTCCAAATCAATGACAAAATAATTTTCTGAAACTTCTAAATTAGTTTGTGATGAAATATCTTCCCTTCGCATTTTAAATTTACTTTGATTAGTGAAAAACGAAATCAGTTTGATTAGTCGATAATCACTTTCAAAAATGATGAAAATTATACGCCGGAGTATTATTTTCGAATTTTTTTAAAAATAAAATGAAATTTGAAAAAATAAGGAAAAAATGAAAGCCAGCGAGCGAGAGGATGAAATTATTCAAAAAATTGTTATGACTCAACAATTTTTCCTCGAAAAAATAAAATAATCTAAATTAGTCGACGAGTGGAGTGGTTACCACTTGCTGTATATTTTATCATAGAAGTATGCAATTTTTTTTTGCAATAGTCCCTCAAAACTCTTTCTCTTTCTGTTTTTTTTTTTCTCAACTTGTCGATTCATACCAGTTGGCTTCTACAAAGCTGTAGAAATTGAAAAAGCAATCAGTACAACTAGTCGACTACAATTCGTGCAATGTTTATTTTTTTATTCGTGTACCTTGTACTAATTTTCCTTTCTTGTCTATCGTTTTTGTTTGCGCAGATTAAAGAAACCGAAACCAAACAAGAATCACTAGATTTATCAGAAATGCTAGATTTGCGAAATAAGGTGCGTACCATTGACACAGAAACGATTATGAAATCGGAATCGCCGAAAATTGTCGTCGCAGCTGATTCGTCCGGCGATTCTACCGAAAACGATACCAAAGTTTATACGTCGAGTGGCAACAAGTTATCGTTTACAATTGAAAATCTAATCAAAAAACGTGTAGAAAGTGGAGAAGTGTCGATTCTTAGGGCGAATGAAAATGTTTGCGAAAAAAGTCCGTAGCCTTACTGCGGCTCTCTGCGGATCTACGTGGACGTATTCGGTTTTCCCGAAAGATCTTCAATTTAATTATTTATTGTTTCTCTTTTTCATTTTGTGTTTCTTTGCCTTTCTTTTTTTTATGTACAAAATAAAAGTTGTATTTTTACGAGTTTTCTTTGATGCAAATTGCAAATACAACGAAACTTGTCAACTTTTTGAACTATGAGATAGAAATAAAATGGCGTAGGATGAAATCATTTTTTTCATAAAGAGAGGGTTGTTTTTACGAGTATTTTCAAGGGTTTATTTGGGAAGATGGGTGTGAGAGACATCTTTGATGTTACAGTCTCTACAAATGATGAAAAAAGATGTCTAGAATCTCAATTTTTTATGAGAGCTCTGTAACTCCTCCTCTAACACTATTTCGAGAACTTACAAAAAAAAAACTTATTCATGTAGAACGATAGCTGATACTGCAGCTTGGCGAGATAATTGTTATGTACCAAGTAAAAAAATTATCATCAATGCTGTAAAATTGAATAAAAAACTTGACTGTAGATTACTAAAAATATTCTCAAGTTTCGCTTACCAATTCAATTTACTTCCTTTCAAATGAGTCAAAATAAACAAGTTTTGGAAAAAATTTTCAATTTCTCAAGTAAGTTGGAGTATAGAAGCGATGTCTTCAGTTTAATTACAGTTTGACACCATCAAATTGGAATTTGCCTAACCCATTCAATAGTTAAAAACCAAAATTAATGAGCATCTTTTTCTTCAGAAACATCTCGATGAGTAAGATGATGTTATTAAGAATGGGCTAAATATACATGTAAGTAAAATAATTTAATATAACATAACAAAAAATTAGTAGTCAAACTTATAATCGAAATACGATTGATCGAACGACTGAATTCTCACAAAACCGTCTTCTCCTCCGCTGGAGAAGCTTTTGCCATCTGGATGGAAAGCTAACGAATTAATTGGACCGAAATGCCCCTTAACACGAGCAAATTCCTCTTCGAAAATTAAATGGAAAAATCTAGCGTCGAATTTTCCCGCTTTTGTTGACGTGGTTGTTACCTCCATGGCTTCTTGACCACCACCAACGACTACCTGAGAAAAGCGAACTAAATTAATTTCGCGTACCAGTGCCTCCAGAATTACATACATGAAACAGTGCAATTTTACTCGAGACTGAGTGAAGGAGTTTTAAAAAGAAATGAAAACATTGCTTTACAAATATTTCCATCATGTGGAAATTGAATTCGTGAAGACCCCACCGTACAGAGAGTTTTGTAGCGAGGAAGTTCATTTGAGACGAGTTCAACAATACTAAGGTTCTTACATGATCGAATATGGGAGAAACAGCAGCACTATTTACTGGACGCTCAGTTGTATAAGTTTTCAATAACGATAAATCCTCAACATCAAATAATTTGGCTGTGCAGTCCTTGGAAGCAGTGATAAACATGGTGCCATCGCTGTTCTTTTGAATATCATTAATAGCATTTTTGTGCTCTTTAATGGTATTCATTATTCGGCCCGTCTGGAAAAAGTAACAAAATAAATCAAATTCACAAAAAAAGTTTCTCATAATGAGTAAGGAGCATCTTACAGTTGTGTCCCATTGGGTGATAGTTCCATCATCGTGACCCGTAATAATAGTTTTGTCCAAGGGACCCCAAATGGTGGAAGTAACTTTAGCACCTTCCACTTGCATTCGTAGAATAGAAGATGTCTTACCTGCAAGGAAAAGCATGTAAATGAATTTACATCATTATGGATACTAGAGCAATGAAAGAAATTAGCAATGAAAAAAATTCAAACGTACTGAACGATTCATCTGCATTTCGAACATCAATAATATGAATTTCGCACGCAAAACCATACGTCGAGTCAGTCGTATAAACGGCCATGTTTGCTGAGTAATTGAAAGCGCATGTTCTTACAGCAGATCTGACAGCCAGATTACCAATTTCGGAACCTACAAAGAATTTTGATTAAATTCTGTTCCTCAATTGTCCTAAAAAATCAAAGCTTTAATTACCGTTGGAAACATCCCATAGCCTAAGAGAGTTGTCAGCAGCTCCAGAAATTAAATGCTTCGTTTGCCAGTCAACGTCGATACACCAGACAGCACCACAGTGGCCGTTGAATGTACCTAATCGTTCTCCATTAAGCGAATACCATACATTAGGTGTTTGATCTTTAGCACACGAAAACAAAAGATCGCCGTCACGGTTGTACTTGATTTGGGTCAGAGCTCTTTCGTGTCCATGAAGTAAAATTGGTTTCTGGAAATGATGGAGGTACATAATTAGAGTGATCATTTGGGTTTTGAAACACCAACAAGAGAACCGGGTATAGATCTCTAAACAATTAAAGTACAATTGGATAAGTATCTGTATTTATTTAAAACATAGTAAGGTATTCAGCAAGTTGGAATATGATAATTAACAGAAAATTTCTCCATAAAAAGAAGAAAACGAAGAGTACTGAGCCGGGTTGAAGTAGAAATTCAAATACCGGAGTACTTACCATTTTACAGGCGTTAAAGAAACGATCACTGATTTTATAAATATAGAACTGAAATTATTCGATAGTTGATGGAATGTTAGATTCATGAAATACCAATTAAATTATTTAAAAGCTAAATTCTTACAAATTTTTCGAATTCTGAGACTTTTTACGTGAAAAGTGAAAATTTGTCAAATTCCAAACAGGAAAGTAAAACAGCAAAACACAGCAGAAGCAAGCAGGGTGGAATTTTTTTGACTTCGCGTTTAAATTTGCGAAATTATTCTACATCAAAATATTCTGTAAGATTTTGTCTGTGATATTTTTATAAATCAAGCTGTTTTGATTTTTCGTATTTTCTAACGTTTCTCTTTTTTCGCGTTGGAGGTTTGATTTTCTCTATTAAATTAAATGTTCTGTGTACTAGAAATTCATAAACATCAAAAATTTGACAATCAAGTCAAGAAGGAGGAAGGAAATTGGAAAAATTTCATCACATTCGCTTCCATATCTTTTGTTATCGGAATCCAATTTTTTAATTTACTTGAAAGTATATTTCTTTTGCAGTTTTGTTTGTTAGTCTTTGCAAATATTTATTGTTCTTCGTAACCATTTCTGAATCGTATGAATCAGTTCTAACTTGGTGAGTTTCAATTAATGCTGAAGTAAATCTCATCACCGGTTTATTATCTGTTTTTCCATATGAATATGTGTAAAAATCTAGTAAAACTTGTTCATTAGTATCCAGTTTTTTCGACAGATGTTACAATGGCTTCTCAGAGAACAATTAGACCCTTGGTTCGAAGGAAAGTGACTCGATGTATGTACAAAAAATATAGCTGTTCTCGTGTTCCTCTCAATTCGTATCAGTATTGTGAAAAACACATTTTGGAAGCAAAGAACGTTCCCTTCAAACAATGTTCCTACACATATTCTCAAACTGGTGAGAAATGTCCATTTGCTGTTATCTTACCGTCAAAAAATCCAGCTCAAAGCGGGTATGTAATACTTTTTGTTGAACCTGAACTTTTCATTTTGTCTTTGCATAATTAGTTGTTTTGGTTCAGTAGGCTGTGCAAAGAACATACCGAAGAATACGAAGCTAGTCGTTTGAAACCTAAATGCAAAGTATTACCACCACTATGTACTGCTGATACCATTCTCTATGGTTTATCTCATTATATCAAACATGGCCCCTACTACAAGAAAGAAGAAAAACTTGTTGGTGCTACTGCCGATGAATTACTCGAACAGATCGAAAAAAACAAAAATATTGTCGTAAATCCGTTCAGTGAGTTCTTACTTTACATTTGTTCGAATTGG
The DNA here is from genome assembly GCA_038050395.1 of Parthenolecanium corni. Taxonomy (NCBI): domain Eukaryota; kingdom Metazoa; phylum Arthropoda; class Insecta; order Hemiptera; family Coccidae; genus Parthenolecanium; species Parthenolecanium corni. Next base: position 20,461,758 of record JBBCAQ010000037.1, on the reverse strand, counting down.
TTGACTCTCCATTATAATTGCGAATGTTTTCAGCTGATATCGACCCTGCTGAAGTCAATGCTAAGACAAATGAAACGTTAAATTATTCATGCGACATCGATTCTGACGTTGAAGCAGCATCCACAGAAAATGTCTGGGATGATGGTGAACAAGATTCATCCGATACTGAAAGCTTAGATCACGAAATGAATGATCCATTAAGGTACCATTTGAATACTATAATATAATCTGTTTTTATTAGTTTTCATTATCGATGTAATTTTCTTTCAGACATGCTGGCGTCTTCACAGAAGAAGAAATGGCTCTAGCTATTCGTAATCACGCCGCTAAAATTCAAAATTTGTGTATCCAGCAATATCGACGCCTCTTATTTTTACTTAGAGAAAAAAGGAGTAAATACTTGAATGATTTGAAACGTGAAAAAGAGATTTATGGTAAATTTACTCATTAATTTGAGATGTTAATTTCTATGTTGAAACTAATTCAACGTTTTGTACATTAAGGTCCACTGCAAAAGCCTCGAACGATGACTTTGCAAGAAAAGAAACAGTTCGATCATCTCAAAGCACTCGCCAATTATAAAAAAATTGGTGTTGGTCCCGAAGCTCTTTTGTTTAAGAAAATGCTGGATCGAAGGAAAGCGGTACGTTTTATTGTGACTCTCTTCATAGCTTTCGAGTTTATGTCATATGAAATAGGTGTAATATTACATATTTTTTCGCAGATTACTCCTGGATGGTGTATTCGTACGAAAAACTATAACAAATGTGTTTTTTCCGAAGGCGGTGTAAAATGTTTAGTGAGAGTCATTCCAAGCACCAAGTATTGCAAGAAACATATTCTGAGTGTAGGTTTCACTAATAGTCTGAAAAATATCCGTAAAATTAGTTTTCTTAAAATATATGTGTTTCAGGATAAAGCTCAAGTGTTATTTCAAGAATGTGGTATTCAAAAGAATGACCATACTTGTAGAGAACCAGTCGTTCCTATTCCTAATGTTACCTGCATCTTTCATAATACGTTACCTGAGAGAGCTTCAGATGGTGCTGAAGTAAGTTAGAAGTGTTTTTTTCATATTTAAATTAATTTAATCTGCATCACATAAATCTCTTCAAACTGTCTCACTGATGTCAGTCTTATAATTTTCACTTTTCGTTATTACCTGTGATAGATTTTTGCAAATAAGGAATGTTTTAAAATAATTTTTTATGGCCTTAGGTGTCATATTCTAATTTTGAACGCAAAATTATTTGACCGAACTGTTCTACATTCCAGTATTGTTCTAGTTGTTCTTGGCATTTCTTATACTGTTTAAAATATTCAAAATTTTGAGTTGAACTTTTTTTTTTTCTCCGAGTGCTGAGAACTTAGATCATCAGAAATATCTTCTAGAAGATTGAAACTCGATTTTTAATGGGAGGATTTATTTGTTCAATTGTAAAAACAAGAATTTTAGTCGGTTTCTTGTAGATTGGGTTCGAATTTGAAAAAATCAGTTATTTCGTTGATGAATGTTCACTAATTGAAAATTATTAGATGGTAGCCTTTGTGTCAGGAAAATGAAATATTAGTAGTGTCTAATTTTTTGAAAAATGTCCCGTAAGTGTTCTATGACGTTGCTAATTGGAAAAAATGTTTTTTTTTTCAACCGCGCGGATGCACCTTCACTGACTATTTGAATAAATTATTTTATCTTCATATTCCAGGTTGACGAATCTGAAAAGGAATTGACTATGGATGTTGGAAATGATTCGACAAAGGAACTAAAAGTTACTCCTTCAGATATAAGTAAACGATTTTCCTCTCAAAAAGAAATTGATTCCATCGAAGCTTTGCTGAAGGGATTCACTCCGAAAAGCGAAGCTGGATCATATCTGAGTGAGACGAATTTCGGACAATCATCAGTTGACGAGTCACCATCCACATCGCAGGCAAAAGCCATAGTTGATGATATTGATTTAAATATAACGGAGAAAATATTTGAAGGAATCCCAGAAAATTTGCAGCGTAGCATTACGAATGCTCTAAGCGATATGTCCCAGTCAGTAGATGGGTGGCTGGCTCAAGAGTAATAAGAATTATACTTGTTTCTATCTCAGTGTTTAATCGTGTGAATTTTTAATAAATTGTTTAAAAGTTTTTTTTAATCAGGTAGTTCAACTTTGATATATTTTTCGTGTTACACTGAATGATGTTAAGGGTTTTGTTGAATTGATTTTTCGTTTACCAGTCAACTAGAGAAGTTTCTTCAGTGAAGCATTACTAATCCATGACTCAGTGCGCTCAAGTCGTACTTTCAAAAAATTAAATTTTTTAAACGAAAACCTGCTAAAATAACTTACAATCAGAATTAGTTTTTGAATTGATCAAAATTTCTTTCAACTTTTCCATACTTGAAAAAATATTTTGAGATTCGTTAAAATACTAATTTTTCGAAAAGTTATAAAATTAAATTTTTTAATTCAGTGAGTTTTGTATCTTCGCGTTTTTTCTCAGAAAAGAGTATGGATTTTGGCTAATGAGACTTCAGCTCTCAGTTCTTCGTATATAAAATACGTTTTGTTCCGTGGAATTCAGAATTTTTGATTTTGTGAATTTTGAACAACGTAGACATTCCAGAGTTCATGAATCATAACTTCAGAATATAGTTTTTCATGCTATCACATTTGGCATCACTGATCGAAAGCTCATTGTTCGAGTTACATTAAATACAACGAATATTATTCATACAGTTGGCTTATTCTTCAGTCATTTATTGGTTTTCCACCTTTTCCACCTGGCCGTAACATCAGCTGATATTCAACGCAGCTGTACATACGCACGCGCCCATGAAGAGTTGCGCGTGTTTCTCGTAAAGCAGTCGAAGTTTTATTGTGGTGCTGTTAGTGCGAAATTCTCCGTGTTTGTTGTTTAATTTACGAAAATTTTCGTGTGGAAATGATTGTTCGGCGTAATGCACGTTATTGGAAAATTGTTTGTGTTTGTTCGCGTTCGTCATAATTTGAAGTTTATTTCGAGTTTCGTTGCCATTGTGTTCCACAAGTTCGAAAATCCGGCTCTCCAAAATTGCGTCCGAAGTGGAAGTTCCTGAGCAGCCCAACTTGGAAAGTGAACGCTCCAATGCTGCTTCTTGGACAATGAACAGCTCCACCGAGTTATCACCAGTAAGTACACGAAACAGACAATATTATGATGTATCGATTTCGTTTCAGCTTTCGTGGGCTGTTCATTTTTTCGTCAAGCGAACTTATTCTTTGTTCCTCGAACTTTGAACTCATACTTCGTAAGCTATTTGGAAAATTTAGCTCTACAATCGTGAGCTTTCACAGTTTAACCCGACTTGACCCTTTCTGCTTTGAAAAACTATCCTCCAACTGACTGACTTTAATTATGGATGCTTCTGTGTATTATACGTTCTAGAAAATTCGTATTCGGGATTCTTAAACTTTCTGGAAAGATTAGGACGAGTTTCATCGTTCATCGTCTTTCATAATGTTAAAAGTCTATTTCTTCTTGAATTTGTATGAATTCGTCATTTTATCAATTAACTCTACTATTAGAGAAACCCTAAATCCTTATATGCTGTCGAAAGCAGCTATGCGAGACCTAATTCTTCTAAAATACTGGACTGTAGACTAGAACGATTTTAGAGTCTTGAGTTTCACCTGTTTTTCCTATTCTCTGCACATGGTCAGACCAGTACTTGAGTATTTTACTCAGATTTTACTTATCGTTGAGGATTGGGTATTCTTACATCTGGCCCGAAAAGATAGTAATAATTTACTCTATGATTTATGGTTATTATTTTGAGCATCTCAAATCTAATGTCTTTCAACTTTATTAGTACTTTAAAAAAGTGAACATAAATTACTGTTTTGTGCAATCTGTCATTTCTGTTGTAGCATGGGTGGCTTTAAGTATAGTCAAGTATAGTAAACCAACTGCATAACACCTGTCTGCGAACAAAATAACATAATATTTTATATTATTTTGAAAGCTTTGTTTACATAATTGTTTCATTTTAACTTATTTTTCTGCATTTGAATTATCTAAAATACAGTTTTTACTCTTTGGACTATTCTCAAAGGCATAAAGAATTTATATAAGCCCAGGTACTGAACTTTGGATAATTAATATGCAGATAAAATCAAAATGATGACATGTAAACTGTGCTTCTGCCAAATCGAAATGAATACTATAATTCGTCTGCGTCAGTCTCACTTGAAAAAATTTTCATAAGGCACATCACGTTATCGAAAAAAATTTTAAAATAAAAATAAACAAATTTTTCCATCCGAGGATTTTATTACATCGAAATTAATTTAAATCATCTAATCAGATAGTATTAATATTTTGGGCTTGTATGGAATCAGTGCTCCAAGCCTTCCTGACGCAAATCCAAACTCAAGATTTTGATTTTTGTCCCACTGATGACCTATTAAAATCCCCAAAGTGGTGAGACGCCTTTTTTTCACAAGATTTTTTAGGTTCCTAAAAGCAAACCCATAAGTATAGTCTAAAGATATGTTTATTTATAGCTGTTTTTATCAGCACAGGTCGTATCTGAAAATTGAATATGTATTATGTAAACTGTGTATTCCTTGCCATTAAAATTAATGAGTTGGCAGAATATTATGAAAAATTTGCTAATTTTCCTTTTGTCTGTGGTGGATTATTTTACATGCGAGTAAAACAGATAAGTAACATTGAATTGGTTAAGATAGACATAAACTAATGTGGTTTTCTTTGGTATTTAACATTAGTTATTTTTCTAAAATACAGTCATGATGGAAATTATTCGTAAAATTATTTTTATCCTCTAAGAAGGCAGCATCCCACTTATGTTTTCATTTCACTGAAAAAAAAAATTATCATCTAAATGATCGAAAGTAAGTACAGAAATAATGACTTCAAATTGATTAATGACCCATTTGAATTTAATTTCAGTCTCGTCTTCAATGAAAAAAGTTTCGATAAGGTGCTCTGCTACAGCTTGAAATTAATTTCCTGTTGATAACGAGAACATAAATTCAATAATTTTTCACAGCAACAAGAGTTTCGAATGCAATTTTTTTCTATATAGGTATTCGATTGAATAAATAATTTTTTTCCTTTTTTTAATGTGATTTTGTTCAAAACTTCATTTGGTACCGGAATGAACGTCCGTTTTAGTTAATTTAATGTTTTTTTTTTTTTTTTTTCTTATTCATCGTCACGTATGCGAGATAATCGGATGTAAAAAAGGCATTAAAGCGAATTAACAGGAAATCAATTTTTTCTGTAGGAAGCAAATGGTCGATTTGAGCGACGATTATACGGTATAGAATTTGTGCATTTAGGTAAATTTGAAAATTATTCTGTTTATGGAGGAAAATATACGTGGATAGCCGATAATTTGGTTAGGAGCCAATATTTACACGCGAGATGCATTCGTGAGATGCCATTCGTAGAAAGGTTGGCGAAGCGGATTCCATAAAGGTTAAAGGACGCTGGCAGCTGGTGCCAGCTGCTAGTCCAAAAGAAATTGTTTTATGACATTTTTAAAAATTCTGTGCAATGTCCAAGCGGGTTTTTCTGATAGTTTCTTATCGCAATACGGTTATGAGCGTTATTATAGAGATTTATTTATTATTCATTCATGATCAATTAAAATTGTTCCTTTTGCGTCGAACAGGGTTACAATAAAATTATCAGTAGAATAAATACTTATTAAAATATGTCTTTTTGATATTGTATAAAATCTCAAAATTGATCTTAATCGTTACAAGTTACGAACTATATTAAAATGAAATGTTTTCTTTTTTTTTGTTGCAGGTAAGTAAAAAGATCATGCAATCCATAAACCACTTGAATACTTTCAGCTGGAAGATAATGTCAATTCATTTCATTAAAATATTATTTGAAAGTATATTTCTCCTGAATAATTCAGGTAAATATCAGCGGTGAAATTTAACGAAATCGATAAATTATATTTCACATGATTTGTCAGTCCTATTGTGAGATAAGCTTCACGAATGCCCTCCTTCCTTTAGAAGTAATAAATCTACCATTATTCAAATTTATGTCGACTTAAATACTCGGTGAATTGACTCCCAGGTTTATTAAAAGTTATTGTGGCATTCATGTGCATAAAAAATTCAAGTTAATCTCTTTGTAACCCGTCATAACTGAATGCTACTGCTGTACCCATCGAGACATAATACAGACGTAAATGTCATATCATAGCACTTTATTGTCAAATTTTCGATGCCATTTTGTGTAGAAATTATCTGGGGTGCGTAAAGACAATCATGTTTCAAGTTTGTGTTTGTGTGTGTGTGTGTGTGCACGTATGTATGACACCGACTCACTCTGATGGAATATTCAGTGAACATCCAATTTGTAGGATTAGTTTAAATGCTATCAGTAGACAGCGAGAATAACGTTTTTAGCCAAAGCCGTTTTGCTATTATTTTTAGCTTTTTCCCCTGTGGTATAAGTAAAATTTTATTAAATTAAAAAAAGGATTTGTGAATCTCCAAAATCTTGATCAATATTATATAATATTACAAAAACCTCGTAAAAATATGCGCTCTGATTTTATATCACTGGAGTCGAGGAGGAAAAAAGAAAAGAAAATTGAAAAAATTAATTAAATAGTAGAGGAATGTCGCAGGATTAGTTTCCAGCTTTTTTCCTTTTCACTTTTTTTCTTTTTTCTTTTTTATAAACCTTGTCTCTATTTGGAAGATTTACGAAATCACTGTTGTTTTCGTAGAAACAGCTGCATTATTTCGTCACGCTACCTACCGAAATTATGCATTTTATACATAATAATTCCGTATTTTAACATTGAACGCCTTGACGAGACAATGTCACAAGCGATTCGATTCGCATTAATTCAAAGCGGATTAGGAGATGTAACCGGCATGCGATGTGGATTGGCGGCAGAGGGTGACTTGTCTGGAGAATCCAGACGGTTATTGAAAGTGAAAGTCTATACGGTACTATGTACACATAGGCGGGTATCTGTTAATCAGCCATTTACTTATAATAAATCCCTCTCAAGTGCTGCGAATACGATTTTCCAGCGCGTATTTTGTCTCACGTTGGATTCCATTACTCTTATCCTAGCTTTGATTGATATGATATGATTTTTAGTTGATGAATAAATTATTTTAATATTGAATAATATGAAGAAAAAAAATTAACATTTCATTTTGGGGAAAAAATTCGAATTAATTTTTTTTCAATATTTCAAAACTGCAAAACATTTTCTAAATTTTGAAAAACAGATATTTAACCTACTAAACATTAGTTCCATTTTATTTTGATCTAAAAACACCGTGGTGAAAAAATGTTCTCCAATGTAGAGAAAGAATGAGTCTGGTGTTTTTTATTGTTTTTTTTCGTAGAAAATGTCTGCATAATTAATTTTTGTTTTGGCTAATTTAATGAAAAAACATTGGAAAAAACTGGCAGTATGAAAAACACAAAAAAACGCAGACTTGATCAAGAGTGAGAATGATCATTGAGGTTGGTAACCTTGCACTGGAGTTTCTTATATGCATTGTGTCATAAATTTAATGAAATGCCGCCTCAAAATATTTTGAATTTTTGCAAAACATCTTGTACAAACTGTTTTACTCTGTACATCCATTCCACTACTTAAAGAGTACAATTAGTAATTTGTTTTTCTCGTTTGAAGTTCGCACAAAATTGTTTCGAGCATCAGATTGTACATAATATTGTTAGAGGAAAACGTGAATTTTCAGTTCTGCTAGCTCATTCGATTTTACACAAATTTAAAACCAGATTTCGTTTGAAAAACCCAAGGTTAAGTGAGGTTTCATGTGCAGAAAAACAATATTATGCTCGCGTTTTCAAACTTTTGCTCGAATAACAAAGACTCGGGTCAGAAAATTTCTTCTAACTTGAAAACGGTAATGCCAGTAGATTCGTAGCTTGGCTCGCGAATTAGTAATTCCGGTTGGCTTCAAATTTACTTGTCGCAATTTAGAAGACCGATTCGAGGAAATGTATTAATTTGAACGCTTCGAACGTTTAAATTGGGTGTAATTTGCATAAGACGTACTTTCATCTACAGGAGAGCAAATGAAATTGTAGCCCAGAAAATTCCAAATGGAAATCGTATTTTCGCTATTGAACTAAAATTTTGCGACAATTTTCTCATCTGTTTCTTCCCTCATTAAATTCCCATATCTGACAGTTTTGGTAGTTGAAATTTCTGATTAACTCGTGTATTCGTTTGGTGGAACCTTTTTTTTTTCGCTTTCAGTGGCGATTTTAGTCCAAGTGTTGTCGTTTTGATGTATGCAGGTGGATATTACTCCTTCTCCGCTATAATTGGTAGGGCTGAGTGAGGTGGTAAATCATTTCAAAGCTGTTTTCATCAACTTTCGCTATAAATGTTTTTTAATTAAAATTGCCTGGTGCTGGACTCAATTCGGCCACCCAGCCCTGTTAAATTTAGGTTATTGAAACGTCCATTTAATCTCAGTTAGTTTGCTGAAAGCTGAAATACTCGATAGTGTTACTGGAGCAAAGGTATTACAAAATTGCCAAGAGAAAAATTCACGTATTAGCTTTGTTTCGACAAATCCAGTTTTACCAGATTTTATTAAAAACAAGTGTTTATTCTGAATATTTGTGACATAAATTATTTTTCACTGGTACTCAACCGAATCCAGTTGAAATGAGCCATAATTTATGACAGAATGTAATAAAACTTGATATGTGGGCGCAAAGGTTCTCTCAGAGGCCGTTCACAAGGTATTTTTGTATATTTTGTCTTTTGCTTTTGCTTTTGCTTTATCCAATCTAATGAAGCAATTTTATTTTTGATTAGATACTTTTTCTTTACGCTGATTGGTTGAATCAATAAAAAAATAAAGCCAAAAGCAAAAGTAGATTGCGGATGAGGCATTAAGTATAGCTTTCTTTATGGCAGAGATGCAAGCCTTTAAAGCGAAAATGAGAACCAAAATTTGGACATAATTTTCAAAATTTGTGAATAGGTACTTATGTCGATTACTATGATTCAATTTTTTTTTTTAGCAGGTTTTCAATTTTTTCTCTTCAATTCGGCTGCGTACTTTCTTTTTTCAGTTTTTCCCTTCATAATTCTAGGAAACGATGACCTCGCTCTAAACGTTTTATAAATTAATTAACTTCTTTTTTCTGTTCATCGTCGCGAGTCCATCTTCTTAAAAAAATTAGCATAGTCACTGTTATGAATAAATTTACCTAAAAATGATGTTTATGTATTATCTGCCAATTATTATATAAATTGATGAGTTTCTTTTTCTTCCACATTTTACACCAGCTAAAAATACGCGTAGGCTCTAAAATTTTGAGATTTCAACTACCCACATTTTCTCCCCCCAACATTGTGGATCACTGTACACAATTTTTTGAATGAATTCGTAGAAAATTCTTTATTTAATGGTATAATTCTCTTCGTAATGATGATTATCTAATGCTGAAATCAGTGACAATTTTATTTTCATTTTTTAAATATTCAGCATTATAGTCGGAGGCTCATAAATTATTTGTTAATGCCCACCTGTAGTACCTGCAGTAAGAAAATGCCTAATTCCATACTTAACTAAGTATACAAAATATTCAAATTTTTAAACCATTTTTGCGTAACGAAACTGGCGGCTATAAAGTTTGAATATTTACGTTTCTTATCGATAGACAAATATTTATCAGTTTTTTCGCATCACTATTCGAGAGAACGTGTTAGTTGAATTTCTTCTTGGTTAATTCTTTTAAAAAAAGTGAAAATAATGATATTGCTATACTTAGTTGGTTTGTGTGGTCGGTGGAGAAAAAATGAATTTTAAATTATACGTGACATTTATAATTGTAGGCTGCAATGACTACAAAACTAAATCAAAATTTACCTGGCATACGTGTCTAGCTGGTCATACATGTATATAAGAATGCCCAAAAAATACAAGTGGAGAAAACTCGTTTATTTTGCTTCTAATTACGAAATTATTGCTTAATTAAAGACAAATGGAGATACTATCACAAGTTTCTGATCAAATGGATGTATGATTAGGTTCTGACGTACACGTACATGTATGTGTGCAGTACGAGTATGTATGTACTCGTACCAAAAAAAATAATTTCCCGACTAATTCAGTTGGCACCAGTATAATTTTGGGTGAACCCAATTAGTTCAGTTGGTGCTAATTTGACTTTAGATATGGCACCAGTGGCTTTAGTTGGCGCTAATTTAATTTTATGTAGTACTTAGTTGGTTCACTTGACGCCAAATTAATTTTGGATCGCACCATCTAACTAATTCAGTTGGCGCTAGTTTAATTTTGGTTGCACCCAATTGTTTTAGTTATAGTGCCAATTTGATTTTAGGTAGTACCAATGGTTTCAGTAGGCGCCAATTTAATTTTGGGAGGTACCCAATTGGTTCGGTTGGCGCCAATTTGATTTTAGATTTCATCAATGGCTTCAGTTGGCGCCAAATTAATTATGGGTTGTACTCGATTGGTTCAGTTGCCACTAATTTGATTTTAGATGGCATCAATGGCTGTATTTGGTGCCTATTCAATTTTGTGTGGTATCCAATTGGTTCAGTTGGTGCCAAAGTAGTTTTGGGTGGCACCCAATTTATTAATTAATGAAAAATATTTCAAATTGAAATCATCTTGGAAATTTAAGAGAAAAAAATTATTTCACGAAATAATAATTAATGTGGGGGATATGTCTTAGTTAACGAGAATTATTTGAAAGACCATTTCAAATATTGAGAAAGTTTTCATTGAAAAGTGCTTTGAAAAGATCTTCTCTAGTGGAGATCTGACATTTACCTACCTACTGTTACTTATGACTTGAAGAGTCCCGATGGTTGGCTGTATGCTTATTGTACAATTATGATCGACTACTTGGAATTTCTTCACATTTTCTGAACGATTACTTTATGCAGAACAGAACAGAGCTACCTTTGCTCTCTAATTTCTTACCTACAGTACAGAGAGTTAGTGGAGTGTAAATACGGAGTGTTATTTCTTCAAAAGTTTGTAACTAGAGTAAGGTACCATGGCATAGTGTACAGCAGCTACATTTCGATACATTCTTATACCACCTGGAGGCACATCTCTTCTTCCTTTCTCATTTTTTTTTTTTGTGTGTGTTGAACATGAACGTAAGGGCACGAGAGTGCCTCCTAACAAACAGCTGTCGTTGCAATTGAAATATCGGTTGCAGCGCGTCGAAGATAATTAAATCAAGAAGTTGACCATTTTTTCTCCAGTTTATTCCTCTTTTTCTTTTTTCTCTTTCCTTTTTCTTTTCTTTTTTTTTTTTGGTTTAATTTCGTGTCGTAAATAAAATGAATATTGTTATACGCTGCAATCTGTAATTGGGGGAAAAATCGATCATCATAAATGGTACCTGATTGTAAGAATATAGCTGAGGGGTAAGAGACCCACATTTTATTTCGTTTTTGAAAATGATAGAGAGGGGGGGGTTAACGAGGGGGTTTTTGCGTTTGCCAGCGATTTATATTCGTTTCGGTTACCGGTTATGTAACGTCTTTTTGTTCAGTCGCTGGTGTCGATCAGTGACTTACGGATGGTGTATGGAGATGGTGGTGCAAGCGGAGCTAACAAGTTGACAGCTTTTGTTGCTTTTTCAATTTTCGGTGTCCAAAGAAAAGACGACGAAAAAAAAAATTACAGATGCTCACAAAGAAACGAGAGTAATTTATACGTCGAATAAAAGACTTCAAAGACTTCTTTTCCCCAACTAGTCACCCTGTATTTATGGGTGAATGAATTATTGCCCCAAGCACGAGCTTATCTGGTTCGCACAGACGAATTGGTAGCTGGCTGCGATGTTTACCTGCCTTCGGGTTCACACTTTACGATTTCTTGGCGAATACTTTCCTCGGATTCGTTAAAATTTGATTCGCCGGTTGGCGTTGAATTTGTATCCGGAAAAACTCGTCGTGTATATTTTCGCTAAATGCGCCCATCTTGATGACCTTACTCCTTATACAAAATACAGTTTATTCGAACCGCAAGGTCGCGAGTTGTCCTGAACAGCTTTTTTTTTTTGGCGGATTTTGATAATTCAACATGGCGTTCTTCTGATTTTTGCTACGATTTGTTCACTCGGATAGTGGCATCGTGAAAGAATTTTTTCCAGTTTACTAATTCTAGGTCAAGGAGATTAATTCGACGATGCAAAATGTTCGAAGAAAATTTCTGCGGCTATTTTTTGGCGGGAAAATTTTCGAATAGATTGTGGAGTTGGTGATATGGAGGCGGCAAATGTTGCCTCCGACATTAGTTCTTTGAGATAGTAATGGAAACTTGTTCTATATTTTGAGTCGTACTCGTATAATTGATTTCAATTGTTGACCTAGAAGCGGTGCAAAAGTGAGCTGTAAGGTAACCAGGAAACAATTTTTGGATTGGCCAAACGAGGACCATAAATTTTTTGGATGGGGCATTTGAAAGAAAAATGGCATGTTGAGATTTTGTAGGCTGTGTAGGTGCGAGGAAAAGGGAGTGTTCGTACTTGCGATTTTGTGGGTGGATTTGGCTCGCCGCCCCCTCTGGTTACGTACCTGAAAATGAATTAACGATATTTCAAAGCCTCAAGAGAGGCTAGAATTAGAAAAAATTTCAGCCTTTGAACAGTAAAATGCTCCATTAGTCAACAAAATTGTCATGAGTTCCGAAAGAAAGTACCAATTTTTTTCTTTTAAATTTGAACGTGTGTAAATATTACACACTAATGAGAGTTTGTTCCTGTGTAATTTTTTTACACATGTTGCTTTTAATAAATAAAAGTGTACGTATTATTTTTTGGACGCATTATTCCGAACAGATTAATTAAAAACACAAAAATACAATGAAAAATAAATCGAATTTTTCAAAGATTTTTCAAGGTTAAAAAAATATTATGAGATTTTATAGCATTGGCTACTTCAGGAATATTTTCACATAATTCTTTCAATATTTTTCTGCTTTTGAAGCTATCATTATTTTTATTTTTCAATTTATCTGAATTCATCAGACTGGATATTTTCCGAATGAAAAAAAATTTTTTTTTTCATCGTCTTGTCTTTCTCCTTTTCACCTTCAAAGGATCAGAATGTCGCTTTTCTATCCAAGAATTTAATCTTTAAATTATGCCTCTAATGTACTTTAGCACTTGTTAATATTTTGCTTATGGAATAAATTTTATTTTGATAAGCGATGTTTAAACTACCTAAGTGCTCGCATGCAAAATGTAAGTAATTTATTCGCATTCGTGTTGCATATGGGTACATTAGATGGTTCTTTTTCCTCGGTTATGCCCTTCCCTTATGTCGGTATAGCGTTAACACTTCATAGGGAAAATCAATTATTACAACTATGTTCATATGTTTCATTATAGCGCAGATAACTTTGTTCTTTGTAGTTAGCAACTTTTAAAGTTGTATCTGAACGTGAAATTCTCAGCCACCGAAATCACGTTAATTGCAAATTTCAATTTGAAATTTGGCAAACAGGTCGTCGAACTCGTTTGCATTAAAGTTCTTGCCCACATATCCACCGAACAGGTTCCCAGTTCCCAATGCTCATTCTCAATTTTTAGCAGTATTTTTTTTTTTGGAGCATTCACTATTCGATGTCGATTCGAAATCTCGTATGTACCAAGCACAAGTTTGCCAGTGGCACTGCTACTAGACAGTCGATGCCATAATACAATATTGTTATAAAACTTTCCATTTGTCTCATTTCCTTTTTCATAATCTCTTCCTATCGAGGGTATTGACTTTTGCTGAGAAGTTTATACGACGTTGATTTGAGTTTTTTTTAACATGAACTATTATCAATTGTAGACATTCGTCTACAAATGATCCAAATACGATGCTGTCTGATACCTTGTTATACGCTTTCTTCCTTCAGAAATGTTTTCTGGTAGTTCGAATGCAATCCATGAATGAGCCTTGGTCTTGAAGATGTGTTCCAAGAATGTTTGAAGACGCATATTGCCAAGATATTGTGCATAAAGTTTTGAATAGATAGTTTGTTTTGATATGTTCAAATTTTGTTTTGGTTTTGTTGAAATTTTATTCACTTATCGCATTATACCCTGAGAGAAATGAATAGTACTAATTATTAACAGGATATCAATGTGTCTTATCACAGATTGGAAAAGTAAAATTTATTGACGACCTTCTTCATATTTATAGAGCATTTTACCATCGTAGATGCAATATTTTATTATTTTTGTGGTAGTCTCTGCTTTCCTATTCAAATTGTAAAAATTTCTATCTACGCTTTTTTTCAGTCATGGGTAAAATTTACTCCAGTGGTAGCGATAGAAATGGGCGATTATAAAAAGAGCAAACTTAATGACCCTCCGAGAGACATCCGCAAGATTAGGGGTTCACATCGATGTAAAAAGAGCAAACCTACTTTTTTTCTCCTAAATTTTGATATGTAAATAGAGCAAACCTACTTTTTTCCCGCAATTTCAAGTTCGTCAGTTTGTGGTCTTATCTTTGTATTGCTGTGTAAAGAAGTATTAATATCATTCAACAGCTAGGGTGAGGAGAAACGTACCAGAAATTTGCACACACGTCAAAAGCAGGCTTTCATGAAATCTCAATTAGAAAAGTATACCAGCAATGAAACTTCAGTATTTGATGTTGTACACTGTCTCAGTCACTATTATAGTCATACCAGTTAATTATATTGCTTTTTACTCTTTCTTATATATAAGCCATGTAAACGTTATACTTGCATCGACAATTTTAACTTTTTAGAACAAAATAACTAATTTCTGCAAATGTTGTTTGCTCTTTTTACATACCTCTCAAATTACTAAGTGTAAAGTGTTCGCTCTTTTTACATCGTACCCGACCCATGTTCCCCGAGGTCTTTGCTCTTTTTACATCATACTCGACCCTCTTTCGGAATTTTTTGCTCTTTTTACTGCCGCCCATAGAAATATATACCACTTGAAAAAAAGTAAATAAAATGAATTAAAAACAAGAAATTTAGGATCTCATTCTATAATAGGGCCTAATATCGCATTTTTCAAAAATTTGAGATAGCCACAAAATTTGTGCCATTATCCATTCTTCAAAGCTAAGAATTGAAAAAAAAAACTTTTTTCGACGATTGACTCTCGCAAATACAAGTATGAAATTGTAATTTATATTATATCAAGTGCAAATTTTACTACATTTTTCTGAGTTTTGAAAAAATGCCATTAGGTAGTTATAAGAGTGATCTTTATGCCTCGAGTAAAAGTAGGCAGTTCTTTAAATTTTATGTCATTATTTGAATGAATGTGAGCATTTTGAACTTGAGTAACCTGAAACTTGTTTTTGTTTCTATTTTTAATAGACGTTGTTGCTATTTTTTGCTTCCTCTGAGTATAATTATACGTACCTAAATGGCTGTATATTTCGTTGTTTGTCAGTCCTTCTATTTTCCATGCTTTTAATATGTAGGAGGTGCTGAGACGAGACCTCATCCGTTACTTGTTATTGAGAAATTCATCCTTGAAACGACTAACAAACTCTGATTAGCATCTGTCCGCTAATTACTCAGATGAGAGAGGCGTCCATCGGAAAAAAAAAAACTCCCTTGGCGAAAATCAAAAAGATGAATTTATATTCGATGCTGTTGCAGATAAGTGCGGAAAATGAGTAGGTACTATTTAGGTGCTTGAATATGGCCTTAAGATACGTAGTTTGTGTGAAATAGCCGCGAAAATTGGAATTTGTTCGAGCGTGCTAGTCCTCATTTTGGTGATGAAATTATTTCATAACAATTTTTTATGATCGAGAATTATAGGTAAATATTGGAAGCGTGCCTAGATTTAAAAATGATTTTTAATGGAAAATTAAAAATAGGTGAAGTCTCGTATCAGTCATCATATTAAGTTTTTCAAGTGCTGAAATTTGTGTTTTTTGTAAACGATTTCCCCAGTTTCAGTTTGGATGGTCGTTACTGTAAATCAGATTTCTTAAGCAATAAACAATTTTTAAATTAAAAAAAAACAAAAAAACAGTGCCTGTTCATTTTGCCAAAATATGTAGTTTCAAAATAACTCCGATAATTTACAATGAGTTACCGAATCCACTATTAAGAATCTTCTTTGGAGGAGATTCATTTTTCTATAGTGAATTGAAACTGAATCCGACTACATAATCTACGTAAATGGGTTCAAATCTGTGGACAAACGAACCCACCTACAAAGTCCAGGAACATTAGCGTCTGACCTACCTACAAGAAATTTACTACAAGCTTAGAATAAAAATCTAAGTGGCGAAACACGTTCCCCCAGTTATGGAATATGTGTATTATGCCCCACCTCCAGTTTTTTTTGCATATGTCCAAAGTTCTGTGGTTCAGATCACGAAATTACCTCTGATTAAAAATACCCAGCTCCAAATCCTCTATAAAAGGGACTTCTTTTCAAAATTCATAAATACATCCCCTGAAATGACTGTGAAATTGAGCTAAAATATCCTACCTCTGAAATGGATGAGCAAAAAATAGCAAATTGTGAAAATGACTGAAAAACACGTATAGGAAGTAATGAGTCCATTTTCACCGCCACAACTAGCTGACAGCACAGGTTCTCATTTTTCGTTCATCATCAAACGAAGGGTCAATGAACTTACCAGTTACTGCTATTAAATTATCTTAATTTCGTATTACTTCACTATTTTAGGAGCATTTACTCGTATAGCCATCTTCAGAATCGTCAGCACTTCCTTTTATAAATCTATTTTCAAGGTGTGAAGGCTCGGTCTTACTAGGTCACTCATCTAACAGTTCACTAATCAGAAAAATTATAATGAACAACTGTTTTCCAGTTAGATAAGCTCCCTTGGCCAGCCAGCAACCAAATTAATTTCATCAGCTACCTAAATAATAATAATTTCGTTTAATCGTTACCTTGTGACCTTCTTCTTCCGACCATTTTTATTTGTGTGGATTGGAATTTTCTCACATTTTGACGTGTCGTCCCATTTTTGTTGAAAAGTTATTTTTTTTTGTTCTTTTCTTGAGGAGAATACGCGGGTGCCATGCCTAACTTCATTTATACGTACGGTAAAATACGTTGCTATACATGAAAGTACTAGTTCGTTTTTCTTGATATTTAAAAAAATACTTTTTCTTCTAATTTTTTTCCCAAGTGTTTCGGGTTGTAAGAAATAATAATAATTCGCGGACTTACCCACGAGCATCGCCGAATATCCGAATTCATAACTCGGAAAATGTTTCTCACAAATTAATAGAGCGATGATACGGACACAAGATAGACTTTTATTTACGAGCAGCGTCCGTGCAAACTGGCAGAGTGGCTGTAGTGGGTTAGCAGTGGAATACATGCAAGCCCAGGAGATCCAAGTGGTCACCTGTGAAATTACGACCATCGGAGCTCAACTTGACCGTCATCGCATAATTGTAACTTTCGTTCTGTGGCCTTCGTTTTTGTACATTAAACGTCGCGTCTTTCCGTAGTAATTTCTGGGCCAGCGTATTCATGCTCTGCCAAGTTGAAGATGGTTTTGCCTCAAAAATTTGGTCTTGGAACTTTTAAAATTCTTCGAACTCGGTTAACCATTTTGAGAGTCGTTAAACATCTTTTTATCACCAAATTTAGAACTAGGTCATTCCTTTTTTCAGTTTTTTTTTTTTTGTATGAGAAGAGATCTCCACTGGTAGGTTGATTATAGATTTGGGTGACTCCCGATTCGTTCAGTTGGCAGCGATTTGATTTCTGGTGACACCCAATTGGTTCAGTTAACTCCATTAGAGTGGCCCCAATGGCTTCAGTTGGCGCCAATTCCGTTTCTAGTGGCACCCAATTGCTTAGGTTGGCTCCGATTATACTTTGGGTGGTATCGAATTTATTAATTTGATCCTAATTTTATTTTGGATGGCACCCATGGCTCGAGTTGGCGCCAGTGTAAATTGGAGTGGCACCCGATTGATTCAGCTGGCACCAATTCAATTTTAAGTGGCACCCAATCGGTTCAGTTGGCACCAATTCCATTTTTAGTGGAACCCAATGGGTGAGGTTGGCTCCAATTATACTTTGGGTGGTATCGAATTGATTCATTTGGCCGTAATTTTATTTTGGATGGTACCCATGGCTTGAGTTGGCACCAATTTAATTTCGAATTGCCCCAAGTTGGCGCCAATTTAATTTTGAGTGGATCTGATGGCTTCAGTTTTTATTCATTTATTTATTATCTAATATCAATGTCACCTCCTACGGCCAAAATTTACCTGGCTAGAAGGTGACAAAGTACAGTGTATTACCATTTTTTCACTAAATATTGATTGAATAAATAGATTTAAAAAAAAGCAGAACACCAAAAACAAAAAGGGGGCTCATTTATACTATATCAACTCTTTCTCCAACTTCACACGGATAAAGTTCGCTATCATAAAGACTTCGGACTGATTTGTTAATTGACTATATTATAGTTATATTATTCTGTTGCTATATACATATCAAAAGTGAGCCTGCAGGAAAACATGATGAGTAATCTGCTTTTCGAGAATGAAACACTTACTTGAGGACAAAATAGCAAATCTTGACTGAAATTAATGTGTCCGTTTTCTGTACAGAAATTTGTGTGTGGTTGGGGGTACGAATTCTGAATTTTAAATACCTTCGTTAATTGAATATGACGCATAAATGGAGGATGTCGATTGTATTGTGTCGGTCAAGAAGGAACCTCCATTTTAGCTTTGAAACTTTATCTTTCATATTGTCGTCGGTTTCATATGGTCGGAAATTTTCTTCTAACATTATGAGTAATTGTTTGCCTGCGAGCATTTGGTCGGAAATATTGTTACAGAATAGGCATATACGACTATACGTGTGTATCTACATTTACACCTCACTGACAGGAATTCAGAAATGAGATGAAGAGAGAAGAAAATGGAAAAAATTTTCTAATTCTCCTCTTTTTCCTCTCTAGTATGACGAATTTTCAAATTACACCCTAAAGCCTGAAGTATTTAGAAGGAGTCGGTCTTTAATTCTCATACTATATTCTTGGTTACTTGAGTAAAATCGATTTTATTGTTTTTCTCGAATTAATTGTTATAAGAGGTTTGAGGTACTCATTTTGATGTGTAATAGGGTGTGGAATTACGAGGAATAAATTTTTTTTTAAATTGAAGCAATTTTGAGAAGAAATTTTCCTTATGGATTTGCAACGTTGAAGTAGGTAGTAGGTTACCTGTACAAAATTTTATCGAGTCACGTCTGTAAAACAAATAAGTACTAGTAGTATGAAAATGAAGTACCTAATCGAATTTTTCTCAGAGGGATACTCGAAGACAATATAATTATATCATTTTTATAATGGTAAAACTTATAAGACGTAACGAGTGTTTGGCTTGCTAGGCTGAAGATTCTAAATGTGGAACTGCGAGTATATTTTGAATTTTCTACACCTAGCAAAAATAAAGGTAATGAAGATATGGATTAGTAAAATTCAGTTGAAGATTCCAATCTTTTGTAAATAATGGTCTATAATTGTCCGCGTTGAAAGATATTTTTATTTAATATTGATTTCTGAAGAGCTTATAATATTTTGTTTGTGTTGATAATTTTGATCGTAAATGTAAATATTGAAGTCGACCTCTTATCAGCAATGTCAATAATTTTTCTCGTCTTCATTATTTCATCAAAATCAAACACCGGAAGCTTATAAAACTAAACTGTTAATTCGTGGTTATCGTGTTTTTCATTTTGTCTTCAAGTTGGGCACAACTAATCGAAGATTGTAACACTAGAAGTACCAGGTGGTGTCATATACGACACCACTCAAAATTTTTGAGATGGATTTCTCAAAGGACCAATATTTTGAGAACCCCTGACTTGTGTCATACGACGCCCCCTGGTCCGTTGAGGTTACTCATGTGGTGTCATATATGACATCACCTGGTCCTTCGAGTAATCGAGTAAATCATAGTATTTCTAGTGTTAACCAGGTTTGAAATATTTTTTGTATGCTAAATAACGCCAGTGTACGAAGTATTGCTCGTTAGATCTCTGAAAGTAACCTGATGTCCCCCCCCCCCGTCCCGCCGTAAGTTCAAGTTATAAGAAACTGATAATTTTTGGATTCATCTTAGGTATATGGTTTATACACTACAGGTTTACAGTGTTGGAAATATCTTGGAAATTTATCTGTAAATAAATCATGTTTATTAATTCGATAATTAATTACTATAATATTTGGGCTGTTTTTCAAAACTTTTTTCTATTAATGTTGTCAAAATTTACTGATTTATGTCAACTGCAAAAATTCTGCGGTATTTACTGCACTCGCAGAAAAATTAATTTTTCATATAAAACCAGAATTGTCCTGAAGTTAGCATACAGTTATTGAAATTTTAATATTCAGTTTTCTCTCAGTGTACGTACTATAAAATGTTTAGTGGAATACGAATTTTTTTTTTCTTCAATTTGTACATTTGCTGACCTTCGAAGTCGTAAAAATGGCCATAAATTCGAGGTGAAATTATTTTATTTCTCGATATTATAGTACCGTTTTTACAAACGAACCTTAATTTCTGCGTTTCAAACGCACTTTCGCAAACGAACAAATCAAGATCATGGTTACTCGTGTATTAGAATACCAACTTTTGTTTTTACAGAAATATTTTATACCTAGTTTCGAAAAAAACACCTTGAGATTTTGTTCAAAAACAAAAAAATGTCCTCTAATTTAAGGACGCATTTATTCTTGAAATCTGACAAAAAAATATTTTTGGAAGCAACTATATAATTATAGTCAACTTTTATGTTTTTTAGTGCGATTATATGCATAAAAAAATATTGCAAGGTTATTAATTTACAATATTTATGCGGTTTTAGTCTGAAAAATTAAAGATATTTTTTTTAGTGTTTTTTTTTTTTTCCTGTTTGCAAATTATTTAATTGGAAGATATATTGTTTGCACGCGTTCATACTTTTTGTATTTTCTTATGCCATCTAAATCGCCACAATTCGTGATTTACTCTTCGTAATTGTCTTTGCTGCATGAAAAACATATTTCAAAAAAACTTGGCAAACTATATGTCTCATAGAAAATGACGATTCGTCATCGTTCTTTTAAATATGGTTCTCCATGTTGCAGAAGTAAATTTGGTTTTAAGCATTTAAAATGTTTTATAATCTACGCGACCTCTCACCCCGCCGACTGAGTGGTATTTCCTTTATTTTTATTTGTTGCCCTTTACCTATACCTAATTGGAAAGTGTGATTGCATCGGTATAAACGTTTTGATCTGTTAATTTGAAAATAGGAGAAATTAAAAATTCTGTTGGAATACAAATTGAAATTGGCCTCGAGGAAAATGATTACTCACGTTCGCGATTTTCGCACCTTATTTGTCGACTTACATTTAGCACTTGTACATTCTCTTCATGAATATAAACAATAAGATGGAAGTGACACGATGATTGCCAATGAAATCAGTATTGTATTTTGCTCTGTGTTTGGTCATGGTGGCAATGGCGCAGGGTTTTGAGGTCGATACGATGTCGAACGAATTTGGTGAAGGCATACTATTGGTATCCTAATTTAAGATTTTCTTGATACTCCATTTCCTGGAAAATCCATTTTGGTGCGATTGCTTGTTTGGGAAAAGGAAATTTACCGTGTTTGATAGTTTGAGGCTTGTGTTCATCACTCAACAATTGATATGACTTTTGTCATGTAAAAGTATATTTTAAAGATGAATTCTTTTTACTTGACGTTTAGTCAAAATTTTGTGTGTCCGCGTGTGTGTTCAATGTTATCGTATGATGACGTCATCATACATAAGCTTAATGAGACTTTTAGTCGATTTTATGCTTGTCTTTGTGTGTCCAATGTTATCGTATGATGACGTCTGTTCGGACGAAGCTTTTTTTTTTACTCCCAAATCAAGTTCACAAATTGAGTTACCAAATGAGCTGGCGTGGCATTATAGATTTTGCATACAAATCGATATTGCCGCCAACATATTATGCTTCAAGTTTGATTCGAAAAAGTTGATGAACCTTTTTCACATATAATTGATGTAAAAGAGAATTCATCTTCGCCTTGAAGACTCTTCGTGAAGACTATACAGTTATTTTCGATAGTGGGGGTGCAAGAGGGTGTTTTATGGAATTTTCTCCGCGCACGCCATAATGGTATAGCCATAAACTGCTGCGCTCGAGTATATAAGGATCATTATACTAATTTTAAAGAATTTCTCTATTGTTAAAGGCATTGAAATTTTCCAAATATCGTATTTGGATTGGGTAAACCGATGTGCTTATGTCGCATAACGCTTCCATCAAGTATCTCTCCTCAAATCCGCTGGAGTCCCTAATACTTGTCTATTAGATGGAAGTCATAATGGTAGCCAAGTCAATATGTATAATATATTTTGTATTAATTTTTCATATAAAACCAGAATTGTCTCAAAGTTAGTAAGCAGTATAGGTACTAATTGTTGATATTTTTTCTTCGAGTATGTATGTGTTCGAATTTGAGGTTTTTACTTAAAATTCAAGAATTGTTATTTCTTTGTGTCTACACAGTGTTTAGCTTTCTAAAATTAAAATATTCGATACATACTAATGACCGTGAGTATACCTCTTAATTGTGTATAGTGTGGTGCTTTCTCAAATTAAGTATATATTTTGTGTGTGCCGACTTCAAAAGGAAAAAAAAAAACATTTCGGAATTACCTACCCAGAGATAAGGTACGTACAGTGGGTAATAGGTAAGTATATTTATTTTACTTATAATATGTTACGAGCACTAACTTTGCACAAGCCTATATTGCTACCTATGCCCCACCATTTTTAAAGCAAATAACTCCAATATAATATACGTACGTACTCGTACATGTACGATTGCTCAGCTATATACACCATTTCTAAAAACTTTCGCCATGAAACTAATAATTAAAGTACCTACGTCGATCGGAAACACCCATAAAGCACGTACTGTACGACATTTTCTGCGTAAAATGAAAGTCAATGTCGCCCGCAAATTGTCGACTGCAGTATGTAAACGCGGCATGGCGAGGAGGGCAGGGGGGCGATGGAAGTGATCGCGACGACAGTTCTCGCAGGAGACTCGGAAATCTATGTATGTCACCAGATAGGGTATGGGCTATGTATGTATTACTCCGGCCGGGCATAAATAATATTTGGTTTGGTGTCGGTTGCGTATATGGTGCATATACATGTATATATGGGCGCTGGAAATACGAGCCATTGAAATTGTCAATACAAGAGCGAAGACATACGATATAGCTGCGTGTGTGCGCGCTATGCCACCGTACGACCCGCTCAGGCACAAAGTTGAGAAAACAGGTTAAGTCACGCATTTCTTATGACAGTATGGACGTATGGGTATATGTTAGTATGTATTACTATAACAATATATAGCTTAATCGTCCCACCGAGTAGAAGCGAAAATGGAAAGTTTGTGACAGATTCACGCCCGTCATCGGTGACATGCATTTTTTCACCGCAGACCCTTCATCCGCCATCACAAGTCGATCAAATTGATGGCTGTGTCGCGCCAATATCGCGGGTTCGATTTATCATGCTGTGACGGTGGATGTGGGTCCGGTGGCAAGCACAGCGATATCTGCGTGTCCGTCCACTGGTGGATACGCAGTACCCGCAGTCTTTCTCACATTCTCTTGGGCCACGCTACTGCAGACCTATATTATAGTCTTCAGTACTGGCCAGTGGCCGCTGTTCGTTGATGGTGAGTGTTTGAGCGCCACGTATTTGGCTAGTTTGCATTGATACTCAGTTGCGGTCGCAGTGCCTATCAACCTGTGTAGGTGAGTCGGTGTTGTCGAGTTGGTTCCCGTCACCCCCTTTTTGTACCGAATTGGTTCCCGTCAATTTTCAGAAGGAGTACCAAATTGGTTCCCATCAATTTTCAGAAGGAGTACCAAATTGGTTCCCATCACTGTATGGAATTGGTTCCTTCACAAATTTCATCATTTTCATTCCCATTTTGCACAGACTGAGGACTGTCTACTGGAAAGCTCAAGTAGGTATGGTTAGAAATAAAGTAGCTAGGAAATTATGATATATGCGACAAATTAGGACGTACTGTTCTCGAGAAATTAAGTTAGTTTTGTACTTGGTAATGTGATCGTTAATGAATGAAAATTTAGCAGTATTAATTCGAGAAGTAGCGGATGAACGGATTTTTACATAAGTTTCTGTTTGAATCTCTAATTTGTCGCGTATATCATAATTTCCTAACTACTTCATTTTTAACCATACCTACTCGAGCTTTCCAGTAGACAGTCCTCAGTCTGTGCAAAATGGGAATGAAAATGATGAAATTTGTGAAGGAACCAATTCGGTACATTGATGGGAACCAATTCGGTACTCCTTCTGAAAACTGATGGGAACCAATTCGGTAATCATCTCTTATCAGTTTTTGGCTGATGGGAACCAATTTGGTAACAGCCAGGTGAGTAAACCTGAAAGCTCGTTACATATGTTGGTGACATGCTGATGCCTTGAAGCGAAATGATGCTATGTCTGTTTTGAACAATTCACAAGAGACGAAGAAAAGAAATATTTTAATTATGCATTACTTCGGTGATAATATACTGCTTTCGTTAAGTTGGATTAACACTAGAAGTACCAGGTGGTGTCATGTACGACACCACTCGAAATTTTGAGATGGACTTCTCAAAGGACCAATACTTCGAGAACCTTTGACTTGTGTCATACGACGGCACCTGGTCCTTTGATGTTACTCTTGTGGTGTCATATATGACACCACATCACACCACCTGGTCCTTTGAGCAATCGAGTGAAACTTGGTATTTCTAGTGTTAAGACCAAAATCAGTAATTGAGTTGTACGGGGTGAACACAATTGTAATACTAGAAAAAATAATAAACTTTCTGCTACCTTTCTGCTTCAAGTTTTACAAATTAACATTGATTTTATGGGTTCAGAAATATTTAATAAACCCCATGTGAGAAAATTATTACTAAATGCCAAAACGTTTAAAAAAAGGTTAAGGTTCTTGGTGCAGCAAAAAACATTCTAGATACTTTGAATTAGTAAAATATAGTTATTCCTGTCTTTCTATACCCAATTTTATCTAACGATTGTAATGGCTCACAAATGCCCTCTGCAATTATAAATAAATTTGAATTCGAATGAGACCCATCTATATTTACGGTTATTATTGATGATGAGTCTCACTTACCCCATAGAACTCAATTACCTCGTCTGACCTAATGTACGAGTATAATCAATTTTCTGGAGACCTAAGTTGATAAAAGCCAGTATTACCTCCAAAAAAGTGCGTTTAATAACATTTCTAGCATATTAGGCAAGTCAAAAATCATATTTTTCGAGGGAGATTTTTCAAGATTGAAAAAATAGTCCAGTTTATGCGTAGCTGTGATATATCGTACCTTAAGTTGGCCAACAAATTTTTGAGAAGTAAGCAAAAAATAATTGTCAGGTCAAAAATTCAAAGAAAAAAGATTTTTTCATGTTTTTCCTTTATGTTCATATAATACGAGTATGTATTCCATTGGCAATATTTTGGTGAAGTTGCACCCCACCAAATGATACTATACTTAGCTCTTATTTTAGGTAAATTCATCCGTAGAAAAATTGTCCTATTTTTCTTTACTTTTCTTCTTTTTTAAATAACTTTTTCAAACTGTTCTAATACAAAAACTACTTTATGAAAATTTTATTAAAATCGATTCAGCAGTTTTTGAGAAATAGCATTTTATTTTTGAAAATTATGATCTAAACTTTATACTTAGTTGATTTTCTCAAAACTAGGATTTTTAAATTCAAAATTTCAAAATTTCATATTTCACTTAATTTTCTACCAATTGAGAAGATCGTTTTTGCAAAATACTCACAAAATCTTCCTCTATCGAAAGCATTCATTAGCTCGAAAATGAAATTTCCGGCTAAATTAATCATAGCTTCTGATATTTTAGGAATATTTTTTGAGATAGAAAATAGTCTGAAAGTAATGATAGCTATTCAAACAGTACTATTTTTCCAACTTCAAAAAACCTCTTTTGAAAAAGATGATTTTCGACTAATACCATGTCTAACGCAACACGAAAAATCTAAATCTTACTCTCACGCGCGTTTAACAGAAACATCATCGCCACAATGACCAAAATGTCCAGTGGCGCAGTCCTCAATCACTTTGCTAGCACTCTTTGCTGGCTTCTAATGCTGCCATACTCGCCGGCGACTATGGTTCGAGCAGCTACTGCGCCCGAATCATCCGTACAATCCGATTTGGACGGATGGATACCGAATGCGGCCGCCTTCGACAACTCCTCGATAGCGTGGCCGCCTCTTCAACGAAATGCGTCCAGCCACGTGACCACCGTTAAGTCTAAGGCGCAGTTCGGTCGCGCCTTCCACGATAACCGCATAGATACTAGCGCCACATTCGACTTCGACGGAGACCATTACAAAGCGTCCGCACTCCCGTTCGATGCGAACGGCGGCTCGCCGGCAACACCCGCTCCGGAGTCGGTGCATTTTCACACCCTGCTGAAGCCAGCTCCATTCGGACACGCTTTGACCTCTGGTTCCGGCGCAGCTTCACCCTTCGGTGTGACGGCGTCCAGCGTGCTGCACTCCTATCAGCAACATCTGCAGAGCGCCGGCAGCGCCGATGGCGGCTACCACTATCCGGCGCCGCAGTACCTTCCTCCGCCCCCCTCTTCGCAGTACTTACCGGCGCCTCCGGTGCACAGCATCGAGATCGCATCCGAGCACCGCGAGCCGGAGCACTACTATTACATCCACCAGCAGCAACAGCAGCAGGTACATCCGTCCGTTGAGAACGGCACCGGCAGCCATCTGGAGACCAACACCGAGAACCGGTTGTTCGTGCAGCCTGGCAAATGCTCCAACTCGATCCAGGTGGGACGGACGCGAGATGTCGAGGTACGCACGGCCCTCAAATCCGGACCCATCGCTCAGAAAGGCGTTTGCGTGCTCATGCTGTATGCGCCCAACCAGCTCAATAAGTTGGCCATCTCGCTGCAGGCTGTCCCTGGCACCACCAACGCCATTCCGACTGGCACGTGGCTTGAGACTAACATCAAGGTGTACTCCCTTCAAGCCGGAGACATTCAGCCCATTTACACCAAGTGAGTTTGACTGCGTGTTTGTACAGGGTGTCCCTGTTTGAGGTGGCAAGCTAGCGCTGGTGAATTGAACTTTCAACGAAAAAATTACATAAAAAATCAACCCTCAAGAGTGTAACCAGCTTCTTTTGGGTGGGCTGCAGTGTGTTTAAAATCATTTTTTGGAATATTACATGGAAGCTTCGATATCAAGTTTACGCCAAAGGTGAAATTAATGAATTGAGCATTGTTTCGATAAGTTTTGTTTACTGGTGCCAGGTTACTGAATGAACTGGGAGTCTGGGACACTCGGTTGAAAAATATACATAAAATTATTAGGATCTAAACTGAAGAACCAAATCTGTCCATAGAGTAATTTTCTGAGTCCACTGTAAAAAGACATCATTACATTTTTATTATTTTTTCACCATATATTCTTCTCAATCATTCTCAAAATTCAAGGTTAACGAAATCTTTGGTAAACTTAAAAACACATATATTTTACAAAGTGTTCGGAAAACATTGTTAAAAACTTACGTGAGTCTCTTGAAAACAAGAGCAGTGATATCGTTTTGCTCAACTTCATACTTGAAAACAATTACAGTATATCGACAAATTCTCTTTTATCTATAGGTTTTATCGATTCGCCAATACTTAAATCGATTGAAAATTTTCATTTCAGATCAAATTTTGGGCCCAATAGTCCCGCTCTGATTCTAACCAGAAGCAACAACGTCATACTTTCATTTTATGTTGATCGTCCTGTGGACTTTTTCCTCGACATATCTACTTACCAATCTTTAACGTGTTGACATTGTAGACTACAGTCAGCTAATATATCAGACCTGGAAAGCTCCTGTGCTTCATCGAGTTGTGATTTAGTTTATTTCAATATTATAAAAGTGTTTAATTTAAAATAATTTCTTCTAGCTTATTTACTCGTCTATTATCTTAAGTATACTGAATGACCCAACCCTTATAATTGTGTGCCTTCCTAAGATTGCCTTCCGAGCATCGAGTTGTTTTTAAATAATTGCTAAATAGCCGTTAGTCTTGATTGGCTTTACGTAATACGAAATTGTTGAAATGTCTAAAATAAATCTGGAAGATGTCACTCGCATACACCTTTATACATTTAATTATGATGACCGTGTCGTTTCTGAAAGATGAATAATTTTTCCATTTTTTTGTGCGGAAATTTTAAATATCTACCGGAGGCCTTTTCTCTTCGACGAATAGGTAAGAAGAACGAATAACGCGCAGAAATATTTACAGAAATTGGACTCGTAATTGGCTTCTTTTCATAATTACGCCATTTATTGGTTTTGTGTCGGACTGAAGAGTCGAGAACAAATATATAAGAACGATTACGTCGTCATTGTGGATTGTGTCGAATTTCGAATATTTCAATTATTGGAAAGTTGAGATCGACTAAATTCGAAGTTGAGTCATCGTGTTTGTCCTTATAAATTATTGGAAAAATTAAATTTATTCCAAGTGTATTTAATGGTTACGGAATCTTTAAAATTTTTCTGTGGAAAAAACAAATCTTGACTAGCCTTTATCTAATTGTGCATTATTTTGGGTTAAAGTCAATGAACTTTTAGTGACGAGTCACGAAAATGAGATTATATGATGTTATCGATGAATTATTTCTGTATTATAGGTGTATGATATAACGAGATGGCAGGGAATTTTAACAGTTTTTCTCTTCGAAGTTATACATTTGCTTGAAGTGAGAAATAAAAATTTATGGCCATATTTAAGGAAATCACGTCTATCCGCCTGCTCGTGTCTCATCGCTCGTCTGTAATTGCGCCATTTTCTAAATCGTTTATCAAAGAATGAATTTTTTTTGTACAAATCATAGTCACATCTCAAATGCAATCTATCATCGCGAGTTATGTCTGACTTTTGGGAGTCGAGTGAAATAGATGCGATGTGAATGATATCTCTGTCCTCGTTTACCGGCTGATTGCAATATAAATTCTCTACAAATTTCCGTACGACGACGTTACTTAATGTGTGATTTAGCGAATTATTCGAAGATCGAAGATTTTTCGTTAATTGTTTACAAAGTGAAAGTTATGGAAAAAAGTATAGGTAATACTGACCGAAAAAAAGCCGAGTATTGTTAAATCG
Source organism: Parthenolecanium corni (assembly GCA_038050395.1). Lineage (NCBI taxonomy): Eukaryota > Metazoa > Arthropoda > Insecta > Hemiptera > Coccidae > Parthenolecanium > Parthenolecanium corni. The sequence continues at coordinate 20,432,447 of JBBCAQ010000037.1, read as the reverse complement.
AGGTTCTGACATTATCATAAGTAGCTAATGACTTAATGGCGCTTACATCAGATGAGAGTGACTTTTTTTAAATTTATAGTCGAAGTGGTATTGAAATATTTCACGTATGTGTGTAATATCTATCTCGTCTAAGCATTTCCTTATAACGTCTAAATGGTTTCTCTATTGTATTTCTTTTATGACCGTTTTCTCGGTTTTGCCGCAACTTGACCTGATTCTAGTTGAAATTTGGAACGGCATAAGCATTAATTCTCAAGCATTGTCCTTAAGCTTGAGGATGTCCTCCATTACCCTCCCTGTACCTATAGAAATGGGTGCTAATAGATTGTCTCGAACTTAAAATCAAAACTTTTTCTTTACAACTTGGAGCTTAACCTCTTTGCACTTGCTACACATATAATTCTATAAAAATCCCTCGCTTGGCTATTCGCTCAAACAGATTTTCGCCTGAATAATGTTTTTTGCGTTTTCAGTCCAAAATGTTGTTTTATTTGTTTTTTATTTATTATATGATTGCTCTATAGATGTCCAGTTTCGCATATTGTCCGAGTATTTAAGATACAAAGTTGTTTTCTATTGTACTGGCAGAAATTCAAGAAAAATACGATATTTGTTCAGAAAATAATGTACTTGTACCTCGCTATTCACCTATAAATTTCTGAGATCTTGTTTTTTATGCTTTACTATGGTAACTGTAGAAGCATGGTCCACTCCACGTGGTAAAATGAGCCATCGATCCTCTTCACTTGACCGTTTCCTTCGCGTCTGAGTGATTTTTTTCGTCAGTCTGAATCAACGTCCCCGATCACACCCCCTAAAAACAGTGTTTTGGGCAACGGAAGAACGAAATTAACGTGAATTTGGGATAATAACAGGCTTTCTATGTTTTATATTATACATTGTACAAAGAAAGAAAGAAGGAATTCCGCTTCGTATACGTGGACATCACGGCGGTTATATTATTAATGCAGTGCTTTTGGGAGCCTTATGCATTCATAAATTCGAATTATAGATCGTAAGGGAAATGCACGTTTAATTTTCTCATTTCACTTGTCCTACTCAGTCGTGCTTATCCTTTCGATACCGAATTATATTTTCTTAAAACCCACTTTTTTCCTTCTTTCTGGGCCCCCGCACCTCACTACCCCTTCGATGGATTTAATTTGTTTCATCCGTTTATCACCTTTTTTCCAACCTGTTCCCAGCCAACGTCGGTACTGTATCCGATGTTCTGAGTCACTACTCGTGCACAAACTATGAGGGGAGATGAGAGGAAGAGGGAAAAAAGAGGTACGAGGGTATATTTATGTCGTCGATATCTTATTTTGATTTACACGAAGAAAAAAAAAAAAAAAAGTCTGGTAAAATGAATATTTCCTCGACGAGACAATGAGTTATTTGCATGATACTGGCTGAAAGAACCCTCGAAAGGGGGAAGATTTTCGTCTGACGATGGTTTACGGAAATGCTCTCACATCCGACATTTTACCTGTGAATGCAGTATACGATCGTGTCTGCCGCATTAGTGGCGAATTCGTTTTAACGATCGCTTAATTGGTGATGTTTTAAATTAAAATCTCAGGAAGAATGAGTAGCTTGGCATCGACATTGGGATAACCTTGGAAATACTCGACAAATTGATTTTTAACAGATATGGTTTTTCATTATGGCGTGAATTTTGTCTAATTAAGTATATTCTGTGGCAGCTGTATAGTGATTGACCTGCATTGGCGATTTAAAATAGGGTACATTATAGATATCTTCATGGGGGCAGCGGTAAATCCGCATTGATTGACCTGCATTGGCGATTCCAAAAATTACGATGTAAACCAGCTTTCCTCAAGGGGGGGGATGAGGGTAAATCCGCGCCTGAAGGAACAAATCTTTTGGAAAGCTTGAAGAAAGCTGTTATGGAGCAGCGTTGCCAACCCACATTGTTGAAAATCTCTGCGCCTAAAAAAATAAAATAAAAAATAAAATCAGGTATCCGAGTAGATTTTTAATTAGAAAAATTTTAATTTTCAAACACAATAATAAAATATCGAATATCATTAGCATCTCTCTTATTTGAATAAAAATTAGAAAATTGAAACTAAATCCTGTAAATTCTTGAAAAAATACCCTGGAATTTCAAAAGATTCCTACAAAAAATAATTCCTGAAATCCGTGAAATTCCAAAAAATCTCTGGTTTTAACGCCGACATTTTTCAAGACAGTAAAAAATCCCTACAGTTAGCATCCTTACTCAGGACCATTCAAAGAACTATTGTCATATCAAGTTGCAACTCAAAACTATTTCTTTGGAGTTCGCGTATTTTTCATTTTGGAGAATGTCTTGATATTCTCTTGAAAATACAAAATGCTTTGTTTTGAAACGCCTGAAAATGTTGCTGGTGTATAGATTTTCTCACATGTTACCTTTAATATTAGATGATTTGATTTTTCACCCAGCCCTTTTTTTCCCGAAAATTTAATTTCCTGTTAAGCCAGCCCCTTTTTTCTCGAAAATTTATATTCCCGTTTTTTTTTTTGTCACCTCAAAACAACTTAATGACGCATGTTATCATTTTTAGGATTAAAATCAAACTTATAAAATTGGGAAAAAGAATATTCAGCGGGAAAAAAATTTAGATGTTTCAAGTTTTAAGCAATTTTAAAAAGAATCATGGTCCGAAAAGAGGAAAAAAAGGTTACATTAGTGAGATTTTCTCTCTCGATTAGTTACTACCTACTTAATTCTTGTCGTGAAAATTGAGCAGTTCCAATTTCGCTTTTCTTATGACCCCTATGGTTGCTGGAGACCTATATTGACGATCTACTGCATGCCCATCTGCTGTAAAATAGTGAACGAGCATGAAGAGTTGGTAATTCATTTTGGCTTTCGATATTGGAACAAACATTAATTTCTTGCTGCGACACACGGTCGTAAAATATCGGAAATAATTTTTAATTGTTGATAAGTACTGAAATTGGTTTTTGCGATGCCAACTAATAATCAGAGGCTCTCTCTTTCTTTTTCATGGATTTATTTATTTTTAATGGCAGAATATAAAAAGAAAGAAATACGCGACGATAAACGATGTTCAATTACACCATTGATAATTACTCTTCTTAATAAGGTGAAGTAGAAGAAAAAAAAAGAGGATAAAATTGAGAATAAAACAGGAAAAGAGACGCAGGTGTTTTAGGTCTCGAAGATGGCTGCATTTTGAAAAGAATAAAATAGTTAGTGGTTAAATTCAGCGGAGTGCTTTTTTTGCTTGAAAGAAAAGGAATCTGTGATTTAAGTGCCCTACTGAAACATTAACCCGTAAAATTGGGTAAAGCGTGTGAAAAATCACACCTACATCAATATTTTCCAAAATTCGTACCATGGTATGGTGTGTAATTTTTTACACACTCCGAGTGTAATTATTTTTGAACAAAATGCTTTGTTTTGGTATCCCTGCTGTAATTTTTTTACATAATTCTTGATGAAATAATTTTTTTGAAAAATGCTGGGTTTGGAGTCCTTTGCAAATTTGCTGGTGCGTGATCTTCGACACACTTTGAATGTAATAATTTCTTAAGAAAATCCTTTGCTTTGGAACCCCCTGACAACTTTGCTCGTGTCTCAAAACTCTTTAAACTTATTATTTGGTTTGTGAAGATAACAGAACTTTTTCGTTCTATATTAGAGATGAATTCTTATTACTACTCGTTTGGTCGAAATTTTGTGTGTCCGTGTGTGTCCAGTGTTATCGTATGATGACGTCATCAAGCATGTGTAAGTTTGATGACGTCATCATACATAAGCTAAATGAGACTTTAAATCGGATTTTTATGCGTGTCCTCGTGTGTCCAATATTACGTCTGTCCGGACGAAGCTTTTTTAGCTCCCAAACATAAATTGAGCTACAAAATGAGCTACAAATTGAATTCAGTATTTTATATTATAAAACATGAAAATATGTATGCTTCATAAGTTTGATTTGAAAATGATTTTTCTCAAGAAAAGTTGATGAACTTTTTTTACATACTCGTACAATTGATGTAAAAGAGAATATTAATCTTCGCCTTCACAATTCTTCGTGAAGGCGACAGCTATTATTATTGAAATATTTAAAATGCATTTTGACTCGGCATTCCTCGAAAATATAGTCTTGCTAGAATTTGTTTTGTTTTGAAGATAATACGAGTATGTATTATTTTTTAAGTCAGTTTTCTAATGTTAATCTGCTAATAGTTGTACTGACAGCATATACTCGTATCTGAAATGTAATTTCAAGATTTTTTTATAACTCATTTACTATACTTGGTCATTCACACACACACAGCGTGTTGGCTATTTTACTGTGAACTTCATATAGTGGTAGTGGAGTCAAGCATAAGTTTAAAATCATTATTTTGAAATCAAAATTCAAAAAGTTGACAGAAAGTGATTAGATTTCGCACGTCTTTCAAATCTGCAAACTACTATTTCTATACAGTACCTATAGGTGTATTTATTACGTCAGCAATAGGTGTATTTCATTTTTTTGGATTAATTATATGGCGTGCGACTGCGTCGTAGATATAGTTTTTTCTTCGTTTTGGGTTCGAGTTCGTGTTTTACGAACAAATGAGACACGAAAAATGTTACCCTGTGATTCGGGTATAGGTATGGTGAAAATTACGTTTGTACCAGGAAAAACCGTGATATCGTTTTACAGACTTTAAAATGTCTAGTTTGACAATCTTGTGCGTTTCTGACCAACCATTGTGGGTAGATGTACCGACATGTTCCTCTGCTTGTGGGTTATTTGGTTGATTCGCGGAATCCGTTTGTTTTTTGTTTCTTTTGGGTTGATTGATGGCATCTTAATTGGTTTTAGCTGGAAAAATGTAGATAGCAATTTCGTACTTCGTATGTTATATTTGCTTATCGAGAATCTCAAGAGTCAGACAAAAGGAAAATATAGATCAAAACATTAAAAATGAAAAATAAACGCAAGAACTTCTCTCATTCTAATCTATTTACCTAATCTATAGAATAAAATCCAATATCCAGATCTCTATCCCAATTCAAAATTCATACTCGTAAACAAATTATTTTTCATTTCGTGATTATTCGGCTTTTACTTAACGCTAGAAAAACCATGTTTTACTCGATTACTGAAAGGACCAGGTGGCATCATATTCGATTCAACAGTAAAGGAACCTCGGAGAATGTCATATATGACGCCACCTGGTCCTTTGAGGAGTGACGCATCCAAATTCAAATGACGTCATAAACGAACACACCTGGTCTTTCTAGTGTTAATTTAGAAAGCTGCATTTGGTCTCATTAGAAAGAGGAAAATCTCAGAAATATGATGATGTATAAATCTTTTTGATTAGAGGTTTAATTTCACTGCTAATGATGAAAACATTTTCGGAAATTGAATTCTATTCTACACTTTTACCCAAAATTTCAGAATGGAGCAATTTTCATTCGTTCATTTCATGATAACGCGAAATTTAAACAGGAATCGAGCAAAATTTGAGCGGGATTGAACAAGACTGAGCAAGCGTCAATTCAATATTTATGTCACCGATGGCTCCTTTGGAACCAAACTGATTTTTGATAGCACCAATGGCTCCATTTGGCGCCAATTTGATTTTTGGTGGTGCTCCATTTGGCGCCAAACTGTTTTTTGTGGTACCATTGGCTCCCTTTGGCGCCAATTCCATGAGATTCCAATTCAAGTGTTGATGGCACCAATGGCTCCTCTTGGCATTATGCGTGTCGACATTAGTTTTAATTTCCTAGAAGAAAAAATAATTCGTATCTTTGCTGAATGATTTTTAAAATCACATTGAAAAAAGTGAAACCCATTCTAGGAGGTCCGCATATAACCTGTGCGTGCGCAGCATATCCATTTGCTAAATCTACATAATTATGTTGGGCAAATTTATCTTTTTTTTTTTTCCCTTTATCAATATTAAATTACGTGTGGATCTCATTTCACTCGTTAATATTGATTAGAAATCATTTTTAAAAGTAAGAGGTAACTATCAATTTTCAATGGACCTTCGTGTCACTGCGCTGTATTATAATGGATACCTTCAATCAACGCGATGATGTTGAAATATGTAAAGTTCGTTTACACGCAAATTGTGTGCTCTTACAAAGTTCATCTCAACCACCAGTTTGGGTCTAAAAACTGGATTAGTGGGCATTAAAACAATTTTTTTGCTACGTGCAGTGGTGCCAACGTACGTGATATAATGATAATCACCAAATCCACGCACATCATTCGGTCGTAGTATATAATAATTATTATGCTAAACGTCTGCCATGTCGTTTAAATGCATTTCGTACGTTTATGTACGAATAGTGTGGTTACATCATCTCCACAGTACAATGTAACCTGTTGCCACTTGTTGGTCGTGTGGGCTACCTGCTGAAGGACTTTGTATATTTTCATCAATTTATAAAAGCCTACATAAAAAGTATACTTATACCTCTCCATGCTAATGTTTCTTCCTTTTTTTCAGCAAAACCCCCCTTTCTTCCTCATTTAAGATCCGCCCCTCCAGGCCACTATACTCTCTTTCTTTGGATCACCTGTATATAACGTTAATTACTCAATAATATTGTTCTTTTTTCAAACAATTATCGATGATTACAAATACCATTGGTATCGGCGAAGGATTTCAACCAACAATGTACATAATATAGGTTCGTTCATTCCGACATTTTTCTCGCTCGAGTGTGTGTGTAAAGTGGCAATTGTAATGCTTGAATTATGTAATTATACATGTATATTATATGCATCTGAGAAGTGTTTTTTTTTTTCTTTTTTCAAAGTGGTAAAAACCTATATAATGCTCATTTTGGACGCGGTATAATATTATGTACTAAATATATATATATTTTTTTTTTTGAAAACGAGAACACTTCACGTTTCTGTGGTTGAAGTATTATACTTTCTCCACGTATGGATGCGGGTACCTCTTTTTTTTTTCTTTTTTTTTTGGAGTACTTTAGTCGATGACTTTTATATAGAGATGGCGTTTTAAAGTTAATCCACGATAATTAGATCGGTATTGTCGTCGGATCATATAGAATTAGAAAGTTTTCAATTAAATTATTGTGTGTAACTTACAGTTTATAATTATACTAGCGGTGGATAGAGGGATATGAAATAAAGTGCCTGAAAATGGTTGACTTGGAAAATGAAATAGAATGGTGCACTTTTTTGTATATTGAACAAAATATTAAATTTTTGAATTTCAATACTTGTGAAAAAAATGTCCAGCTTGGGTGTTCTCTTTCTCAGCTCGTATGAGAGATAGAAGAAAAAAACAACGCTAAATGCTTATCTTGTAGATTATTTGATAAAAAATAATATATAGTTCAGTGCAGATAGATGTTTCAGATTGCAAAGAAATTTTTTTGCCTAAAAAATTTCTTACATGATTTTCTGCATTTATATGTATGGCTTTTTTTCGTCTCATTGCAGCTGGACTAATATTATTTCTACGAGGTATAAAGCATTTCTTTTTGAGAAAATGTACCATTTGCGAATTTATAGCTAAAAAACCAAAAAATGTGGCTATATTTTTCCTCCTGGTGAGGGATGTTGTAGGTGGATTCTAGGGTACCCTTTTGGGGGTGATTTTGGGGATGGTTCTTAACGTTTCTTTCCGAAAAATTTTTGTAGGATTTTATGCAATCTGAAACTAGACTATTGACATCTAATCAGTTGAATTTTTTTCTTCAAATTTTGATTTCCTTTGGAAACATTTGGGAAAATACAGCGAAACCTGTAAATTACAGACTCACGGACTCCGTGTGTTTGCAAAAACCTCCTCTAATAGAAAAATGTGGTCCTGGTTTAAGCTTTCTGAGATAACCTCGAGTGACCATCACCAAAAATGTGTAATGTTAAAAGAAGAAAGTTTTCAGAAATTTATTTGGGGGTGTAATTTGTGCCCACACCCTCTGGTCCCACGACCTAATGAGAGAGTTTAAGATGTCACGTGCCTGTATCACTTTTACACATTCACATAATATTATAATTATTTTTAGTATTCAATTAATCGACTTTTTCGAAAAAACCTTGGAGCATTTCACACCTAAATGAACACCCATCTTTCGCCGCCCCCTTCCAAAATGCTTGTGCTAAGTGAGCAAGAAATTCATTACGTTCGAATGTACCTCTTCTTTTTTTTCCCCCCATCGTTCACGCCTCGGCTAAGTGTTAATTACATGTTTCACGTTTTGCATAAAGATAGCTTTAGATAGAAGGCGTTTTTATACGATGATGCATTCGAACAGTAGGTACATGATATTACATAAGTTTCGAAAATGGTGAATTAAAAATGAAGTGAAAAAAAAAACCAGTGGCTATACATTTTTGTAAGGTGTATAACTGGTTGGGCGCCTACGGTATAAAGATTCGATTTTTTTGTGAAAGGTCATCGAAGAGAGCAACCAGTTTGAATTATGGATGGCTGTGCGTGGAGTTTGTATTACACCTGCCACTTTCGAAGCCCCCTCAAAAAGTGTCAAATATTATGCCTTCTAAGTGATCCATTTTGTACAAACGTTTTGCACTTTTGACTTATGTTGGCTTTTCAATTCTTTCTGTTTTCAGTCTCAAATTTTGGAACGAGTGAAACCGGATCGTGTTACCATTACTAAACCGGAAGAGGACCGCCGTCGTCGTACCATAATAGTGGAGAAAAAAAATGGCAGTTATGGTTTTACATTACAGGTCTGTATTACTTACCTATATATGTATCTATTATATTGTATATTTTATTGTATTGAAAATTTACGAAACCGAAAGGCGATGAAATGAAAATCGGTTTTTTTATTTTCCGTTTTCCCTTCTCTTTTCTCACTTTTTTTTTTTTTTTTTTGTTTGTTTGTTTTGTTTATTTTATTATTTAAAATGATATTCGATCCTTCGCATTTTCTTCGAGTGGGCGTCTATTATTATTCTGCGATGCGATAACATTGTAATTTATACATTTCCTGGTAACTTTGTTTGGTATTCTTGCCGTGAATTTACATGTTTTCCCTGACCATATTTTTTTTTTGGGGGGGGGGGGGGGTAAAAATTAATTTTACGAATAAAAAGTATTTTCACGCATGGCAGATTTCTGTGTAAATAGAAGTATAATACTTGAGAGTTGTTGGGTTGAGTATGAAATAAGCTAGTGCTAGTGTTCAACTCTGAAAGTAATCGGTAAAATTAAAAAGCTTCGTTTTGAAACGAAGGTGAATAGAATGCGGGGGGGAGGGTTGAAAAATCGCACAGAGAATGTTTCGTAATTCTATATTTTTAACTGCTCTAAAAGCTGCCAACCCTCTGGAATGAGTCTTGGCTTATTGACACCATCTTGTAGATGTTAGAGTATGTTTTCTAAAAAAAAAACATTCTGGGCATAAGAGAAGCAAGGGCGTATTGATAGAAAGTATGGACCAAGACCTATATAATTTTTAGTTTAGATCCTTCAAACCGCAGCTTTCTTTCCTTAATATAAGCGTCTGATGCTACTGATTGAATTTCTTCGACATGAATTTTGATAGTAGAATCTGAGCTTCTGATAACCACCGAACCGGTTTCACCAGTTGTGTGGCAATGGAAAACACAGGAGACTGAATTTTTCCGCACAAATGAGTAGAAAACCCATTAACTAAGTATAATATATAAACGCCAAAAATAAATTCAATTCTTGCTTTTTATGGTTATTTTATAAGGTGCTCTACTTTTTCCTTTTCACATTAGAAAACCTCCGCATGTTTTGTAGGATTTTTTTTTTTTTCGTACCCAGATATTTATTTGAAATTATTTATTTAGAAATTTTTTCGCAATAATTGAGTCTCGCGTTTAAAGCTCATATAGGTAAAGAAGGATAACCGGTTTCGACGAAAATAATCAACACTGTTCAGAAAACACCTATCTTCAATTCAAGTGACTGAAAACAGGAATCAATGTACCTGATACCGCGTGGAACCGAAATTTCCCATTCGAAGTTTTCAATGTTTTAATTACATTTTCAAATCTATGTACGAGAAATTCTGGTCGATGAAATATTTTAGGATGACCTTTTTTTTTCTTCTTTTTTTTTTTTGTGATAAATGCTGAAAGAAAAGTGACTCATAATTGATTTTCTCGCTTGCACAGGAACAGAAGCTCGAAGTACGTGTAATACGTTTGGCGCCAGATAATAAATCCCCTGGCGAATATGTGAAGCCTGTATAATTTTGTTGAGAATTTCTTTTTGCGAAACCTTTCTGACGGCATCGTAGGATTATATTGGCTGCTTTGTGATTAGTTAGTTAGCAAATTACACTTTTCAAGTGAGAATAATTTTTAATGTCTTTTGAACTGTGCATTCTTGAGTGAAACCTTTACTAAAGGCTGTATTTGGTAGTTGTTGAAAGAAAGCTGATTTTATTTTTATTATTTTTTTGAAATTGTATCCATTTGCATATTATGACAAAATCTTTGAGATATTATGGAGGAAAGACGTCTTAAAACCTATGTATTATTTTTTAGAATTATGAAAAGATTGCTTAAATTTCAGGTAGCTAAAATTTTCTATTTTTAACATGCGATGAAATTTACATATAAGCTAAAAGTTTTTCAAAGTCAGAAGTTGAGAATCTTGAAGTTGAAAGTTCGAGTTGAATTTCTATTTTTGAAGGTTATAAGCGTATAAGTCTATGAAAGCTGAAGTCTTAGTTTTCAGCTTTGCAGCTTTCTCCTAAAGTATTATTGGCACTAGAAAAACCATGTCTTACTCGTCTACTGAAGAGACCTGGTGGTGTCTGAAATGACACAAATCAGGGTTACTCAAACTAATATTGTACAATATTCTGTAATCAAATGAGACTAAAATCAGTCAGAATGCGTCTGCACTTATTCTTAAGATTGCATGGTGCCACAGTTTGAATCTCGAATATCAGGGTTGACTTTTATCGAATGGAAAATTACTCATTTTGGTGACTCATGAAAATGGTGTCGTATATGACGCCACCTAGTCCATTTAGTGTTGACGCGTGTCAAAAAAAAATTTATCTACCACAAAAATTTAGTGCCCATGAAGATTTTTTATGGTATTCCTGCAATATAGGGTTGAATTAAATATCAAGTCACTGAAGGTATATGGTGATGTATACCTGAGCAAACCTGGATGCTGTTCTTAAATACTTACGAGCTTCTCTTCCAAAACGATTTTATTTCGCCAAAATACTGATAGTTGATCTAATGGCACTCATGGGGCTTGAGAAATTATTGCAGTGGAGGTATAGCGGCATACCATATTCTGAGGACTGAACAGATTTATGAGGAAAGAATTTTCTTCTACATATTATCTTCATACCGTGCGACTGGAATAACTGGTTAGCCCTACTCGTAGAAATTTCTGGTTGTGTAAAATTTTCTTTCTAGAAAGTTGCTATAGTTTGTAGAAAAAAAAATTGGTTTTGTAGTAAGAAAATTCGTGCAGAGTTCGAAACGCACCTGTAATCGTATTTTTTTTCGCCGTCATTATTTATCGTTTGCCTTGAAGCTTACCTTAATATCGTCCTTGTTGGTTGTGAGGTAAACGTAATATACAGAGGTACGTACGAATTACGTGTGTGCCTGTACGAATGAAATGTGTGTACCTGTCTAGTTAACAGGTATCAACCAGCGACGACCTAGTGTGTTCGTCAAACTGAACAGAAGACAGTATACGAACGTGACCTTGACTGAGAACTGCAGTTAAATGCAGATGAACTTATAAAATATCTAAATGATTATTTAATTAGCATGTATCCGTAATATGTTAATGACCTTATGGCTAAGATAGCCACCAAAACTGGTGCACGAAATGCACTCAAGTTTCTTATGACTTACGTAAGATTGTCGAGTTGATTGCTATACTAGCTAATGTATGTAATATCATTGTATCGAACATAATAATTATTTATAGATTGTGTGATCACCCCTTTTTCTCTGCCACTCAGTTGGCGTTGGCATTGATGATTGTGCTGGGAAAATGCAAAATCAAGAGTCAGAAATCGAAAATTCAAAGTCACTGACAGTAAAACTAAAATTTCACTCATGAAGAGATTTCCAAAATTTTTTTTTGTTTCATGCAAAATTTAAAAAAAAATGTATTTTTTAATAAGGGAAATTCTGGCCAGTATTTTTAAATCGATATATTCTCGTAAAATAACTTTATAACTTCGTTTTTGGAAATTTCACTGGATTGCTTCCTACTCTCAACTAGCACTGCTACAATCCAGTATTTTTCTATCGATACCTTAATGCGTAAACCTTGTAACTCCAATTTTTGAAATTTCTTAGGAGGTTATCAGTGATGGCATTTTACACGAAGAATAACGTATTTTACTTGTGACGTAGAATATGTAGAATAAAGGTATGTTGAATGTGAAATGTCGAATAATATGTAGAGTAAGTAAAATATGTAGAATAATGAATAAAATGATCTGTATAGGAGCGCTAACTGTAAGCACAAATATTATTTATTATTCTACATATTCTAGAAGCCAGATAAGTAAGCCAATAACTTATTCGATTTTACATATTCTACGTGTAGAGTGAGGGCGTGTGTATGAAAAATTATTCTACATATGCCATCTCTAGAAGTAATGTTAATCAATATGATTTCCATCTAAGCCACCAAATGCGGTACTAATACCACGGTTATTACAGAAAATACGAGTTACGAAATTTTCTTATTAGCCTGTCAAGTTGCTGTTTTATGAATAAAAGTCGCGAAACAAATTGTCGCAACGTTTCGAACACGCCTCTACTTTTTGCAAAAAAAATTTCTCAACAATTTCATCGAGTACTGCTGTTGCACAAATTATAATTGTTTTTCATTCGAGTAGCTGAGTCATATTTTCTCTTCACTCTAAGCCTGTATATTTTTTGGAATTTAATTCAGTATTGAAGTAAATCCAAATTGAAACTGTAGAAATTGGTTTCAAATCCGAATTACGTACATACGAATCCATTGTTTAAATAAACTCAGTTTTAAGAGTACACATAAGTTCGCCGTATCGAAATTGAAGAGCAATTTTTTTTTTTTGTTGAATTTATTCAACTTAATTTTTCAAATTCTGTACTTACCATTTTTTTAGTTGCTGATCCATTTCTGTTGTAGGTAGTTTACTTTTTAGCTTATTTTTGACCATACAAAAAATACGGTTTCAGAAATCAGAATCGTTTCAATTTTACATTCATTTTCTATTTCTCATAGTTGTTTTTTCATTTTTTGCGGGTATATAGAGGGAAAAGTGACATTTTGTTGGATGAAAATAAATATTTACTCCCAATTTAGCTTTTGCGTTGTAATAAGTATGTTTTTATGTTTTTTTTTTTTCTTTTTTAAGAACACTATGGCATTATAAATAGTAGTATAACATTTGACGTGGCATTCGGTGTACGATAATTTTCTCATGCAAATTTTTATACTCGTACGTTTTGTTAGATATCGAACAATAATGACATTTTTCAATTTTCTGTTTGCAGAGTTACGGTATCCACTATAAAAAAGAACAAGAAATTGAGGTGATAACATATGTCGACCATGTTGACTATGACGGACCTGCATTTCGAGCCGGTATGAGAGAGGGTAGGTTTCATTGTTAATTTTTCAACTCCAGCTGAAGTAATGTTTATTTTATTCATTATGATAGGATGGTATGGGAGCATAAATGCATTGATTTCCGTAGGATGCGCGGCTCATCTTTCAGCCACATGAAAAAATTATTTGGGTTTTTGAAAATTCGCGTATTTTAAGAAAGGGGATGAGGGAGCATTCCACGACACAGTATTCGTAATTAAAACACGTTTTATTCACCCTCGAAAATTGTGGATAATTTAGCGCCTTTGGTTGCGGGTTGGTTGGGGTAGTCCTTGTTTCCAAGTTTTGAATTTGTTACCTCGCATCTCGCAGAACGGTTCCATTTTATAAAGAAAAAATTCCAAACAAATTTCAGCGTCCTGGATTGAAAGAAAATAGTCCCCCAAGAGGTTGAAAATTGGTAAATACAAAAATTAGCATGACTCGTATTTTACTTTAAACTCAGTATTGCATTTAAAAAAATGTACTTTCTCCTTTAACTTACAACTGCAACCCAGTGAGGTGATCAGGGGCCTACCGAGCCTTCGAATGGGGGGGGGGGGGGTGAGCATTGCAAAAATGCCGACTACGTCTCAAACATTTGCCGAGTACAGTAATAATGGATAAAAAAATTTTTCATCGTTGCCTGAGGATAGTAAGCGGCAAATTGGTGGCGGCTATCTCCCAATTTCTCAATTTGCCGACTGATGAAGATTTTGGAGAATTTGCCGACTATGAAAACTGACTGGGGGGGGTGACTCACCCCCCCTACCCCCCTCTCGGTAGGCCCCTGGAGGTGATTGGAAAATAGGTCAGGGGGATGAGAAGGTTCGCACCTACTCTTATAAGGTAACTGAAAATTCACTAAATTTTTGTTTATTGAATTAAAAAATGATTTATTTACTATTAAGAGTGGATGTTATCAAAAATAGAATGATCTTTTAACGAAAGATTTCCCCTAATCCAACTCCTCTAATAACATTAGTTGAAAAATACTAATTTCGTCGTAATTTTCAATTATGAGGTGCTTTGAGGCACCACTGTTCTCTTAGTGAGGCGGTTAAACCTCGAGTATAATTTTTTTTTAATGAAATGTTATCACTTTGGCGGATGCGAGTAGGAATTACAACAAAAAATTACACCGAATATAAATAAGGACCAGAGTAAGGGCTAGTGCTAATAGTTAAAGTTTTTAAATTTCAATAGACTTTCATTTTTACTTGAATTCATAAGTACATACTGTAATTATTCTAAAGTTCTGCCGTAATTCTACTATATATGTGTACTTACTTCAAGTGCGGACCCGTCTTTTCCTCGGCTACGAACTATGAATTACCTTTCATAAACTGCGTTTACCCAAATATTAAATAATCGCTTTTTATTTTTGTTCCAAGGTGACGTCATACTTTCTATAAACGGTCGCGATATGGAGAAAGTGGACCATAAAAGTTTAGTCAATTTTATCAAAAGTTGCGACACGCGAATGCGAATGGTTGTTTTATTTGAAGACTGCGTCAGAAAGGTGAGCACCGCATATATAACATTACCTGTGTGTGTATACGCGTTCTATTTTTCGTCCGCTTTTCCTCAAAATGGGTTCTGCATTGCGTTAGAGTTTGGTCTACAAGCAAAACTGCACCGTAGATTGTATTTATTATACTCCTGCTAGTTTAAATTGTGTAATTTATGAATGTCACAATTATATAAAGGAAAAATTGTAGTAAGTAGTAGGACCATCTTTACAAAATGTGCCCTCAGTCTGTCCAATTTTGGAGTAAACTTCAAGTTTGGGTTTATGTTGATACAAATTTTTTTTTTGCTTTTTGACTGATATATTTGCTCTGTTGGTTGGTTCCTCGTTTATGGGTTTTTGGCCGATAATTTATGACAGCATTACAAATGCAGCGTATTTATCGCGAATCCGCCGTAATATATTTGGTTTGACGTGTCACTTCAATATCTCAAGCAATAAAAATTTCAAATAGGTATACGTACTTTACCGATTTGTGTGGAAGGCGAGTGTAGTCGAGGAAATTTCAGTTTTTTAAATACTTTTCATCTATTTACATTTTCAAACGAATTGATGAATCGGTTTTTGCTTTACTGTCCCAATAAAAGAAAAAAATCCGCTTATGTGTAGATGGATTAATTTTTGTGCATTTTATAGAATAAGGATAATATGAAAAATTCACTTTTAATTCTGGAATATCTTACCCATCTTCTAATTTATGAATTAATTTATCCGAGCTGGCCATTTTTTCTCGTATCTTTTGGGTGAAAATTTGATTTTTTTTTTTCAATCCAACAATTAACAATCCTTCGGAGCCAGATCCATGGGGATTTATGGTCTAGCAAATGAACAAAAAAAAAAAAATGTAAAGAAATTTTTGCTCATGACTCTATAACCCCTTGGATTGTTCGGTTGGTCACTCTGAATAACCTAACAAAATTTGCCTCGCACGTCCTCTTGGGATTTTACATAAGGGAGTTTGGGCCAATTCTATGGGTTTTGAAAGTCTTGTGCAAATTATTTTTGTCTTTATATCATTTGACCGATTTAGATAGCAATGGTGGACTTTTGAATTTAGATCCGTCATTTTGCTTCGCATTTGACATTTCCTAGCTATATCACGTTCCACGTATTAAATTTCGTGGAGATTTTCTGGGCTTGAGAACTGAATAAAAATGTAATTCACATGTTGAAAAAAAAAAAAAAAAATCAAAAAAAAATTATATTAATATGAAACGTCGGATATTTACAATTAGTTGTATCCTCCACAGCCAAAAATAAAATAAAAATATTTGGTCGGGCTATATGTGAAGCTGTATTTGTCTACACGTGATACCTCAGCATATCAGGAGTGAAGTATTCTTCTTTTTTTCTCTCTCTCTCAAATAAACGTTTAGTTCACTTCTCGCTTTTGAGATTTGTTAACTGTAGATTTTTGGAATAGGCATATTTATATGTACAAGTGCGTGCGATCTAATCTCGTTAAAAGATCATGTCACGAAGACGAATGTGCAGCAGCTATTGCATAATGTTGAGAGTAGCGGAAGTACTGTCTCGTGAGAGGAAGTGCAAACTTGAAAAAAATACTAGCCAGGTATATTCAAGTTTATTTAAATATAAACTCGTAGCAAAACCAGTATCTCTTTATGTGTCATATGGAGATTAAGAAGACGATGAAGAATGTCTGACAGGTTCTTTGACATTATAACAACCTATAATTGAAACACGAAACGATATAAAATGCAAACAAACATACTTTTGCTGTTTGCATATCTTAACAGAGTCTTAGATACGTTGAGACCAGGAAGACACATTTCTGGCAGGTACCGCAGGTACAAAATAATTCGGTCAAAAATTCAAAATGTCACATAGTGTGGTTCTTATTCAAGAATAAGTAAATCATGTCACATGTGAGAGTGAAAAGCGCATTTTTGATTTTCTCCAAGACGATGTTCTCGTGTGGCAGATGAATTTTTTAATTCAGTTGCATTTGCTGGTTCTTAACGAGGTACCGAAATTCGAATTAGTACTATCGAGCTCCTGTCAAAACTACATTCACCAGCCCCAGCAAATTGCAGGTCCTCAAAAACAACAATTTTCACTTTCCTAGCCTTGAAATGCTCAAGCGCAGCCGATTTGTAGTTGAGGAAGGCGCAGGAGGATTTGACAGGGGCTACGTCTTAATCGTATTTTTGCCATAATCAAGGGTGGCAAGTTTTGATTCTCTCGGTTCTGCAACAAAATTGGCTAATTTTCAACATTTTTTCAAAAATCAAAAGTGAAGCTGCTGAAAATCGCCGTTGAGGGTGAAGTTGTCCCCGTTTGAGCGTAAAGTTGGTTTTTTTTTTCCAAATTTTCCCAAGTGGTCGAAAAATTTTTCTGGTAGATATTTTTATCACCTCGTAAAATGAATCATCTTATGGGCCATTACTCACTCGAGTTGTTTTTCAAAACAACCCGTCCATTAGAACCTCATCCCTCTCTCCCACCAATGGAGAAGTGTATAGATACGCCAAGCTGTCCATAATTGAGCTGTACTGGGCTCCGTTGGAGTTGCAAAACTGAAGTCCAGTTCAGACCAGTCACCTATACTAGAGTCGCTGAAATTAATTACGTTCATATCTGGTTTCAGGTCGAACTGCATATGAAGTACATCAAGCTGCAGGACGCGTTAAAAGCCAAAACGATAGAGTTGGAGAAACTGTGTCTGCAGGAGAAAGAGCTGCTCAGTGGCAAATGGAAGACGCACAGTCTTCCTGCCAGAAAGAAAACGAATTCCGCTGCCAAAACTTCCGAATACGGTTCCAAAGTTCCTACAGACAACGGTACGTATTGCGCACGTACATATAAAATTCAGATTCACGTTCGACCCATCTCTCGATGTGTATACAGTAATAAGATAATTTATGGCTTGCATTCTCAATCAGTGCCATTACTATTTAATAGGGTTATAGAGGTCGATGATTTAAACATGTACTCTCTTTTTCCTCGTCAGGTACCGTTACCTAATTTTCTTCTTTTTTTTTTTTCCCCTCCAAAATGTCCGCACGTGACCAATGAAAGTATATACGCATCCATTTCGTTTAATGTGTGTGTGTGATATTGCGCTATACCTTATGCGGTGTATACTTATTTTGTATTTGTTAGCCGTATACTGGATTTTTCCCAATTGCGTTAGTTTTCTCTGTTAATCTTTACAATGATTATAAATGACGTGCTTTTTCGCATTCAGAAGAAGAACGACTAAATAGATCTACACAATCGACCGAAGACGTCGGCCACGTCCAACTCTGCCATCGAGTACAGCACCATTTACTGATCTCCTATCCTCGCCATCCGCCTTACTATATCGATTCGCATTGTCGAGCTTACTACGTGTATCCGTCAGTCGTCGCCTCGCCGTCCTCCAGTAAAGAATATCTAGTCAGCACACCCAGGTTAGGCTCTTGCCGCCAAATAAAATGTTGACAATACATTTTGTCCGCCTGCTGTAGATATTGTCGCTTATGCGGTCCAGAAATCTCAAAATAGCAATCAGACGCAGTACCTACACAATGCGAATTAACTCATTTTGCTTTACTCATCTTATCGTATATCTAATCGAATATGAAAAAACGAATTTCGAAGGCCTGAAAAATTCATAAAGGTATATTGAAAATGCATTTCGGATACCCAATTCAGATACAGAAAAATTGAAAAAATAAAGAAATCTGCACCCGAGAGCCTAAGTGATCCAAAGTCCATATTTAGTGATGAAGGATTTTTGATATGTTTGATTTGCACTTTCATCTTGTGAGTTCAGTACATCAAAATAGACATTAGATGGTTAACTTATCTTTAAAATAAATCATATTACCTATTCGGAATAAGGGAAAAGGGTGTATTTTGAAAACTTCAACTGCGAATATCTAGAAACTTGAAATTTGGACGCGGATCACTCTGGTTCTCAGGTCCAGAAATTTTAAACAATACTTCTATCAGATTGACTCGTATAACTTTATTTCGTGCTTTGTGTAATTTTTAACCTCATTAGAGACTTAGAGAACTATTTGGGATAGAATACATTTCAACAATCTCTCATCAAAGATATTATTCGTTTATATCAATACGTTTTCTATATCGCCAGTGAAAGCTATGCTAGTGGCATTGTCAGGAATTTTTTGGGGAACTAAAAAACCTTATTTAAAAAATAACAAATGAACAGTGATATGCGAGAAGGGGTTTTTTGCTCCCCTTTAAAATTTGAAAAAGTGAATTTAACCTCTTCACGCGTATCACTGTTCCTATAAAAAAAATTTCTTCAAAATAGACGCGTGAAAATTGTTTGAATTCAACTTTTTTTTTTTTGGCTAAATAGACTACCATAAAGAGGGCATCAGCCACCATAGCTCCTAGTAGGGGCGTCACTGGACTGTGAAGAAGAAGCAATTAATTTTTGCTGATTATAACTTTCTTCATTGAGGTTTTAATAATTTGAATTAATTTTATATATGGGTAGTTCAAAGCTGAAAGGAAAATAACGTGAAAAATGTAGATGGCTCTTTTTTCCTCAAAGCTATCGTTATTTAAAACTCGAATTGCTGAAATCGTCCCTAACCCATGCTATAGTAAACACGTCATAACTAACATCGTGGAATAAAACTTTTGCGATTGCTTTGAGACTTCTGGACTGAATTGTGCTTGCAAGTCGGTAAAAAATATTTTACATAATTTTATCTTTGTATTTGTGCTTCGACTCGACAGTACTCAGTCATCGCGACATCATTTGGATAATAACTGTGGCCCAAGTAACTACCTGAAGGATACTCAGCGACGCAGGTCGAGTTACGCTGTTAACGATTCGAAATTATCGAATTCGCGAGAAAGTCTAAGGCATCACACTAACAATTATGGGCATAATTCGCGAGCATCCTCAAAACGTGAGTTTTGGTAATCGTCATGGTCGATGGGGAATAACGCTGCTTGAAGCCCTATATTCTGCTTTTTCTCGTCAGTGGCGGATCCAACATTTTACTGGGAGAGAGACTGAGCTGGGGCGGGCTAAATCTAATTTTTTGTCCACTAGAAACGATTTTCAGTACAAAAAGCGTTATAAAAATTACCGCAACAGCTATACTATTCTCCATTTTGTGTACCATACACTTCCATTATAAAACGAGTGTATTTTAGAAACTTCTACCTACTGCAATATTATCTTAAAACTAAAAATTTAGACTGTGATTTTTCTGGTTCTCAGGTTCAGAATTAGTTTTGTCAACATTTTGTAAAGTAATAGAAAATCTTGCTTCTATGACCCGTAGATTAAAAATAAGAAGACAAATTTTAAACGATGAAGATTAAAGTCGACTAATTTTAATCAGAGACGCAACTAGCTATTTTTTTTAAAAGTGGGTCAGGGGATGGAAGAAAACACAAATTCAAGTTTCGAGTTTTAATGAAATAATTTGGCTCATTTTACCACCATGAGACACATTCAGAATCCAATATTGTTTCCTTTAGAATAATATTTTTAGAATTTATTAGACTTTGTTTTGGATGGGTGGAGATCCAGAATATTTTTAAAGAGGTCCGGAACCTTCCCTTAGCTGCGCCATCGATAATGTTCACAAAAATTCTAGGTAGATAACTTCGATTGTAATATACTAACCAGCTTGGAATAAAATAATATTGGCGCAAAAGTTTGTGGAAAAAGTTAATGCCTTTAAAAGGATAGAAAAAATGTCTCGAGACTCGATGATATTGACACTAAAAGTTTAATTTTCTATCCCCATCTATAAATGCTTTTTTCGTAATTTAGATTCCGCCACTGTTCTTCTCTCTTCATTTGTGTTTTAATTTTTCTCACTAACTCGGAACATTTTCATTTTGCTTTCAATGTCCATTATTTACCTTTACAGTCATCATTACATTTATAACCTTGCGTCTTTGGCGTATAACGTCGGCTATATATTAACAACACATATATACATGTATTATGTGTTTTTAGAAGCGTTCGGTGGCTGGGGTAAAAATGAATTGTACTCATCCTAATAAGTGTGTATGTGTGCGGTTTTAACCTGCGATTATAGTAATTGTTTGTGGTATTGACAGGAACGTCTCATTGGGCTTGTAAAAGTGAACCGATCGCGTAATCGTGAATGTCTTGGATTTGACGTCTTCCATCTTTAATGTTTTTTTCTACCTTGAACTGAAAATCGAAATACCTACGTTAAATTTGTCGAACAAAAACAAAAACAAAAAAAGTTTAATTCCATCTCTGCGCTATACCGTATAACTTCATAATATGTCGATTGCTGCCCACCAGTAAACGACGCGAGAAATGAATTTCAGCGCGATACTAAAAATTGCACTCGTGGTCGCGTTAAAGCCATATATTGTAAATGCGCTGTGAGTAAAAAATTTATTATTTGAGCACAAACAAAAAAGTTGACATTATTTTGGCACCTGTTATACATTGGAATGACGCAGTTTGTGGAAAATCAAGTCATTTTCGCCTGTCGCATTCCAATCAAATTAGGTAAAAGCTGAAAATTATCGATACTCAGCAGCCATCATCAGACTCGAAACCCATAGAGGACGCATTCCAAGTCTGCTGAATGTTGTTGCTGTTTTTTCTCGCACCCTGCGTGCTCCAATGAGCCCGAGAAAGATTAAGCAAATCTATGGTCAAAAAATCGGTGCTGATGTATCCAAAATAAAACCCTTACAGATATGACACTCACAGGAGAATGGGAGACCTACTAGAGGCTTTATAATTCTCTCTCGTCCTCCATCCATGAGATATCTGGTCTACTGTTTTTCTATGCGTGTCGTAAGTCTGTGAAAATAGTGAATTTTGCAAGCATACGTGCTAGAAAACCGTGTATAGTTTTCAATTTTGAAAATTTTCATTTCCATTCGTGCTACCAGGTAGTATTGAAATCGAGACAGAAACTGGAGTTACGGGAATTTTTCTATTCGGACAATAAATCAAAAATATTGAAACACCGGCTAATTTTGTGATGAAAACTTTTTCCGTTGCGTTGTATTCAAGGAATAGAATGCGTTCTGAGGCGGATTTCTCCTGCATTCCTTAAGGAGCACAAACTGACAAAAATGTTTTGCTTTAATTTACAATCCTCCCGATCGTCCCTCTCCACCACTGTATAAAAAATTGAATTTTCCCCGAGGGGTCTGACTTCGTTTCTGTAAAGTTGGCTCCCCTAGTAAATCTGCCTGTGAATGCATCAAGCAATCAAATATTTTGATCAATCCGAAGCTTCTCCTGAATTTTGATCTGTCAAAAGTTGAAGTCTTAGAATCAGTCATCACTTGGCGAGTCATCGCATCGATTCATGAATCATTTCATCATTTTGTTCTCACGGGTTATAGTTCCTCCCATAAAAATGTAGCGGGTTTCATAAAGCGTATTGCCTTTTTTTTTCCCATGTGAAAATTTTGATTTTTTATTTTTTTCATCGCTTATATCGAAGTTTTTCTTCTGCAGATCACCTGAACGACCCATCTCTGCGTCACGAGGCCCATAAAATTACACGCAGTAAGTCGTACCACCAGCGTATATGTGGAGGTTGTCTGCGTGGTGAGAAAGCTGCTCAGGAGAATACGGAAAATGGTGTCCTCGAAGCGTACGATCTGGCCAGCACCGGTAGCCCGTGCTGCAGTGCCGAATGCGTGCCGTCTCGAAGACGACGCTCTCATAGCCATCACGGTGCCAAGCTAAAACCAAGTTCTTCGAAAACGTCGTTGCAGTCGTGCAATACCAATAGAGGTTGGTATGTGCCGAGAGCTTTTAACCATTACAAATATGTGGACTCTAAAATCGACGTACCGTCAAAGTGGGTGAATGTATAGGAACAAAACTTCGTAAAAAGTTTTAAAAATGCATAACTCCATTTTGGCTGATTATAAAAAATGCCAACCAGCTGGAAATGATTGTTGACCCTTATCAGATTCGGTTTATCGCCTTTTTGCACCTATCGGAGTGGTCATATTGCCAAAAAAAAAGTTTTTAATTTCAACGAAGCCATATGAATAATTTACTATAGTTAAAACTTGTCCCCTGAACAACGTATCGGTATAATCGACTCCAAAGACTCAACTCTTTCTTGTGTTCTTCTTGCTTCGAGTTAACGAGTTTTATCTAAATTCACAGATCATTCCGAAGGGCACAGTAACCGTTCGACGCAGGTCAACATTTCGACGTCGTTTCAGGGCAATGGCTACCTGCGCAAACATTGCGGCCCCAAGTACGAGGGTATCCGCAAACAGGATCCGGCCTACCAGAATCTGCTGAGTCAGCACAGCCTGCAGTCGTGCACCTCGAACGAGTTACCAGCCAACCACGCGGCCATCGCCGACCGCAGCGTCGCCTCGTACGCGACATCCGTCAGCACCGACACCCTCTACTGGGACCAGCCCAGCAGCTTGCAGAGCTCGCGCAAGCACTCGACCAAGTCGTCGTCGACCGCCGGCCGCTATCCGGACCACCACGTGAAGCCGGTCAAGTCGTGGGACAACTTGGCCACCGCCAAGACGCATAATGGCCACGGCAGCTGCGACTACTTGGACCGCAACGGCAAGAGCTACTCGACGAAGAACGTCTCGCAGCTGCCCCACCAGCCTCGCGACCGCTACTTCGATCCGAACAAGTCGTCCGAGTCGCTGTTCTACTCGCAGAACCTGTCCGAGGCGAGTTACAGCTGCGAGTACCTCAGCCAAGACAATCCGACCTTCATCAGCAACGAGGAGGGCCGATTCGTGCCGGTCATGCCGAGTGATGTGACCGGGCAACGCGACAAAGCCAGCCAGACGGATAGCAGTAAACGCCTGGTGGACGTGGCGCAGACTCCAGAAATAACGAGACTGTGATATTGGTCGGCCGCCGAGAGTGAGCTGTGCATTTCCTTTTCCCGAGTTTCCTCTTCCTTCCACGCTCTTTTTTCCGTTGGTTCGGCAGCGCTGCAGGTTACGATTTGGTCCTTTGCTAAGATGAATTCTCTCTGTTTCCAAGTAAGTTTGCTTTCAAGTTCCGTCTATGTGTGTGTGTCTGCAAGCATGTGCGGTCAATGCGGTCGTGGATTTAAATATTCCAGTTTGATGGAACTGTAATTGGGTATTGATTTTTAACCTATAATAGAAAAAGGTCGCTGAAAAGTTTCAAGGACCTACGTAATATAAAATGTACCGACATATCGATACCTTCGAGGATCCAGGTACTAGATGTTCATTTTTAGAGATGAAATAACAATTTGTTTTTTGTTTTTGATACCTTATTCCAAAGATAATAATATTGTATTTGTCAATTTGGTTCTCGAAACAATTGGTTATAGTCTTCTTCCAAGTTGACAAAAGTAATATTACGACCAAAATTAAGCATTTAATAAATGTAACATTTTTCACATTTCAAAAATTTTTTAAATCATTGACATAGTATCTGTCTGACTTCGAAGAGAAAAGGTGGTACGTATCCAGAAGAATTGTAGTTTTTAAATTGAAACAAATTTATAACCTTTGCTATCCTTATAAGGTAGCTTTGTAACATTATTGAATAAATTTTCAGAACAGTCCCGATAAAAATTACAATCTCTAAAAAATTAAAACGCAAAATTTTCATTATTGACAAATTTCGCTCATTTAATTCAACAACGTCACAACTCAAAAAATCATAATTTTTTAGTCAAATATATGAAAAATTTTTTTTAAATGTCTGCTTTAAGATGGTATAACTTTTAAAAAAAATTGAAAATTTTGAGATGTTACGTTGTTGTATTAAATGAGCGATTTGTACAAACCACTTTTTCCCTCTAAGGTGACGATATGTTGGTATCTTACTCGAATCTGTATGGAGCAGATCTTGTTCGTAAGGGTGTAATCTACTTTTGCTTTTTTCGTGTGGTTCATATAATTCACTTTTTTTTCCACTGAATTTTGCGACGACTTGGCTCAAATTTTGATCTGTAAATTCTTGAATATTTTTTTCTCATTACCCGGACGAAGTACTTTTTCGGATTTCCAAAATTTTTAACCATTATTTGAGGCACCTAAAAACCTTTTTTCGAGGCTTTGAAAAAAGGTTTAAAGAAATGAAATTGAAAAAAGCCGCTTCGTTTGGGCACAGAAAATATGTTCAAGGATAACATATTATTCAAATTTGAGCGAATTCGATGCAAAACTCAGCGAAAGAAAAAAAAATCCTCTCAAATATAAATTTTATTTGGTCCCAGTTGCTCTTCTAATAAACTTAGTCCCTGAATACACAGCGGAAATCTGCCTAGTTGCTAATTTTTTCGCAATTTTTCTGTTTTTTTTTCTGTTTTTTAAATACAGAATCGGTCTTCTTACTTCAGTCACTAACAAGTTGGAAATGTCCGAAGGTAAAGTCACTATAAATTCTGTTGTCGTTAACTGTAGAGTCAAAATTGGTGTCACTTGAATTTTATTCACTTTTTCAAAACATTCCTCCTTACAATTGAAATCCTTGAACTCATTACCTATTCAATAGGAGATGAATGTTGATTTTACCTTGCAACTTGTTCCCAATATTTAAGAAACTTCAAGGTTTCCTGTAATGTTACGTTAGCTGCAACCAACCATTGGAAAATCTTCAATCTCTAGTCCAATCGCATAGTCTTAGTGCTTATT
Source organism: Parthenolecanium corni (assembly GCA_038050395.1). Taxonomy (NCBI): domain Eukaryota; kingdom Metazoa; phylum Arthropoda; class Insecta; order Hemiptera; family Coccidae; genus Parthenolecanium; species Parthenolecanium corni. The sequence goes on along the minus strand of JBBCAQ010000037.1, from coordinate 20,406,697 downwards.
TTACGTCTTGAAACCGTGGAGTGTAGAATTAAGTTTTTAGATTTTTCGACTCGAAACTTTTTCAAGAAATCATTGAAAAGTTTTTAAACTGCTGTAGACAGCGATTTTTTCTTTCACATTTCCTCTCTCCTTGATTTTGTACGAAATAATTATTTTATATTTTTTACATTAATTATTTTGTACGTTTATTCTTCTAGTCAGTTTCGAATGTCATTGAATAAGGTGTCTACCAAGTTTACTTCGAATCGTTTTTTGTCGTGTTTTAAAATTATGTGTAGTACCTATTTATTTATGTAATCGACGATTAAATCAATTTTTGCCATTTTTTTTTTTTTACATTTTTTTTTCTGGTACCTATTTAGTAAGAATATTGGTTGAGAAAACTCTGATGAGGCTTCATATTTAAAAAATACGAGTACTTGAAGAAAAAATATCTATAAAAGACATTTTTTGAGTACACTTTTGCTTTTTCATGTGAATATTTGAATTTGGTGTAGTCGTGATTTCTAAATAGAAATACCATGCCTTAAACAATAAGAACATTTTTTTCCATAAGAATTTTTTTTTTAATGCAAATATATAAAGAAAACAAATGTCGAGGAAAAATAACCGATTTAAGATTACTAGTACACTATTTTGGCAATAAGTCATAGTTTTAAAAAGATCCTTAAAGTATTAACTTATTTGACAAGATGATATAAGCTTACAACTTACGACTAGTAGTGCAGTTTTGATAGTTTGTCACGATTACAAAAAAAGTTGAGAAAATACATGAACAAGAACGTCTTTTGAAAGGACTACGCTGTAAAATAGCCATCCTCTCAAGTCGTTATTACAATAAAAGTGCGTAAAATGAAAAATATAAAGTTTCTGTTAGGAAAAATTGATAGAAAGTTCTAGTAATCAGATAGGTTTAGGGTGCACATAGGTGTTGAGATATTCGGGTTTTGTGCGCACCATATAGTCCTTATGTTGCATGTAAAAAGTGAGACGCGATACAATACATGCTTTCGCTTATTTCTAAGAAAATCATAAATTTTGGTAGTAGAAACAGATTCATTTAGGACATAAGGGTTTTCTGAGGTACCAGATGGGCCTCGTGTTTTAAAATAAAATACAAATCAAATAGAAGGTTTAAAAGAGACAGTGTTTTTTTTTTTGAAAAAAATGAATACGTCAAGACAGATTTTGGTTTGAGTATTCAAGACCTTTGTAATCGATAGATCTTTTATTGTATCACAAGATGTATTTAAAACTGGAAGAATAGACATTATATAGTTTGTACGAAGAAAATTAAATGATTTGGTAAAATATTAGACAGGTTTATAGTACGCATAGGCACTAAGACACTTGGGCTTATTGTGTGCTCGATGGTGCTTCATCAAGTAACTGTTTCTGTAGAATTTCGCCTTGCACAGCCCACATCGATAGCGTGGCTGCAGTGTTACCCTTCCGTGAGTCCGTTTGACGTGCATTCGCAGAGTCAAATTGCAGTCAAAAGGTAGCAAACAAATACCACACCTGAAAGGCATCGCGTCCAAAGAATCTACACCGTCGTCAGACGGAGAAAAAGCCTCTAAAGCCGATGCGGTAATATCTTGTAAAATGCTTCTTTCAGGTTCCGGTTTCACTTTATTCGGTGTGATAAGTTTTGGTTTCGAACGATTCACCCGCAGCCCAAAAATGCGTTTCGGTTTCTCAACGGACACGTTCTCCTTGTCGCTGTTCATCGATGAGGTCGACAAATCTGGCAGGTCGAATCGCAGTTTACGTCTGGTTCGAGGAGCCCACGCCTGATCAGCCGTTTGTATCGCTTCGTAATCGTTTGCAGTTCCACGTTTCAGAATTGGTTTCAGCGTTTCAATAGTCTCTGGTTGCTGCTGACTACCGCTGGCTATGTTGAGCTTTTGGATTTCGTCGTTGAGGACGACATCTTCGACGCTTTTATCGGCCTCTGGGCAGCCGTTGATGCTTAAATTATACGAGGTTAGTACTTTAACGAATTCGGTAAGATGCTTATTTTCTACGTGAATGTAGAGCAGTTTGAGCTGCTTTAACGATGCTTTGTACGAGCAGAAATTACAACATACTAAGGCTGCATTCACCGTCGATATAAGCGGTAAAATGCTCTCTTGGTGGCGACGCAGAATATGTCTAGGTAGGATTCCTCGCGAGTAGAACTTGGCGTGGCAAAACGAGCACGGATCGAAGGTAAACGAATCGAGTTTTGTTTCGGAGAAGTTACGTATTTCGAGGACGTGGAGGTCTCGAATGTGCGCCTTCAACAGGAAATCGAAACCGAAGTCGAACAGGCAGAAAGGGCAGTAAAGACGTTTGGGAATGTTGCTGGCTTCGGAAACGAACTGATTGGTTAGAACGCTGAGAATCGAGGAATCCGTTTTGTCCGGTGATTCTGGCGTTTCTTCGGGTATCGGACTGACTGAAGTCGCAATTTTGGTAGGTGACAAGAAGCTTTGCATTTTAACACATCTAGAGCTGTAAAAGTCGAAAAAATTCCGTTAATCGTAGACTAGGGTAAGGGAATTCTTTTCGTGAATCACTCTTATACACAATCATTTCCTCATCTAAAAATTTTGATGACGTGTTGGATAATAGATGAAAACTATAATAAATTCATTCAAATTAATTGATATTTTTACTTACCAAGCTGAATTTAAGATATCTTCACTTCTGATGAGGTGTTTATTGTTTTCGTTTTGTATTGAGCACTACTGATCAGGAAGTCGATGCTCACGCAGATTTGATTTTTACAGGCAGTGATTTATACGAATGTTTCTTTGATTTTTAATGATCACGAAAGAGGAAAATTCTTGAGGATTAATTACATGTAAAATTGACATTGAAGGTGAGGAGAATTCGCATTGCATAAAACGGTTTTTGCATTGGTTTGTGCAACGGTTTTTTCGAAACACATCTGATATTGTCAGTGTTACCATACCTACTAACCAAAATTACGTCCTTCCATAAAAAAAAAAGTAACATAATATTTTGTTGAAAAACATAATATCAAAAAAATATGGATAATTTAATTTTTAAACGTTTGTAATGAAATTACTAAAAATCATCAAAACTTAAGAACGGGATTATTTTACTATAGTCAGTAGTCATGAAAATCGAGTTGATGTGAATCTCAATTTTCTAAACATTGATTATGTACACGTAACGTATTTTAATTAATGCAAAAGAAATCTACGAATCATTTTTTAAACTTATATATTAGAATATATTATTTAGGATAACCGTATAAAATTCAAGAATTAAAAATAAAAATAATGAGTATTTTCGAGTGAAAAAAAAATTGTTAACGATAACAACATCATCAATGCAGACACTGAGAGAACGCAATAAAAGAGCCAACAAAATAAAATATAAAATAGCATAGTACTTTGTTACGGAAGACTTGATCGTAGGAAATGAAAGAACGGCGATAGAAAGATTCAATAGTTTAGGACATCAATTAAAACAAATTGGAAGGCTTGTAGAAAACCTGAATTACATAAAAATAAATACTGAATTTATATCACAAGAAGTACAAAGATAATACACATTGATTTGTGTCAGGCATTTGAATCTTCATCTGTCTGCTCGTCCGAAAATCCATTTTGAATTTTAAGAATTGAAGCACTTCGATTCAACCTGAAGAAAAAAAATTGCATGAGTAAATCCAGGGTGGTAAAATATAAAACATTTTTCAATAAAAAAAGTACGAACAGAATAAAAAAAAAAATTGAGAGTAAGAAAAATTGGTTTTTCTAGTTACTGAAGCTATTTTTATTTTTATTTTAACTAAGACAAAACAAATTTTTTAATATTGTGAAATAATTTTGTCATTTCATCATGCCAGTAAATTCAGATAGTGAAGAGACTGGAAAATTTGTCCAATATATTTATAAGCCAAACTATTGGCTCCAAATGTAATATGAGAACAGAAAATAGCTTTAAATCAAAAATTGGATAACATTTTTTCCTCTCAAGTTTACCTGTTTTGTAAGTATTGTATTTGGACATGAAGATTGTCGACTTGCTCTTGTAAATCTTCATTGCTACGTTGTAATTTCCTGAAAAAAAAAATCATGAATTTCTGAGATGAAAAATCAATTCATAGGCAATAAAAGAAATATAAGTATTACTCATAGTAATAGGAATTAAATTCGTGAGCTGTTTTACTATTTTTTTATTATTATTAAAAAAGAAAAAAAAATCAAAAAAAAATTCTCAAAGTCAATTTCAACTAAATGATGGTCCTTTTTGAATTGCATGTACACCTAAAAAGGTCAATGAATTTAAATATTACCTTATGTTATTGTCATTAGAGTCAACTTCATCCTCCGCCGTGGTCAAGTCTCTTTTCAGTTCCTCAATACGAAGCCGTAATTTCTTCACTTCTGTTTCGTACTGCTCTATTCGTCTTCCCGAATGATTCAGTTCTGTATTTTTATCCGTCAACGTTTTCTTCATTTTTATATTTGCCTGTTTCAGCTCGTTAATTTCCTAAACATTATTTTTATTTTTACTAATTCTCTTAACGAGTATCAAAATTCAGAGATAAAAATACCTTGTTTTTATTAGCTAGTTCCAATTGTAAAGATCTCAATTCATTGTCAGCTGGCTGAGACTTGATTCGTCTCTCCAATCGATCTAACGCATCCCTCAGTTCTGTTCTTAGTTTTTTATTTTCTCTCTCTAACGACAGTTTTTCGGTCTCCAACCTTTCTCGTTTACCCCACTCAGTGGCATTTTCCACTTGAAGTCGTTCTAGCTGTAAAATAGATGAGAACTATGGTTAAGATTAAGAAAATTGAGAATTCACTCTATAATTGATAGAAAACTTTGGACGAACCTGAGCTCTAACGTCAGCCAACCGTCTATCCACATCTTCTCGAAAACTAGTTTCATTCATTAAATCGATTTTCATATGCGAAACCATATCGTTGTGGGTGTCTTTCAACTGCATTAGTTCACGAATAGCATCTTGCTTCGAGATTTTTAAATCCTCGTTTTTTTCCTTCAGCATCATCAAATCTGATTCGAGTTTCTCGATGGTTTTATGTAAATTCTGATTTTCCCTAAAAATATAAAATAATATGAGGCTATCTTATCTATTTAAATTCAGAAAAAAGAGTGAAAAATAACTTACTCTCGTTCAACGCCCACAGTTTTCGTCATTTCTTCTAATTTCAGTTGAACTTCAGATAAACGATGTCGTAATAGTTCATCGTGACACATATCTCCACTAATATCAGAAACATTAGAAAGGGTATCTTCTAAAGCATTTTTTGGCGTAGATGATTCGTTCATCATTTCGACTGCATGCCTATTTACCGATCCGTCATTTAAAATGTACTCCTCGATGCCGGAGTCTTTGGCATTCAAATCACTGGTCTCTTCTGGGTCAGAGATGAATGGAAAAGAATGCTCTTTCGACGTTTCTACTTTTTGTGCAGCTTCTATTAACTGACTGTCCCATTGATCTGTTCGAGGAAATCCAATTATAATGTGGGTTAAAATTACAACTCGATAAAAAGAGATCACTCACCAACATGCTTCAAAAGCAATACGTGGATTTGATCCAATTCTTTACGCATTTGCTCATTATGAGCTTCTAACGTTTGTTTCTGTCTGCGAAAAGCATTACTTTCTTTGATGGCACCATCTAATTTATTTTGCAGCTCCTTAATCTCCACTCGAGCGACGTTCCTTTCGTTTCTCACCTAATAATGAACGAAGTAAAGATGAAATAGAAATAAAAGCCACAAAATTATCTGTATCGAATACATACCTTGCTCCACTTTTCTCTCCAATTAGCTGTACAGTCGGACCACCATCTCATCGTTCGTTCCATTTGAACAGCTCTACTTCTGGCCTCCTCTAGCTCTTGAAGATGGAGAACTTGTTTTGCTTCCCAATCGGAATCCATTAGTTTTTGGTTAGGCTTCATCTGTGGGCATTTTGTATTCTTTAATGACGAATTTCGAGGAATAAAATGCGACGAATTATAACTCTTACCTTGGCTATATCGGCAGGAAGCGATTGAATTAAAGCTTCATATTTAAAATACGATTTTAAAACGCGATATTCGATTAATTAAGATTAAATATTAGTCATTAGAACCAAAATTCTTTCGTTGCAACCTGTTGAGTGTTGCTGGATCGTTCAAAACAGAGCTGTATAAAGTAAACTGTAAAGTACAAGTCTACAAGTTTATTCGACTACAACTGCCAGTGCCACTGGTGCCACTGGCTACTGGAACTACGATTTTTGAATTTAAAAAAAAATAAAACCTTGTGCTTTTTACACAACTTTGCTTTCGAAGAAAAAGAAGTTTTTTTTTAATCATTCAAGTCAGCAGAAAATTTATTTACTCGAATTGTGAATTTTTTTGGCGAATTTAAAGACTTCAGTATTTTTGTCAGTTGTTCCTGTGAATTTAATATAAGTTCATTTTCATTAAATTAGTGGTTTATTTTCATAATGGCTGGTGCAGCGTTGCGTAGACTTATGGCAGAATATAAACGTAAGTATGAAAAATTTTTGATTTAAATATTTTGCTGTCTTGGATTCGTAAAAAATGAACAGTATGTTAATTACGTACGTCCCCCAACTTGCAGAATTGGTCACGAATCCTCCCGAAGGAATTGTCGCCGGTCCCGTCAGTGAAGATAATTTTTTTGAATGGGAAGCTCTAATAACGTCAGTATTGCCCTGATATTTATTGCTTGCTATTTTAATGTTCTCTGTTGAATTTTGATATTTGATTACAGGGGACCTGAAGGAACTTGCTTCGAAGGTGGCATATTTCCTGCAAAACTAGTGTTTCCAGTCGATTATCCACTGAGTCCTCCGAAAATGCAGTTCACATGTGATATGTTTCATCCCAATGGTATTTATTTCGCCTTTTACTGTCTCTCAATTCTTGACTTTCACTAGTTTAATTACTCGTTTTGAATAGTTTATCCTGACGGTCGAGTTTGCATATCGATATTACATGCTCCAGGCGATGATCCTATGGGTTATGAGACTAGCGCCGAACGTTGGAGTCCTGTTCAGAGCGTGGAGAAAATCTTGTTGTCAGTAGTGAGCATACTAGCAGGTATTACTTGAGTTTCATTTAAACTGTGTGAGAGATTTAGATTGAAAATTGTCCTGAAAAAGAAGAAAATCAATCAGTGAAAGATTTCCAGCTGCAGGTAGCTTTTATGGCCCTAGTTACGTAAAAATTCGTTTATACGTCACCACGATTTGAAAAATGGGATGGGAAAAATATGAAACTTCCTCATCCCCGTTCGTCAAACCCTTCTTTATGAACGTCGCAATACAACAAATATACTACATAGTAAAACTTTTGGAATTTCCAAGGTCTGCTCTATCCCCGATTTTTGGTTAAATATTTGTTTTTTTGTTTTAAACCCTCAACTCTTCAATAATCAATGAGAACTAAATAAATATTCTTTACTTTTTTGTAAGAGCAATTTTTATTTTCTGATACTTGAATAGGTTATTCAACTTGTTCCATATATTTGGTTAGGAGCTTCAATCATTTTGGTTTCAATAAGATGTGTTGAAAGAAAAGTATAATCAGCTCAGTCATAAGCTACCTAACCGCCGCAAGTCCTCTGTTCGATTTTTTTCTTTCGCGTCTCTCAGTTTTCATCTTTGTAGAAAACTCTGGTACTTTATGCTATTCATTCGTATTTTTAGAACCGAACGATGAAAGTGGAGCCAATGTGGATGCTGCTAAAATGTGGCGAGAGAATCAAGAAGAATTCAAAAAAATATCCGAAAAAATCGTTCGTAAATCTTTGGGCCTGTAATTCTGCATCTTTCATTTTTAAAAAAATATTTGTCATGGGAATTGTTTCATTTTGACAAATCCAGTCGATGTTTCAACTGTACGAAGTTCGTTTCGCCTTCAGTTAAATCAACGATGACCATATCTATCGCTGTTCCCCTGGTTTGAAGAATTTTTCAGTTACTCGAACCTCCGTTGAAATCTTTTCCAAATGTTGCTTAAGCGTATGTTCTCTAAAATTCCAATTACAATTCATCTAAGTTACCTACCAGAAGGAGGCGAAAAACGTTTCGTTTTGTAAATCAATTGTGTAATGTTTCGATGAGATAGTTTTATAAATTGAAAATACTTCGATCATTGTACTCTGCTGATGTGAAGATTTTTGTTATCTATGTTTAAGTTTTTCAAATAAAATCTCGCTGTCTGCTACCTTCTTTTTAGATGACTAACTGAGAAAGCTCTTGATAATTTCAAACTGTATGTACCTTGTAGGACCTATATTTTTCAAATAGCTAAAAGTTTTTGTTAACTTGAGTAGTCCTGTACAACTTATTTTTCTTTGCAGAATATTTTTTACTGATTTTTATAACATTTTGAGTCTTGAAGGATTATTTTACATGTTGCTTCGTTTACAATGGGAATATATTTTTCATTTTTAACAAATTAATTATATAAAGTTGAACAAAAAATTTGATACACCATTCGAAAAAAAAATTACAATAATTACTTGAAGATGGAGAGACGTAAGGCTACTGACTGGACATACTAGTGGGAAAAGAATAATGAGTAATCCATATTTCAGTGAAAAGATTACATTATTGTTCTATAAGTCGTTCCAATAAATTGTTCGACTCAGGTCGGGTTAACACATTCCTCTATTTTTCAAACATTTGCTTCAGTAAACTATAATGACCATTCGAGATACTCATCAACTAAACGATCACATAATAACTTAGTCGTTGACATTTAAAATGCTATCATCCAAAATTGTGAAATTTGTAAACACTATTATTGTTCAACCAGTCTTTAGATCATATAAAATACTTCCATGCACGTTCATGCTTTCATTTAAATTTTAAATATAGAATCAACTCGAACTGCTGAATTGAAAAAAACAAGTATTTATAAACGACTAAACAAACAAGTCCAACTATAACAAAAAAATTTTAATAATGAAACAAGTAAATAAGTACGTAAACGGGAGAAAACACTTAAACAATACGCCAAATTATGATTATGATTGGATCGTAAATAAAGATTATAAAATAAAATTGTTTGCGGCAGGTGTAACGGACGTGTTCACTAATCTATCTCTTTTTTCTTAAACACTAAAAATTCTACAAAGAGGGCAAGGTATTAATTCGTAATTAATAAAAATTTTTTTCTTTCTTTCTTAAAAAAGAATAGAACGAATAATAAATTAATTTCAATCTTAAAACGAATAAAAGAAAATATTTCGATCTAATCTTTGCGGCTACTCGACCGTATAAATAAAAATATAATGAAAAATCTGCGAAGCAATCTATAACTCGATTCGGAGGACTAGCACGCTGAGACGAAATGTTCTAGAAATTTCGTTTCTACCATCTAAATGAGAAATTCAACGGTTTTCTTTTCGCATCAATCGTACCTGAGCTGATCACGATTATATAACGAATCGTCAAGATTGAATTAAGTTTTTTTATTTTTTAAAGGATCTTGCTGCTGAGAGCTGTGCGATACATTAAATGTATGACTAGATTTGATAGTTTCATTTTTACTCATATTTCGTTGGGTTACTTTTGTTTTTAGAATTTTTCTTCTGCGTAGTAATCTTTGCTGTTGAGATACTCGATAAGAGGTTTTGGTAAAGGCAACGATGATATTAAGTCGCGGCGAACTGATTTCAATATTACGAACCTGTGAATCACGAACGCACGTATATTAGGAAACAAGTAAACATCAAGCTACACTATTATTCAGGGGTGAAAAGAGGGAAAGGGAGATCGGTAAGAGGTTCTTCTTTAATTCATATTTTTAAAATTTTCAAATTGAACAAGTAAAATTGCAGATTGGCTAAATAGTTTATATCACCTGCACATGTGTTGTAGGCTTTGGACGCGTTTGAATCTGGAAACTGGGTACAAAAGCTGCATCTCCTTTGGACCCTCTACCGGATGACGATATTGGAAGAATAAATAGCGTCCACTTTTGGAGTGCTGGACGATGTTTTCAATAAATTCGATGATCGTATGGCTTTTGAAGTTCGTGTAATTGCCAAAACTGAAGTTACCTGCGAGGATATACCGAGGTAAGTATTTTTGCATTATTCTTTTCGTTTGGTTGACGGGTAGAAAAGTAAGCGACCATTTTACCTTGTCCATGCTCTATACGAACATGCATGATCGACGAATTAAGCCTGAAAGTTAGTGAAAATATGTATCGATCGTCGCTGCTGTCTCTCACGATGAACGAACCATCTTTTTCGTTGGCTAAAAGCTTTTCCGCCGATTCGCTGGACATTGGACCCCAGTACCAACCACACTGTAACATGTTTTAGAAATTCTATATGATTAGCTGCACTTAAAAAAATACTGAAGTACTCGTAAGTTGAAATAAGACGAATGAAAAAATTTTAAACATATAATTGTAATACCAGCTTTAAAAGTATTCAAATCAGGGATTGAATTTTGAATTTATCGTTAATTTTGCCTCCGTTGGAGATTAAAATCGTAAGTTTGGAAATATTCTCGGTCAAGGGGTTGAGATGTTTGTCGATACTTGATTTCATTAATTTCGAGTCCTCATGCCTTTATGAGGGATTAAAACCCTAGTTCATAGAATGGGAGTATAAAAATAAATAATGTGCATCTTCAAAGTCCGACTTCATTTAATCTCTTCTTTACAAATTCTAAATAAATGTATCTTTCGATTTTGAAGGATCAAAGATTGCAGAGAATGAATATCCAATTTTTTGTATAAGAGAAACTCTAGAACTTACATCTTTCACCTTCTCGATACTCGAAGCAAAATCGAAAGCCCTGGTCTTTTTCACACATCCGGCTGCATAATTTCCGTAACTGAATTCGACATCCGCGTCGTAGGCGTTGTTCTCATCATCGTACTTCTTCGTGGAACTTTCAGCAGTCGAATTCTCGTAAGAACCCGGCAGTGGAGGCAATGATCGATCTTTATATGATCTAAAACTCCACTCGTCTAACGTCGAAACTTCTACCAATTTTTTGTGCGATTTGAAAACGCCACAAACGGAATTTTTCAAATCGAAAAAATTGCAACGTTTCCATCGACGCAGATCGGAAGATCCGGTCTTCATTATTCCAGTTCGCTGCAACTCCGTCCTGGAGTTACTGCGTTTTGACTCGACCTGAGGGGTAGCCAGTCTTTTATTTGATCTGCGACACTGGTATTTGGTAAACGCAGAATTTTCGGATCCGATTTTCTTGGATGTGACTCCGTTGGACGAGTACAACTTGAGCAAAATATACTTGAGATCACACAGACTACGAGTATGTGACGACGATTTTATCACGCTAAAGGCACGAATCGCTTTCGGTTTCAAGCACTGATGCTCTAATGAACTGATTTTCTTCGGCTTCACCCTTCTAACGGTGTCTATCGGAAGTGTGTACAGATCTTCGCTCACAGACCTCTGCAAAAAAGTAGAATTAGTTCGGTTGCTACGTTTGGAAGAACTCGCTGAGGTGCAGGGCACTGAGTCATGAGACGTCGAGCGTGAAAGTGAATCTATATTTTCAGCATCGCTTGACTGAAATCGAGAGCCACTTTTGGAACGACGACTATCACACAAAATGGACGACGATCTTTTTACAGCCTCTTCGATAATTCCTCGAACGAAATGCTCGACGAAGTTGTGAATACGTTTTTCGTGATTCGACACGGCGACATTTTCGAGCTGAACATGAATCATCGTATGAATAACAGCCGAATTCCTTCAAGAAGGATTGCTTTGGTGGGAACGTCTAAAAAATAGTAATTCAAAATGGAAAGTTTTATGGCTGTAAGGGTAACTAAACTGTATAAAATTACGCAGCATATTGTTCAGTATGAAATACGATAGCTTTAGTAAATAATAATACCTTCCATACTTCATGGCATCAATTTCCAGATCTCGAAAATGTCAAGATAACGGTTAATGACGGATTCGATGAAGAGAGTCAATACGAAGTACAAGTTCCAAAATTCCAAAGCATGAAATACGCTGATAGGTGTTTCCAGTAGCTTGTGAAGATGTAAGAAACAAAACTGACGTCGAGAAGTTACTTACCCAACAAAATTTTCTACAATTTTCAAGTGTTTCAAAAGAAAAATGAAAATTGCAAAATTTTTAGAAAATTTCACCGTTGTTTTCTTTTTATCACGAGTCACAACTCACAATATTTTGGTTTCGTTTTGCCAAATGCATGGAACCGCGAATGGCACCAAAATGGCAATAAAATTGGAAATGCAAGGCATCGATAGGAGCGCTAAACAGCAACCGAAAGGCGAAAACTATCACCTTAGTCTGTAACAGCGAAAAGAATCTTTCGGGTGAAAATCACACTGTCTGTTTCAAGTTCAACGTTTCCCTCGGCCTCCACCTTCCTATCTCGTCTATAGTCTATACATTTCGAATTGGATTCTGGAAATAAGTGGAAAATGCGCTCAAAACTCAAAAGCGGAACGTTACCGCTTCATCATTTTAGTTTTTTTTATCCTTTTGTTGTGTACGAAGACTGTATGTCAGTTTTTAATTTTTCAGAAATTCAGTTTCTTCCATCATTCGATTTTGATTGTCATCTTTCGTTGTGATTTGATTTTCGTGGTCGTCGTCTTGTCGAATATTCCGTATTTCCATAGTTCTATCTCGTCGCGTTCGTCTTTTTGATTGATGTGTTCACTGTAGTTCAACTGTTACATCTTCCATTTACCCGGAACTAAATTCGGAAATTTTGCCTAAAAATTAAAATCTTCTATCGATGAAAGGAATGTGCGCTACAGCTACACAGATGACAGACATCAAGCCGGCATGGAACGATGAAGTAAATGGTCAGTGATTCAGTACTCAGTATCTTCAATTCTTCCTCTGACAGTGCGACTGTAACTTGGGCTTTTTTCAAGAATTCGCGTTTATTCTATTGTGGGGTTCGGGCTTCCTTTATGTTTGGATTCTCAATTCTCATTCTCAGTTTTGAATCGCGTTTCATTGATTTGTCTAAATTCATTATAATTGATGTCCGTTTCTCCCATTCGTCATATGTGTTTGTGATCTTTCAATGGCGGCGGTTATGGATGGTAAAGTGCGGTGGGGACAATGTGTCATATGATTCTTCTGAAGACGTAAAGGTGAGTGTTTTTCATTTATTCATATTTTGAAATTATTCTTTGATGAATTCGTATTGGGTGAAAAAGCCTTCAAAATTTCAACTCTAGCTTCCTATATGCTCACAGCTCATGCGAGAGAAAGGAACATGAAAAAGGCTAATAAAGAATAGTAAAATCGGATTCTTTGTCCTCCTCTAAGTTTATTTTGAGTGTTGGTAAGAAAGTTCCACGCTCTTAGCACTTGGAAAAAAGTTCTCGGAAATGCTGTTCTAGCTCGATGTGCAAAATCAAACAAAAATGAGACTTTTTGTAGGAATGTTTTGATGATTTTACTAAAATCGTGAATTCGATTCGTTTAGTTTCTCCAAGTGTTGGTTTTCGAAATGATTTTTTTTCTCTGAAAAACAGTGTCCTAGTGGTGCCGTGTTGTCTAGCAATTAACACTTAACAATATTGTAATGTAATTAATGATTTATTACTTTATATTTTGTATACTTTATGATGATTTTGGATGTGTTTTTGAAGTAATGGATTTCTTCGAACTTTGAATTCTGATGGTTTTTTCAACTTTGATGACTTTAAATAGGGAAACCAGAGGGAAACTACTAAACTGATTGTGCTGAAATCGATATCGTGGGCAAATAGAAGTTTTTAAAACGTACCGTTCTAGCCTCAAGCCTGTCTGTTGATTGGTTTATCTATAAGAAGTGGTTTTGAAGATTCAAAACGTAATTTTTCTTTGAAAATTGCTTGACTAGCTCGACTCTTTTTTAACACTCTGAAAACATAAAATTTCAACGGATCATTAAGACCACTGTAGTTCAACACTGAGAGAAATTAATATGTAGTGTTAATTATAAACAAAATAGTAACTTTTCTCATCAAAATTGTGAAACTCACGATTTATCGTAAATAATATAATATTTTAAGGACTTGTTACTATCTTAGAAAATATATTTTACAACTCCTTGAATAATTTCTGCTACAAAGCTCGAATTTTCCCATAATTGTCCTTGGTAGAATTTGAAAAATTGAATAAATTACACATGTGTTCAGTCAATTTGATGACTGCTACCTGATGCTGATTTTTATTCGGAGATTATTTCGAAATATGCAATGTCCTAAAGAACACTGATTTTTTTAGCCAATTTTTTTTATCACTCGTTAGCTTGGAGACAGATAATTCGATGATTTGCTAATATATTTCAATTTAACAAAAATTTCTCCTATTGTAATATGTTCGAAAACTTTGCATTTCCTGATTTTCTGCTCAGAGAATAAATTTGAAAGTTGAGCCCTGGTATGAGGGTTTTTGAGGTCGCTGAACCCGAACCCGGAAGCCGTTTTTGGCGGCGGCTCTCGCCCAGCGAGATATGGCCAAAAAAAAAGGTGAATAATGCTTCAAAATGCGTCTAAATCGTGACGTAGAGTAAAACGGGCTGCAGATTCGAGGTTTTAAAAGTTTTTTATTCGGATATTTTGATAGTAATTTACTATGGTGCTCGTACTTCTAGAGGTTTTTTTGGACATTTTTAAATATTTAAGTTACCTAGCTTTTGTGGCATGATACTGAGTTAACTCATTTTAAGCCATCGAAGGAGGCGGGTTCATTCCAGTCAGGAAATTCGAATTAAGTTCGAGTTGAAACCCTGTACAACTAGCCCGAAGTTGAATAGAAAATAGACTATAAGCTTGGAAGAAATACCCATAGTGTATACCTACTGTAATGTAAATCCTAACTGAATCTTTTTGTTTTTTATTCCAGGTAGGTTCATTCTTACATGGAGGATATGGAGGACGCCGAGATTGGTATGTGCTGCATTTTCACTTTGTTTTTCCCTTGAGAGAAAATCTGCTCCATCATTTGTAGCTTGCAAAGATTTTTTTGTACTCTTCAATAGAGATAGGGAGTTGAAATTTATGCGAATCTTTTTTTTTTGTCTTTTTTTCCAGCATCAGAATAACCTGAAAATTTTACTAGTTGAGTACTTGAAAAGTTGAAAAAAGAGTAACCTATTTTCTCTCAAGGTGATAATAAATTCAAATGAAGGACACTTTGAGTCCAAATATATAAGTGATGAAATTGAACAACTGAATATATTAGGCATCAATCTCTTTGAATGAGAATAAGAACAGAAGTACACATAGATGAGTTTTTTTTAGCCAATATAGAGAATGACATCCTAAATCAGACTAGAATATTTTTTAGATTTCTCCAAGTTTATGAAAGAATTTCTAAAGTGATTCTTGATGCAGATGATTACAGAAAGAGTCAATTTTAATAAAAAATTGTCTAGGCGAAGAAAATATTATAAATCTTCATAAAGTCTTTTGCAGAATAATATGGGTACTTAAGTGCATGGATACGTATTTATAACTTATTAATTTTAAGATTATTTTTAAGTCGGATACATTATAGAGAAATATTTTTGTTGCCCCTTGGTTGCCCATTTTATATCTGATACCCAATCATTGAGCCCAATTACTTGTTATTTCCCCCATATACTCACTTCTTCAGCTGCCCTGAAAGCTGCAATCACCCTGGGCTGAGTGATTATGTTGAACGATTGCCATTCGAGAGCAAGCAGAATATAAAATTTATTGATATAATTTTAGTCCCACGCTTGAGTAAATATTTTATGACAACTACCTACTTCCATTTACAAAAGGTGCAAAAGTGGTTTGAGAAATAAGGAATATGCAAGATGCAGTGACATTCGTTTATTTTCTTTCAACTTATTGAAAATAAGAAATGAAATATAATGAAATGAGAGGTTATAGAGAATCAGGAATGATCCAAGTACGTGAGTTGTGATTGTTACTTTATTCCTTTCGAATTGTGCAATTTTAATTATATTTTTTCAAACCCCAAGGCATTTTTGCCCTTAGTACAGAACAACAACCCACCTGGAAATTTCCCAGGGAAACAGCAAACTGAATTATCATCTCATAATTTTTTTTTTCATCTTTGTTTAAATATTGATATGTATATACCTTATGAGTGTATTACTGTATTATGTGACACACGTACATTTATTTATTGTCATATGAAATTGCAGAGTATAATATTATGTGTGTGTGAGAATAATTATTGACAAAATGATTCAAAAAGTGTTTTCCATGTTTTAGTTAATTTTGTGTAAGTGATGTTTTATAATCGTGGTTTTCATTCAAGTGATGTTTATTTTTGGTGTGTGGTTCATTTGTTTCCCAATTGAGTTAATTAAACTGATCAATTTGAAAGTAAGTATTTAAGAAATCCCAATTACTGTGCTAATAAAATAATGTACATGATGCATCTGAATCAGACTTAGCAGTATGAGGAACAGATCAGTGATATATCATTGGTCATCGGGTGTTTTGTGAAATCAAGCCAAACTTGATAAACAAATCATTTTTATTGGATAAAACTGATAAAATCTTAACTTACGAGTTATGGAGCTTGTGCATAATTTGACTTCTATATCATCTTGTAGTTGAAAAAAAAAGTTTTTTCCGTTATTCTATTATTGTAAGAAATTCATTTCGTGAATTTTTACGAGAATGTAAGTGATGATTGATTTTTCATGTTTCAAATATTTTTGTAACTTGCGTAATTATCATTTGAAGCGATTAATTATGCATTTATACTCGTTTTGAATCCTCAAACTCGTACCTAAAATAGAATGAAGTTGAATTGATTCAAGTATATTGTTCGTTCATAATTTCAATATATGTACCTACCTGGTAGAACAGATACTCGTAGTACCAGCAAATCTCAATTTCTGAAATAATGATGTAAGTAGGTATAATAAATTTTCTCATTGGCATGGAATCTCAAAACAGCTAAGCCAGTGATTTTATAAATTGAGAGTGATATTTCAAAAAATGAAATTTATCATTTTATGAGGTACAACATCCAATATTCCAGGGTATTTTACTACAATCTAACATAATAACCGAGGAATAGCATTGTGAAAAATTATAGAAAGTTTTTCTCGAGTATTATTAATTTATGAATTGATTTTTGGTTAAAATTGTACCAAAAAATAATCAAACAAACCGGAATAATATTATTAGGTATCTTTTTTTCTGGTAATCCTTCCGGGAATTTTTTGCCTGTTTAAAGGTTATATACCTGCGTATTATTAATTGAATTATTCTGCTTGTAACCAATAATAATTACTTGAATAATAAGCATGGTGGAGAGGCTCCCAAAACAAAACATTTTTTAAATTTATTTTCCTCTTATTTTGTACCTTAAGTTTCATTCATTTTACTCAATCATCTAATGGTTTATTTCGACGTATTTGTGTTCCAATCGTCTATACGTGAACTCATTTACATTTAATAATCTAAAAATTCTTTCAATCTGAACTTTTATAGCCTCGTTGGGGTTTGCTAAATGATAATTAACATGTAATGAAGTAGTAGAACGCTACTAATTATTATACAGTATGCAGGTTGCTAATTTACTTGATAGAACTTCATTTTCAATTTTTTTTCTAGATTAATTTCTGTACTGACATAAAATGTGCCTGACTCATTTAATTTTTGTCAATCCTTTGCTTGTTTGAGTTTTTGATAGTGAAATAGAGTGTGTACCACGTGTGATAGTGTTTGGTGGTAACTGAAAACAAAAGCTTAGATGTTGAGCATAAAAAAATTCAAAAGACAATATTATACATTTTTTTTTTTTAAATTCATGCTACAAGTGTATCGTAAAAACCATATTTAATATAATTGATTGCATCTGTAATGTAAATATGAAGGCTAAAAAATATTTTTTAATTTGATGAAAAAAATAAAAAAATAAATTAAATAACCCTGGCTAAAAACTAATTTATACCTATAACATTTAATGAAACACATTCAAGAGTAAAAAAAATAAGTATCTAGGTAAATAAATGAAATTTCGAAAGGATTATTAATGAAAACTTAGAATAATGAAATCGGTTCACGAAATTTGTGGGTATTTGTGAATTAAAAGGTTTTAAATTATAAGTAGAAGGTTATTCTTTTTTTCCCTATCAATATTTTAACATGGATTACCATTAACATCTGTTGGTGGAGCTTGTTTACAAATTTGTGTTCTTCCATCAGGGCTATCAATCAGATTACAAGTGTAAGTGAAAAAACCACAAGTGGAGGATTTTGTGTAATAAGTATGATCATAGTTTCTGTTCTTGTCTTTTAACTCTCCTGTTTCACTTTTAGTAACAGTAGTAAAGCCATTAGAACCATATTCCAAGGAATGTTGCTGGTCGTCAAAATTATCTTTTTGAATGTAAACTTTTCCTTGTTTCAAGGGACCTCTGTAATCTATTTCTGTCGTCCGTCCAGAATTTGTTATAGAAGTTCGAATATCTGATGATTGCACATCTTGAGGAAGTAAACGCCCGCGAAATCCAGAAGGCACTATAAAGTTTTTGGTTCCGGGGATAATCTGACCTGCATGTAAAAATTTGTTGGACGAAGGATCTACATTGATCATGTTATTCTTACCATTTTGTATTGACTTCTGATTGTTGCTTGACTGTCCTCTGAGTAGACGTTTTTGAAGATTGAATGTTTCTGTTCCAAACTCAATCAGTGTATCCAGAGAGTTATTTTCAGATGGCTGAGGTAAAATCAATTTCAAAGGAAAGGTACTGGTACCCTTACTTTCATCGATTCTCTCATTTTCAACAATAAAATCTGCTACTTTATCGACTTGAGCATTGGATGATGTATCTTTTTGTGGCAATTTTGTCAAATTGGTTGAATTAAAAGCTATTCGACTTCTGTTTTGACTAACTTTGCCAGCCCCCGCTTGTATTTGTCCTGTAAACTGTGGGCCAGATTGGTACTGACCTTGAAATTTGATACCTGTTGACCCATAATGTCGACTTATATTGGAAGATGCAGTTCCACCACCTTGGAAAATTGATTGTTGTATGAAATTCTCATTTAAAATTGGTACAAAACCAAATTGAGCTTGGCTGAATGTGCTGCCTGGACCAGTGGCCTGTGAATCAGCTTGACCACCTCGAGTGCCCACTTGAATCTGACCAGTGAGATTGTACACCAACCCACCACCTTGGCTTTCAGCTATAGCTGATCCAGTTTCATGGCTATATAGTACTTGTGACTTACTTTCAGAATTTCCAGCTTTGCCATAGGATGTGCTGACAGCACCTGTGGCATTGCCAAAGATTTGGCTTATAGCGCTTCTCTCATTGTGGATTGTCTGGGCTTTCGCTGCAAAATCTTTTGTGTATGTTCCAGACACTTCAGCTTTCACTATTCCTTTTTTGGTTTTTCCTTGAGATATAGCTTCTGCTCTGGTTGCATTGTTAATTATGTTTATGCTGCTGAATGATTGAGCATCTTCTACAATATCATCTTCCACAGTATTTATAGAGCTTTCATTTTGATTAGTTGTTGGCAAGTGAATGGTGGGACTTTCATTTGTGCAATTCTTTGATGTTGAGGGTGTATCATGGGGGTAATTTGTGTTTGTTACTGTTGATGATTCAACATGGGGGTAAATGAAATTAGATTGGCCTGTAGGTGAAGGAACATAGCTAGCTGCCCCAGACTTATTTATTTGTGTTCCAGTGGACACTCCTTGGGGTTGCTGGTAAGGTACGTACGTTTGAGGTGTGTATTGAGTTTGAAAAGGGAATTTCGAATCTACTACAAGTCCACTTGGTGAAAAAGTACCATGTTGATCGTGAACTGTAGGAGAAGGGTAAAAGACAGTTGGGACTTGGTTTGGTTGAGTTTGTGGCCGTTCACCAGAATTTTGTTGAACCGTTGGTAGAATGTATCCAGAACCTTGCTGGAGTGTTGGATGTGATTTTGAAAGTGCATTTGTAGTTGCTGTGCCTCCGGTAGGAATGTATGAACATGACTGACAATAAATCTTTCCTCCTGCAGAATCTGATCCCATTTGGTAGCCTGATGGAAAATTTGTTGGTGTTTTAGGCTGTGTTTGAGGTTGTGTAATAACTTCTCCAATATTTTGTTGTGGTTCCAAAAAATAGGTTTGGGGTACATTGGCTATTGATTGAGTATTAGTTGATCCGGCTTGAAAATTTTGATCTGAATTAACTTCTGAATTTACTGGAAAATGGATAGCTTCTCCAGAGCTTTGTTCAGTAATTCCTTGTGAACTCGAGTCAGTGCTCGGATAAATTTGAGGATTGATTACACCTTCTGAATAACCTGATTGGTGGGTGTTCTGGTTACTAGGAGGAAAGTACCGTGTACCTTGAGGGTTTGAACTTTGATGAGGCACAGCTTGCCAGTTTGAATAAATCTGGGGAACAGTTTGAACCGGTTGAGGTTGTGCAGTCGGAGTAGAATAAGATGATCCTTGAGGACTAGTAATTATACCATGCGAGTTTTGCGGATAAATGCTTTGAGTATTGAAAAGAAAATATTGAGGTACTTCAGTATGCTGCTGAGATGGCTGCAAAGCCAAATAAAAATATACAGGAGCATGGGTCTGATTATTTACATTTCCAGTGCTGTACTGATCTACAGGTAGGGCAATTACTGGAAAATATTGGCCATTTTGGAATGGGGTTGAAGAACCAGAATTTTGTTGGCGAGTGCCTGGGAGAAAATTCTGAGGTGCTGCGGGGTTAGATGGCCTTATAACACCTTGAATAGTGGGTTGAGAATTGGAAAGCAAAATTGGAGCAGTTCGATGATTCACTGGCGGATTTGTGAAACTTGAATGCTGCGCTGGTTTGAAACCAGATCCTGGCACTTGGTAATGAGGGAGCACATTTTCTGAACCAGGTTGAGGTATAAACTGTGAACTTGATGATAAATTTGGTGAAGTTTCTGGAGGTATAACTTGTTGAGTTAGTGAGCCAGGTGTAAAATATGCTGATAACTGAGGGCTAACATTTTCAGATGATTGAGTTTTCGGTAAGCTGCCTGAAAAGTGAGAATTTCCATTTGCCTGGTAAGTAGTTCCAGATGGTGGAATCAATTGTTGATTTGGTATTACACTTGGCAATATTATTTCTCGGTCAGTGGAATGAACTCCACTTGGTGGGTTTCCTGGGACAAAATTTTGAGGTGGACTACCTGTTTGTTGCTGATTTGATGGTACAAAAGACTGGCCAATTGATAGACTATTTACTTCAGATGGTTGAGGGTACTTGGGAGTTTCGATTGTCTGGGATCCTTGAGGCCAGCTGTTACATTCATTGCAGTCAAAAGTTTCAAATTGGCTTTGAGACTGTTCCAGTCGAAGATTCCCACCTAGCAGATTCGAAAGTTACTTTAATGCTTTGCTTTAAACTATAATATTGCGTGGTATCCAAGATTCACCGAGGATTTATTTTGAGAAAAGAAATTTCATGTTGGTACTTTACTACGCACTGATTGTTATTCTTGGATTGCCTGGGTCACCAATGAGTTGTGTTGGTGCTGCTGTATTGTTCCCTCTGCCTCCATCGAAATAAATGTACTGGGTTTGTGTTTGGCTCCTGTAACGTGGTTTAGGAATTTGGGCTCCTCTTCGTTTTCTAACTTGTTTGCCCTTTTTGATGTATATGGGTGGTTGTTCTTGTAAAACAAAAAGTGCGAATTGGTTGCAAAAGTTTTTTGTGTCATCGTCTAGTTCTGTGTAGACCTGCAAAAAAATATGATTTATAACTTTCCTATTGGCGGACTCTGCTTGATGGGTTATTTCAAATTTCCATTAAGCCAGCCTCCGCGGTCTGGAAAATTCACATTCCCATTTAGCAAGCCGGAATTTTAATTTTGGTGTCGAAAATTTCAAATTCCCATTGAGCCACCCTCCGCGGTCTGGAAAATTCAAATTCCCATTTAGCAAGCCGGAATTTTAATTTTGGTGTCGAAAATTTCAAATTACCATTGAGCCACCCTCCGCGGTCTGGAAAATTCAAATTCCCATTTAGCAGGTATTTTAAACAAATACATACCTTATCTGACTTCATTAGTTGTTCTTGCCCAACATACAATGTCCTAGAATTTTGTTCATCTTCAGAGTTTTTTGTCACTCTTTCAATGTAACATTCTTTCTTTCCAGTATTTCGATAAATCAAGAATTTCTGTAAATTACAACAGTAGATTTTAAGTCTAACTTGATAGTCTGTACTGCCTTTGAGTCTCTGGTAGGTACCAAAACTCACCTCATTCTTGCTTTTTAGGATGCTAATGTCGAGTGAGTTGTTTTCAAATTGGAAAAAATCTTCATTCTGCAAAAAAAAAAAAGTTTAAAAACCATTCAAAAAATATTGGGGAAACACATTTATATCTTGAATATGTTGAGTTCATTATGAAGAATAACATTCGTTTTCATCTTTGGCTAAAATTTTAATTTCCCTCCATTTCAGTTAAGTTACTGTCCATAAAATTCAAAACCCGCATAATAATCGTTCGAGCCAAGTGAAGGTAGCTTTTAAGATGATTCTCATTCTGGTTATCCGTTCCACGATTTCGAAATGATTTATTTTTGAATTTCAATAATAGAAAATTATAATCACCCAAATCAGCAGAAAATAAACAAAGTTTTGATATTATTTGAAGTACCTAAGAGAGTAAAATGTACAAGCACTAGACAGTGGAGAAACGATTTGATTGTTGAAATGTCGGTTCGTTCAATTTTCTTACTCAAGTAAATTGTTCAAATTTTTTTTCCCAGTTAAATTCAAGTTTTGAATACCTAAATACCTACATAAATCTAATTTTCTTATCCTATAAGTCTGGAAATGTTCAAAATTACTTTTCTTTCAGTGAAAATCATCATAAGTCTGCAGATATTAGGGGAAAAGTAGGATCTGTTCGGTAAATATATATTTTTTAATTGATTGAACCAGGGGCTTGAATACATTTTTTTTTTCAAAAAGAAAGGCCTGGAAGAACCAAAATAATAGTAAAAAATTCTCCTGAAGTCAGTTAAAAATAGAGTTTCCATGAAACAGTCTCATTCAAAGCAAAAAGTCATCCGTTTTCTAATAATTTTCACCGAAGTAAAAAAAAATTTAAGATCTGCTAAAAATTGTTTGACACTATTTTTGTAACAATTTTTTTTGGGACGAATTGCTTTCTTCTCTAGTTCCTTTAATGGTTTTGTTTGGGGCGTCCGAAATATTTTTAGAGGGATCTATGACCTTCCCTGCACCTCCCTTAGGTAAGCGACTGGATTGAAATAATGTATTATATTTTCATTTCGAGTAGAAGACGCTCAAAATAATCTGAAAATTTGATTTTTATTGTGTTATATGTAAGTGCATTAATGAGGGGAAAAGTTGGATTCTTTTATCGGAAAAAGAACCCGAAATCATTATTTTCTAATTTTAATCGGACGTAGAAAATGAACTTGAAAATCAAGAAATTTAAAAAATTGATTTTAAAAACTGGCATAGATATTGAGAAAACAAATTACAAATCCAGAAAAACGAAGTAATGCCTTTTTTACTGGTTGTTAATGGAGCAAAAAAAATTAAGGAAAAAAATTGCAAGGGCTTATTGCTTCGTAAAATAAAATATTTTTAGATGAGTTATTGATTAACTATCAAACCATTTTCTAAGTTGAAAAATTTTAATAAAATGAATTTAAATAATACCTACTTGTTTAGTAGCAGCTTCTAAATTCAAATGCACTAAAAATAAAAAAATTGCCAACATCGTGCCACAACACCAGTAATTCGTTGCCATCGTCCTGGCACTTCGTAACATTAAAAGCGAATGAAAGCGTGTTTATTAAAAAGGTCGTTTTTAGGAAGTGTTACATTGTCTAGGAAGTAAAATTCAAGAGACGACGACGAAAAGCACACTGTAGTGAAATACTTTTTATTGCCTTTTTCGGGTCAATGTGAAGTTGTGATTGAATTAATTAGATCATCCTTTTTGTTCAAGATGTAAACACACCATACGAGTACACGGTTTCCAATCGTTTCATGAAATACTTATAATTTAGGAAATAAATTAAATTCTTCCTTTCTATTTGCTACAATAAATTTTCAATTTTGAAAAATTTAAAGATTGCTTCGCAGGTCTTAGTCGAATAGAAAATTGTAGATTTTCGCTAGATCCACTATTTTTTTTTTTTTTTTTTAGAATTGAAACAAATAAATTTCAGTTTTAAGAAATAAGTTGGTGAGAAAACTTGCACCGATTCGCTAATGGAAAATATTTTTTTATGCTTGAAAAATTTTGTATTTGGAAGTATCCTCAGTGAGGGTTACTTTGTTCCCTTCTTTGTCTTTTGTTTCAGTCAAATATTGATTTAAACGTAAATTTCAAATGGAAATTCTCACTTTTTATTAATGAAAAGAAGAAGATTTGTGGGAAAAACCGTTTGTAGATAGTATTTGGGCCTCTTGACTCCAAATTTGTTGTCAGATTTTAGCTATCACCCAGTACTCTTCCCTGAGGCCAAAATATAGCTAAAAATAGTTTAAATTAGTGTCAACCATAAGTTTTTGTGTGGTATCATCAGTGGGTGATTCTACCAAAAGTTTATATGCTTAATCGAAATAAAATTCTGCATAAAAGCTTCTAATGGCTAATAACTTTTGCTGGCCAAGTTCAAAACGTGTCAAGTCCCAAAAAATGCATCTTTCATTTTTCGCCTCATTCAGCGTTACCAAATACCGAAACATCAATATTTGAGCATTTATGGCTGATTAGTTTTTTAGAACTTGGCAGGTTTTGGACTTAGCTCGGCGACTTGCTTTTGCTAAAATTATTGTTTTGTGTGCCTAATCAATTTAAAATCTTAGGAGTTTGCTAGTTCAAAAAAGCATGAAATTACCTATGATGTGGGTTACTCAAATTTCAAATGAAGGCAGTCAATATATTATTATGCCGCCTGATATGACACTACAATTATCACAAAAAAATTATTTAATACGTTGAAGTGTTCTTCAAACACAGTGGTACAAACGTGATACTATTACAAATAATCTTTTAACCTCATCTTTAACCTATATATTCAAGTAATTAACGATTTTTTTTTATTCAAGTATTAATCACCGTGTGTGTTCAAATGGCTTATCCAGTTAGGGAGCTTATAATCTTCTTTTTGAGTGGTGGTGTCTGTCGTGAGCACATGGTGCACTGTCTCATTCTGTATGACGAAGTAAAAACGACCACGTGTTGAAAGAATTTCAATTTCCTTGCGACATCTCAGCGAGTACATTCGCTTCTGTAATTACTTTAGAATGCAATTAAAAATGCCCTGGTGGTTTAACTACACTGTAGCTTCTGGCGATTAATGTTCAACATATTGGATAAGGAATTCGGGAGAGCATAAAAAAAAATTATGTATAATGCAGAAGCATAAATCTGGCAAGAGAGTTCTAAATCAGCTGAGGCTGTAAATTCGCTAGAGTGAGGTAAGGGGTCAAAGAAGTTTTTAAAGCTATTTTTTTGTTGTGTTGAAGTTTTGTTGAGAATTCTTCGAATTAATAAGAAAATGGCCAATATTTTGGTTTATTTTGGATTCATTATTTCTTTTCAAAACATATTTAATTAATTAATTTATTTTTCAATATAAATTGAGACGAATCGTAAATGAGCCTGGGCTGCTTATAAAAATAATGACCTCCAGTTTAATTTTTCTTTAAAATCTATTAATATTTTCTGATTCCAAAGTTTTTACTTGTTTTTTTTGTTTTTGTTTTTGTTTTTTTTTTTTCAAAAATTCGAATTTTTTAATAGAATCAACATTTCATTGCGATTTAAAATTCTGTGAAAGTTCTTTTGGAAGAAATATTGACATTATTATTATTTATGTGGTTCAAGATCTTTGAAATGAGATATCCATAGAATATTCCTTTGAATTTCCTATTACAAAATCTGTTGAAATTTTTTTTTATACCTACGAAATATTTTGAAAGTATAATATCATGTCTCTAAAATAAGATATCTTTTCAGTAATTTATTTGATAAAAAAATCAAAGGTAAGAGGTTATAATTAAGTTTCAACAATAAGTATTACAAAAATGAAAAATGTAAAATCTAACGTTCGCAAACTGAAATTTATAATTTCTGCTTTTTTTTTTTTAACGCGGGTAAAAAAGAGGTGGGTAAAAAAAAGTCAACTGATAAGTTTTTATTGAAATGACGTTGTCTCTTGTGGGTGAAAATTTTGCTCTTGAGGATTATGAATTAAATTCATATGATTTGCTGGTCGTCATTCTTAAAAAATACAACTTCCAACGGTTAGCTTATACTGAGCAGTCTCAAATTTGGTATTTGTTTGTCAGTGGAGAAAAATGGCATCGGTTCTTTTTTCACATCTAAGCACGAGAACTCTTCGTGTTTGTACAGGTACGACTTCAGAGTGAATGCTTTACCACATTTCGAACATACGTAGGGTTTTGCTGAGGAGTGTGTTTGAACGTGCGCTCTCAAGTTGGATTTGTCCGCGAATGCTTTATCACAAATTGAGCATTTGTATGGTTTTTCACCTGCAAAAAAAAAAAAAATTCAATTAATGATCAGATTTTCGTTCAAGTAATCAAAAAATAAATAGGTTTTCTACATAAATTATGAAAAATAGCCGTAAAAATATGTAAGGTAAAATCAAGAAACGTGATGGAGAATAGAAAGTTTATTTTCAAAAAAATTCCAGTACCTTTCCAAAGAGATTTTAACTAAAATAATTTGATTTTTTAATTCCAAAGTGACCCAAATGAGATAAAAGTAGCACAGTTCAGTATTGTCCCCTGTTTATTTATCCTGTGATAGTGAATGTGTCCGCAAGGATATGTGTGAGTGAAAGAAAATAAAAATGAGTTATTTTAGGTCATTTTAGAAGTAATAAATCCCTGAAAAAATGAAAAGCACTTCAAAGTATTATTAATTTTATTCATTTATGCCGAAATGTTTAGGGTGTGTTTATAAGTCTTCGATAGATTTCACTCGGAAAATTTCGCTCAAGGATAAAATTGGGATTTTTCAAGTTCTAATTGTTTTTCCTATATGTGGCAACTTAGGATGTGAATTCAGGTTTTTTTTTTTTGTTCTGCAAATCAAATATGGCGTTGAGGTATCTAAGTAAGTATATAATGATTATTTATGAAACTAGTTTCGGTCTAATCAATGCTTTATATTTTTGAGTATTTGTTTGTTAGCATCATTATTATAAAATGAAAAATCACTTTGGAAGCGCTATGTTTGGATTTTAGTTTCAAACATCGCCAAAAGATATTTCTGAAGGTTGAATGGTCAATGAGTAGAAAACATAACTAGTTTTCAATTTTGTAGTCAGTGACTGGAAAGGAACTCTTTAATTGTTTTTCTCTCTATATTGAATGTAAGGTATGGGTTCCAGTCTGCCAGGTAGTAATAGTAATACTCGTAATTGGAAAATTATCATTTTCAAGAAAATTTTTTTAAGGATCAAAAAGTAGTCCTGTTTGTATAGCTGTTGGTATATTTTGGGACTATTTTCAGACTTTTAAAAGTATTGAAATTTGAAAAATATTCTTGGAATAACAAAAGCTAATAGAAGAGACCAGTTTTTGACCTTGAAAAATCTTTTTCAATAAGTACGAGTTTAGACTTACATCGTCTTTTAATGGCATGTTAGAATTATGAATAATGATTGCATTATTTGAAATACTCATTGGCTGAGCTTCGATAATCTCGAAAAGAATGTTTAAATTAGACCTTAGAGTTATTCTAGCAGTGGTACCCGAATCCGGTATATCCGCATTATATCATCAAACTTGGCTTACACTTAGATCTATTTTTTATCTCTAGTTTCGAGTATAAATTAAAATTGTGAAGATGAAAATATGTTCTTTCTGGAGGATTAGTGAAAATTAATGTTTTTTTGAAGGACAGAAAATACATGTATAGCCAAATCAACAGGTGAAGTAAGATATTAAGGTTGTCAGTTTTCGTGTAAAAATACATGTCAGCCTACCTGTATGCGTTCTGATGTGACCCTGTAGTAGCCATGGCCTTGAGAAGCATTTACCGCATATATTACATTTGCAATTTTGTATATGCGTCCTTACATGCATCGAATATGCGGGAATGGAGACGTAGATTTTTCCACAATACTCGCAACGTTTGGCTTTTTTATCGGCCAGTGACCGGTGGGTTTGCCTGTGCCTGGCCAGGTTGCTGGATGTGCTGTACGTTTTGCCACAGTCCCAGCATCGATGACTGCCTGTATCTGAATTTATTTTTACCTGTAAAATTAAATTCTATTTAGAGTGGGATCTGCTTTCTTTAGCCTTTGAAACTTTTGATTTTGTAAAACTGAACAAGTAGATGAATGTGCTGTGGTCTCAGCTAAACAAAAATTTTATTTTAGAAATTTTAGTGCAGTAAATAGCACCCTTTCTTTTGAATACCAAAAATTGATTCGCAAGACATGTCTCAAAGAGCTGCCTGCCTGAGTTACTCGTACATTTCTGGCTACAAGCTTTAGGTATTTTGATCAGTTTACTTACTTCATCCGTATTCTCGCGTATATCTTGGTAATTGAAATAAGCCAAAGTAATTTCTGCCAGTCTCTTTAAATTGTATAAGCAGTCTTCCTGTACATTTGGTAATCGTCCGTCTAATCTGCTGTTTAATTCAATTTTTCTGTCATCATCACTCGATGTGTTCATTTCGGTGTTATTTTCCACATCTACGTTCTCAATTTCATCTTCAAAATCTGCAAAAAAAGAAAAATTATTTCTAACAAATGCAAAACACCTACTATCTTGAAATTGCTATTGATTTTATTCATTATTTTAATTAATTCGATCTAATTGATGTCTTTTAGACAAATGGTTCGTGAAAAAATTGAGTAGGTGATTGAAAGGCTCAGATTCTAAAGCATTCCTAAGTCTTAATGGCGTCTAAAAATTTTTTTATATGGATTCTGCCATTCTGGTACAGAATTTTATGCTCTAGGTACAACTTGGGAGTCGAAATTCATATTTTCCACTTTTCCTCTTTACTTTTAACAACACCGAATGGTCACGGAATGGGCTATTTAACAAAAATTTTATCAAATGGTTTTACTCTTACAGTTAAACCCATTGGAGGCATTCTAATAATCACGTTGAAAATTGTTTAAACATTTCTCTTATAAAAATGAGATTTCGGCTAAATGAAAACTTAATATTCTGAGCCCTTAAATGATTTTTCCTTGGATTCATTTTATTTTATTGTTTAATTTTTGCAATGGAAATTACATTTCACGACAATGAAATTTTGTATCTACTATACGCAGGTGGAAATTTTTATTTTCCTTTACGTAATAATTTTTTTTTTTTGTTGCTAAAAACCCTATGAAGTTTAAATTGCATTATTTTGTGAAGAAAGATTCTGCTTGATAGGAGGAAATTATTTTACACTGGGCCTCTATCCTTGCGCTGCAGCGCTATGATAGTTATTAATTTTTTCAAGATAGATAAATCAATCAAATTGAAGAAATTTCTCATAAATTCTCTAGTTTAACAGAAACGATAACCATAAATATTGTCTATTTTATTTCAAAATACTTCACCTTGTAAGTCCATTATTTCTGAAATATTTCTATTTTCATAATCAAATTAAACATTAAAATAAAACCACAGGTCATAAATGCAAATTAATCTTTATAAATTTCGAACGCAAACTATTCAAGTTCATTTTTACTAAAAATTGTAGCACCTAGTCTACTGAAAAGAACAATCAACGAATTTGAAAAATTTTCAAGTTGATAATATCATATTCACACGGTTGGAAAGAACACTATGAATATTATCTATGTTTTTAATTTTTTCGACGAAAGGGTAGCTAGCGTACCAACTAAATAATATTGTTCATAAAATGTACATTCTATCTAATACCTCGTGAACAAAAAAAAAAAAAAAAAAAAAAAAAAGGAAAATAGCGATAATTTTCGGTTGAAAACCAAAAAGAATATTGAATTTTCGTTGACTTTGGTACGTAAAGAAAAAACTTCGAGTTCCCTGCATAACTAGAGTAGGAAATGATAAACGTATAATATGCCACGAAGATGGAAAGTTATATTATTTTGCAGGCCAAACTTTTATTTTTCATAACTGAGGTGGGGCATAAAACTGAACTAGAGAGCAACACCATACTGATTACAGCTGATGAAGCATTTTGGTGGGATACTTATTTATTCTCAATTTTAGAATGTTGCAAATATTATATTTTTCTAAATGCATAGTCAATTAGTCATAACTGTGAAGCACACAGGGGTGGCGGAGCTAGGTGGGCTGAAGCCTTCCTTGGGTCGCAAATTTCATCGAAAAAGGGCTGAATAAAAAAATGTTCCTCGCTTCACTCGAATTTTTCGCAAAATTTCCGTTTTGTGAGGGTAAACTTGAGACTCGCCCCTCCCTTCATAAATTTTTGGGTCCGCCACTGGTCATAATCTACCTAGGGAGTTCATAATTCTTTTAGCTGGAGGGTATGATAATATAAGTTACCTAACCACGTTTCGTATTGTCTCAAGAAAATTTTTTATCCTTCTAATTTATCAAAAATAGACTCTCGCACATAATTTTAAGATGAAAAAATTACTCGAAAGTTGATTTTAAACCATTCAAAATGATAATTATTTGAAGGCTTTCTGAAGTTAATGAACCCGATGATGTTGAATGATTAAAATGGAATGGACATAACTAAATCATGAAAAAAATTGAATTAAGGGAAATACAAATCAATCATGACTAAATAATATCTGGATGATTAAATGAGTCATGAATAGTGATTTAACTAATCAGTTATAAGTCCCAATCGATATGATAAAAATTTTCCTCGAATTGTAAATTTAGTCATGACAGTCATATCCATACGTGGATTTAATCACCTGATTATTTTTTACTTTGATAACTTGCTTCATATTATTATATCACTTATTCCATTCGTAATTTTATTGAGAATTAAATAGGAATATTTTTTGGCTATTCTCAAGAATTGACGAATTTCCAGTTATTTGAAAGTTATATTGACCTAAATCCAAAACCTGCTGAGTCAACAAAAACTTTATCACTTATTTTTTTATAGCTAACTAAGCATTATCAGACTCTACATTATCATTTGAATATAATCTTTCTGGGACTCAGCAGGTTATTAACTTAAGCCGGCAATATTGTAAAACGAAAGGATAAAACTTCTGCTTTCGACTTTTACTAATGGCTCTGACTTCGAGTTATCTTAGTTTTATTGATCCAATGATTTACAACTTTTGGTTTTCAAAAAATTATAATGGCCTTTGGCTTTGAATTTGTCTATTATATTTTTCAAAATATTTATCTACTTAACTAAACATGAGCAAAAAAAATCAATTTTTAAATTTCATATCCAGTTTTCTGAAGTAAGAAGTAAGAAAAATTGAAACTCCCAGCAAAATAAAAATGTTTTTTAAAAAGTCAAAATGAACGTTTTGCTTTGTTTTGTTTTCTTTCTTTTTTTCGATCAGTTCAGTTTTTGGCTTTCAGCTCTCAAAAAATGAATGGTTTTCAACTTGAAATGTTTGGCTCTCGAGCTGTAGTTAGTTGGTTTTGAACTCACAGTCCATTCAAAAATAAGGAAAGCTGCTCGCACAGTAGCGGAACTAGCTTTTTTTTTTAGGGGAGCCTAAAAAAATTTTTTAAGTTCTAAAGAGAAATAGTAGATTAGCTCATAGATGTCGGTATAGATAATTCTGTAGCACAGTTTTGTTCCAGTATGCTCAGTATAGTTGCTGCTACCAATGAGGTAGCTCAAAGTGCTTTCTTATCTTTGTAATAACTGCATAATTGATGATTTGGGTAAAATGCAAATGTGTTTTTGCCATAAACTTTTATTATACTTCGTTTGAAAGTGACAATGCATCGGCAAAGGAAAATTATTGCTAAGTGTAAGTAGATAAAATCCTTCAAGAAGTTATTTCAGTCCCATTTTATGCGGCTTCAGTTCAAACCAACAGTAGCAAAAAATTATTTACTTTTTTCGCGGGCGCATGAAAATGGAGCCATTAACATTGAAAAATAGAATAGTAAGTTTGATTTTGCATTAATAGTGTTCTCTACATTTAAAAAAAAAAATTAATTAATTTAAAATGTTAAATTATTGATAATATGGGCCTGGCCTAGTGGGGCATTCCACCCGTCAATCTGAATCCATGCTTACCAAAAATATCTGCCCATAAAAACATGAAAAAAAGCGATTTTATATTTTTGATGCAAGTATAGATTTCGTTTACCAAAAATAAACAGGTGGCCCATTTCAAAAACTAGTCGGAGTATGATTTCATCCATTTGCCACTACTGTTGCCGCAGCTCCTGCTGCTCGGTTTATAAAAAGAACAGCCTGTTGATCGCGTGGGTCCTTGGTATCTTCGATAATATTTTCTCAAATTTGGTGACCTTATGGTTCGAAATTGACGTGTGGTACACTTATTTTTAATAAAATTTGGTTGGATATTAATTTTCGTGACAATTGAAAATTGTAGGGGTGGATTGCGAGAGAGCATATATCTGACAAACTTCTTCCTAATATTTTCGTATTTATATTTCGAAGATTCTTGTATTATGAATCTATTAATCAACAAAATATCCGATATGTTCAATACTCAAGTTCTAATTAAAAATCTATTGTTTTGAAAAATAAAACCACATCAACACAGATGTTGCCAGCATTACAAATAGACTCGTAATAATAATATTATGTTGAGGGCTGTGAGGCAACTTCTACTTGTTCCTAAAATATATGACTTCTATTTATAATTTCATACGTTCTTGCATTATTACTTCAGTAAATTAACTTTTTTCTGCATTTTAAATAATTATCTAGTCATGTTTAAACCAAAAATAACCAAACCTTTCGCTTTTATTCGTTTATTTAATTATTTATTCATTTTCTTCTTGTAAATTAATGAATAATACACAATACTAGATCTGAAAATCAGGGTAATCCTAATCCAAGTCCAAATTTCACGTTTTATTCACAGTTGAAGTTGTCAAAATACACGTCTCCTTGCCTTGTGGTTTTCATTTTAAGGATAATGATTCTGATTGGCTATATTTGAGCACTGGTTATAACTTGACAGGACAAAAGTGCCTGTAGTAAACTACTCGTATGTACGTGGAAATTAGTCAAAATCCCATTAACTATCATTATTTGAACTTTGATCAGTCTGATTCTCAGCAGAGGTGGCAACTAGCAATCTTCCTGTATGCTCTATTAAATTTCAATCTCCTCTCAGAAAAAAAGTTAGACATTTTCTCGTTTTTTTTTTTTTTTTTGCACTGAGCTCTGTTCGATATGTTTTTTTCTCTCCCTCATTATTTGTGGATTTTGTTTTGGGTGGCGCTCGAGCATGCAAGTTCCCTCCCCCCCACACGATTTCTCTGCTGATGGTTCTCAGGCATAGAAATGGTTCTTGGCAACATTTTTCTTGCTTAAACCATAACTTGGTTGAACCATCACTTGGTATTCATAATCAATAATATTTAGATATTTTGGTCTTAAGTTGACCATCTTTTTGTAAAAATATACACAAAACCTGCTTAGCTCGAGAATTGGGACTGTCCACCAAATGGATCGTTCACAATGTACTTCTGCTTTTGGTTTTTCAAGCTAGGGGATGGTAAACAAGAGCAACCAAAAAGAACTGGCCCATTTGATTACATCAGTTCAACTTTTTCAGCGAAAGCAAAGACAAAAGCAAAAGTACATCGTGAACGCTCCTAAAACATAGTCTCTGCTTGGAGGTAGAAAATATAAGGAATTTGAAATGAGAAAGAAAAGAAAATTAATTCAAAAATGAGAAAAGAGACTTGTATAATATTGTTCTTCAACGTTTCTCCAAAGTCCATAATTTGATGCACATATTTTTCATTTTCTCAATATTTTCGTCACTATTCTATCCTTTGCTTATTTAATTACAATATTGCATATTGCATCAGTATTTTCACAAATTTCAATTGGTTTAGTAAATTTTGAAAGATGAATTTCTTCTAAAATATACCTATAGTTGGATGAATTACTAGACTTTAAAAATACCATCAGTTGTAAAAATACATAATTAAATTACTCATTAGGACATCTCCAAATGAATTAAAATTATAATATCATAATATGGAATGAATCAACAGAATTCCACATTACAAAATGGATAGTTTGCATGGCTGCTGGGAGAGCGATATATATATTAGTTCACATTCGACAACAATTTACATGGCTACGCTTTCCGATTTTATTTACGCATCTTTTTTGTATCTTATCACACGCATCGATACTAATATATTGTTGATGAATGTGATTTTCATTTCATGTTCCATTCTTTGCAATCTTTTAATGAATGCAGCTCAGAGTGAGCTAGCATTCATTCAACTTACAAGAATGTTGTGAACATCGGCATTTTTGTGTAATTAAATCATTATGTAAATAAAATTTTGGCCCCACTTTCGATACCTTAAATATTTCATGAAATTTTGGTCTCACTTTCGACTTATAAAATATTCTACCGCTAGGTATAGAGACTAGAGCCTCTGTCGTTGATCAGTCTCAATTTAGATGGACGTACACGTTACAGACATACAGCGATTTCCAAGAATTAAGGATAACTTGTTCGAACTTGTAGACAATAAACTGTCTACAATCTCCGTTCAGTCCATATTTTAGTACTAAACAAACAATTTTTATGCCAAATTTTCGCACTCACCATCGTAGTACGAGGTCGCATTCCTGTAGTTATCACGTTTGATACGATGTCTGTTGATGAGGAAGGCTTTTGGCATGGTCGTCGACTGATAACCTTTCTCCTGGTTCAGTAAATTTCTTCAAATTCGCACCTTCGAAAATATAGTGATAAGAGCCACGCACAACAACACTCGATTAATCACGACACCATCTGTAAAGAGTTTAATTGAAAAAATCTCAGCCACTCTCACCGAACCCTGCGAAAGAAATGAAAAAAAAAAAAATTGGAAAAAAAAAAGGAAGAAACGTACGTACACGCACACAACCAATCATTTACACGGCTAAAATACGAACGAGATATTTATAAACCTTTGAAATGCCTCCGTCTCGCTTTTTCTGTGTATTTTTCACTCCTGTGGCTTGGCACGCGCTCATATAAATCCGTAGCCCCTTCTAGACGAGACTTTCCAAAGAGCATGCTAGTACTGGCTGAAATTTGGGAAGCTAGTAGAAAAAAATAATGGTTGTGCTGGTTCTGGCGTGTTGCACCTGTGGATTTTATTTAAACACGTCGTCGTCACTCTTTTATTTCTGGTTCGATCCGTCGAAATACACCTCCCTAACCTCCTGCCGTGGGTTTGCTATACTAAAAATTAGATGGGCTAAATGATGAAACGAATTCGAATTGTACTACTCGTTTCACCTCGCTCAGCTCCTTGGGTGAGATCGGAGCGCGTGTGATTTATTTATAATGGTACAGCTGCAATTTGTTATAATAGTATGATGTTGGGTGACATTGTGGGCTGAGGGGTAGCTACATGAAGAGGAAATGCGTGGAGAAATTCGCGGACGAAAATAGTTCCGGTTTGGATGGGGAGACGTTGGGGTCGGTTGAGCAACTGGTTGTTTGGGCCTTGTTACATTAAAAAAAGGCTGCTGGGCCGCACGTGCTTCCACGAGTAATAAACGGTTACGATGATGAAATTATGAATCAGTCTGTTCAGTAAATCGTCGATACAACCGATAGGCAGATTTTTTGTTTTTGCAGGAGGGGTCAAAATGTTCAAAAATTTTTTTCTCCGGTAAACAGTTGAAAAGCCGGATTCCAAAATGCGCTCAGCGCAAAAAAACGAATTGTGAGATAATGCTACGATCTGGTGGCCAAAGTGGTCCCACATCGACTGTTGCATATAACTTTTCCAGAATGCAGAGTTCCATCTTTAACCAAACGTAATTTTTCAGCTGTTTTCAAAGTACGTTGAGTGGATCAGAATTTAATATGTTCCCCAGTACTCATAATGGTGCCAAAATGCGCTTTGTTCACATTTCTATTTCAAAGCGAGCTTAGTGTATGCACCACGGCATAAACCCAGGTGATCTATTTTTTACTTTCAAAGTCTAGTTTTTCCCACAAATTATGGAGATTGAAAAATTGTTTTTTGCTAAACTGTGAGAGATTGGTGAATTAAAAAAATTGCATTGAAATCAACCTTTTGAGACTCACTGATCGGGCGCGGGGTATATTTTTATTATTTTTTGAAAATTTTTATTTTTGGCCTTAACGCACTTTGGAATTGGGCGACTCTTCAATTCTCTTTATCCCAACATAAAAATCTGAATTTACTCTGGAAGGATCTCCTCTCAGGAGGGAGTGGTTCCCCTAGCCTTCCTAGGCAGGAATGTTATTAGAAAGGGGCTGAGTGGGCCAGGCTCACAGGGTAAAATATTTCGGAAAATGAATAAATACCTATGTAAATAAATAAATTATAAGTACCTATCAATATTTCATTAAAAATCATAATTACAAAAAAAAATTTTTCTTAGAACATTCAAAATGAGGTTGAAATATTTTGAGATTCTCGTCTTTTTTTTCTTTTAAAAATTAAAAAAAATATTATTTATTTAGTATAATATTTTTCATTATATTTCTTATAATTTCTTTATAATCGTCAATAGTATTCTGAAAATATTTTCAGTCTTCAATATAAAATTTTTTTTCGATTGAAAAATATTCTCGGGACCACTTTTTCTAAAATGCTTTTTTTTTTCAAGATATTAATTTGAAAATATTGTGAGAGGAAGATTTTCAGAAATTATAAGTCGTATATGGTCACGTGGTGGATAGATGAATCAACACGTTGTTCCAATTCGAACAATGTTTGCATTATCTTTTGATGTATTTTTACCCGCTTAAGATTTATTAGCTTCGCTAGTTCATAATCTGATAGGGAAAATTTGAAGTTGAAAGACTTGAGCGATAACAAATGAACTTAAGTGTTCTTCTAATGGTCTCAGTTTTACGAATAGTAGGTAGCCGAAAATTTTTCAATTATTTGTACGTAGGAGCTGGCATCTAGCCCAAAAAAAAAGACCAGTGGTTTTTGATACCGGCGAATGTTCATTCTACCAAGTGCTTAAAAATAAACGCTTCGAATTTATAACAGTTGTTGATATCTTTAAACAAGTGGTTTTTTGAACATACATGAGAGTGGAAAAGTAAATGTAAACTAAATGCGCAGAAATCCGTTTTATTTCGCCAAAATTTTTTCGTTGAAGAATTGTCCAATAAGGATTATCTATAATATAAATAATGAAATTATGCAGTGCATTTAAAACTAAAGGATACCCAACTAGCACATCCAATTTTTAGTTATTTTCCGAGAAATATTTAAAAATTTTAATAATAATTACGATTTTATTATAAAATATTATTTTGTTTTTTCAACTATTGGAAATAAAAATAGTTTTTACAAAATATATTGAGCATAATATTAACCCTGTCAGGTTTTTAAAATAACATTTTCAAATTATTTTCAAATACTTATTGTAAAATTATATTATATTATTACAATTTGGAGAGACAATATTTTAGAGATGGTATGAAAATAATGCCAAACAAAATATTTTAGGAAGATTAATTCAGATTTTCATGATGTCAATGCTCAAAAAGAACTCGTCAGAATATTTCTAGGTCATTTGTAATACTTTGGTTATTTTTTTTTTATACATCGCAGGTAGTTATTTTGGGAATTTTAAGTGGAACGACCCATTAGATTTGCTCGCATTTTTATATTACAATATTCAATGAATTGTACAGTACAGAAAAATTTTACGAGTAGCGATGAGGTTGTTATTATTGCAGTGGAATAAACATTTTAAGACGTTTATATCGATAGATTTTAATTGCAAAGTTTTTTTTTTTTTGTTGC
Source organism: Parthenolecanium corni (assembly GCA_038050395.1). NCBI lineage: Eukaryota > Metazoa > Arthropoda > Insecta > Hemiptera > Coccidae > Parthenolecanium > Parthenolecanium corni. The sequence goes on along the minus strand of JBBCAQ010000037.1, from coordinate 20,368,750 downwards.
AAATAAGTATCTATGTTTTCTCAGTTGAATACAATGAAAATTAATGCTAGGTCTTACAATTAGGTAGTGAGATGTCTCCTACTTTCATCCTCTCTTACCTAACCGATTCATCTGATTCGTTCGTACTAATATATGATAAATTAATTTATTTACAAAAGAAAAAGGCTTGTATCGATAGTCGATACCTACCGTAGGAATGTAATATTAATTTCGGAAGTTGAGAGTTAGGAAATCTCTTTATCCATTTGAATTGCGATTTTCTTTGAAATGTTTACTCATAAGTCTGCTCCTATAGCTTTCATTATTTTCTTTTTCATTCGTGTATTAGGTTACTCTTGGCTTCTATCATAATTTTTTACGGTTACTGTTTGTACTTGCTGTTTTTTGAGAATTAATTTTCGATAAAAAAAATAAAACTTTTAAAAAATCATGTCGGCGGAAAAACCAAATACCGTGAGTGTTTCTATACGTATATCATTTTTTATTTTGGTTTATAGTTAATTAAAACTGCACAGGCTATACTTACAAATTAGTTAGTCACAGCTTTTTTTGAAAATTATCATAAATTTTGTAGTTGATAAAAAGTTGTTGGAAAATAGAAATTATCGTTATTTCATTATAAAAGTTGACGTTTTGAAAGATTATTGAATTTTGAATACACCGTTTTCACATCCATTTATCTAGTCATTTTTAGAATTCATTATAAAATATTTTTTTTTTAATTTTACTTTACTTACTGTTTTTTTTTTTTTTTTTTTAATTTAATTAAAAAGAAAATTTTACCAAGTGCATGTATTTCATATTATAATAATCGCCCTATTCTCCATTATTATTTTAAGCAGTAAGTTGAATCGTTCATAAATGTATTGTATAGGTGTAATAAATTGGATAGATATTTAATTGAAAAAAAAAAAAAAAAAAAAGAAAGTACATAGATAGAAAGATAGAATGAAATATAATAAGATGAGTATTTTCTTTCCTTCAATATTTCCCATGATTAATTTTACTCGTATTTCTCATCTGCTGCCTGGAGAATTTCGTCTTGTTTCGGTTTTCATGCTGGAAATATTTCAGCGGGTAGAGTATTTGTATAAATTTAAGCATGAAACCATTTTATAAGTATAAAAAATTTTTTGCAATTTTTTTGTCAACAAGAAAAACGTATTATGTTTTTGAATTTATCAAATTTGATTATGCCAGGTCTATGTATGATCTTCAGCATCAGAAATAATCATTAATCTACTCTATTCGTAAACATTTCTGCATCAGTTTATCAAGACTAATATTTCACTTGATTGATTTTAAATATGTAACAAATTTATAGTACTGATATTTTGGTACCTACAGAGAATATTATTCATAATTTCAATAAAATTTTTTTTTCAATATGATTATTAGAATTAACTTGAATTTTTGATCTTGTAGAAAATTTCATATCCCAGAGGAGCATTTTTCATCATTATCAATGAATTTTGTGAACGATTTTGTTATTATGGCATGAGAAGTAAGCGTATATCTTATTTTTTTAATTTTTATTTCATTTTTTTGTTAAAAATGTTGAATTTATTCTCAAAATGCCTTATCATAGTTTTAAAATCTTTGGAGCTCTATTGTAAGACTGTAATATTTAACACAATGATTAGCATGTTATCAGTTTCATAATAATTGTCTCCTAGTTTGACTCTACTGACAGGGAACTTTTTCTTTTTTTTTTTCAACGTTTTTATCGAAAAAGTAAAAACGTTCTTTCTCAATAAGTTAATACTAAGTTGAATTATTTGATTCTCAACAGCTGTTTTGGCACTATATTTAACTAACTCGCTGCATTATGATACAAATACATCTACTATTGTGTACCATATATTCGTCATGTTGTGCTATATTTCCCCAATATTTGGAGCGATGCTTGCGGATTCATTTTGGGGAAAATTTAGGTAGGCCTTTCAAAGTTAATGTTCCTATAGATTAGTCTTGTTTTCAGCTTATCAACCAATACTGCAAGTTTATACCTGTAGCATTAATAGAGAACCCTAGATATTAATTTTAAATTTTTTATTCTTGTAAAGGTAGTGTCATAAATGACGCCAGTTATAATTTTGAGATGAATTACTCAAAGGACCAGATGGCGTCATATACGTCACCATTTTCATGAGTTACCAAATAAGTAATGTTTCTTCCAATAAAAGTGAATCCTGATATTCGGAATTCACACAGCTGCATCCATTTAATCCTAGGGGGATAAAAGCTGCATTCTGACTATTTTTTAGTTTCATTTGGACATAGAAAGTTGTGCTATCTTAAGCCCGTGAGATTACTGTAATAGTTTTAACAACCCTTGGCTTATTTATTTTTCAGAACAATCCTATATTTATCATTAGTATACGCTTTGGGAAATGTGATCCTGTCGATTGGTGCGATACCAACCTTACCGATTCCACATGAGTATGATCTTTAGTGTTAGGTACCTATTAAGTAACGAGTTTCATACCTTTTGACTGGTAGAATTTTTCAATTTACAGAGCACTAAGTATGTTAGGTCTGCTCTTCATTGCCATGGGCACTGGTGGAATAAAGCCTTGTGTTTCCTCATTTGGAGGCGACCAGTTTGTTATGCCTCAGCAATTCGCCCAGCTTCAACAGTTTTTCTCAATTTTCTATTTGTCTATCAATGTTGGTGCCATGCTTTCCACCATATTAACACCTTGTTTACGAAATGACGTCAAATGTTTCGGCGAAAATAACTGTTTTTCTTTAGCTTTTGGCGTGCCAGCTATCTTTATATGCTCAGCATTAGGTAAGAATTTCTATTGGTTATTTTATGAATAAGGAGGTCTACTTTTATTTTAGGTAAAGTTGCAAATTTGCAATTTTACAAGTGTGCTGCACGTTAGATGGTGTAAACATTTTTTTTTAGTTTATGGTATCAATTATAATCTACTTGGCTGAGCATAAGACTATTGACTAAATATGACAGAAATGTTTTTCCTTTGATTTTTATTATTCCTGAATGTGCTAATCTGATTTTCAGTCATTTTTGTGCTGGGTAAACCTTTGTATCGGATGAAACAACCGGATGAGAATATTATTGGATTATTTTGTAAATGTGTTTCTGTAAGTACTTTATTAACTGTCACATAGGATAAATTAGGTTATCTTCGGTTCTTTCAAAATAATCCAATGTAGATAATTTACTTTTAGCGTGCGCTGAGAAACAAAATCACCGGCAAAAATAGCTCCAAGAAAAAAAGTACTTGGTTAGAATACGCAAATGATAAATTCACTGATGAACAAATATCTGATTTTCAGAGTGTGTTAAACGTTTTGTACCTATTCATTCCTGTGCCATTTTATTGGGCTTTATCAGACCAACAAGTGAGTACAATGAATTATTGGTACACTTGATTCCTTCAGTACTTTGCATCAGTGACGTGCTAGCTGGGGCAGGCGTGGATAGGGAGTCCCTCAACCGCCTTCACAAAACCCCCAAAAAATATATAAAAAACTCCAGTGCCCTTAGTCAATATTAGATTTTGTGGTTTTTTCCCTCTTTTGATCAAGTTGGTGTTTTTTTTATACAGGTGCCGATTTTTCAAAATTTTGTAATCGATGTTGATCAATTTAAATCATAATCGAAAAAATCGATCAAATCGAAAATTCGCTTTTCGATTTTTGAACTTCTAGTTCTAGTCAAGATTCGAATTTTTTTTGTAAGAAAATTTACTCAAAAAAATGACGTAAATTCATATTTTGAGAGGTTACTACGTTAATTTTGATTTTTTAATTTCTGAATAATCGATATTTTGACACGCGATCGAATGAAAATCCAAAAAATTGAAGAAAATTGGTATTTCTAGTTTTTTTCCATAAAATTAGCCAAAAATATCAAATTTTACTAAAAATTTGTACTAAGCACAAAAAATAGAAACAAAACACCCTGCTTGTTCATCTGTAGATAATCCTTATATTTCTTATTTGGAGATAGATTTTTAAGCTCTGCTGATCTGCTATCAAAGTGAAATGGAAGTGTCTTTAAATGAGTGAGATGTACCAACTTTAAAATTGAGCGTAAGGAATTTGATGAGTGAAAGAAATGAAGTAGGTTTTTTAATTAAATTGTCAATTGTAGGGCTCTCGGTGGACGTATCAAGCTGCACAAATGGACGGACGTGTTTTTGGATTCTCTATCAAACCTGATCAAATTCATGTTATCAATCCATTTTTAATTGTTACCTTAATTCCAATATTTGAAATATACATTTACCCAATCTTGAGGAGAGTTGGTTTGAAACGACCTCTTCAGAAGCTGATTATTGGTGGCTGGTTGGCTGTTTTAGCGTTTATAATTTCAGCTTTGGTTGAATATAAGATGCAAGTAAGTTGCTTGAGAAACACATTTTGTTTTATGGTTACACTGAGAAAAATTTCTATGGTAATTTTTACAATTTGGATAGGAATACTGGGACAATTCAAGATTTGTAGCAGAAATTAAACTGCAAAAATAGTAAAATATGTTGTCTAAGATAGTAAAATGTACTTCAAATATTAGAATATTTATAATAACTTGAATAGTAATTTTTATAACTGTGATGAGAAACGTTACTATTCTGTTAATAAATAATACTATCCATTTTTCTCAGTGTGGTCAGTTAATATAAACGATGTTTATATTTTAAGCTTATTTTTATAATGGTGAAAAAAGTTCTAAAAAACTTTTATAACATCTCAAGAAAATGATGAATTAGTAAAAATTAATGATGATTATTACTTACTTGAAATTTTTCGTAAGTGAATCACCATCCAGGTGAAATAATCTATTGGTGAATTGTTTCTTAGGTGAATTCAATTGCAGAACTAGTTTTGTAAGAGGGTAAGGGGGTCAAGAAAAGTAGTGTGAAAACTAAAAATGTAATATTCAAAAAGTGATACTGAAGTTGATTTTTTTTTTTTTCATCAACTTTTTTAATTACTTATTTGTTTATTTATTTTGGAAAGAATTTATGGGGAAGTCAGAATTTTTTGTTGAGAGGGTATCTCTTTGCCTCCGCTAGTCCTTTGGTTCCACCACTGAGTGAATTTTGTCGGTAAAACGATATAGTTTGAAAGTTCGGTTAAAATTTTTTATTCCCTTTCTCAGGACTCATACGGAGTGATTCCTGTAAAGGGAGAAGCTCAAATGCGAATTTTCAACAGTCTTGAATGCAATGTTGAGCTAAATCCTCCGATACAAAATAAATCCACTATCGCCGCATTATCTGCCCTTGAATTGTTGCATATTCCAACAACCGGCTCACGTGAATATCTGACTAATTTTAGTGTGGACAGTACTTGTCCTTTCAAATTGAATGATGAAGAGTTTGAACTAAAATATCACGAGAAACAGGTATTGATTCATTAATTTAACTTCACTTGTGATTTCTTACCCAATTCATTAAGAGTAGCTATCTTGAAAATTTTTTCTCTCAACTTCTTTACTTTTGAGGTGATATTTCTGCAGACTACAGAATATATATCTCTTGAAAACCAAAGTTGTTTTACATTTTGTCTCTTTGAGTCGCAGTACCCATCCGATGGAAGGCACTTCACACGTTTTTTAAATTGAATTTCTATTTCTTGGAAATGAATTCAACACTCAGCCTTAAGAACACTTTTGAGTGCGCCACTAACTGTTGCTAATTCTATTTTAAATTAAGAATTGCATGTCAATTTTCAAGGTGGTATCATATTTTATAACTCAGACAACCAGTGATATAAAAATAGTTTTACCTGCTGGGCCAGACAATGTCATGAAAGATAAGGACGGAAGAGCAAAAATAAGGTTAGCTATAATTTTAATAATCACTTTTGAAGCATTGAAATGATAAAGGGCTTACTTTAGGGTGGGCTTACTTTAGGGTAGTATGTATAACATTTTGCTGCATAAGATTTGAAATTCAAATCAGAAAAGTCTTATTATGGGGGGACATTGCTTGTTGTATTTGGGCTGGCTGAAAATTTTATCGCCTGTCATTAAAAATAAAGAAAAACAAGCATGATCAGAAAACAGTGTGAAAAAAAAATATAAAAAAATAATCAAATCATGGTAGTTACAATATTAATAAATCAAAAATTTAATTTTTTTTTTTTGAAACAGAGGGGGGGGCATTTGATTTTCTCTGGGCAGGGGTCTGATTTTAGTTATGGGTTCGTATACGTTGATCGTTCTTTGCCTTAGTGAATATATTCCAGGATCGGATAGTATTAAATATTTTTGTTGTCAATTTAGAATATTTCGAGGGTCTTTATTGAATGATCGACGAGACATGATGCTGAAAGAGAAGGCATATCACGATGAGAAACTTGTCTTTCGTAATTACATTGGACATAATACGGAGTCAGGTTTTTTTTTCGTCTTGCCTGGGAGGTAAGTCATAACCCATGCCATCTTAAAACGGGACAAAATTGGGATTTTTTCGCTAAAAACTCGAGAAAATTGTAATTTTGGCTGCCAAAATGCAAATCCGCAACACACGTGTCAAAGAAATTGCCTATATTTGGCCTATATTCAACATTTCAGACAGTTTTTCAGGCGTTGCTGTTGACTTTGTAGCAAAAGTAGACGTCCCCCTGAATTTATCTATTTATTTATTTACTGGGGGTTTCGCCCATTGAGGCCCTCGCTTTGATCAGCCCGCTTATCCTTTCCAGTGGAAAGGGACCTTAGATATTAAACTTATTCATTGAAAAAGTAAATATTTGTATAATTAAAAAAAATATATTGTATCTAGAAAGTAAGTAGGTAGCCCTAATTTTCGAGTAGAAGCTGATATACTTTTTCTTACATTCCTTCGTGATATATTTTTAGGTATGATTTGATGCTTGATTCAAAGATAATTATACCACACATCGACATCAACCCTGGTGAAATTGATACGATAGTAATCAGAGAAAACTCTTCATCCATAGTTAGTAGTAACCATATGAAAAAATTATCGTGTGGTTTAGTCTACCTATGCTTTTTTTTTTTTGACTTCACAAATTTGCACTTAACCCTTTCGGTCATGACTATTTAGTTTGACAGATAGAATTTTTTGAGTTACAGATTTAAGCTCGGGTGATTTTTCTGAGAATTTTAGTTTTTTGCGCAACTCTCTAACCTAATTAGAACCTGAGATATAGCTCGTCCACTGTAGTGGACAGTGTGACTAGCAGGACCAAAATTCTTCATTTTTTTCTTACTTCTTTTAACATAAAAAAAAAAGGACCGCGGGAAAATATTTAGAACCTGAGGTATATCTTGGTCACTACAGTGGACATGGTGACTACGAAAACAAGCTTTTGAATTTCTCATTATCTCACATTTTTATTTAAAAATAGAGATAGATATATAAAAATTACCAATATATTTGAACAAACAAATCACTGGATGAATATTTCCATAAAAAATCTTGGTTCACCAGCCATTAACTAATTCTTATCATAGTTTTAATAATGTGTAGTGAGGTAGATAAAAAACAGATGGCTTCTATCGCCACACATGTGTGAAAAAATCAGAGTTAAATAATCAATAATAATGTATTTTCCAAGTTTTATCTGACTGAAGAAAATTCAAGTAGGGGAAGGGGGGCACGGTAAAAAAACACATTTAAAAAAAATATATCTCGACAAAAAAAAATTTTTCAAAGTCAAGAACCCCTCTTCATATATTTCTCAACTGTCACCACGTCCACTACAGTAGCCACGACATCAATGCTTATCGCAGAATTCCCTAATGCAGTAAGCATAAAAATCGTAATATTCCTGAAATCTGACAGATGAAACGTATACAAAAAAATTATTTCCAGCTTGCCGACAGTTTCCAACTTGCGTCGATGTTTGAAGTTTAGAGTTTTACTTTTTTTTTTTTTCTTCTCTTTCGTTTCTCCTACCATGTGCTCATAATGTGATTCCATTTATAATACAGAGAGTTTGGGAGTTAATTCATGAAAAACTAGATGAATATTACTTTCAAATGAGCCCAAGCACGGTTCTCTGCATTGATTCGTCATCAGGCTACATTCGATTGAAAATATGTCCACTACAGTGGACACAGTGACCGAAAGGGTTAATGAGCTGAATTCTGAATCGATATTATTAAAATTTGGGTATGTTGTGCTTTAATTTACCTACCCTTTATGTACATTTGAATTCTTTTTTTTAATTTTAAAATTTAAGGTTTTTTTCAAAGGTGTTCTACGAAATCCGTTTTTTTTATGGTTTTGAAAAAAGGTTTAAAAGATAGAAATTGAAAAAATCTGATTGGTTAGGGCATGGTTAGGGCATGAAGAGTACATTCAAAGAGTAACAAATCTTTGGAGTGCATTTGGCGCCAAATTCAGCTCACATAATGCTAATTCTATAAAAATTTGAAAAAAATCAGGTTTTTTGTTGTCAACTTTCTGAAGAAGGTAGACTATAGCCTTAATTCCTTAATTAAAGCCGATGTATTTACTGTGATTTACATTATTGAAATCAATCATTGAATTGTAGAAAGCCTTTATTGTGAACATGGTGCCACCTAACGATGTTCATATGTTATGGCAATTACCACAGATTACAGTTTTTACAATCAGTGAAATATTATTCACAATAACTGGTTTACAGTTCTCATTCACGCAAGTAAGTATCCTAGAATTGTGCCTATAGTATTCGTTTTTAAAATAAGATTATTTGGAAGAACTGAATCGACAAGCTAAATCTTTCATCCTGTATTCTTACAGATTTATACATATAACAAAGCTGCTAAAATTATGTGATTTTTTTGTGTATTCGAACCAAAATTATCTTCTCTGAAATGTCGATGGCGTACACTTCTCTTTTTCCAAAGGGTCTAGCAGGATAAGATAGGTGAAATGACCTTTTTCGGATTTCAACCTGAAATTTGAAGGTCAGGGTGACAATGATGAAAAACTAATTCAGCCCAAATTTCAGCCCCCCACCATAACTGGTTGCCCCCTGGGGAGTGAAAATGTGTTTTGGCCATTTTGAAGGTTTTTTGCCCATAACTTTTTTCATAATTGTTCATTTGATTTGAAATTTTTATGGTAGTTAGTCCTCTATGAGCTCTATCTACCAGCAAAATTTTGCGGTTCCACCTTCAGTAGTTTTCCAGTAACTTCAGCTGGAAATTTTTGAGCTTCTTACCCTATGGAGTCTACAAGTTGAAATTTTCACTGATGATAGCTTATCCAGTCTACATTACACCCATATAATTTGTTTTCCGAAATTCAGGGTGGACAAGGTAGTTTTTTGGAATGGAATATCAGTTTTTTCCAGTGGCGTCTGCTCTGGGTGTGCAAGGTGTTCACTGCACACCCAACCAAATTCAAAATGAAATTTTGTCTGTGATTATGGTGATAAATAAATTATGTGTATATTGTACGAGTAAGCATATGGCATATATTAGATGGTGTTGTGACCGAAAATTCAACGTAATAAATTTTTATTTAAGACGACAGAAAAATTGAAAAACCTTGGTTTGAAGTTCCACATAATAAATTAAATATACTGAAATGAAATTTATCAAAGACAGATGTAGTATTTTTTAAAAAATTTCTCCTTCTTTTGAAGTTGAAAAGGTTAAAACAATGATCTTTTTACTGAGAAAATATATGTATGAGTGCAATAGTGCATTATTGTAATAATTTTCAAAGTTACAGTAAGGTAAATTTTTTACCAACTGATGCAATAATCTGTTCAAAGGTGACTTCTTAGTTAATTAGTGAAGAAAATACGTACGTACAAAAAATGGATGATAAGATAAGTTAATACTTTTGATTGGGATTTCAGGAATTGGTGAAAATCACAATAAATTAGTGTTACCTAATTTTTCTGGATTCAAAAATATGAAAAAAACCACACATAGCACTGCAGAAAAATTAGTGATAAGATATTATTACGCTGCTTTTACTTAACAAAAGGATTAACTTATCTTATCATCCATTTTTTGTATGTACGTATTTTCTTCACAAATTAACTAAGAAGTCACCTTTGAACAGATTATTGCATCAGTTGGTAAAAAAGTTACCTTACTGTAACTTTGAAAATTATTGCAATAATCCACTATTGCACTCATACATATATTTTCTCAGTAAAAAGATCATTGTTTTAACCTTTTCAACTTCAAAAGAAGGAGAAATTAAAAAAAAAAACTACATCTAAGTATCTCTGATAAATTTCATTTCAGTAAATTTAATTTATTATGTTGAACTTCAAACCAAGGTTTTTTGTGGCGCACACGTATTTTGAAATAGGTGGTGCAAGATCACTTGTGAGGCCCTTTTCAGCAAAGTGGCCCCCTCATAATTTTGTTCACTTCCATGTTTTTCATCATATTGGTAGTAAAGGGCGGTCAAAATTCCCATTTGATTGGGCCCCTAAATTGTGAGGCTTGGTGCGACCGCACCACTTGACCCCCAGATGGGCGCCACTTTTTCTGTCGTCTTAAATAAAAATTTATTACGTTGAATTTTCGGTCACAACACCATCTAATATATGCCATATGCTTACAATATACACATAATTTATTTATCACCATAATCACAGACAAAATTTCATTTTGAATTTGGTTGGGTGTGCAGTGAACACCTTGCACACCCAGAGCAGACGCCACTGGAAAAAACTGATATTCCATTCCAAAAAACTACCTTGTCCACCCTGAATTTCGGAAAACAAATTATATGGGTGTAATGTAGACTGGATAAGCTATCATCAGTGAAAATTTCAACTTGTAGACTCCATAGGGTAAGAAGCTCAAAAATTTCCAGCTGAAGTTACTGGAAAACTACTGAAGGTGGAACCGCAAAATTTTGCTGGTAGATAGAGCTCATAGAGGACTAACTACCATAAAAATTTCAAATCAAATGAACAATTATGAAAAAAGTTATGGGCAAAAAACCTTCAAAATGGCCAAAACACATTTTCACTCCCCAGGGGGCAACCAGTTATGGTGGGGGGCTGAAATTTGGGCTGAATTAGTTTTTCATCATTGTCAACCTGACCTTCAAGTTTCAGGTTGAAATCCGAAAAAGGTCATTTCACTTATTTTATCCTGCTAGACCCTTTTGGTCTAGAGAAATCCCTAATTTTTAAAATACTTGGTGATATTTATCTTATTGACAGATTCTTCAAATTTTCTCACATGTGCTTTTTTGAATTGGGGTACAGATTTGTTACCTATATGTATAAAATTATTCCAGGCACCCTCTTCGATGAAGTCGATCTTGTCAGCTGCTTGGTTATTAACAACTGCTTTGGGAAATTTAATTGTGGTACTCATATCAAAAATGAAATTATTTGATCGTCAAGTAAGTCATAAGAGTGTGATTGGCCCTGGCCAAGATATTTTATACCGATAGTTCGTGAGTTTTATGAAGCCAAAAAATACTTCAAATAGGACTCAGGTTCATGGGATTAGGAAAATCTTATCGAACTCTTTGAGGATTTCTTCATTTTCTAAGCATTTCTTGGCATCTCTTCGTGATCAAAAAGCTCATAGCATATCAAGAAATCCTCTGAATCGAATTTTGTTTTCCTGATCATGCATTGTAATTTGTTTTTGGCCCTTGACATTTCATACAATTTTACTTCACATAAAGTGATTTATCAAATTGATTCAAACCTATATAGCTGTCAAAAATAATCTTATCTAGATTGCATCCCAATTAACTGTTTTTATTTCACAAGTCATTCAAACTCACCTATTTTTTCAACTCGACTGGATGTCATATTTTCAGGTTCACGAAATTCTATTCTTTGCTGGGCTGATGACGATTGATATGATATTTTTAATGATTTTATCCATGGGGTACAAATATGTTCACATCACAAATAATCCGGATCAATCTTCTGATTCAAAGTGTTCAGTTGATGAGCAGAAATCTTCTCAAATGACTAGTCTTTCAACAATAAATGATTAAAATTAAGTTGATAGACTTTTTCTAAGTAAATTTTGCTTAGAATTTTGTGGTATTAAAATAATTTAAGCAGTTGTATCCCTGTTTGTTGTTGGTATTTATCTAAGGATTGGACTTTTTTCTCCACGCGAAAAAGGGCACTTATTGATAATATTTTTGAATCCTACGTTCTTCCTTTTTTCCAAATCTGCAATTCACATAATCCGTGGTTAACTCCATTCTAAAGATATGAACATTTTCACCAGTGCCAACTTCATGAAGAGCCTGTAAAAATAAGTTGCATTAACTCTAGGCTTAGAATAATCTGTGAGGAATTGATGAAAAAAAGTTCTTAGAGCATTGTTTTAGAGGAAAAAATCACATATATAATGAACACGTCTGTAAGTTAATTTAATACCAAATGACGTAAATTTTAATATTGGAGTGAATTTGCAGTAAATCAAAAAATATGTCTCCAAAAAGTTGATCGCCAGAAGTGTGGTTTTGAGGCATAATTTCCACTGAAAAAATATAAAATCTATAGAGCAAAATGACACAATATTAAGTAGCGTGTTCTAAAATACTCGCAGATTGATAGAACAACACAAAAAATATTTTTCTGGTGTTTATCCAGTGTTTTTTCATTAAATCAGGTAACAAAAAAAAATTAACGAATTTTTCAAAAAAAAAAAAAAAAATGACAAGGCACCAGGACTGCAAAGCTAAAATTTAAGACTTCGAAAAACTCCAAAAAGCTGAAAAACAAAAGAAATAAGTAAGTTTACTGACTTTTAATTTAAAAATTTGGCTTTTTAGTTTTTGCTTTCAGCTTCAGAAACCAATACAATGAAGACTCAGGTTTCAGCCTTTAGCTTTTAGCTGACTTTGCAGCCCTGAAAAGCACCAAAAACTTTTTGGCGCGTTTTGCGCGCAACTTATTCCTTGTAGGTACGAGTATTTCAGACTAAAATATTTTGTTTTGATAATTTTTTGTGTTTCATTTTTGGGAAATTTTACTACATTTAGTATTTTTTATAAATTTTGACCCGGAAACCCTGCTTCTGTTGTGAGGGTAAAAATGCCCCCTCTCCCCCTCAGCCATTGGTTTCTTTTTTGCACTTCTCTGTGACGTTTTCGTTGACGTCACATCAGTTTGGAGCGCCCTCGAGGCTTCAGTTTTACTTTTACTTTTGGGAAGAAGATACAGGTAGCAACCCATTCTAATTACTAGTCACGATACTACCAGCTAACCTGTTCGATGTGTATTTATCGTGTCTCGTGATTCATTCGGAATAGTCGTCTCATTCACTTGAGAGACGAACACATCAAGTTGTGCCTGGTGTGCAAGAAATTTATTACACAGTTTCACTGCAATAATATTGTTTCATTCTTTTTGTAGCTTTCGTCAACATGAATTACGTATAGAGAAATACAATTTTTGTTTGGTGCTTATCATTAGTGTTGTAAATCGATACAAAATGGAACACAGTGTGGAGAAGAAAGATGTAAGTACATCCCCTTTTTATAATTCACAAACAGGTAATCGAATCAATCTCCGGTTGAAGAGTTGAAAGAGAAATCTTTCTGTCTAAACTTGACTTTCGTGGAATTTCTCACTCGTTGAAACTGGTTTTGTTTTGTTTAATCGTTGAACTAGTCCATATACTGTCTAATTTTGAGGCTTTATTTTGTTTGATGTGTATTAAAGAATGTAAATTATGAACAAGAGTTCCTCTGTATTTGTGCGGTCAAAATCAAAAATATTCATGTTCAGCTTATCTATAATTGAAATATTTTCAGTTATTTAACTTGTAGGAACTCATAAGAACTGAAAATAGTATTTTCAACTCTTGTCGATTAATCTCTCTCTTATAATTCCAGTGTTTCACTCCTCTCCAGAAAGTAAATTTTTTAGGGTGAAGAAACAACTTTGCTGGGGAGCAATGCCCACAGTCTCAACCCCATCTATGACCCTGCCTACTTTCAAGGTAGACGAGTAGAATTTTTCTAAATTTGAATTTTTTCGGAAGGTTCGTGTAATTATATTTATTTCAAGAGAAGGAGATGTACGCGATAAGTTATTCTGTATTATATTACCTTCAGAAAGGTGAAGAATTTTGACCCTGATACGTGACCTTATAATTGCTCGATAAAATTTTTCGTAGTTAATTAAATCAGTTTGCTATGTTTTACGTACGTGAAAGCGAATAAAGAAGCCTTTGGAATTGAATTTTTTGCAGAACTTTACTGCCAAAACGTAGAGTAGGTAGTGCTGAAAAATAAGTGAATAAAATGTGACGCGTCATCAAGAAAGGGAGGTTAGGGTTAAAAAGTTGTTTGGCTGGAAAGCAATAACTAATTAGAAGTAGAGAAATGTAAGAAAAAATTTTTTTTCAGTGTATTCTATACTGTTTCATTTTTACGAATACACTATGAAAAATATTTTCCCCACATTATGATGCTTTAAAAATTTTAGCCAAAAAGCTTTTTAAAGTAAAACAAGGAGTAAGAAGCATAATTTTACACATAAACTTAATAATATATTTCTGAAAGGGTTTTGGTCAGGAACTAAATTCATGAGGTTTCAAAAATGGACCTTACCGTTTGGAAAGGTCAAAAATTTGAATTTCGAATGGTCTATTGAAAATTTTTTTTAGTTTGAAGTTGATGATATCAAAGTATAGCTTAGAATTTAGATTGAGTATATAATTCCTGATCAAAGAAGAATTTAATCAAGAAGAGTTGTAGAATATTTTTTTAAATCAGAACTTAGACATTCTGATCTCTTGCCTCTCCTCTGATTTTTTCTCTCTTAGTTAATGCAGTCTCTCACCTCAAGACCCCTTTTGGTCAGGGATTTGATTCAAAATATTTTTTGTTTTAGTTTCAAGTAATGAAAATAACGGAAGGGTGTTTTTGTTTTCATGTAAAACTTTTTTTGGGCACTTGGACCATTTTTTAAGAGTTACTACTCAACTAAATGTACTCACGAATGAATTCAGATTTTTTTCCAGTTAAATAATATCTCTGACAGAAAATTTTAATGGGCAATAGTAAAATTTGTAACCATGGCGCATGTATGCCTATGTAACAATATAAAATGATAATTTTGTGAACTACCATCCCATCGCACAAATTCGTTCGTTTTCATTTGTAAACTACATTCAGCTTCAAATACTCGCACGTATTCGAATTTTCGTTGTTTAAAAAAATTATGAACTTTTCAAATGTGGTTTAAAAAGTGTCATTTTCGTCGAAAATCAAGATCTATGAAGGTGAGCGTGCTATAGTTTTATACCCCATTTATTGTAGATTATAGAGTAGGACCGTACTATCTCTTCAGCAAATAAAAACTGAACAGTTTTTTTGTGATTTTAAAATCGGTAAATTTTTCGAAGCTATTTTGTTTTAGGATATTCGCCATTTTCTTATTTATGGGGCAATGTTTTCATCGACTGTCATATTGTCATATCAGCTGGTGCGTTTATGTATTTTGTGATATTCTTTGATGCGCAGTAAGCTGCGCTGAAAAGAATATCCAACCGTTTTATGTTTGAAGCGACTCAAAATTTGAACTCTGAGAATGCATTAAATATATTCGACAGGAGCTATGTCTGTATCTTCCCCTAACTTTGTCTGCTTCTTATTAGCAATAAGTTGATGGTATACAGCACATTAGAAATACGTATTCTGAATTTCATAACTACGGTATTATCTGTCGAAAAGTTGATAATTGTATATTTTATTTTTTATTTCAATTTATTATTTTTGATATTTCATTTTAAATATGTGTCCTCTGAGGCTCTGACCCATGTGTACGCTACTGACCCGTTTATTTTATTCGACGTCCAGTATAGGTACCTGCGTCTATCTCGTCTATAATTTCGTTTCAAAGTCTGACAGCCTTGTGGTAATTGAATAGCGTTTCTGTGAACGACTCGATTAAATTAATTGTTTCGAGCGAAAACTCAGCCATGTTATATATTTTTATCACAAAGAAATGTCAAACTGAACGCTTCTACTTTACAATATACTTACCCGACTTAATTTTCTCTAATTACAGAAAATTTCTTTGGTCGGAGTTCAAATTTTTGCCGGAGGGGGGGGGGAGAGTGAAATTCCTACAAGGAGACGGAGGAAGATAATCAATTAAACAGAATTGGAATTATGAAATTATTTAATTTTTTCTACGGAAAAAAATACATCCAAAATGGACGAATGAAGAGGGTCGATTATTTCTATAACTCGCGTTCCACTGAATTTACCGACCTAGGTACCTATACATGTAATTAAGCTTAATAATTTTCTAACGGAATTTTCAAGAACCCTTTGTTTCGATTAATTTTTTAAAAGGATCTTAATTGGGCGTCGAGTATTATAGCTTTTAATTCGTTTCCTGTATTATTATTTTTATAGTCGATTAAGAAGTAGGACGTTTCTTGTTTTGAAATTTTATGAATCGAGAAATTAATTTTTTCCTCCTCGATTAATTTGAAATTAACGAACGTTGGATATTATTGCCTGCCGTAATTTGATGCTGCAAAATAAGCTATAGTAGGTATCGCCCGTAAAATTTTTTTCTGCAAGTACAACTTGGTAAAATAATCAAATTAATTAGAAGTTCTAATATCGAAGAATTAATAGAAAATAATTATCTTATTTCTGAAAAATCTATACCTAATGTCACTAATGTATAATGCAATTGGTATTTTTGATGAAGATTTTTGCGTAGCAGCTTGATTAGAAAAAAATATGAAAAATGCATTTCTCTTAACGAAAATTCGTCATACCTGCTTCATTTCTGTCTATGTAGAAAAATGCCTTCACTCAAAAATTTCTAAAAAAAATTTCAAATACCAGAGGTTCAACTTAATCTTGAGCTTATTAAAATACCTTGTATATAGGTACCTAGATAACTTTTATTTACATTTTCTTGATTCATTCAATTGGATTGTCCAATTTAATCTCATAAAATGACGTAGGTAGTTGATAAAAAAAAAAAACAACTTGGAGATGTTTTACTGGGTTTATTCCAATATTATTGATTTAATTTCTCCCTATTTCTGTGAAACGATCGAATCAAACTTGTTTGAAGATTACGATTTCAAAATAAGCTGCTATTCCATACACTTTCAACAATTTCCGACGAATTTTTAGCTCCAATACAAATTCGTCTTCGTTGTTTACTTTTTCGGCACGTGCAGACAATTAAGGAAATAAGTGACCATGTTGAACAGGTTTGGGCTAGTTTAATGCATGTTCGAACCCATCTAGATGAAGAGGGGCAGACTGTTTGTTTGTATCTCATGGTGTTTTTTCGGCCTTTAGTTGATATAGGGCAGATAACTGTCGCCTCCATGGGTGCCGAATTATGGTTATCATTAAAAAAATTATTAATTAATTATTTTGTTTTCCGTACAAATAACCTTAATTGATATAAAACTGCTATGGCGTTAATGATTCCGACCATTCAGACTTTTGAAATACGAGTACATTCAAAAAAAAAAAGATATGAATGCTGATTTTCATAATCGCGATGATGAAAATCGATTTTTGTAAATCGATTGTTAAATAATCGGATACTAAACTCGAAATTTTCCAATTTTGATTCCATCTCTGATTTTGCACCTGTCAGATAATGCCTTCACCCTAGTTTCTTTTCTTATACAGTATAACAAATGGTTAGAAATTTCATTTCAATAGAGATGCTGATTTTTTAAAATTATGCAATCGATCTTGATCGATTCTAGTCTGAATCGAAAAAATCGATCAAATCAAAAATCGGCCACAGCTAGAAAAATAGGAAAATCGAAATATTGATTTTCGATTTTCTTGTACTTTTAATGAAAATGTAGTTCAAAATTTGAATTTTTTTTTTAATTAAAAAAATTTACTCACATAAATGACATATTTTTCACATTTTTAGAGGATATCACGTTAATTTTGATTTTTCAATTTTTAAATGATCGATATTTGACTTGTGGTCGAATTGAAATTTGAGACATCGATCCAAAAAATCGATTTCTTAGGTCCATTTTAATCGATAATTGAAAAATCGAGAAAAAAAACTGGCACCTCTAGATTCAAACTATTTCCAATGCCACTGATTTTGATTTAATGTGGGCCAAGTGATTTGTCTGAGCTTTTTATGCTCGTTATATTATGGTGTAGCCCTTCACAAGCTCTTTTTTCTCGTCCCAGTTATCTCTATGTATTTTTCAAAAGAATTACTGTTCATAATTCGAGCCGTCTCTCAATAGTGAAAGGGTGAAAGGGAGAAGAGCTCAAACTTCAGACCATACCACTTCAGACTCAGCTATTTCTTTGTGTGCTTGGAAAGTGTCAATCATCAATAATCCAATTATGTACTCGTGGGATCTTAATGACAGGGATTATCTACTCTAACTGATAATAAATCGTCTACAATTTTTCAAATGAGGAACTTTATTAGCACTGTACCCCACAGCTGGATTTTAATTCGAATTTTCCATTCAACTATTTGTTAGAACTTTCGAGCAATCAAATTTATATTGGGTCAATATTATATTATGGAGTATTCTAGTGGTCTTCAACCTTTAGTTGATACTTGAAGGTTGAAATTGTTTTATATAGGGTTGGTGTATTTTTTCCTTTCTTTACAAATATGGGTTAAAATTTGCATACCTAAGTTGATACCTAGCAGTAGTCAACGAAACAATTATTCAAGATTAATACTGAATAAAATATGCAAGTTTTTTAACTTTTATTTTTATCTTCATGTTTACCTTAGTTAATGACAGACTTGATACATTTTATGGAGCGACGACGTTCAATAAATAATTTATAAGTTACAGATAAATAATAATGACAGTGTATTTTCGTTTTACAATTTAATTCCGAGTATGAAATTTCATAACCTGTTTTCTCCATTGGTGATTTTTCTTCATTATTGTGATGTGAGTTTATGAAGAAACCATCAGCTAAAAAAGTAGACTAGGTATTGAATGATTGTAAGATGTAATTGGTAATTAGGTTTGTATTCTTAAACTGTTGAAAAGATTTACTCAATTATAACTGCTCAGTTTCCACAATGTGACAAAAATGAAATGTCTCTTGCTTGTTCAAGATGAAATGTGTGCATGAAAAATTTTTAATGGATTGAAATTTTTCTTTTCCGTTTCACTTTCGATGATAAGATGATTTCATAATAATAGAATCATAAGACGTGACTTATCTGCTTGTGGAAGTTTTTTGTCTTGTATAATGTTGTAAGATTACAATAATATGCTATTGCAAGAAGGAACAACAAAACTATGATTTCTAACACGTGTAATTATTACCAAATTTCTTACATTTTAGTTGTAGCGGTATTGCACAAAGCCCAGGTCTTGGTCGAAACAGTGGTCAGTAAGTTTTGAGTTTTTCTGCTCGTATAGTATCTATGAGCTGAGGGTTGTGTTGCGTGGAAAAATATTTTATGGATATTATCTACAGTATCAAAGCTGAGCGGTACCTTAGAAAATATCAATAAAATAAAATTATAACTCCACTAGTACACCATTTTGTGGGTAATATTACAGACTAATATATTTTAACAACATCAAAACGTCAATTTCCTATTTAGAAATGAGGCATAGCACCGTTAACCTTAGACTTGATGACTTTGACCTTGATAGTATACCAGCTTGTAGATCTGTAGATGCTGCCCTCACAAATTTCCACCTCTGCCCCTCCACCTCACCACTCCCCTGAGAATGAATGAAGTCACAGACCATCAGAGCTAATTAGAAAGTTATCATTTGAGTGTAAAAAATTGAAGTGGCTTAGCAGGTTTCGGACTTAAATTGGCGGTGTGATGTTCTGTACACTTTACGAGACGTCTGTAAATGACCCTGTTCCCTAAAAATACACGTAAAAGCCCATATGGTTAAATTTTGTGTATGCGGGCATGATAAGGTAGGTGGTTGCCAGCGAATATTTCACTTCTAAAAATTACAATGTAAATTAGCAACTTGGAACAATTTTCTGCCAATTTTGTGAAATTTGATTGGAATAGGGGTTATGTAGGAGAAACAAACGGCATCGATATAAATGTGGGCTTAAAATTTGTAACAGTTTATGGCAGTTGTTTCTACCAGTATTGAACTACCAATTATTATTTTCTTTAAAATAGAATTTATTACTGCTTACTGTACTTTCTGCGTTGTATTATTTCACTCTAAATATATTGGGAAATACCATGAAATTTGTTAGCAATATTCTAGTAATCAAGTTTTCAACTTTCTTACTTTAATTTTAAATGAAAGACGTTCTTTGTAAATGGTGCTCCGTTCTGTGAAAATGAGTTCGAGACTTGAAATAACATTATTTGACAATTTAGATAAATTATACAGAGATAAGCGTCTCGTATTTATAAGCTTTTGAAATCAAGCTTACATTGATAAGAATGAAAATGAAAAAAAAACTGCTGCGAAAATTTTTTAGAGGTTAAAAAGTTTTCTGTTTATAATAGAAGACTCACGAGTCTATAAAGTTATCATCAAAGGCAAGAAGTACGTAGGCAATATGTTGATACCGGATCTAAGCACATTCTTATCACCCATACAGACCTAATATAAAGGTGTAAAATTATATAAAATATTAATAATTCTTCATAAATTACCCTTCATACGAAACTGTAGAAAATGTTTTAAAATATTTTTCCATTAGGTACACTTTTTCTCTGGTTGACGGATTTAATAAGTGGAGTTTATGACGTCAGTGGGTATCCCTTTTCAAAAAAGTATTTTCTTTATGCAAGGCCAACTTAAGACCATACGTAAATTTTCCCACATTGAAAAGACATAACATCATAAAAATTATACATTTCTGAAGAAGACCGCATTGATTTAAAATTTTATGGTCTTTAATAAAGAGTGATAGCCGGTAACAAGAGAAGAGTTGTGTGACTTTCACAGAAACTATATTGTTATTGCCATTTGCCATTAATTAGTTTTCAGTGGAAAAAATTCACGACAATACTTCACCATTATTTCCTGCTTATCAGCCTTGTTAAGGATCATAAAACTCTCGAGAAGTTGAAAAATTAACGACTAAAAGTTGGAACTTAATTTTTAAACTCTAAGCCCCAGGTATTTGTCAAGTGGCTTCTCGTTAGATCCATTTCAGTACTTATATATACCTATACCTCAAGTACTTTTAATCCTTCAATCACTCCAATCTTTTAACTTTTTACGCAGAACACCTCTCTAAGTTTTAATTTTAATTATTTAAAATATTTCCAATCGATTTTGCTTGCACATTTAAAAATACTAATTTGTGGAAAGGGGGTCCCCAAATATTTTTTGGAAGATTCAAGTTACCTGTGTTTTTACATCTACAATCACTCGGTTTAAGATAATTGAATCTCTATTTTTTTTTCAAGCAGTCCTTTGAAAACAAAAGTTGGATTATGTAAATTGACATTATGTATTTATTATGCGAGAAAAACTGGATGGTTTTAATAATTACGTATGTATTTTATGGAGGTGCATTAAACCTGCTCACATATTAGAAATTCTCTATAGTCGACCGACTGTACCCATATTATTTCATTTAGAATTCGGTACAACGTGTATGTATGTCTGAGACGAGAAATTATGCCAACAGGTATGAAGGTAACTGCGAATCTTCATCCTACGAGTTCTACAACTTGCTGCCTTGTAACACATTTTTGTAGCTAACCGCAGTTTAAAATACTTTCTTATGCCAACTTGTCATGAAAACAATATCCCACGAGGAAGATAAATTAGACAGATATAATTTTTTACACTTCATAACCATAATTATATTATTTAAAATGTATAAAAAGGAGGTTTAACTTCATGTAAACTTCATGAACTGTACAAGTACCTATGAACGAGAAAATAATTTGGCTGTTACCATAAAAAATCAAAGTAAAATACCCAGGCAAGAAAAAAAAACGAAAATTTTAGAAGTCGATGCGGCACATTGAAATCTAAAATAAGCACTCAAAATTCAGTTTATGTCCTATCCAAGTAACCAAAACAAATTTCTTGACACTTTTTTTAAAATTAAATAATTTATTTTGGGGAGCGACGGGGGCTAATAGGTCGAATATTTTTCAGAGGTTATGAGAAAATATTTTAGACAAATAACTGTCGCAATTTTTTACAAGGTTTTCTAGATTAGGATTGCAACCAAGAAAATTGAAATTTCATTTTTCAGCTTACGTTTATAGCTTTATAGCCCTCAAACATAAAAATTCAATTTTGGCTTTAAGTTTTTTGAGGTCAAAACAAAAAATTTTGGTTTTTAGCTTTCAGCTTTCTAATAATTTTTATTATCTATTAGTTCTTTTCAATTTGTTATCATGCGGATGTTAACAGTGATTAGGTAACTGAAACCTGAATACTGAAAATATTTTTTATTTATTTTGTAAATAGGTAAGCTACTATCATTCAAACACCTACCTACCACTATAATCCAAATATTTCTGATCTAGTTTGTCAAGAGTCGACTTTTTGTATCCATTCCCACAGACTCAATGTACAGCCAGTCATTATAATATGAAATGGTATTAACCAGTTATATTGTATTAATTTCCAATCATGATGAAGCTTAGGTTTTTGTAGAGTAAATCAGATAGGTGTGTACATAGAAAATCAATCTGTTTTAGATATTATGAACTTGATTTTACTAATTTAATCCTGCGTAATCGACAAGTATTTATTTTCTATGTTTTATTTCTGCTCATAGAATGATTTCTTTAAAATAAAAATATATACCTTTCTTCTTTCTCGGCCGAGTTTGGAATATAAATTAGTTCGACAGAGCAAACACTTCACTGAAAACGAGGTTATCGCTTTCACAAAATTATCCTAAGCTACGTTCAAATAAGCCTCGATTAGGTCTGAATTACTTAATAGATGCCTACGTTCAGTCTTTTGACTAAATTATTTGAGCGATTTTCATCCTGGTTTAACAATTTCCACTGTTTAATTTACCAAGAAGCGAAACAATGAGGAAAATCGTCTATGTCTGATTTTAAGGACAAATTCATTAGAACTCATTTCACCTTAATGATGACAGAAGACGACACCGTGAAGTGTACTCGAATTCGCTACCCATTGAGTGTAAAAAATTTCGCCATACTATTGGTGATGAGGAAAATATACGAATGAAATAAAATATATTTGGTACTTTTTGTTGCACAATCTTTCGGTTGTAGAAAACATGAGACATTATAGTCCTATCGAATTTTACAAAAACATTCTTATCAATTTTAAAATAATTTTTTTGTAATGGATCTATAAGTGTCAAACATGTGACAATCAAGTCGTGATTTTCTTAATCACGAATTAAAAATTGTTGGTAACTTCTCTGATTTTGTTTTTTTTTTTGCTTATCGACTCGTAAAATTAATTAATTGATTATTTTGGAAATAATTGTTTGAAGAACGATAATTTAATTTTTTTCTTATTAATCGACTCGTAAAGTTATTCAAGTAATTTTTTCGTTGAAGTAAATATTTGAAGAACAAAAATTTTATTTTATTTATAACAGATGTTGTAGTCTGAATTACTGACAATTTATTTGTACGTCTTCACTGAAAAAAAAAAAAAAAAAAAAAAGGAAAATATTTTGTCTTCTACTAAGCGGGTGGGAAAATATAAATGGATGAGAACGTGGTTTTGTCTATATTTAATAAATCCTTCTTTGCTATCCTCTTACATTTTCCAATCAGTTTTCTTTGGGGGCCACTTTCCCTTGAAGTACTTATATATTAAAATTCGCAGTGTTTATCATAAATCTCGTTTTTCACCTTAAGTATTTCCTAATTTCTTCTTTTTTTTTTTTTCTTATTGTACGAGTATGTGCATTGTTTTGAACTGAACAATATTGCTTACTATGAAACTGAATTTTTCTCTGAGGTAAGATTTAGTAACATTTCTAAAAAGAAATGGTGGAGTAGGTAGGTTAAATATCAACTTAACAATAGGATACCGAACTTTCCATTAGAATAAATTGATATTTCTGTCCCAGCTAAATTTATCTTGCCAACCACAAGAGCTGGAGTAATTAAATTTTTTGAAGTACCACAGTTTAGGAGGTCTCAGTGCTAGTAGCATTGCTGAAAATTTTTTTGAAATATGTAGTTATGAAGGCCTCAGTGGTGAAAATATTGATGGAAAAATTCTTCAAAGTAGATTATAGGTCACAGTTACGGAAACTTTGCTGGAAAATATTTTCGGAGCGGGTTGAGAAGTTTGAGGGTTAGAAATTTTACCTTGAAAATTTTTTGAAACTCGAAAAGTTTTATGAGATAAGTTTAGAAGTCTTAGTGATGTAAATTCTGTTAAAAAATTTTTGAAAGTAGTTTTAGAGGTTTCAATTTAAGAAAATTGCTGTCAAAATGTTTTTAAGTAGTTCAAGAGGTTTTCAATGCCAAAAATTTTGCTGAAAAAATATTTTGAAATAGTTTAAGAGATCTCAATGCTAAAAACTTTACTGAAAAAATTTTTTGAAGTATAGTTTAAGTCGTGTCAGTGCTGAAAACGTTGTTGGG
This sequence comes from Parthenolecanium corni, assembly GCA_038050395.1. Lineage (NCBI taxonomy): Eukaryota > Metazoa > Arthropoda > Insecta > Hemiptera > Coccidae > Parthenolecanium > Parthenolecanium corni. The sequence goes on along the minus strand of JBBCAQ010000037.1, from coordinate 20,344,294 downwards.
AATATATTTTGAAGTAGCTTTAAAAATCTCAGGGCTAAGAATTTTACTGGAAAAATTTCTCCAGTGCGGAAAACGTTGCTGGGAAATTTTTTGGAGTAGCTTAAGTGATTTCAGTGTTAAGAATTTTGGTGGAAAAGTTTTTCGAATTAGTTTTTGAAGACTCTGAAAACAGTGTCGGAAATTTTAAGAGGTCGTAATGGTGGCTTGAATCATTTTCGAAGTAGGTAGTATTAGAGGACTTAGCGACAAAAATTGGGCTGGAAAAATTTTTCAAACTAGTTTTTATAAAGACTCAGCGCTGAAAACGTTGCTAGAAGATTTTGTTTAAGTAGTTTCAGAGTTTTATACCCCGAATAATACGAGTATTTATGTCTTACAAACCTATTTTTGATATTTTCGATGAACATTTCAATAATTGCGACGAAAATTGAGTAATACTCAAAATGTCCTTGACCCATTGAGAAAGGTCCGTAAAAAGCCTTTAAGTCTTTAAGTCGAGTCGAAAAACCAATACATCAAACAGGTCAGTACTTTAGACCCTATTGGATATTTTGATTGAATAATTAGCCAGAACTAAGTAATTGAATGACAGTCCGAAGTCATATTATTACTGTCTTTCGCCATGGCCAATGAGATTTTTCTTATGAGCAATAACTTTTTATTCAAAGAACTTGAATTTTATCAGTTTATCTTAAAGTAACAGACTTTAAAATTGTATTTTTCAATTAAGGTCTTACTATACAAAGTATATTTCCAACCCTAGTTCACCTCGAAAAGTATAGATACATGTTATTTTCTCAATAACGTTTTTTTTCTTATTTCTTTCATCTTTGTATGGGTGCTCTCATTGTACAACATATTATTCGATAAAGAGGATATGCTATTAGATAATGAATTTTTCATTTCATTTAACGAGTTTTCTTGGTAGGTTCTTCCATTTTGCCGATCTATTTAGTCGTGTTTATTTCTGTCTGCTACACAGACATAATATGGAAAAGTTTAGTTAGTAAAAATGTTTATGAATGCCTAAACGAATATGACCCGAAGGTATTCATCACGTACCAAAGTTCCACTTTTGGTGACCAGTCACATAAATTACCTGAGTGTCGATGGAGTTTATATTCCATTTACGGTATTTTTTGAATTTTAACCACTTTTTTGTGATTATTTGATAACAATATGCGTAATTTTTTTTATCATGTGTTCGTAGAATATTCGCTATCCCAAATCGGTGTTCTTCATTATTAGCAATGAATTCTGTGAACGATTTTCATACTATGGCATGCGAAGTAAGTAACCTACATATTTTATTCTCGTTTAAACTATAATAGCCTCCTCGGGAAACTCACAATTCTTAATTAAACCCTTCGAAATAGCGTTTAAAAAACTGTTCGAGTCAAAATCCTCGTAGACCTTTGCTGGTTTGTTATATTTTTTCGATGAGATGGCAACTTTGGAGTTAGGATAGTTCTCCACATTTTGCCTTAGTCTTTGAATATTTCTCTTCAGATGGGCAGTTTTTGGTAATTGCATATTTTCTTCGAACCAAAAAAATTTTTTTTTAATTGGAAGCATAGCTGTAGGAACTAACTTTTTTTTAGGGGAGGCTAGGGGGTCGGCAAGACAAATTTTAAGAAAAATAAACGACCGAAGTTGATTTTCGCTAGTTTTTTAATAATTTTCTTATTTTCACTGGCTTTTATATTATTTTGGAAATTTTTTTTGGGGATGTGGAAAAACAACATTTTTTCTGGGGAGCCGTTGCCTTTCCTAGCCTCTCCATAGTTCGACTACCTACTATAAATGTTGTTGCTGAATCGTCCTTTCAGAGTCCTATGTAAACTGCAATCCATTTTTTGCAACCTTAAAATGAACAGAATATTTGATTTTGGACTTGAGCTAGCAATATCCTATTATATAAAAGCAAAGCCCTAATTTAGGAGTTACCAGACGTTCCCCCAAATCCACCATTTTTAGATGTACCCGATACAGGCAACGACACTCTTTATACTGCAGGAACTTCCACTTTAGATTTCCTTTTGGATGCGCCATTGGTCATAGCTGGTAACGAAGCAGTTTGTCTTTCTAAGTCCAAACTTACTAAGTCCAAAACAATTGTCACCAATTTTTTTGGCTAATTATCAAACCGTAAAAGATCATTTGATCGCCAAAAAAAAAAAAAAGGTAGCAATTTTTTGGAGACTTAGCAGGTTCTGAAGATACGCCGATAATAAATGAATATTATTTTCTTCCAATGCTTATAAAATCATGCAAAACCTCACTTCTAACCCATAAGTTGTAGATTTACTTCTACTTATACCATAATAATAATAATAATTCGGTATATTAACCTCGTAAGTCCAATGAAAAAATTTCGAATTAAATTACATCAGCTTATTAGAACTTCTTCCTTATTTTATTCAATGTAAAATATAAAAAAAACAAGCACTTTATTTTTCACAACAAAAAAAAAAGTTCAAAAAGTCATTTTTTTTACACATTGATACGGATTCTTATCGTACATGTTTGAGTAAGCTTCATCCACAGAGAATCATTATTTTTCCAACTTTTACGCAATTTTTCGATATTATAAGGTGTAACTCTGTACTCGTATCTAACCTGTGCGGTAGTCTGAAGCTGATATCGACTACCTCTGCATAAATTATGAATAATGGGAATTCGCATACAATATTACACAGATAAGATTCAAAAGCTTAATTAAAGATTAAATTTTCGTGTATGTCTTACACTTCGTGCTACAATCGTGTGAATTTATGATGTGAAATACGAACCTTGAATGTATTCTTCCTATATTTACGATATGAGCGTCGAAGATCAATGTTACACTTTAGATCATTAACACCGAGAAAAGTGTGTCAGTAAACTTCAGAAGAAAGAAATTACGTCATAGCATGTATTATACTCGTAGCGTAGGCTAAGCATTTTTTAATCAATTTATGAGTTAAAGGTTAGAAAAAGCCTATATATCTCCCATATTAAATGCGCCCGCTTCTCGTGTAGAGATTAAAACGAGAGCTTGATATAGTTCCTCGTAAAATGTTTGACTTGGTCACGGAAAATTTGAAGTCTTCATGGGTAAAGTGTTAAATGCTGTAATCTATGAAATGGTATCTACTTAAATACGCGTACATTACGTAGAAAAATAAAACTTTTAGTTACTAAGCGTTGAAGCGAGACCAGTGAAAAATTAGAAAATTCAAGTTTTAACGTAAAAACTGGGGAATATACACGTACCTATGTACCTATTTCAGTGAAATATAATGGCCCTTTTTAGCAGGTTTTCGACAGAAAACCTTCTATTAAATTTGGTCTGACTTTCACAAATAGGCATGAGACTAGATCATAGCTATTCGTTTCCTCAGAATTCCAAAAACACCCATCTCGCATTTTCATATCTCCTTATTTATTCATCTATTCATTTTTTTTCCTTTGTTGGTGTTTGTGGGGGCGTATGTAAATTGTGAAGCTTGAACCACAAATCTCGACTTTGAAGCCAAGTTCTGCAAACTATTGCCAACTTTGGCCAGACTGAATGTGCACAGTAATTAACTTATTTGTGGGCTTACCCGATAGAGTTTTCCTCAATATGCGTTTTCCTGGTTCACTAAAATTTGTAACGATGAGGCCGAGGCTTATAAATTTATCACCGTAATACTAAAACTCCATAAAAATCACGCAATGCAGCATTCAGTCATTTTTTGAATGAATTTAGCTGTGCCAGGGAGGTTTCAGCCCCCCTCTAGCAACAACTGCAATATCTTTTACCATGCATCAGTTCGCTCGAATCCCTTCTCATCATACTTTGGTATTATTTGTTTCAGCTGTACTGGCATTATACCTCACGAATTACTTGAGATATGATGCTGACACATCTACAGTATTGTACCACGCATTTACCATGTTATGTTATTTCTTCCCATTGATTGGTGCCATCATTGCTGATTCATATTTGGGAAAATTTCGGTACGTGCTATAATATTGACTTTCAATAATATTTTTGCAGCTGAAAAAATTCTGCACATTATGTATGTAGTCGATGATACGGGGAGGGGGGAGTGTAGAAGAGAAGGAGTAAGAAATAGTAGCCACCCAGATTACTGTCGTATAAAAATGATTTTTCTCCCTACTGTTTGTTTTTGGGGATGAGAGTTCGACTGAGCGCTATAAATGATTTTTGATTTATCAAAACAAACATCTTAATTTCACCGATTTTTTCCCCTAAAATATGATGCATTTTAAAGGTAATCTCCTAGCAGTGTTACCAATTATGTAAGATGATTGTGCAAACAGCAATACAGAAGGTCCTTTTTGCTCTACCTTACCCTCACGTCCAAAGTTTGGAAGCCGTAAGATATGGCTTTAGCTTTCGGCTTTTAACTTCTGACCTTGAAAATAAAACTTACGCTTTCAGCTTTTATGATAAAGCTTTCCGCTTTCGGCTTACCAGTTTTTTCTTCAAAAATTGATGGCTTTTGGCTAGCTTCCAAACTCTGCACTTAACACTTTACTTTTGTGATTTCATTTCACTGATTTGCTGACTTGCTATTTTTTTTTTGTAAAAACCTAATAAGCTGTATAAAAGCCATAAAAATACGGCTTTTGCTTTCAGCTTTTGGCTTTTTTGATGAAGCTTTCGGCTTTCGGCTTACCGGTTTTTTCTTCAAAAATCGATGGCTTTTGGCTTTTAGCTTTCGGCTTTCGGCTAGCTTCCAAACTCTGCTCACGTCACCCTTATACCTGCTATCAAATTCAAACTATTTTTTGATTTTTGTAAATGCAATAAATTATTTTCTCTCTTTACAAACATTTTATTCAATAATTTTCAGAACCATTTTTTACCTCTCCATTATCTACGCTGTGGGTAACATTGTACTTTCATTAGGTGCCATTCCAGTTATATCAATACCTCATAGGTAAGTATCTGGCATATTGTAAAATGAATACTTATTCTTCTTATTATGATTTTCCAATACTTTATGTTTTTTGTTAACAGAGCGATAAGTTTACTAGGACTATTCTTCATAGCTTTTGGAACAGGTGGAATCAAGCCATGTGTTTCATCCTTTGGAGGAGATCAGTTCGTTTTACCCCAACAATCTCTACAGCTCCAGCAGTTTTTCTCCTTCTTTTATTTTTCTATAAACTCTGGTTCGATGATCTCAACATTTTTAACACCTGTTTTACGGAATGATGTCAAGTGTTTTGGAGAAAATAACTGCTTTTCATTGGCTTTCGGAGTGCCAGCTATTTTGATGATTGTCTCTGTGGGTATGATATTGGAAATTCAGTCATAATATTTGAGTTATTTTTCAACAATAATTATACTCGGAATTCTAATAAGCTCATTAAATTGCTTTTCCAGCCATTTTCGTCGCTGGAAAGCCTTTATACCGAATAAAGCAACCTGAAGAAAATATTATTGTCACTTTTACTAGCTGCGTTTATGTAAGTAACTACATATTAGTTTGTACACGTAGGTTAAAATCAATAATTGTGACCCGAACCTCGTTTTTTGATAAGTCCCAAACTGAGTACTTTTTGGTCGCTACGGTTCCTAGATGTTGTTGAAAAAATAACTAATCTTTGCATATCTCTGCAGAGAGCATTGAGGAACAAAATCAAAGGTATAAATTCTGCTGAAAAGAGGTCTCACTGGTTGGAGTATGCAAATGATAAGTTCAGCAAGAATCAAATAAGTGATTTCCAAGCAGTTTTAAATGTAGCTTACCTATTTATACCGATGCCATTATTCTGGGCTCTGTTTGATCAGCAGGTAATTACTATACGAGTACTTTCAATGTTATATGTACATACTTTCGAATCTGCGTAATTATTTGAATTTTTGTGATATTTTCAGGGATCTCGATGGACATTCCAAGCAACTAACATGGATGGACGTATTTTAGGTTTCACAATCAAACCGGATCAAATGCAAGTAGTGAATCCCGTGTTGATTTTGGCATTTATTCCACTTTTTGAATTATTTATATATCCGGCCCTAAAAACAATTGGCGTGAAAAGACCTTTGCAAAAACTCGTCATCGGAGGCTTTTTAGCTGCGTTGTCATTTGTGCTGTCAGCTGTTGTTGAAAGTAAAGTTCAGGTACGTGAAATTGTTCCCCATCTAGTTATAAGTTAACAGTTAACACTTAAAAGTATAGATAATAAAGAAGAGCCTGAGTAAGGCAAGATGGCATGTCTTAAAAATAGGGACCTCAGCATCAAAACACAACTTTATTTAGAGCAATGTACGAGTAAAAATTATTTTGATCCAAAAATTCGTACTTGCAGACATATAACCGTCTTATTCCTGGCTCGAAGCATTTCATCAAATACATAGCTTTATTTTTCCAGAGTCCAAGAAAATTTTACATAGTGATTTTATTTTTTTCTTAGGAATCTTATGGAGTACTTTCAGTGAGTGGTGAAGCTCAGCTGCGAATTTTCAACGATCTGGACTGTGGTGTGACTCTAAATCCGTCCATTGAAAATGTGTCTTATATTCCACCACTTTCACCTCTTGAATTGTTGCATATCCAATCAAAGGGTTCAAAGAGATTCAATACCACTTTCAGCATTGACTCTACCTGTCCTTACAAATTAAATAACATCGAATCATCCCTGACTGTGTCCGAGAAAAAGGTAACTGACTGGATATTTTCATTATTTTTATCCAAATCAATAATTTGGCACTCGATCTAAGATTTTATTTGTTCCATTTATTTCAAATTGAAGATAGTCTCGTATTTCGTTTCTCAAACACAAAATAGTTTAGCTATTCTGCGTCCAACTACTTTTGAAGATTTGAATAAGAATGGCGATGGTGAAGCTAAAATCAGGTGACTTTTTTGTTGGCAAAATTTTGAAAAATTATGGAGCTATGATTTTGACAAAAATTTCTCCTATAATATTTGTTTGTTTTTCAAGGGTTTTCTATGGCTCTTCCTTGGATAATGTGCAGTTTGTGACCCTTCAGAATGCTGATAATCCTCAAAAAGCACCCGTATTTTCTCAATTAATGAGCAGTAATTCGGAAACTGATTTTGTTCTTATTTCTCCTGGAAAGTAAGTTGTTGGAATTCTATTTGTTATATGAGAAGAATTTTTTCAGAATCCAGTGCCTAAGTCCTTTTCAACAATTTTTGAATCTGCGAAGATGTGAAAATAATTATATTTTATCATTGAACATAATCAGCTGGTGTGCATTCTAACCTTGTATTGGCAACCAGTCTTTTCACAATTTAATTTTAAATGTAAAGTTTGAAAAGATTTAATGATGAATTTATTCAATTTGCAGCTACAATTTGGTCTCGAATTCGACTATAATTTTGTCAAATATTGTCATTAATCCTGGCGAAGTCGATATGATTCTTCTTCGTCAAACTTCTGCAGTAACTGTGAGTATCCACAATCTTACATCTTACTATAGGTACTTTTTTCACCATAAGAAAGAATGTTTGCACTTGTTCTCTTTTCGGATGTAATGATATAAAAAATGAAAAAATATTATAATATTATAATCAGGTTTTGCCTGGTGTTTCTTATTGTGATTGGAGTATGACTATTTTTTTCTAATATAGAAAATCTAGGTAAGTACTGGAATATTTAATAAAATAAATTCTAATTTTAGACTGCTAAATTAATAAATATGGTACCGCCAAATAAAGTTCACATGTTATGGCAATTACCACAACTTGTGATGATCACAGCTGGTGAAATCATGTACTCCATTACTGGTTTAGAATTTTCCTTTACACAGGTAAATATTATAAGATATTACGGATTTATTAACAAATCAGAAAAAGATATTTTCCTCCATTGTAATTGTCGATCCAGGAAAATGAAATAAAAAAGCATTAAGAGATTAAAACTGATTTTTCATCTAAACTCTTTGACTATCAATTTTATTTTAAAAAAATGTTTAAAACAAAAGTGGTTCCTCATTAAATTTCCTACAACTTTTGAGCCAAGCATTTTTTTCGTATTTTCATTAGGTACGGAAACAGAGGACTGAGTACCTAAATCGAGAAAATGCAATATTTTACTCGTATATTCGAAACACTAAATATCATTTTGATCGCCCATCCATAATTCTTTCATAAATATTAACGTTATGCTTCAATTTTCTGACATTATTCTTTTACTTCTTACAGTCACCTCCAAGCATGAAGTCGCTTTTATCAGCTGGCTGGTTACTTACTTGTGCTTTTGGAAATCTAATTGTTGTTATAATATCAGAATTGAAATTTTTCAATAGTCAGGTAATTAAGTATAAAATATTTATCGTGCGTGAAATGTATATTATTTGAGTAGGAATTATAAAATTGTGTTCTGATAAAGTCGGGTAAACTTGAGATTCGAAAAAGTTTTAAAAGCATAGAGACGGTGGAGAAATACTACTAAAGTCAGAAACTGATCTCAAGAGTAGCGTGACTTTTGATCATTGAGTTTCAAACCTATTATATGTTTGATATTGTTGAGTAATGTGGTGGTAGTTTGAAGTTTCTTCAATCTTAAGTTGAAAAGGTATAAGCGAGCACTACTCATTCTTCTTGCTCCTGCCTCCTTGGGCTAGAAGAGAGAAGAAGAAAGTTTACGGATACACGTTAAAAATAATAGCTCATGCTGAGTTTCGAAGTGAAAGACATCATTTTTTGAAAAAAACATTCGTTCGAATATGCTCTGTACAGTGCTGCCAGTATGTTAAATTTGAATCGTGCAAATATTTGGTCGCTTTTTGTAGATTGAATCACAATCTCTTATATTTTTGTCCCATCAAATTCTCTGTAAGATTAATTTTGCCAGGTAGTTATTGAAATTTTTATCATGCTTCCATGAGATAAAATGAATGACAATTAACAATTTTTAAAATAATTTTTGCAAAAATATGTTCTGACAAACTCGGTTTGTTGACATTATTGTGAAGCTTACCAATTGTTTTTGACCACTATACAACATTTTTAATATACTTATGTATTTATATGAAAATTTAAGGTTTATGAATTCTTACTCTTCGCTGGTCTGATGGCGGTCGATATGATATTTTTGATATTATTAAGCATGAAATATAGCTACGTGAATTATTCCGACTCACGCGAGGATTCTCCTGAATTAAAACACAACTCTGTTGATCCTAATGTTTCTCAAATGACCAGCATGTCCAGTTTACGTGACGAAGTTTCATAAGCTAATGATTTTTGGTTTGTTTTATATTTATATTACTCTTAATTTGTGATATTATTGTGTTTGTATAGGCTATTGTTTTTTTGTATTTATTTTTTTAAATGTATGATTAATGTGTAAAAATTTTCATTAGCAGAGCATTCACATTTAAGTGGTGGAAAATATTTTATTAGGTGCCCAAATTTAAAAAATGTTGTTTTAAAAAAATTTTCAACTACATATCTGCCCTTGAAGAATTGAAAAATTTGAAAAAATTTCATCAGATACGTAGGTACCCTACAATAGGTGCTGATATTTTTATTGGCATACGTTTTTTTTTTTTTTGTATGCTTCAAACAAAGGGAAAAATAAGTTTTGTATTTTACCCTAAATAAAATTTTGGGGAATTTGTACCTACTGTTTACCAGGGCTAGAGCACAATGCGGCATTATTTGACCTTTTAATTTTTCATTATGATTTTTAAAACAGAGCACAAATATTTTTTGTACCCTCCATTCCAGAATCAGAATTTTAGAAAATTTACAATCTGTACTTGAACCTTGAGAATGAGTAGGTAAATATTTTTGATGTGTTAACGTTTTTGTATTCAATACAGGGATGAATTTGGAAATTTTTAATCGATTGGGAAAATCAAAGATTAGCCAAAACGCAAATTGCATGAGTTAACTCTGATGCGCGCGCCGTTTTTTTTTTTTTAATTTTAAAACCAATTTTCATCATTATTTTATTTGTCTTCAGTTGCATATTATGAAGATGTTGACACATTAAAAATATAACTGGTAATTAATTGAAATTTGAGTTTAGTATTTTTAGTTTGGTCTTTTCATTGCTAGTGTAGAAAATTTTTGAGACTATCAAATTTTCGTACTATTCAGTATGGCCAGCTTGATTCTTATTCAAGCAAAGATTAATGTTGTTCAAAAAATTTTGAGCAACAATGTTATTAGACTACGTTATTTTCAGCAATAATATTGTTGAAAAATATTGTGAGCCATAATATTGCTGGAACGTATTGAGCAATTTGAAAATATTTTATTTTATTAAATGATGCTCTGGGATCATTTCTCAAGCAGTAGTATTATTGTAATGCTGATTTTGAAGCAATTATTATAGACATAATTATGAGTGCAATAACATTACTTAATATTTTCCAACAATGACATGACCACATTATGTCCAGTTTAAAATTTCAAAAGCCAAATGTCAGTCTTTTAGGCACACGGGACTGAAATAGGTAAATTAGAATGCTTTATTTTTTTAATTTCACTATTATGATGTAAATTGTAATGCTATAAGACGTGCATTTGTTGCTAAAATTTTGCCAACTTTTTTTTCTGTGTAAATAATTTTTAGGCGATGACATTTACATTTTATATTATTTTAAAACTAGTCAAATCATTTACTTTTTAACGAAATTGTGTAAACTATAATTAATTTTTTAATTACGATAAAGAGAATGAATAAATGATTATTAGTATGACCTAAAAAAAAAAGTGGTTTAGGCTCGTTTCACACGGTGTCTGATGTCGGACTATGTCGGCCGACATTCCATCGGGGGAAATGTTACAGCTTCTCTTTTTTTTTAAATGAGACATCTTGCCGATTTTCTTTTTTCTTGTGACATGTAGCCAAATTCGGCTAGATCTCTCAAATTAAAAAGAAATGGAGAAGCTGGGACATGTATCGAGCCGATTTGTTTTTTAATTTGTGACATGCAGCCGAATTCGGCTACATGTCTCAGCATCTCTTTCTTCAAAAAATGAGACATTTAGCCGAATTTATTTTGAATTTGAGACATCTATCCGAATTCGGTTACATGTCTCAGCATCTCCTTTTTTCGAAAAATGAGTTAAGTATTTGGCAAGGTTAATCCCTTGCCATTTTTAAAATTAAAAAAAATATTTTTTTTCGAGATTAGCACTTGTATAGGAGTTTTGAGGTCGCTGAACACGAATCCGGAAGCCATTTCTGGCTGTGGCTAGATCCCAACGAGATATGGTCATAAAAAAGTTGAAAATGCTCAAAAATGGGACTAAATCGCGAAGTAAAGCAAAACGGGCTGCAGATTCGGATTCAGCATGAAAAATTGCATGAGACATAGGCGCATATATGACAGTAATATTGGTAGCAGAGAGGCAATCGATTATGTGCCTCTAAATTTTCTTGTGAAAGTATCTTTTTTCACGCAACCCACCTATCTACTTCACTTTGATTAAATTCGTCAAGAGGACGAAAAAATAATTTTTTATGGCATATTTTCAGTAGACTTGTCGAGAGTCATCGACCCTTCGCCATGGAAACGAATTGACCAACAAAATTAAATTGTAAAAAAATTAAATCTACCTGGAACTGAATATGACCATCTTATCGTTTCTTTGATTTCACATATCAACAGATAAGTCTCTTATAGCTCTACTTGTTGCTTGTACAGAAAGCTTCCAGTTTTCATGAAGTTAATGTAAAAAGTAATTTAATCAGTTTCTAATTATTAAATCTAAACGTGCTTTCCTGTGGCGCTCAAAATGTAATGCAAATTTAAAATTTGTTGTACCTTTCCATTCAACTTGAACAGAATTTTGAGGAATGTGTCATGCTGTCTAATCAACAAAATTCACAACCAAGCAGAGATTCGTTTTTTGGATTGATTTCACGTAAACACAGGTTCGTACTATGAGTTTGTGTTGGATCTTTAATGATATAGCTATATATCTGGGGGGCCCCCATGTTCGAATTTTTTTAGTTTTGTCCACCTGTAGCTAGCTAAATATCTAGGGGGCCCCATGTTCGAATTTTTTAATTTTAGTTTTGTCCACCTGTAGCTAGCTAAATATCTAGGGGGCCCCATGTTCGAATTTTTTAATTTTAGTTTTGTCCACCTGTAGCTAGCTATATATATCTGGGGGGCCCCATGTTCGAATTTTTTTAAATTCAGTTTGTCCCCCTGTAGCTAGCTATATATCTGGGGGGCCCCATGTTCGAATTTTTTGGAATTTAGTTTTGTCCACCTGTAGCTAGCTATATATCTGGTGGGCTCCATGTTCGAAATCTTTTGATATAGTTTTGTCCAACATTAGCTAAGTTTGGTGCTAGAAACATTAATATAAAAAATTTTCCAAATAGTTTTCTATGCCTTAGTGCAAAGAATCTTTCTATGTTTCAAAGTCGGTGTAAAAGCCTCAAGTTGGTGTATTACAATTATTAGTTATGATTTTACAGGCATATTTTTTAGTCTGAGTCATCATGACTAATTATTTGCTTAATACTTTCTTTTCTTTTTTTTTCTTCTAGAATTCTATTTCAACAAATTATGAGTGGCTCTTCTCTGCAAAAAAGTCTACTTATTTTCGTGCTGTTTGCAGCTGCTAGCTTTTCATTAACGCTAGGTTTAGTCATTTATTTTGGTAAGTACTTCTCTGGGAAAAAAATTGATTATTATTTCATCACAAATGATTTTCCATCTGTAACTCAGTCAGTTTTGTGATATTTCATTGTAAATCATAAATAAAATGAAGAATAGAAAATGTTAGATTTTAGCAGTTGTACATATTTTACATTGAATATTCTTCCTGAAGAGAATGAAAAAACAGGTCAACGTCACCTTGAAGTTAAATCTTTGAAGCTAAATCATTGAAGGGGGTAGAAACATCATATCCCTATAAGACGAGGTAAATTTAAATATGGAAATATCACACATCTTTACTTTAGCCCATCGGTAGATTTATTCAAGCAAAAATAAATCTATAGTACCTACGAGTAATTATATAATCATTCACTTATTTTGCAGGTCTGAAATATTCTTACAGCCAGACTACTTGCACGAAGCCTGAGTGTATTATAGCAGGTACAAAAAAATTTATTTCTTTATTTAAAGTAAGTACTTTTATATTTTTAAGTGTAAGTAAATTTGCTCTTTCCAATCTATTTTTCAGTCTTACTGTATAGTAATTATATATCAACAAATATTCTTTCAATACCCTTCATTCGTTTCTTACTCATTTTAGCCAACAGACTTCTTGAAGGAATGAATTCTTCAGCAGATCCGTGCGAGAATTTCTACGAGTATGTTTGTGGTAACTGGAAGCACTCACATGTTGCCTTAGGAGACGTAAATTCTTGGTTCATCGAGCGCTCAAAGTTTGAAGAAGACGAAATTGAAAGTGAGTAAAAAAAATTTCATTGAATCGCTAAAAAGCAGTGCTACCAAGTACCAGGTTAGTCTTCCTCAAGATCTTATGAAAGGCGAATAAAATTTTAGAATTTTCAATATGTTTGCCAAAATCTTGAGAAAATTTTCAAGATAATTAATGTCATGTCACTACAAAGAATAATATACCTATGTAGGTATATGTAGAAATGAAATGATCCAAAAAGAGCAGTCTTTACTTAGTATTTCACATAATTGAAAAAAAAAGTATAGAATTTTGTTAAATTTTGTACGAATTTTTGAACATTTTTTTAGTCTCAAGAATTTCTCAAGGTTTTTTTTCAGTAGATCACTTAGCAGCACTGCTAGGAAGATAAAGTAAGCAGATTGTGAGGAGGAAGTAATCTGTTATTGCAGATATTTTGAAAGAAAAACATTCAGCTCTAGATCCGAAACCAGTTGCTCAAATGAAAGAATTCTATAAGATGTGCATGGATATAAGTAAGCTTTTATAGACCTAGCTTTTATAGTTGGTCTAGTCTTAAAAACAAAAACCGTAGTTCTATCATCCTAATTTCCAATTTTTTTTCTTTCACAGATAGCTTAAATAGCACAGGTCTTCAGCCACTGTACGAGGTTTTAGATTTACTAGAGCTTCCACGAATGCTTCCCCAACCTGGAATTTCGAATGACTTCAATTTAGCCAAAGTGCTGGCCATGAGCAAAAGATTACTGAATTTGGATATTTTCATACAATCTTCTACGCACTTCAACAGCACATCAAATAAGACCTTTTTAGTAGTAAGATTATTTTTAGGTGTGGGCTTATCATTAGAGTGAATATTTAAAAACTGAAAATTTAGATTTGATTTTCAAAATCTAAAAATTGATTTAAACTGACTTATCACATTTTTTCTAAATGCCCCTCAAATATTTATTTTAAATCGTCCAAATGTTATAAACATTCCGAGCCAATTTTGAAAAACATATCTCTCCAACAATATTTTCAAATCAATTATATTTTAGAATATTATTGTGAAATTAATTCAGGAATATTTTTTTTTAGTTGGAGGGAAAATATTTTTGAGAAAGTTTTCGAAAAATTTCATTACGTTTTTCATTACAACCTGAATTTATAGACAGTTAACCTCACTTTTTTAAACCATCGATCTTGTAGATCAGTCCAGCTTCTCCGCCAAAATTCTCGTCTGTGCGTCTGAAAGAGAAACTATTCAAATTGAAAACAGTATCTTTAGATGACTATCTTGTTCATCAAATCAGATATATGACTGTTGTGATGAGGGAGTTTACTCCGGGAGTAAATATTGATGATATTTCTCGGGAAGCTATAAAGATTATATTGTTTGATGCTCAACTGAAATGGGTGAGTCGAAGTTGTTTTTATGAATGAAAAATGTATCCAATTTTGAATGGATTGAATACAACAGAATTTGCTCTTTTTTGAAAAAAACTTCGAGATATTCTATTGTATCATAAATGCCTCCTTTTGTTTAATTATTTTATAAATAACATGTGAGAAAGATTCCTGCGAATAAAATTTTTAAACTCGTTTTTGACATTTTTTTAGATTAGAGAAGAAACTGATCCACTGCAGGATCGTTACTTTACCTTTGAACACTTGGAGAAGTACATGTTTCGAAGTGACCAAAACTTGAATTCTTCAGTATGAAAAATTTTATTTTCATCTTGAATTTTTCATTTTGAATTTTGATTTATTTAAATTTATTCATTTTCAGTTTGTTGTAAATTTTTTTAGTTTAGCTGGCAAGATTACGTTTCAACTCTTATTCATGGAACCAATGTTTCACTGCAAATGAATGATACTATTCTTGTAAGGAATTATAAATATTTCAAAGTACTAGGAGTCAATTTGATGAATTTAAAACAGATCAATTTTCGTAAGTACCTTATCCTATAAGTACATCAGAAGATTTTAAAAACATTTTGAATTACTCATTTCCAGTTGCTATTATAATTTCCATCATAATGTGTGTATGGGAAGCCTAGTTAAAAATGGCATTTTTTTTTTTTAAACTGTAGATGATGCTTGCTGTAGACCATCGCATCGATTCATCATTTCGCCAGTCTAAGCTCAAACTCTGTTACGTCCCCAAAACAATTTTTATTTCTAAAGATGTTTTTAAGCCTGGCAATGCGAAGTCAGTCTAAAAACTGGATGATAAATTTTTTGGGACTTGATGGGTTTTGGACTTAGACTGGCTCTGTATAAACAATTTCTTGACTTATTCATTTTTTTTATATTGAAAGTAAAATGTGTAAGAAATTACATAATATTCGTCAATACTTCCGTTAAATTATAGGTAGGTATTTATAACAGTGAGGAACAGGAACTAAACTTGTTCTATTTTTAGAACGATACGTTTGGTGGAAAATAATTGACGCTTTGGGGCTCCACACTACAGATCAAATAAGGAGCCATAAATTTATTTTTTATGAACACGTCTATAATGGAATTACAAAGTATTCGAGGTAACATATTTTAACAAATAGTCGGTACAACTTTGGTATAATTTTACATACTTCTTTGGAAAAAATAGAAGATTAATGCCAGTAACTGATGCTAGTCGATTTATCAAAATGATTGTGAACTCTTTCTGATAATGTCTCCAGTTTTGATCGCTCATGCTGGCGTGCATTTTGAATACCAATAGGTTTTTTCATAACGCCGAATTGTATTTTCAGTCTCGACATAACCATTTGTTGAAAAAATAAATAACGAAAAATACGATCAATAACGTGACCCACCATTTCATTTTGTATATTTCAAGTTGTAAAGGCACAATTCGATAAAGTAGATTCACGGAGCAATTTTAAAAATATTTTGAAGTTTGAGAATAAAATTTTTAATTGATTTTCCTAGCCAAATAATTTTAAAGTTTTTTTTTCCAATTGTATAAAATTTTTTTTTTAATCAGTTTACTTTTCAATCTATTTTTATGGTTTTAATTTTTAACAAGCCTCTTGCTTGTCAAAATAGCTCAAGTCACGAAGAAATATAATTCATGAAGGTTTTAGACAGTTTTATTTTGGACTAATTTTGATAATCATAAGTTTAAGATTTTCGCTTTATTTGTTTTTTATTGTTAGTCAACATTCAGCCTTATTCTGTCTGTTTTTTCCCCTACCGTTTATTACATTCGAAAATACAAATCTGAATAAATAAGATAAGAGAACAGTGGGATAAAAAACTAAACTATCACGCTCAAATTAATGTAATGCAAAAATATGAATTTAAAGTAAACCTTCAAATTGGTTAAAAAAAATTAATTTACTTTTCATTTAAATTAATTTAAAAATAATTACATTCATTATTTTTCAGATCATTAGACTGCATTTTATTTGTAAGGTCTACTTTTCAAGAAGTAATTTCTTATGTTTTTGTTAAACGAAATGATGTTTCAAATTCTGCAATAAAAGTAAGAAAATCGTTGGTATTTTCTATTAAATATTATTAATTATTACGATAATTGGAATCTGTAATATTATTATTATTATTATTTTTTTTTTCTTAAATAATTTGTAGTACGGTAATTTTTTCCTGCTGGAAGGTAAATATTTGCAAATAGTAAATCTAGATTCGTTTATTTGTAGATAAAAAAAATAATGTCCGGAATAAAAAATTCTCTCAAACAAATGATCAAAAATTCAGTATGGATGGATTCATACACAAAAGAGATCAATGTCAAAAAAGTCGATAATGCCAAAGTATTTATTGGGTACTCTGAGAAATGTCTCAACTTTACTTGGTTATGGGAAAAATTTGAAAAGGTTGTTTCAAGTTGAATATTGAATATTTTTTTTGTATCTCTTCGTGAGAAAATTTTTCAAGTCTGCTTTTAAAATATCTACCAGCATTACTAACTTATCAAGGTTGTTTCTAAAAATTGTGAACATTTTTCTCACAGGTTGATATTATTCCCAATAATTTTATGAGTAGCCTTATGAACATTCATTCAGTTCAGACATCAAGAATTATAAATTTTATCAACAATTCTTATGACTCGTTCATGGAAAAAGACTGGTTTGTCTATCGTCATTCATCATTATTTCTATCGAATAATCAATTTTTTTGTAAAATTTCATACTTGAGCAGTTATGCTTTGTATTTGCAGTTCGCTAGTTCACCGAAACGGACTGAACGGGCACTATCTGCGAGATTTAAATTCCATTTGTAAGATTTGTAATAATACATTTTTTTTCAATTAGGTATATAATAATTATAAATTTTCTTCCATTTAAATTTTATTTTTCACGTACTTCTTTTTTCTCTCACAGTTATATCATTAGGAATTCTTCAATACCCATTTTTTATTGACGGTGTGAAGTGAGTTTTTATTTTTATTTTGACACTACAAGCTGCTTCTTTGCTCGAATGATATTTTCTTCTTTTTTTTTTAGATCATTGAATTATGGAGCAGTTGGTTTTATTCTTGGGCACGAATTAATGCATGGATTCGATAATGAAGGTTTGAAATGGGTCTGCATAACGTTAACAAAAAAATAACGCTATAAAAAGACTATTATTTTCTCACTACTATACATTTACATATCATAAAATTTCACGATTTCAGTGATTTTATTTATTCATTTTCTAAATTATTTTTCGAAACAGGTATAAATTTTGACTGGAATGGAAATGAAAGGAAATTATGGAATGATAATATGACCAAAGCTTTTAACGAACAATCTAAATGTTTTATCAATCAATATCAACAATATTATATCATCGATAATAAAACGGTATAGTAGCCCATCGTTGCATGATTTCAGAATGTATGCGAGAATATCATTAAAAAAAAAAAAAAAACTCAAACGATACTAATAAAATAATAGAAAATGCTTTCGAGTGGTTTTTCTGTTGATTTTTTTTTTTGGTATACTTATATAAGAAATTTTTAAAAGTCTAAAATTTATTTTTCTTCAATGAGAGGGTAGAAATATATTTTGTAAATACCAACATAATACCATACATTTTTTATTCTACGTAGAACGTATAGGGGCTAATAATTATTTTTATTTCACTGAATGGGTTAGGTACCCGATAATATTTTAAAATCATGTTTGAAATATAGATTTTTAGGGAAGATATACTGATTATTTAAATATTTGATTTTTGTTTTTCACTGCTACATCCATAATATTTTTTTTCTTTATTTTGATATAAGTATTGTTAATAATATGAATAGCAGTTTTGACTTTCTTGCATAATAGATTGATGGTACTCGTACTCTTCCTGAAAATATAGCTGATAATGAAGGTTTAAGAGCTGCATTCTATGCATACGAACATTACGTAGCTGAAAATGGTGCTGAACTGGCATTACCTGCTTTCGAAAATTTTTCTCATCAGCAGTTACTGTTCATGTCATTTGCCAACGTATGTGCCTTTAAAAATTTTTATTTTGAATTATCGACTATTTTACAGACCAGCTTGATAAAAAATTTGCGATTAAAAAAAGCGAGACAATAAAATTAAATCAATCTATTTTATTATTTTCCCATAATGTTAATGTATTATGGTACCTATATCTTACATGCTTCAGACTTACTGCGTAAAGGAAAATGAATTTTTCCAGAAACATTACATGATCGACGTACATAGTCCACACAACAGTCGTATTATTGGCACTTTATCAAATATGCCCGAATTTGCTAAGTCGTGGAATTGTCAACCAAATGTACCGATGAATCCATCAAATAAATGTTCACTGTGGTAATATTTTCAGTGGTATTTTATTACCCGCGTATAACAAAAGTAAGAGTACATGATGGTTATAGTGTTTTTATAATTTTTAAGATTGGTTTCAAGTACGACCTGTGGTCAGTCTTAATAATTGCACCACACGATGTCCAACTTAACTTCGTCCAACTTTGTCCTACTTACTTTGTCCAACTTTGACTAACTTACTTTGTCCAACTTGGTTCAACGTTCTTTCAGTTTGAATTACAGTAATTTTGTTTTCTCCAATATCTGGGGAGCTGCCTCCTCGCCACAAAATACCTGAAAAATTTTTATCTCAACTTTCGAATTCCAGAGATGGTAAAAGTAAGTTAATTTTTCATTCTAGAAATTTTCAAACATACGTACATGTTTTACCTCAAATTTTAAATAAATTTTATTTATGAAATTTTTTCTACATTTATTCATTAAAAGTGAATCGAATATAAATTGTTGATCATTAATCAAGAAAAACTGGGACATATTATAAAGCTTGAAAAATTCATCTGTCTACCTCTGCAATTTGTGGGCGGAGAGAAAATTATAAAAACAAGTTTTGTATAACTTACGTATAAATAATGTAATTTTTATGGAAAGATATTTTGTTTCGTAAAATATTTAACAAACGAGTGAAGTGCAGATCAAAAACTTAATATCAGTGTCTCTTCGTATTCACAGGAGATAGGGACAGTTATTATAAGTAGATAGGTGAAAATTTTTCGTATGTAATTTTGGTGAAGGTTCTGCGAAAATTTTCTGCATGTTCTACCTATATTCAACTTCCATTCGGTAGATTATATTTTTCACAAAAGCCATGATAAATACTATATAGAAGGCTTTTGAAGTATTTTGCCTTTGAATAGTGATATACGAAAGTGGGATAGTTCACTAATTTCGAAAATTGAGTGCGTGTTTTTGCTTTCCTGTAAAATTTACCAAAGTTGAAACCTGTTTTCTTTATCAAAGTAAAATCAATATTCATTTTTAAAAAATCGAATTACCGAAATTCAATTTGTGGATGTTAAAGTGATGAGCAATGAGTCATTCTACTCGTACTAGAATGTACAAATATGGCTCATGTTTTGCAGTCTTCAAACAGTATTCTGCACTTATTTGATTTCCATTCAAAACACTTGTTTTAAACAGATTTTCACAATTTTCCGACCACAGTTTCTTTTTTTGTGAATTTTCTTTTGTCGTAAACGATCAGAAGCGATTGTTATCAATATTATTTCCCATATGCCCCCTTCCGTCTTTCTTCACATTTTATCATAGCTGAGCGTTTCCTCTTCTGTTTTCAATTTTGTATTTTCCTTTCTTTTTTTTAAAATTTTCATCATTTTTTAGAGGGGAGGAGAGGGGAGGGGGAAATGGGAGGAGAAAGAAGAATTTTTGCAGTTGAGCCTCAGAATTGAACACTCAAAAAATATTATCACGTGACGCTACTGCCTTCCACCTCAAAAAATTTTTCACCACTTACGTTATTCTCTGCCAAACAATGGTTCTTAATTAATGCACACGCACAGACAGCAAAACGAATACAATATCAGTTCATTTGAAAAATTCGTCACTTCACATCTGGTTTAAGAACCATTTACAAGAGGTGAGAATTTGGCTACTGTTTACCTGTGCGTAAGAAAATAATGTCTATGTATGTGAAAATTCAGACTGAAATTAAATCGCCGAAAGGATGTGACTTGACTATAAGGACCTACTGATAATAATTTATTACGAATAATTGATAAAATTCTTGTGCAAAGATTTTTGACACAAAAGTAAGTTTTCGATAGAATAGTGGCATTAGTTTAGGACATTCGTATATTGCTCAGTTTTTATTTAGCTATTAAAATTATACTCGTACCATGGCAGGAACTTTTACCAATACCTATTTGATAGCATCATCCTCATAAATCTGCTCTTATCAGAATTGGGCGGATAAACTGAAATAAATTCTCCAGCTTTAAATGGGTACAGCACATAAACCGAATGAGAAGCTTATTCAGTTTTACTCTATAACTTGGTATAATAATTGAAAATATATTGAATCGCCCATATTTAATTTTATTGTGAGAGATGCGAATAAAAGTAAAATGCTGCACCGTCCGAGTAAAAACTGATTGCGTAACTTTGATATTTACGGCGCAAGATTATGCAATTTTCAAGGCTCCTTTTCCCTCCCCAATCGGCCACGTCATTTTAGTATTAGAAAAGTCATATTTTCGACAAATGAATTTGTAGTTTTTATTAGCTCTATAACCACAAGTCTTCGGTCTCATCTCCAAAGAATTAATCGAAGTTACATTTTGAGGTGACTCGTTATGCAATTTGCATGGTTTTTTTATTTGTGAATCGATATTAGAGATTTTGAGTATACCTTCGTCCTTGTAGGAGAGGAATAGAAATGATACTATACTAGGTGTAGGAGCAAGATAGAGAAGTTATTTTAGGTTGTATATTTATAAAATGGTGGCAAGATTGAAATTCCAATTATTTAAGAGCATCCTCAATTTATGATTTTTTTTTTTTTTTCGTTAATTTTTAACTGCATGTACCTATCAGGGAATGGAAAAAATTATTCATACAGATTCCTCGGCTTCATAAAAGTAAATTATGAAGTAAAAAAAAAAAAAAAACCAACATGGTACCAAGTAAAACAAAAAGAAAATTGAGTGAAATTTTAAAAATTAGTTTGAATTTTATACTTTCTTACACATTCTTACATGTTATCGCATTTTCTTTTATTTTAATTTTTATCGCCTGTAAACTCATTGGTACTCGCGATACGACCCAGTTGAAACTCTAATTAACTTTCTTCGAGTTCGTTTTTTTAATTTTTTTTTATTTTTTTAATGTACATAAAGAGTTGGTATCTTGAAGTATCGTCAATCAGGCACTATACTACGAGTATTAACAAACTGTCTTTTCTTATCTGTCATGGAATAAAATAGCATTATAGTTTTTCCACCTTCACTGAATGGCCACTCGTGTTGGTTTGTTAGCATAATTATAAGTTCAGTTATTCTCAAACAGTAGTGTAAGATGTACCTTAAAGCTGTATGTAAATGCCACACCTACGCTTTTATTGCAGGTATTCACCAAAAAATCTGTCAAAATTTGTGTAAAATCCCAGAACCGTGAGGAACTGTTTATTGTAAGTACATACTTAGTCGATAATTCTAGTACATTGCTGCGATACATTTTCAAACGACGCGTTCGTATTTACGTAGTACCATTGTACAAATAGTAAAACAAATGGTGAGCTTGTTTGTGTGAGTGTGTAAGTGTATCTGAAATTTTTTGTATTTTCATTGCTTCGATGTTCGCGAAACTTAAAAATGGTGTTCTCTACCCCTCAATACTTTGAGCATTGATATACCACGTAGACGATTTGGCGAAACTTTAATAATTTTCATTTTTCACATTTTTCTAAAACAATTTTTTCCATGAAGGACGATATGTTTCTCATCAGCGATAAACTGGAAAAGTTGGGTGAGAAATACGATCTGATGAAGGACGACAAACGGGATTTGATGAAGGACGAGCACATTGAAACGGTGGCAGCTCCCAAGTGTTTCCAAAAATGCCATATTTTTTACACGATCATCATTGGAGTAGTGCTTGTCACCTTTGCTTGGATGATGGTAGGCTTTTTACACATTTTTTCACATTTTTAATCTAAGCTCAAAATTTGCAAAGCAAGAATTTTTTATTTACTAGTGAAAATCATCGAGTGAGGGTTTATGGAATCTAAGCGATGTGTTTTTTATTTTGTATCAAGAAATGTAACCATGTGAGAGAAAGGGTGACCATGCGAGATTAAGTTTGAGCCTGAGAACCACCACAGTGATCCAAGTCCAAATTTAGTGATACGGAGATTTTTTAAATATTTTTTATGTAGTTTACTACCACTTTAATACTGTGAACTCTAGTGTTCTAAAATAACCGCTCATTGTCTTTGAAATAGAAAGTCTTCTAAGTACCTAAGACCAGGGGTATTTTGAAAATTTTAGCTGCGAATATTTCAACGTTTAAAATTTTGGACCTGGACCACTCTACTTTCCAAGCTCGGAAATGATTTTCAACATTCACAATCAAAAGTTTCATTATCTATTTGGTACCTGGTATTTCCAGAAAGTTCAAAAAATGGCTTTAGCTAGAAAATGAAAGTGAAGTGTCTAAATAGCAGCAAGTAAATTTCAAGGCCCATTTCTAGTAAATATCTTATTACCCAATTTCATAGCAGAAGCACTCATACTAAAGAGTTCTTTTTTTCCTAATTTTGAAAAACTATATGAATTCTGGTCACAAAGTAATTTGGCACTGAAGAAACAAAAATATATTTGACTGGTTGAAAAGATTAAGATCAGAGTAAGATATACCTACCTGGAACAATATTGTCGCAGTTCAGCAATATGATAGGGTAAAACATTTTGGTAGAAAATAGTTGCTGCATTTTTTACAAGAAATATTCGATTTTGTAGAAATTCGGAAACGGAACTAAAAGATGGCCGCACTCATTATAAGTGTTTGTTGAAGTCGTTATCAATGTCAGTAACTTATTTTAAAATCTTTTCACTGCATTCGACTCACTTGAATGATAAAATAATGGAATAATCAACTATATGAAGTGGTAGAAAATTTGAATTGATTCAGATGCCATTTATTTATTGATTAATATTAAAGTACCTACTAACACTTGAAT
This sequence comes from Parthenolecanium corni, assembly GCA_038050395.1. Taxonomy (NCBI): domain Eukaryota; kingdom Metazoa; phylum Arthropoda; class Insecta; order Hemiptera; family Coccidae; genus Parthenolecanium; species Parthenolecanium corni. Next base: position 20,320,484 of record JBBCAQ010000037.1, on the reverse strand, counting down.
TATTAAGGTCGTAAAAATATCTTCTTAGTTTTTTTTAAATTTCATTGTGAAGCATGGGCAACAGATAATGCATTTTTCACATATTTAAATGGATTTCCAATATATATTTTTTTAAAAGCATGTCGTTATTATGGTCGACCCATAGTAAAATCACTAGAATTTATAAAGGTAAATTATTTATGAATGAATTCAAGAGTGATTGTCTTTCGACAGGTAGAGGCGACGTATACTACAAAGTTAAGGAAAGAACTGACTTTGAAGTGGTAACACTTTCCCAAGAAATAAAATTTTAAGTAGGTACATATCGTGTAATAGCTCGTAGTAAATCAGAGAGTATTGAGCTTCCCAAAAAATTCTTTGATTAATAAAAGAGCCAGTCAGAAGAAAAAAATTTTTCAAGAATCTTCCAAGATCCTCTTTAAATTCTTTTACTTATATTTTTTTCCTCTTTTTATCCCATCTATGAGGTCATTGATGTTAGAGACTGAAGCACGGAGTATTTTTATAAATAGTGTTTACATTCCTATTGCTTGAAGATTGAGGGTCCTATCATATAATTAATTTGTGTTGAAGAATGTAGTTCCATCATTTTTCTACTTGAAATTTGCGAGAAATGGAAATGCTAATCAGAAAATTCAGATTGATTTGAATAGAGACAACATAAAACCATAATCCATCGGGAAAATAGAAAAAAAAATAAACCAATGGTTAGAAGCTTTGTATCGGACTAATGAATATTCCTCAATTTTCAAGTGCGAAGTGTTGCCTATTCTTAAAAATTGAAAAATTCCAAAAATTGAAGAAAAAAAATTGGGGCTATAGTTTCTATAAAATTAGAAAAAACCGTCTCGTAGTTTCATCGCATTATTTTCTGTAGCGATGGCAATAGAAAAATTTAATTTAATTTTGATCATCAGGATTTCCATTTAAACTTATCTATTTTCAAAAAAATCGTATGAATTTTTTATACAAAATTTTATTATTGAAAATGTTAGTTTTTGAGAACTGGCAACACTGTAAAATGCAGTTTTCGAAGTTTCTGAAGCAAACAGAATACTGTAAATTGCCTCTTCGTTGGCTGATTTTCATTTGAATCAGCTAGCTGGCACCAATTATAGTACTTTCCTTGTTAGTGAGATTTATGCAATCATAAATTTTATTGCTGTCCAGCTCACATTTCAATCATAATTAGCTTTTCGTTTACAACTGCGGACTAAAAACTATAATTTTACCCACTGGCATGAATGATTTAATTAGACGTTTTATTCTTTACCAAATTTTACTGTATCTTTTAAAATCATTTCATAAAATTAGTCGATATTCTTAGAACAAATTTTTTTTTTTTTTGTATTTTTCAAGTACGTTCCTTACATGATCATTCAATTATGAGCAGCACTGCATGTACCGTATCTCATAAGGAAGTAATTTTTAGTCAGCACCAATAACTTTGTATGCACAAAGCAAGTAAGAATCATAAGTTCACAATTATGTGGAAGCTTTATGACTTGGCTAAAAAGGAAATTATTACCGAATCATTCTGACTTTATTACTTCTGAACAATTAAACCTCATCTTTGAATACACATATGTATAACTAACTGTTTTGATAAAGTGAATCGCATCCCCTTTACCCCCTCTATATCCTTTCTTTGATCTATGTCTTTTGGATATCCTCGGAAAGGACGATACTTCGGAAACACTGAACAGTGATTCCCAAATTTAGTTGTCAAAAATGAATGCAAAACCACGCAGGTACTGTGCTGTTAAAATTCAAGCAGCATGTACATTACTCTAATTTTATTGTATCTACCATATGTTCTTCGTACTGTATGTATGAGAAAACAATTTATTTTTATTCTGCCAAACGTTTCAAACGCAGACTTGACAAACACTCTGTTTTGAAGGTCAATGATAACACCTGCCGTCCTACGTTAAAGTATCTGTTCTCACCTTGAAGAATGAATAATGTTTGAAAAGTTCGACGATAGTGTGTTTCAAAGACAAAGATCAAAATTTGAGTCAAATAAAAGTTCTCGTTTGAACATATGTTCAGATAACTTGAACTATCGGAAAATTTCAGATAGGTAAAGCTTTCAATAAAACCTGAAAAAAAAAAAGAACTTACTGTCATTATAGATCATCGGGGAGGAGCAGATTAAACCTTTAACCCAACCCTCTTCGCGTCCCAAAAATAAAATCTTCCTGAATTCTCAGGGTGGAGAGGGGGTAAAGAGTTTCTAAAATTTGAGAGATAGCCAAAAAATGCAAGACAAAAGCTACCTAATTGAATTTTAAGGAAATCCTGAAAGCTGTAAACTGAAAGCTTCATCTGAAAAGTCGAAAACTAAAAGCTAAAATTTTGTTTTTGTCACTTTACAAATTTGAATTTTAAGTTGATTAGTAAAAGTTTTTCAAAGAATTCTCAAATCTCAAAAAAAAAAAAAAAATTAATAACAGAAAGCTGAAAGCCAAAAGCTTATCGATTTTGCCTAGAAAAAGCGAAATCTAAAACCTGAAGCCAAAAACTGAAAGCCCAAGTTATATTTTCAAAGGTCAAAACCCTAAAAAGCAAAAACTGAAACTGCGAAACTGCATATGGCATGAGTAATACAAACACTTTTTTGTCAATAAATCATTTGACCTCCACCTAGGATAACAAAAAACCTTTCCCTACCTATCCTTTAATTTTTGAAGTAGGTAGGTACGAGGCGCATTCCAAAAGTAGGTTCGCACCCCCCACCATTTAAAAGCTAACAGAGATAGAGACCTGCAATTAGTTTCATTGGAAAGAAGAGACTTCAGGCAACTTTTCCACACCATGTACCAAGCCATCAAGACTGCTATTATGGCTCAGTATAAGTTTTTAAATGTAATCTTGATGAAATGCTCTGTCCAAATTTTAAAACAATTTTGTTTTTTTTCTCAAATAACATCATTAAAAGCAAATTTTTTCCTCACAATTCAGCTTCCAATGACTAGAGTCGACGGTAATTAGATGAAGCAAGGTCAGTGAATAAAGAGGGGTGGTTAAAAGTGTCTCACATCAAATTTTTCCCAAGGCGCACATCTAGACTGGCAGAATAAAGGAGAAATTGCCATGCAAAAGTTTTCATACACCACAAAAATTGCAGTACGGCTAATGTTGAGTAAAAATCACGCGACTGTGTGCTGGTGTACTGCAGTAAGCATGTAGCGTCTGCCTACAGTCAACACCAAGCGCACACACACATACACGCACACATACACCTCTATTTTGTGGTCATAGGGCTTGGGCTATCGGTTCGGTTTTTTGTGGTATTATTCTGTCCTTCTTCACGCTGTTTCTTTGAATTTTGAGCAGTGCGCCTGGCCAACACATTCTCATATCCGTACACATTCTGATGCATGTTGTCGACTCTGTAGCTGTTCACTTTGGACCTTTTAAATTGGGAAAATAAGAGAAACCCTGCATCCCATACTTGGATGGCTCTTTTATTCTACTGCTCATTTTCAAATTATTATCACTCAAGATTGAAACATGATAGTACCATGAAATTTTTATGGTAATGTGTCATGAGGGTGCTGATACTCCAGTTAAAATTTTGATGCATCAGTGTTACCAGGGCCGGAGATATGAAATGTGCGAACAGACTTTTGGAACGCGCCTCGTATATTAATATTATTCTCTAATTTTTCATATAAAACTGAATTATCCTCCAGTTATCAGCTACATATTGATATTTTGTGTGAAAGTATTTTTTAGTGAAAAGAACAGTGGATTTAATTTTGACGTGAACTTCGTCGTTTCATAATTTCACAATAATCCATAAAATGGAGGGAGTAAAATCCAATGTAAAAGATATGAATAAATAAAAGTCTAAGTGACTAACCAAAGATATAATTTATTATTTATTAAGCCACGAATATTATTAATAAGACATCATTATAATGTACATATAGGTATTAAAAATCTCACTGAAAATATTGAAAAGCCAATCATTTTGGGTTCATCCATCGTAAAAATGCAAACACAAGGCTTCTCTGTTTCCAGATGTCACCCAAGCATAACACTCAGCAACTTTACCAGCTAGAAGAGAAAACTTTGAAAATGACTTCGAAAATGGTGCAAGATGCTCAACTTTTACTCACCCTGGTTCGCCAACGCTCAGCTACCATGTCTGAGCAAAACAAAATATCTGCTGCTAAATATGTGTCTGATGTACGAGATGCTCTGAAAGAAAGTATCAACGTTGGCATTCAAAAAGCCAATCAAATTGTGCTGGACAAGATCCGTGATGTAGAAAACGAACTCACCTCTTTTAACTTTGTCATTGATCACGAAGTTGACTCCTATGGGAAGGATGTAGGCTTTGATATACAAACCATCCAAACCAGAGTGTCTAAAGCTGAGTCTGCAAACGTTGTCCAAGTGCTGGAAGAAGCTTTAAGTCAGGTAGAACATTTGATCGGATCTTTGGAGGCAGATATTGACAAAATGTATTCGCAATATGGAAGTTATATTATCCAAACTGTAGAGAATTTCATGAAAAATGCTTCAGACAGAATTAGCATCATGTTGAATGCCCAACGTCGAGGCTGTGATTGCAGTATATCTGATAGAATTACCATCTGTTACAACATCACTTCACAGAATGACGTGGTCTACAAAAATCTGCTGACTGTGGCTAAGATGATTAACTTTGTTCAAAATACGACAGACACAGTCAAAGATGTGGTGAATATATACTCGGAGGTGGATAAAAATAATGTCGCCAAGTTTGAGAATTCGAAGGTCACCTTGGAAAAGGTCACAGACGATGCTAGACACGAAATAGACTCCATTTTGGCAAACGATTACAATTTTCTGGGATCAGCTGTGCAAAAATTCGCTTACGAAGATCACTCTGTACTGCAGGAGTTCATGATCCGCAGCATGAAGACCGTCATCCAGAGCTTAGTCGGGCGTCTGCAGACCACGATGGACAACTTTGAGGTTGTAAAACCGGAGCAGCATCGCATAAAATTAGTTGACGAAGTTAAAGAGAAGTTGGAAGGCTTGGAAAGTGAAATGAAATCCAAAGCTCTTCTCATCGCAGATGCTGCCCTGAGATCTGAGTTTGAACAAAAGGCTAATTTGGAAGAGCTGAAAGGTCTGCTGAAGATCAGATTTGCTGACATCACTCGTGTAGTGAATACTGCTTTCAGTGACCAGCGAAATCAAATAACTACAAAGCTGAAATATAACTTGGGTTACATTGTGAGACAGCAGTTACCATATATCTCATCTCTGACCCTTCAGAATTACATTCCATCTGACATCTGTCCCTTAGCTTTAGACTATCAGAAATTCATTAAGAACAATTTGAAGCAGGCTGTGGATAAAACGGATGGTGAGATTATAACTGATTTATTCGTATCAGCCAACTACTTTGGCGATGATACAGAAACTGGGACTGCAATAATGGCTCCTTATAATGAATATGTTTCTTTATCACCACGTAGTGAGTCAGAAGTTACACCTCAAGATAAGGTTAAACATGTCGATGGAACTGCTGACATTTAGGGGTTTAATGAATTTAGTGTTTGCAGTTGTTTCAGCTGTTGATGATATAAGTGATACCAGTTAGAATTGTAATCGATGATGATTTATTTTAAGATGTGTCTGAGTGTTATTAGTACATTCTGGACTGAAACCATTAGAATAATTAAGTTCCTAAGTAGTATCTATATGGTCTGGACTGAAAACGTGTCATCTACAGTTTTTTGAAAATTCATTTGAAAAAAAAAAATAGTTGCATTCTTTTGCTCTAGAATTCTGATATTAATGGGGAAGTAAGTATTCAATTTTATTTTTAGTCATTTTAAGACGGTTTAAATCTTTGATGTTAAAGTTACATTCTCTTTTCTGAGATTTATCAAATAAGAGCCCTGACATAATAATAAGTATACGTCATTATAATATTAGAGATAGGTGAAACTCATTATAACTTTCATTTTAAAATCTCTATGTAATGTCATTTTTTAAATACTATTTACATTCTCATAAGACTAGTTTTTTTTTGAGCATTCAACAAGTTATCTGCGACACAAAACTAATTATTGGTTTCCATTTTCTAATTTAGATGGACACTAAAAACTATCGATCATAACCTTTGAAAGTTATAAACTTAGAGCTAGCTATTTTCAAAAATTGACTTTCTTGGCTCTGAAATATTTAAAACTCATTTTAAATCATAAGCTCAGCCGATTCAAACCATTCACGTTTTAATAACTCTGAAGCGGGAGAATTTTTATTGGCACCGAAGTTATTTACATAATTTAATGGAGAAAAAAATATTTTTCAATATCATTCGACCATTATCTACAAAACTGGGAGAGTTTTTCAATTACTTTGAAGACTTGAAACACTTTTGATGTGTGAAATAATTTCTGATATTTTGAATTTGTGGGCTATTTTAAAATTCAAACTTGAAGATTTTCTGTTAACATCAAAATTGATTTTAAAATTTTCTTTTACGCTTTCCTCATTTACCAGTAAATATATGCAAATCTCTGACAGTGACATTAATAATTTGAAGAACAAACGTGCGGGTAATTTAAGAAAAAATTTAAAAAAAAGCACACATAGATACTAAATTGGTACCCACTGATAACAACAAAACAGTTAAAGTCGATATTTTCACAAATATTATCTAATATTTTGCACGATACCAACCCGTATTATCATTTTCTACAATTATTTAAAAAAAAAAAAAACCTTCAGGTTTTTATGTTCTTAATGCCGCCGCAGGTATACGCTATTTCCATTTTTATCAGAAACCATAAATGGTTCTTTTATGCTATCGCCAAACAATTTCTCAGAAAAATATTATAAATTACCTACTTTTTGGGCGGGGTGGGGGCGAAGGGGGGTTTAGTTTTGAAGGCTCCAGTACCACATCTGTAATTCACCCAGCCGTATTTTTTATATATATATTTTTTTTGTTTTGTTTTGTTATCTTCTTATACTGGGTTTCAATAACCACTAACTTACTCATTTATTTTCAAAGGACCTGCATAAGCGCATACAAAAATTCATGAACAATTTTCAAAAGTTGATGAAGGTTTCCATTTATATACTCGAAATAAGAAGTTGGAGATATAGAAGCGGGTGGTGAAAGGAACTTGATTTCATGAAAAATCAAACATCTGTTTCTGCAGCTTATCATAGTGTCTTTTTACTTTTAAGATACTCCCAAATACTTCTAATTATACGTAAGTGTCTGAAACTAATAACTAGCAAACTTTGCAAAAAAAAAAAAAAAAAAAGTTTTCCTATACTTACTTACTTAATTCATGCGATATAATAGAATTTACTTTTCTATTTTCATTAAAAAAAATATCCGGTAATTTATTTGAATCAAGAATAACTAATCAAAATTGATAATCAAAAATAATTTAAGTATCGCAATTAATTAATTACCATCAGAATTTAAAAGTGGAGTGTCTGATAAAGTTTCATTTCTGTTTGTTATTTAGTATTCGGTCTAAAATTGTTGAGAAAGTGTGGTCTATAAACTCCAGTTATCTTCCATAAGAATTTGTAATTTTGGAATCGCGAGGTCGTGAAATAAAAAATCATCACACTCCCCTCTCTACCTTCAATCATAGCAGGTTTTAAGTAAAATCTACAAATAAAAGAAAGAACCTATGAAGCCTTGATTTATCGTCTATTACAAAACTAAGAAGGAGGTCACGAATTTATTTGATGAAGAAATGAAAAATTTGAAAGAGCCCTCTGTTGATCAACAAAGAAACCTCTATATAGCAGTCCATGAGTAAATAAATTACTTATTGAAATTTCAAAAAAGCTACTTGAGGTGAAGTGCTAAACTCTGAAACAGCTTCTGATAAACTGAAAAATACCACCATTTTACTATCCTCGTTCACAGTTTGGCAGGTTCGTTTAAAATTTTCGTGTTGAAAATATCGAATATGGGTAAATTTTTTGCAATGTTTTTAAATTTTAATAACAACGATTTTTTCGAAGTCGAGAAAAATGAAGTAAAGAAGGATGACAGTAGCAATTGTATCAGAGGTGGTGATTTAGAAACGGAAACAAAAAGGCAAATATTCAAATTTTGCAATATTTTGTACCTGGTTTTTATTGGAATCGTTTTTTTTGCATCTGCTTGCTGGGTAATATTTAATTTTATTCTCATTATAATAATTATAAGAGAAAGAAAAGTTATGAAAAGGTACTCAAGAGTCAAGACATTTCATAATTAATAATTAAATGTATGACGTACTGCATGACTTTCAAAATGGGCTTACTATGTACTTGAAATGAAAAACAAAACTTTAAGTCATATGCTATAGATTTGACACCCCTTTGTAAGTAGCAAAATGAAGAAAAAAAAAGAAGTGTATGAGTTCTTCACAGTTACATCTGAATGTGTCAACATCTTTATAATACTCTAATGTTTCTCTTAGAAATAACCAACGGCAGCAGAACCATAGGTAAAATGTTCTTTTTCACACTCGCAGAAAAAAAATCAGAAGTTTCACACGTGGAAAAATCGAAACTAAATGAACAAGTTTTTACTGTGAAAATCTGCTTAAAAAAATGGTGAGAGAGAAGAAACGAAGAGATAGGTGGACGGAAAATGGAAAAAAGCAAAAATGAATGAAAGTTAAAATGAGATAACTTACCTATCAGAATAAAAAAGTATTTGCGCATGTGACGAGACCTGGCAGAATAATTTTTACACACTTTTTTTTATTCAAATGATCGATGCTAAGAGCGTGAATGAGACTTGGTAGCTAGAACCCGCTAAAATCTATTCTGTCATAAATAAATACTCTATTCGCCATAACACTATAACAATCATCAGTTATTTATCGTACTGAAAATTTTGCTATCAGTGTAGTATAACTACTGATGTATATTGTCGACGAAAAATTATTTTAAAAATTTCTGAATCAGCTTGTAGTGAAAAGAATGATTTTGATATCTTAGCAAAACTTCGTCACCAAAAGATTTCTGAGAAAAGTCGCCTAACCAGCATTGTCTTACGACAAAGTAGATTGATATTGATAATTTTAAACGTCAGATGGAAGCAGACCCACAGCTCATCCCACTGCTGGTACATTGCAGTATTTATCCTAGTGACAGTTCACTTTTTCATGAGACAGATTATTAAATAGCTCAATCTCAGCTATAAAAATTTACTTGCTAGCTATCCAATATTATACGGTTTGATTAAGAACCAACGTTCAAAAAGCTGTTCTCTGAGAGAAACTGATCTTACAACATCCTTGAAAATCGGTTTCTTTTAATACAGTGGCGGAACCAACTTTTTTTTGGGGGTGGTGTGCCAGGAAGGGGGGGTGGCAAGAAAAATCATTCGAAAATTTCATCATCTAAGAAATTGATACTGAAGCTGGTTTTTTATTATTTTTCAATAATTTCTCTAGTTTTATTAGTTTTTAGTTCATTTTGAAAAATTTTTGGGTGGGCCAGAATTTTTCCTGGGGGTCGTAGCCGCCCCTGCCTCCTCCCCTTAGTTCCGCTACTGTTTTAATCCAGTTTTTAGTAATTTTTACATAAACTTTTATCAGGCTGATTAATAAACTGTAATTACTTAAGTTATGTAAGAGCAGTCTTTGCCTGAAGTGACTCAAACATAAAGGAAAGAATGCCTTTTTTGAGTAATGTTTAAAAGTTATTAAGCCAAAACCTGCTCCAGTACTCTGCTCCTAATTTTTAGTAAAATACTCTCCTAAGAATTACCTGCTGTCATTGCATTTCACTCGAATGTATTCCCGTTACCCAATATCCCAAAAAGCAACCACTCTGAATCCACCATCGTAAACATGAGAATGCGCCCTTCTCTGTTTCCAGATGTCACCTAAGTATAACCGCTACCACTTGAGCAAAATTGAAGAGGAAACCGTCCAGATGACTACAACCGTGGTCAAAGATGCCCAAAATCTGCTGATGCAGGTTCGTGAACGCTCAGCCACCATGTCCGCCGAAAATAAAAGATCTGCAGCTGAATATGTAGCTGGCATTCGAAGTGCCCTTAAAGAACGAACCAATGTGGGCGTACAGCAGGCCAATAAAATTGTGCTGGACAAGATTCGAGATGTGGAAAATGAATTAACATCATTCAGCTTGGTTATTGACGACGCTGTAGGCTCTTTTGTCGAGGATGCTGACTTTGAAATCAACAACATTCGACATAAAGTATCCGGAGCTGAGTCCGGAGACGCCGCCCAAGTGCTGGAGTCAGCTTTGCGCCAGGTGGAGGAGGAGATCAGAGCCATGCTGACTGATGTAGATCAGATGTTCTCATTTTATGGACGTTATATTGGCAGCATTGTGGAGCACTCTATGCAAAATGCCACTGACAGGATTAGCATCATGTTGAACGCTCAACGACGAAACTGTGACTGCAGTGTCGTCGACCGCATTAACATGTGCTACAATATCAGCTCTCAGAATGGAGAGGTCTCCAAGAACCTGCAATCAGTCATCAAGATGGTAAATGTTGTCCAGAACACCACTGACACGGTCAAAGGACTGGAGAATATTTACGCGGATGTGGATAAACATTCCTTATTTGAGGAGTCCAGGCACTCGCTGCAGAAGACCATTGATGACTGCAGACACACAATGGACGCCATTTTGGATAACGACTACTGCTTCTTGGGTTCCACGGTGCGCAGATTCGCTTACGAAGACCATTTCACGTTGAAGGAGTTCATGATCCGCAGCATGAAAACAGTCATCGAAAGCTTGGCCAGGAATCTGCACACCACAATGGAAACCTTCGAGGTGGTGAAGCCGATCGAGCATCGCAACAGATTGGTCATCGAAATTGAAGAGAAGCTGGAAAAGTTGGTAAATGATATGAAATCAAAAGCTCTGCTCGTTGCCGATGCTACCTACAGAGCTGAGTTAGAGCATAAGTCCGAGCTGGTTCAGCTGAAGGACCTGTTGAAGACCAAATTCGCCAACGTCACCCAAGTGGTGAACACATTTTTCAATGAGAACCGAGATCGACTGTCTGATAAACTGAAGTACAACCTTGGATACATTGCTGGCCAGCAACTTCCCTACATCTCCACCCTGACTATTCAGAATTACATTCCATCTGATGTGTGCCCCTTGTCTGTCGACTACCAGAAATTCATTTCGACTACAATGCAAAATGTTATTGATAAAAGTGACAGTGACATAATCAATGACTTATTCGAGTCAGCCAACTATTTTGGAGACGATGCTGAAACTGGAGCTGCTCTGGCATCATCAAACGACCAATTTTCTTCGCAGAATTTTGATAGTGGATACTCTAGTATTTCAAGTGTAGGTGGTAACACTGATGAGACAGATGGAGGATTGTCTATGATAATGAATTTGGTGACGTCGATTATAGCAGCCGTTAGCAATGCGGGTTATGCTGTCGAAAATCCAGTTAGAATTGTAATTACCGATGATGAAAAGTAAATTAGTCAATAATAATCTTAATAAGAATTAACTCGTAGTAAAGTACCTATGAATATTTCAGTTGGATAGGTGTAGGTGAAAATAGGGTAAGTATGAAACTAAAGTATTATAATTAGTTAATTTTTCATCAGGTGCCCACTATTAGTCAGTATTTTATTCTGTCATTTTCGCAGATGTTTCTATTTTTAAGCTAAGAATAAAGTTACCACAATATTATCCGGATGGATTTAATTTAGATTTTAGGTTTTTTTTTGTAAGGTTTTTCCTGTAAGGTTGGAATAGCATGATAGCAATACAGTATTATTTTAGTTTTTCTTGTAAGATCTGCATAAGTCTTGGTTCCTAAGTTGCTCGTATAAATCCAATATAATTATGTACATTAGTGATAGATGTCTAATTATTATTTTTATCCATTATAATTTTAGCCAATTAGTTATCATTTGTAAGCCATTAATTTATTAAAATGTCAACTGTAATTTGAGTTTAATTTACGGAAATGAAGGTGCGTATGACAATTCTAAAACCTTAGGTCTGTGCTAAGTGCCAAAAACTGAATACCGCACTTTTGATGTGTTAACATCTTTGTTTTCAAATTAAATTCGATAGTCGAAATCGATACGTACGACAAAACATGAGCAAAATATAAATGATGCGCGCGCCGGTGTCAGTTGACAAACGTTTCTTTTCAGCAATCTCTTGTTTAATTTTCTAATTAATTTCATTCTTGTAGTCATTTTTATTCATTTTCATGATAGATGTTTAGTTAACACCTAAACGATGTATCAGTGATTTACTGAAATTTGTGTTTTATTTCGGTTGATTTAGCATTACCCAAAAAATTAAATGATAATTTTCTTAGGACTTAGTAGGTTTTAGACTCGAAAAAAGTCCTAGCTCCGTGAAAGGAAATGAATGTTTAGTTTGGAGTCGGTATGATTGTCTTCTCATGCTGAGTCTGACAAATTTCCAACTAACCATTTGATAATCAGACCAAGCTTCGATTTTCATCATTATTTTATACCTACAATGAAATTAGTGAAGATTTAGAACAATTCGTAAATTAGGAAGGAGGGATATGGGGAGAAAGTTATTTTAATGAATATAATATATATTATAAATATTTCTGTCTTGAGGACCAGGTAACATAATGTTTTCGAAGAAATACGAGTTACAGCAAAAACCAGTAAGTTTATTCAACTTTGGTGAAGAATTTTTTTTAATAAAAAAAAGTAATTATCTTTGGCACTCTCTATCTCTGTTTCTGTAATAGATATAAAAAAAATTGCTAATACAAAAGTTGTAAATAATTTAATGGAGAGTATTTTTTATTTAAAACATTTTTTCATTAAACGTATTGTTTGCGAGTTATAGCCAAAAATCCAGAAACGTGAATACATTCGATCCCATTTGGGGGGTTGTGGCGGAAGGATTTAAGGAGACTTTTAGGGGGTGGTTATGGAGATGATCCTGGACGATTCTGCGCAAAAATTGTTTCTACAGGATTTTTTTCCAATATTGCATTTTTGGTCTAATCGCATTTGACTCGGCATAAAATAGCTAGATTTGAAATTTAATGAAAAATTTAGAATGAAGGAAATTGAAAACCAAAGATTAATTCATCAGAGGTAGGCACTTGAAAATATTTTGTAGCTAGGTTAACTCGCAAGTGATACATATTATTATTTTTATGATTGTGTCTCTGTGTGTATGCGATTATCGACAACGTTGACGTAAAATTCTCCCCTCCCCTCTCTTCGTCCCCTCTTTTTTTTTTCAAATCTACTCGCGCTACTAGTGAAAATTTTTCGTATCCACTAAACATGAAGAACGTAAAATGAGTAGCTACGATTTTAGTTTTGTTAACAATAACACTGCAAAAATTGTGAACTCGGTGCTGTCGCTTTGTTTCGTCGTCATTAAAATCGAGAAATAAAATAGTCAGCGATAAAAGTACACTTAAAATATTCAATGACAGTGAAACTCGTTAATTGTGAATTGGAGTGTAAAGAAAAATTATAGTTATTAGATTCAGAGGCAATGTTCTTGGTTGGTGAAAAGATTGCTGGGATTGCTGCTAGAAAAGGGAAATACGAATCATTGAAGGATGACAGTGGAAAACTGGTCGACGATGAAGGTTCTGAGGTGGAAACGAAGCAAAGAATTTTTTCAAGACGAGATATCGTGCACTCGATTCTCATTGGAGCTGCATTTTTCGCATTTGCTTGGATAACGGTTGGTTTTTTTTTTTTTTTACAATCAAGCCACAAAGTCGATTATTTTCTGTTCAAAAATAGCAGAGGGCGAAAACTGATATGTGAGAAACTGATAATTTGTTTACAACAGGTGAAACACTTATAATGAGGAAGAGGATGTGTGAGGGGTAAATGGAAACAAGACAAAAACAGTTCGAATTTTCTTATCAGAAATTACCGAGCATGTTAATTGCGAATGCCACGATTTTAGTTGAAAAAAAAATTCAGGACGGATATATGGTTGGTGGATTAGAGGATTTTCAAGACGAAGGCTTCAAGTAGATAATAATATTTTCAGCAAGGTGCTACAAAAATAAAATTCTTCATTCTCAACCGAAAATTTCATAGAGAACCAGGAAAGTAAGTGGCGAGATAAGAAAGACAAAGATTAGGTACATTTATCGGTTCTCTACTTGAAAATATAACAAGAAAAACTTCGAAAATGGAGCCAAGCAGGAGCCACAAATTTTTCAAATTTGATAAAAACATAAAACAATAATTAAAAGCTGGTTCTTGAAAATTATTTAAAATTGAAAATATTCACTGTTTTCGCGAAGGATGAACATTTTTGAGGGGCCACTTAATTTTTGAAAGGGGCAAACCCCCAGACCCTTGTTTCAGATTAAGCTATTGTCCTGGCTCTAAAAAATGTACCAAAATAGGAAGAATATTTCTGGTACAAGTCAGATACTCTTTTGCTCATCTTTTATCAAGTTTTTTAATGGTCACATGGCCAGTAATAAGAGACAAAAGCCTCATTAGCGTTATCAAGTGAGTGATTGGTGAACTAGATTTCCAAATTCCTGCCTAAAATTAAGCTAAATAAAAACTTTTAGTCCTAAATTAAGATGAAAGTCAATTCTTATATCTGGACCTGAAAACTGAGAAAATCCAAAAGTAAATTTTTGGTTTTGATGTATTTTCAAGTCCATTGAAATTTTCAAAATGACCTCTTGAAATTAATTATTAAAATCAGGAATAAATTGATGTTATCATTAGAGTAAATGAAGAATTCAGATAAGAAGTTTTATATCAAGTAAGGAAGTGCCATTTGAAGATAAAGTTATTAATAAAAAATTCTTACAGATTTTTCAACGAGCAGTTCGATTCTCTGATTTTGTTCATTTCCTGCAAGCTTAGATGATATTTTTGTGTGAAATGGCATCAGAGAATAAAACTTTCCGTTGAAAAATTTACAAGAATAATTATTTATTAGGCTATATATTATTTTTTATCGACTGCAGTGCTACGAGCACAGACGGACTTTGCTTGATTAGGGTTGGGTTGGGGGGCTAAAACATTTTTCATCTGTCGCTAAAACAAAAATAGTCTTCTCTCGAAAACCTGCTATGAAAACACTTAATAAGATGTTAAGATAGATACAAATTTTAAAAATGGAAAAATTATCAGAAGTCTGGTACTAATAAATCCAGATTTTTGTCGATTTTTTTTTAAAATTAGGGTGGCTAATTTGATTTTGTCTGGAGGGGGTGCCTCCCAGTCACCCTTCAATAAAAATTTCTTTATCAACTGAACGAAACTGTGAAAATCTTATTTACAAAAGTACCTAAATAAATTGAACTGTTTTTGACATGTTCTCATAGTGAAAACCTGCTTTTTATTAAGAAAATTCAACTTATTTTAGCTGACAAGGATTAAAAATTACGCATTTAATATACTTGCAAGAATTGTGATTTTTGGATATTCTTTATTGAATATTTAGCCGAAAAGATGAAAGAGTTAGCTACTTTTTAGAATTTCGTAGAAAAGTAAAGGCCATCCATTATTCTCAGATACAAGAATACACCACTTCTCCCTTAAATCCTAAACTCCAGTGGAACAAGAAGAACATCTTTTTCCAACCTGACTACACCTTATCTTCATTTCAGATGAGCATGTCCAAAAGCCAAGGTCCATCTTTAGCAGATGTCGAGGATCAAATTGCTCGTGTCACACTGTCCACTGTGAATACCACAAAATCGATTTTTGCTCAAGTGGAAGAAAAGTCCTCAACCCTGAAAACCCATCACCAGATGATAGCATCTAATTTCTTTGACACTACTGCTAAAGATCTGACCCAGCAAACCAACCTCACCATTCAAAATCTCGACCAAATGATAGAGCAGACCATACACGAAATCAACGAAGAGATGGACACCTTTGAGAAAGGAGTGTCCGAAGGCTTCGATGGATTTGTCACTCAGGCCATTGAAAATTTGCAAGAAATTCAGAAATCTGTGAATGCAGAAAATGATGACAGTGCTATTACTAAGCTGACTGTAAAAGCAGCAGATACCATTGAGATGCTGTTGAAGGACACCGAGCAGATGTACATGTTCTACTCGAGATACCTGACCACTGTGCTGGAAAATAAACTGCAGAACACCACTGACAGAATGAGTAAGCTGCTACACTCGCAGCGACGATTTGTCGCTGCCAAAAATATCGATCGAATTAATTTATGCTACAATGTGTGCACTCAAAATACCAAAACGTCCAGACTGTTGAAATCCATTATGGAATCCATGAGTGTCATTGGCCAAACCACAGACGTCATAAATGGCCTAAAGTCTATCCACCTGACTAAGTCTGATGAACATGCTCAGCTTGTATCCAATGCGAAGTCCTCTCTAGCTGACACCATGGAGTCTGGTCGCCTCGCTTTGGACCAACTGCTCAAAGATGACTTCTGCTACTTGGGCTCGGCTGTGCGGAAAATGGTCCTGCAGAGGCACGGATCCTTCAAACAAGCTCTTTTGAAGAATTTGACTTCGACCGTTGAGAGTCTGTCTACTAAGTGGAATAGTCTGTCAACGAATTTCCAGGTCATTCGCAGTGACCAACGTCTGCGAATGGCCAAAGATTTCTTGAACTCGGTTCAAAATATGATGGATGCCATCAACGCCAAGGCTAGGCGACATGGCGAAAATGAGGAGCTGGAGAGGTTAATGGCCGTCCAGTCATCATTGATGCAGAGATTCGACGAAATGACTTCGAAAGTAAATTCTGTTTTTGAAACAAGCCAAAATTATACATCCGAGAGTCTCCATAATTACCTCAGGTTCACCGTAGATAGACAGTTGTCTAATCTGCCTACCTTATCGATGCAGAATTTCATTCCAGATGACATATGTCCTTTGGCCATAAATTACCAGGCGTACATATCATTCACGTTGAACGCAGCTATGGGAAAAAGTGTGCCCGATATCGTAGATGCCCTATTCACTTTGGGTGAGACTGCAGATGAAGGCTTTGAGAGTGAAGAAGATGGTCTGGCAGAACCTGCCGAGGACAATGCAGGCACTTTAATGATAATAGCTCTGGATGACGGAGAAACTGACAGTTCTGAGGAATCTGCAGATAATACACTCGTCGCTCATTTGTCTGACGCCGGTAGTTTTGCTGCAGATTCTGATGAAATCAAGTTTATAGAAAATTTCATGGACGAAAATTTAGCTCCATTGGCGAATGACTTGCCAAAGAGTACTATAACTGGTGGTCATGAAATGGAAAAATCTGATACTGAGGCGACAAAATCTAACAGATTTATCGAAGAAGAAAGAAAAGCTCGCTAACTTTCAGAAGAATTCATAGATTCACTCCTATACCTACAGTTAAAATGAACTAATAAATAAATAAGGGAGAATGAGTCTTAGAAATTGTTCCTAGAAAGATCCTGCAGCTGGGTATAAATGACAGGAAAATTAACTGTACTTGTTATCTTTAACTGGAAACGCCTGGACCAAGGTGAAAGAACAGATTATTGTATCATTTCGTTTACCATAAGTTGGTATTTTAACCTGTATTCCTATTTTAGTGATAATTTTTTGAGTCAAATATTTAATTATTTTGTTTGAATTATTGTTAATAATTTACAAATTACCAATGTTCATTTCCTTTTTTTCATTTAAGTAATTTAAATATACATGATTTTGCATCTAAAAAGAGAGATCGTATTGTTCACTAATTTCATAAATATCTCTGAAAATTTATTTTTGAAAACACACTCGTTACTAATATGAGATATTTAGCTTTGGCCAAGTTTTTTGAAAATTGATTCAGTCAAAGGACAATGGAGGTCTTCGTTAGCTGACTCAAGTTATATAATTTCTTACAGATTACTTGTGTTTCATGAATGAAAATTATGTGCTAACTTCATTCCATATACATTTATTAAGCCTCACTGAGTAAGAAAGAATGCTTCAGTAAAAGGCATGAATGAAAAAATCATTTTTGAAGTTGACCCATTCACAATTTATTGACTGAGGACAAGCGACCAAATTATTTATTTCCATTTTACATTAAACTGATTTGCATGATATGATGATAAATACATTTCTGGAGCAAACAATTTTACCATACTACCTATTTTATATTTTTCCATCGAAGGAAGTCATTTTATTCTGACCGATTGTGAAGGCTGGAAAAATGTTAATCTGATCTTTTAAAGACGGTTTAAACATTTTATGTTGCAAACATGTGAAAAGCGTTGCCCTTAAACAAAAATATTTTGCAAAAATCGATTGAACAATTATAAATAAGAATTTTAAAAGAACTTGATCAACGACTTGATGCTTTGCACTGTTAAAAAAAAAAAAAACAACAACACTGATTTAAAAAAAAATTTCTCAAAAGAAATAATTATTATCCCAATTATTATCTCTACGATGATAGAATTCAACAAAAAAAAAAAAAAAGAAAAAATCCATTATTATACCTATACTTATGACTTTTTCCACACGAAATCTCAAATCTTTGTGGAAAATCATCGAATCAAATGATATTTTTTTTACTGCGCAATTACCCATATTGGCAGGATGATGCAATAATCTTCGTTCATTTTGCTATGAAAATTATTTGTTTCGTATCTTCAAGAAAACGAATTGAAAAGCGTTACAGAAAAATATACTTAATTGTGTAAAAAAATAATTCAAACGATTTAAATCGGGAATGGATAAGAAAATATTGATTTTGAAGAAAAAAAAAAAAAAAGTTATCTGTAGCAGAGCGTAGTTTCGATCTACGGACCTCTGGGTTATGGGCCCAGCACGCTTCCACTGCGCCACTCTGCTTACGAATATCGAGTGCATAGAATTCTATATACAACTCGATGTAACCGTAAAGCTTCATGCTTGCACGAATTATTCCTAAAAGAACGATGATCAAATAACTTAATTTTTAAACGAATTAATTTTAATATTTCGGTCTATGATAGTTGGGAATAGTAAAGACGTTCGAATTTCAGTTCAAAGTTGAAAAATTGAAGGTTACCAATTCACTAAAGTCTGTTTAGGTGAACGATGTCTCTAACATCGGTTTTTACTTTTGTACAAAAACATTTCAAAATTAAAGAATCTTGTTGCGAATTGGGAAAGGAATTGTAGAAAAATCAGTTGAATTTTGTCAATAAAGTTGAGTCAATAGTTTACTCGCATCACACTCACTGATTATGATTCACCTTTATTCGAACAGGATATTTCGAAAATATAGCGATGTAGCTGTACTATTGCATAGATATTTTCAAACCTCCGCAATATATTTAAATAAAACCTTTATTGTATTACAATGCATGGAAATATTATGAGGATAATATTAGAAATAATTTTTTTTTTTTTTGCAAAGAAAGAAACAATTATTTCGTAAATAAAATTGGCTAATATGAATTCTTAAAATATGGCGAAGTTAGAATTTGTTTCACAATAAATTCTCTCGGTATATTTTTCTTTTTTTTTTAATGGACTTGGTTCTGGATTAAATTAACACGAATCGATCAAATTCAAAATTATGATGAATAGGTATTGGAGTTTTTATCAACAGGGAAAAATTAAGAACAGGAAATGACTGAGGAAAATAAATTATAATAATCATATGATATTTTTCTAATCGAATGTTTCTTTGCGATTTTATGTGGAAAGAAAAAATTAATTAACATACCTACCTAGTTATTGAAATGAGAAGGTTTGTGTGTATTTTATACTCGTAATACGTGCAATAATGAACAAATAATGAGAATATCCAACACAAATGTTATTCGTTGTTTCAGTTATTGCGGTATTCTTATTTCATAAATAAAAGATTTTTGTTTGATCATATAAGTCAGGTTTTCCTATCAGTAAATACTTATTTGCTTCTGTTACAAGATTTTCTTTTGTTTTAAACTTGAAATCATATCAGATTAGAAATTCTGGCTTGGATATTTCTCAAACTGAGGTCCTGATTAAAAGTAAACATTCACTTGAAATTTGCTCCAAGCTTTATTCAAGCTAAGAAAAATCACTTTTCAGAAAGAAAAGTTCATTGATACAGCTGAGTAAAATAATCGAACGATAGAACTTTGGGTAAAAACTTGCGAGGCAGTCATAAATTTTGAAACAACTTTTTCGCATTTTGTACGATATGTTTTATCATTGACTTAACATTGAAATACATCTAAAAATGATCATATTTCACTTTTGTTTTACTTTCCATAATTATGATTCGCACGACTTCACACTTACGAAGAATATTTTTAATGAAAGTGCTTCGAAAATTTTTTCCACCTATGGTTATTTTAAAATTATAAGGCCTGTTACCTAATAATAATAGTAATAATAATAATAAAAATAAAAAATAGAAAATAAAATGAAAAAATGAAAATAAAAAAATAAAAAAAAGTAAAATAAAATCATCATAATTTTTCAATATTGATCATAAATAACTTTCCAAATGGTGAAATTAGATTCAATAAAAAATTTTGACCAGATGTTTTTTTTTACTCCTCAAAATGAAGAAAACAAATTTCTAATTAATTTCATCAAAAATAAAATGAGAAATGAAAGTAATTTGCTTTTTGAGAAATGAAAATAATTTTCCTTTTTTCCCATTTATCTTATAGTGTAGATAAATACAAATGAAATCTCATGGAAATTTATTCATTTATTTAGATTCGTTTGGTGTTTCAACAAGTAATAATGCCAGTTGAAACTTATACAATTAAGTTTGTTAGTCAAGAAAAATTATTCGGTACAGAAGTGAGTGCCAAAAACTAACTGCTTCCTATCATACTTTCAAAATAAAAATTGAAAAATTGTCTAACTTGCTCCGTTGTATATGGAATTGATTGACAACGAGCTGTTCAATTAATCTGGTTTTTATTTTTTTATTTTTTTTTGGAGTGGATGGATCCATTATTTAATTATTTTTTTTGTAATTGATTGTTGCACTGACTCAGTGATCCACTGAACAACCTGTAGGTTACGAATTTGAGGCGTTCAGCTTCAGCATAATTATTATTAATCAATTAATTTAAAAAAAATTAACTACTGAAATGGGCAGGACTTTAAAACTGATACTAAAAAAATTATACTGAAGAGGGAATGGTCCGATGCAGTAACATTGTTTTATCCAACTCTCCTAAAATCCTAATAAATTTCCAAATCCAGCCCCTAAACGTCCAACTCGTGAATTGTTTGGCCATCTGCAGACGATCTTGGGAGTAACCTTGTGAAAATTTGGCAGGTGTTGCTCGTGAAATATTGAAAAGTTCCGAAAAAAATGGTATGACTCATTTGTCACCAAAAACACGATACCAGCTGGGAGTATTTGCTTTGTTATATCCTGCGAACACGAAAAATCAAGAAAAGCATCCAATCAAAATCGCGTATACCGTCGGAATTTTTGCACATTTTACGTAAGAATATATTTTGAACCCCTGCGAGAAGGAAAATCGCAGCTGCAAAGTTTCCAACTGGTGAAAAATTTTCGCTTGAAAATAAATTTTGAGCCACGTACCGTAAGTTGAGCTTCGCCGATTGTGTAAACAGCGCAATAGAAAAACAAAGAACTGCAAAAAGTGTGTGGCAGATAAATTATTCTGCTGCGTACGAATTTCGCACGTACAAAAAGCAAATGAATATGAAAAACTAATCGTTGCGAGGTACGTTTTGTCTGCATCGAAATTCGTACAAAATCGCACGTTTGAGTATGTTTTTTAAAAGTGACAATCTAAAAAAATCGGATTCGAAATGCGATTTAATGGAAAAGAGGGACTCGATTGAATTGGAGAGTTTGGACTTGGTGATGCCCAGGAAACCCTGTCGAAAATGGCACATTCTGAATGTCATCGTATTGGTGACCGTTCTAGGATTGGCTGCTTGGACAATGGTATACTATACTGATTTTACTTTTTGAAATTTGAGATTATTTTTAAATCATGATGACGTCATAGTTTCTTATTTTAGTCTACTTTTAACCCATGTAGACTAATTAAATTTGATAATGGAGATTTTGAGAAGGAAATTCAAAGAGAGGGTTCGGGGTTGCTAATCGTGGCTTAACAAATAAAATGCAGGAGTCGAGCCAGAGAATCGCTCTTGCTGGCTATAGAGGAGTCAAATGTGACGTAATTGATGAAGCAGGGTTCCATTTTCCTTATCACTGAGCCTAAATACATGATAAATTTGTATTTAAGTCTGAAATGCTATTGATTTTCAATTTTTCCATAAATTTAAGGTGATTATAAATTTTTTTTCTTCAAAAAGTCATAGGAAAATTTGATTAAAACAGATGACGTTATGACTTAACTTCTCTATTGATAGGCAAAAACTGAAGGAATTCACTCAACGATAATTAGCTCAGAGAAAAATCCCCCCCCCCCAATTGTTAATATTCAATTTATATTGACTCATGAAATATGTTTAAGCTCGAGTTTACTAATATTGTAAATAAATGGACCTATGGGTTTGGCTGAGTGCACTTCATTAGTGGTTATTTTTAAACATTATCTCAAGACTTGGTACAATATTTTTGTGCTGTTCATATCAACTTTGATTTATAACTTAGTGTTTTTTCTTAGCGCCGAACTCTAATAGACCAAATCATTTTTTTTGTTTTTCTTATTCTAACCAATCAAAACGTGGAGAAATATCATTGGTGGTGGACTTTGCTTATTTGGTGGGCTAGAAATTGTTCGTGTTTGGCAACTGCACTTATCAAATTTCATTTCATTACAATATTGAAAAAATTAATTTATATTGAAGTATTAGCTCAGTAATTGAATTTATTTTTATCCTTCAAAACTGGTTGCGGAATTATCAAAACTGATAAAAGTAGATAAAAGATGTGAGCGTTATGTGAGGATTTCTCCAAGAGTACATAATTGAATTTGGTAATTTAAGTAAAGCATTAAAGTGTAACAATGAAGAACTGAAACTAGAATTTATTTATTAAAACATAAACAGAATACAACCTACAATATGGTGAATTATTGAGTACGTCTGTATGGCATTAAAAAAATGCTCGAAGTAATTAGTTAATAAATATCTGAAATTTTTACCCACTGAGTCACAAATACCCAAATACTATACCATAGCTCATATATAATTGTCACTTTTTTCTCATCTGAGTAAATATGAGAGTATATGAAAAACAATGCTATATTTAAATAAGAGCACACGAAAAAAAAAGTTGCAAGACCATGCATAGACAGATTTATCGGTGGGTGAAAGAGGCAGATTCCCCAGAAAGGAAATCAGATCCCCTCCCCCTCCCAAAAAAAACCAAAGGGTCTAGCAGGATAAGATAGGTGAAATGACCTTTTTCGAATTTCAACCTGAAACTTGGGGGTCAGGTTGACAATGATGAAAAACTAATTCAGCCCAAATTTCAGCCCCCCACCTCGACTGGTTGCCCTCTGGGGAGTGAAAATGTGTTTTGGCCATTTTGAAGGTTTTTTGCCCATAACTTTTTTCATAATTGTTCATTTGATTTGAAATTTTTATGGTAGTTAGTCCTCTATGAGCTCTATCTACCAGCAAAATTTTGCGGTTCCACCTCCAGTAGTTTTCCAGTAACTCCAGCTGGAAATTTTGGAGCTTCTTACTCTATGGAGTCTACAAGTTAAAATTTTCACTGATGATAGCTTATCTAGTCTACATTACACCCATATAATTTGTTTTCCAAAATTCAGGGTGGACAAGGTAGTTTTTTGGCATTGGAATATCAATTTTTTCCAGTGGCGTCTGCTCTGGGTGTGCAAGGTGTTCACTGCACACCCAACCAAATTCAAAAAGAAATTTTGTCTGTGATTATGGTGATAAATAAATTATGTGTATTTTGTAAGCATATGGCATATATTAGATGGTGTTGTGACAGAAAATTCAACGTAATAAATTTTTATTTAAGACAACAGAAAAAATGGCGCCCACCTTGGGGGTTAAGTGGTGCGGTCGCACCAGGCCTCACAATTTAGGGGCCCCATCAGGTGGAAATTTTGACCGCCCTTTACTGAGTGCAATAGTATATTATTGCAATAATTTTCAAAGTTACAGTAAGGTAACTTTTTTACCAACTGATGCAATAATCTGTTCAAAGGTGACTTCTTAGTTAATTAGTGAAGAAAATACGTACATACAAAAAATGGATGATAAGATAAGTTAATCCTTTTGTTAAGTAAAAGCAGTGTAATAATATCTTATCACTAATTGTTCTGCAGTGCAATGTGTGGTTTTTTTTCATATTTTTTAATCCAGAAATGTTAGGAAACACTAATTCATTGTGATTTTCACCAATTGGATTTACTGTAACTTTGAAAATTATTGTAATAATGCACTATTGCACTCATACATATATTTTCTCAGTAAAAAGATCATTGTTTTAACCTTTTCAACTTCAAAAGAAGGAGAAATTAAAAACAAAATACTACATCTGTCTCTGATAAATTTCATTTCAGTACATTTAATTTATTATGTTGAACTTCAAACCAAGGTTTTTCTGTTGTCTTAAATAAAAATTTATTACGTTGAATTTTCTGTCACAACACCATCTAATATATGCCATATGCTTACAAAATACACATAATTTATTTATCACCATAATCACAGACAAAATTTCTTTTTGAATTTGGTTGGGTGTGCAGTGAACACCTTGCACACCCAGAGCAGACGCCACTGGAAAAAATTGATATTCCAATGCCAAAAAACTACCTTGTCCACCCTGAATTTTGGAAAACAAATTATATGGGTGTAATGTAGACTGGATAAGCTATCATCAGTGAAAATTTTAACTTGTAGACTCCATAGAGTAAGAAGCTCCAAAATTTCCAGCTGGAGTTACTGGAAAACTACTGGAGGTGGAACCGCAAAATTTTGCTGGTAGATAGAGCTCATAGAGGACTAACTACCATAAAAATTTCAAATCAAATGAACAATTATGAAAAAAGTTATGGGCAAAAAACCTTCAAAATGGCCAAAACACATTTTCACTCCCCAGAGGGCAACCAGTCGAGGTGGGGGGCTGAAATTTGGGCTGAATTAGTTTTTCATCATTGTCAACCTGACCCCCAAGTTGCAGGTTGAAATTCGAAAAAGGTCATTTCACCTATCTTATCCTGCTAGACCCTTTTTCTGTACAAGAGTGGGGAGGAGAATTGTTGATTGAAGTCAAAAATTTGGTCAATTTTGGTATCCTTTGGGAAAACAGAAAAAATCTACCTATGACAGCGTGAGGACGTGGCAAGAGGAAAAGTGAGTGTTTCAAATTTGAAGAAAAAAAAATCATTATTTTTCGTTATTGTTTTACCAATGTACTAAATTGAATGTTTAAACAGCATTTTCTCGATTACAAAACTATTTTAACTAAAAACAAGATTTTGAGAATACAAAAATTCTAAGAATCGTGTTAATCAGAATATTTCCTTGAGGAATTGATTCAGTCTATAACACCTTCAATCTTTCCAATACGATCTAATCTATTCCCTACAGATATCTCCATCCAGACCAAACACCACACTGTCATCAGTTCCCAAAATCGAAGACGAAATATACGAAATGACGACAAAAGTTATAAGCGAAGCTGAAACCATTCTTCAAGACATTCGTAAACAAGCCAATCACATGAATCGTAAGAACCGAGAATCTGCCAACAGATTTGTCGTCCAGATTTGGAATGCTGTCAAAGATCACAAAAAGTTGGGCATCGATAGAGTAAACAAAATGATCCAAGTGGGCATCGATAACATAAAATTTGAGCTGAATGCTTTGGAAACAACCACACAAAACTCAGCCTCCATATTAGTAGACATGGCTCAGAAGGATATCCAAAGGGTCGAGGACAGTGTTTCATCTTTTGGCGATACAAATATTATAGAAACTCTGGAAGAGGCTCTGGTCAAGGTTCATAAATGCATTGAAAATTTATGGAAAGATTTGGATGAGATGTATACTTACCATGTATTTTATTCCAGCAAGGCTATTGGCAATAAGGTGGAGAACATGACTACCAATATAATCAAATTTTTGAGACCTGAACGCGAATATCGAGATCCTAAAATACGTTATGAGCATGTAAAAATTTGCTATAATATCAGCCAAGCTAATGTTGAGACTGCTAGTACTTTGGAGAAAGCGCTTCGTCTTGAGGATAATCTGTATAATACCACAAATACCATTCTCAATTTACAATCTCTGTACTCAGATGCTGACGAGCATGCTAAGACAGTGATTCAAGAGTCAACAGCTTTACTAGAGAAGTATGAAAAGACCAGTCAGGATTTCATTAATGACTTACTACGTGACTATTACTACTTCTTAGGCACCGCAATTCGCAACCAAGCTGAGGCTTTGTATCCACAATGCAAACGACTCGTCATTAATGCTTGGAAAGCAACAGTAGAAAATCAATACACCCGTTTCATATCGATCACAGCAAACCGTACATTAATTAAAGACGAGCATCGAAGTCGAATTGTGGATGATGTTAACAAAAGTCTCAAATCTCTGGGTGACAAATTTCGAATGAAAGCTGCTCAGATGACCAACGAAACTGTTAAAAATAGATTCATTGACCGAGCCCAGTTTGAAGATCTCAACACTTTGATGAAAAATCGATTTGAAAATGCAACTCAAGTTATAAATTCCTTGTATACTTCAGGCCTGTATTGTGTTTCTGAAAATTTAAGATTTGATGTCGAATTTATTGTCGACCAGAGAATACCATTTTTGTCCGCACTCACGGATCAGAATTATTTGCCTATGGATGCTTGCCCTGTGGCTGTGGAATTTAGAGATTATATGTCTAGGTTGTTGAATGATTTGGTCAACAAGAATGGTATTGATGATCTTGATCGTCTTCTACCATCCAGTGGACAAGCCCTCTCCAGCGAGGGAAGACAAGTTACAGGGCCACAGCCAAGATTTTTAAATAATTTGGATTTCAAGAATGTTATTTATCTTTAATGATTGTTTTTAAGTGTAAAAATATAAGAACATTAGCATCATTATATTATAGAAAAATTCAGAATTTTCACCCAAGCTGATGAGAAATGTTATTATCTTGCACTACTTTATCATTTTTATGCACTTTTATGCTTTAATCTAATGAGTAATAGGTAGTCTACCTAAATATAAGAAACTAAGTAGGTATACTTGGAAAATAAAATGTTTATTAATTTTAGTGCAATATTTTATATTAGGAATGCATAAACATATTTATGCAAATTTTTTCTCATTTTATTTTGGCTTGTCTTTTCCTCATCTCATTTTTATAATATGCTCCACCCAAATCCCCCTATTTTTTGCTCATAAATATCAGGGGCCATATATCTATAAGCACCCCTGAAAAGTCACCTAAAATCCACCTCCTCCTCCCCACCTTAGAAGGGGTCAAATATAACTACATTTTCGGATTTTTAGCTATAACTCTAAAAACTGTACATTTTCTGAAAAAATGCCTCTCACAAAATTTTTTTTTTTCATCAAATTATATGTAACTTCTGTATTTAGAATTTTTTCTCTATTTGTCATTGGAGCAGAGACAGAGAGCACCAAAGGCACTTTTTTCAATAAAAAAAATTTCTCACAATAAGAAGTTGAATACTATTGGGATTTTACTGTTCTTTTAACACTAGAAGTACCGGGTGGCGTCATATACGACGCCACTCGAAATTTTGAGATGGATTTTTCAGAGGACCAATATTTTTGAGAACCCCTGACTTGTGTCATACGACGTCTTTTGAGTGATCGAGTAAAACCTGGTTTTTCTAGTGTTAAATAAAAATATATGCATTATACTTGTGGGTTTCGATGAGAAAAAGGGCTTTACCTTTACAACCATGGGTCTAAGCTGATTCATAGTCTGTTTTGACAAAAATGTCAAAGTATTGGTTTTTATTTGAAATTCTGAAGTCAGCGATCGAGACCAACTTTTGAAGCCGAAACTTGAGTGTAAATTTTTAATCCATAAAGGCAGTCATCAATCGAACATGCATTATAATCTCCTCAACAGGTGTATTTATATTTGATTGTAGCCTTATATATTATAATTAGTTTGGCTCGAGTTTTTCTAATGGTAGCTAATTTTTATTTTCACAGATATACAAGCAGTACAGCCTTACTGCACTATCTCCATCCAAAATCGAGGACGAAATATTCAAAACGACAATGCGAGTGATCAGTGAAACAGAAGTGGTCCTCAAGGAAGTTCGACAACAAGCTGACGTCATGTGCCAAAAGAATAGAGAAGCAGCTTTGAAATATGTCACTGAAATCCGAGACTCGATGAAAGATCGCACCAAAATTGGAGCAGAAAAAGTAAATCAAGTCATCGAAGAGAACCTGAGCAGCATTCGAGTGCAGTTGCTGGCTTTAGAAACAACAACGAAGGACATATTTAATGGACTTGTCGATATTTTCCAATCCGACGTTAATGACACTATGAACTCGTTGTCGGCTGCAGATGAGCAGAACCTCACTTCTGCACTTCATAAAGCTATTTCACAAGCCGAGTATGAAGTTCATTCCATGTGGAATGACATAGACCAGATGTATACCTTCTACTCAACCTACACGACAGACATGATTCAAAACAAAGGAGAAAATATTACAGATCGTATCAACGGACTAGTGGCTTCTCAGAGAAGATACTGTGACTGCTTTTTATACGAACGAGTCAGCATGTGCTACAACATCAGCTTAGCTAATATTGAGACATCCAAAACCATTGAGAAGCTAGTGCATGTCATCAATAACCTCTACAACACGACAAATACAGTGGACAAACTACACTACATGCACCCTGATGCTGACGAGCATGCATTATCTGTAATCAACGACTCTACATCTATGCTGGACAAGTACAAAAAAAGTAGCCAAGAAATGCTGGAAACTTTAATCGCAGACCATTATTGCTTCCTAGGCTCTGCAGTTCGTCATACATCCGAGCAGACTTACCCGCATATCAAACGATTCATCTTACGTTCTTGGAGATCTGCCATTGAGAAGGCGAGTTCCTATATGAATTCTACACTAACTGTAGATCCTCTCATAAAGGACGAATATCGTCACCGAATAATTGACGATTCTAAAGAAAGTCTACGAAAATTAGGAGATCTCATTAAAACCAAAGCTTCACTTCTGCAAGATGAGGCCACCAAGAATAGTTTCATTGAAAAAGCTGACTTTAAAGAGTTGGGATACCTTATGGAGAGTCGTTTCAAAAATGTAACAGAAGTAATAAATACTGCTTATAAGCAAGATTTATGGTGTGCATCAGAAACCATGAAGTATAATGTGCAGTTCATTGTCGACCAAAAGGTACCATTCGTGTCCAGTCTCAGCATCCAAAACTATTTGCCCACAGATGTGTGCCCCCTAGCAGTAGACTTTTCTAATTTCATTCGCAGATTATTGAACACGGATTTATTCAAAGATTCTGGAAACGATATGCTGGATCGTCTTCTTCCAGAGCATGGAGAAGCTGTGACTGTGAATGATGTCGCACAAATTGATGATAATAATACTTCGAGTGCCGAAGATACAAGTATTCACATTAGTATTTTGTTGCTTGGAGATGAGCCCACTGAGGATGAACAGAAAACTGTTGCTGGAAAAACCACTAGCACACAGTTAGTACCCTCGGATGATTTGGATAAGAATGGTGGTCACCCAGTTGTTGAGCCAAAACCTTTTTTGGGTGGTGAGACCATAGCCACCAGTGACTATAAGTCTGATAAGACTAAGCCCAACGAACCTGTATTGAATTATAATGTAGAACCCAAGCCAGATGGATATAAAGAGGAAGAACCAAAAGATGAAGCCATAAAAGCTGAGACTACCATCCCAGATATGAACCAAAATGTAATAGAAAGTAAAGTCAGCGCTGAATCTAACGAATCTGAAGGTGGAAAATCGTCTAAAGAGCAAACATTCGAGCCACAGCAGCCCAGCCAAATTTTACTTCCACCAAATATACAACCAGTACCCATCGAGCCTATAGGCGAATCTCTGCTAGCAATGAATGGAAAACTGTTTGACGTTGAAGATGAGCTAAAATTAAGACCTCAAGAAACACCGAGTAAGGAAAGACAAGGCTCATTAGTTAAACCAGAGAAAGTAGACGTCTCAACACAGACTGAAGAACCTGTCAAAGCTATGCAGCAAGATACTGAAGCTGCTGGTTCACATGAAAGAATACTCGATGAAGCGAAGAAGTCAGAAATGAGCGGTGCAGAAGGGCTAAAGCCACAAGTGGATGACAAAAATGTTCAAAATAATTCTCACCAAAAGTCAGCTGCTAGTTCTGAACAGGATGATGGTTCGGCACACTCATTTTTGTCTACTGAAACAGAACATGTGACTGACAGTCAAGAATCTGATAAGATCAAGGAGAAATTTAAAAATGTTGTGAATAGAGTTGGGAAAATGGTGGGTGTAGTTAATTCTCTTAATGGTAAGATTGATAAAAGATAATCAGTGAAATATGAAAATCTAATTAAAAATGATATTATTATTCTGTAATTAAATCTATATGAGGCTATTTAATGTAGAACTTCATTTAAATTCTTTATTCCATTATTTATTTTAGAGAATAAGGGCAATTTTTCTTGAGAGGTAGAAATTTTCATCACAAGAAAAACAGATTTCTAGTGAGCCTGTCTGATGAGACCATAAATTTTTTTTACAATTTCAATGTCAAGAAATTAATCTTCTGATTTTCACTTTTTTTTTTTTTAAATAAGGTTATCTCTAATAAATTAATATTACTCGTAAATTTTCTATACGTAACATTTGAAAATTTCTGTTTCATCTTTTCCAATAATGTTTTTCACGAGAGTAAAATGTCTCTATTTTGCAACATTTTTTTTGGATTTTATAAAAAGTTTCTGAAAATTGAATTTATAGATTATTTTACTTACTCTAAAGTCTCATAAAATCTTCAGTACTTAACTGATTTTTTCAAATTCTTCACCCAAATATTTTCTAACCTAATGGAATTTCAATTTTACAGAATAATTTTCCCCATAAATTATCAATTTGGTAGTCCAGTTATCCATTACCAAATTCATTTATTCATTTAATTTGAGATTTTTTCATTCTCTGTTTGTCTTGGCATTCAAATCCTAGAAATTATGTATTTTAAGTATTTTCATTTACAAAAATTAATACTTATATATCCTAATAAATAAGATCGAAAATTGGAGAAAAAAAAAAATTCCAACTTTCATTATTTGAAATAAGTACAAACATTTGAATTTGTTTTCATCAAGTGCACCAAACACCTTTTACTTTGATAATAACCTATGCACTTCTTTCCTAAACCTCTACATTGTAAATTATATGATTTGTGTATTATTAAATTAATTTTAAAAAAACCACTCGTTTTATTATATTGATGTTACTCACTTTATGAAAATAAAAAATATAATAAAATTATCTGTTTTTTACTTATTTATCTGCAATTATTTTTTAAATGCAGTGTATGCCTTATACATCTAAATTATATCTCTAATTTAAGTCTACTCTCCAAATTAATATTAGATTTTTCAATCAATTCAGGTACTTATATTATGCAATTATAATAATGCTAAGGTGGGTCGATTCACTGATTATAAACCTTGAATGTATAAAATCGGTGGCATCAAATTATAGTTTAC
The DNA here is from genome assembly GCA_038050395.1 of Parthenolecanium corni. Classification (NCBI taxonomy): domain Eukaryota; kingdom Metazoa; phylum Arthropoda; class Insecta; order Hemiptera; family Coccidae; genus Parthenolecanium; species Parthenolecanium corni. The sequence continues at coordinate 20,288,858 of JBBCAQ010000037.1, read as the reverse complement.
ATCTTCTTTTCAAAATTTTCAATAATTGATAAGTTTCCTCGTGAAAAAAAAAAGATAAAACGTAAAAAGAAAGTAATGGTGAAACGTAGTGTACAATAAATGAAAGATTGAAAGACCAATCTTGATAATCTTTTTACCATTATATCTGCATTATTGATAAGATCTATACGTATATTTTACATTGAGGCCCAGTTCATTATGATCGATAAAGTATAAAAGGAATATTAGGTAGGTTAAATATATTTTTAATAAAATATACCTAAATTTTTCCCACAGGTATTTCAGCAGGATAAAAATGATATAAAGGATGAATTGTATAAGAATACCTTGAAAGTGGTTTTCGAAGCTGAAGCAGTTCTATACCGAGTTGGTGAAAAAGTCAAAAATTTAAGCCAAGAAAATGAAGCATCAGCTTTTAAATATGCCGTCGACTTACGAGAGGCCATGCAAGAGAAGACTATAACTGGTATCGAAAAAGTGAAATATATAATCGAGGACAACTTGAGAATTATAAAAAATGAATTGGTTGTTCTAGAACTAACAGCCCAAGATATATTTAAAGGGCAAGTCCACAATTTCGAGACCAACATCGACAATATTATTGCCACTCTTTCTGCTGCAAATACAGAAAATCTAGAACAGACCTTGGACAATGCCATTTCGCAGGCACGTGAAGAAGTTCATATTATGTGGAAGTATATGGAACACATATACACCAAGTTTGCAGTCTACTCCGATGAAATAATTCATGAAAAAGTACAAAACATGACAACTGGTATCAATCGTTGGATAAATATGCAAGGAAAGTACAATACGTCTGTACAATATAAACGCGCCAGCATGTGCTACAATATTGGCTTAGCTAATGTAGAAATATCTAAAACGATTAAAACAGTTGTAGAAGTCATGGATACCCTATATAATGCTACTAAAACTATTTACGACAAACAAGCCTTGTTAACAGATGCTGGTCAGCACACTTTGACCATAATCGACGAGTCAAAGCTCTCACTGGTTAAGACGGAAAGAAAATGTCATAAACTGTTGAACCGTATTCTGGAGGATGTATTTTGTTTCTTGGGATCTGCAGTTCGTTACGCTGTCGAAAAGACACATCCTTGGGTACAGAAATATATTTTCCGCAGATGGAAAGCCTCAATAGAATATGCTAACTCAGTTTTCGATTCGAATTTCTCCATTGAACCAATGATCAAAGACGAATATAGCAGAGAGATCACGAAAAATGTTGGAGAAATTCTTGAAAAACTAGGAGATGTGATAGAAATGAAAGCAGTTCTTCTTCAAGATGAAGTGACCGAAAAAAAGTACATAGAAAAGGCAAAGTTTGATGACTTAAGCACTGTTATGAAAAATAAATATCAAAATGTGACAGACGTGACTCATTACTTAATGGCCACCAGTTTGGCCAGCGTAGTGAATCATGTGGAAAAGAGTGTGAAGGAAATAGTTGACCAAAAATTACCTTCTTTGTCCACCCTGTCAATTAAAAACTATTTACTGACAGATATATGCCCAAAATCTGCTGATTTTATGGATTACTCGATTCAGTACCTGGATAATATTATTTATAAACACGGAGAAAATGAAACCGACCCTGAAGTACCAACCGAAGGTACGCAGAATGTGAATGAAAAAATATATTCAGAAAATAAAGTTGTTGGTGATAATTTAATTCCGTCAATTTCAAACACTCGGTTTAGAAAAGTAGATAGTCTGTCAGCCAATAATGCTATTTCTAGTGATTTATCGACTGCAGGTTCATCCCAGAAAGAAAATACGGACTTGCAGGCATTACAATTCTTTCCAGAAGATGAGAAGAAATAAACACTGTTGCTGACAATGTGAAAAAAAACCTCGGAATTATGAAATAATTTAGATTTAACTTTATTCTGTAATCATAAGGCAGATAGAAAACTGGAAACTCAGTCTACCTATTTAATTATATATTGAGTAGAATGTTGCATTTTATGGGATAAGTAAAGGATAGTCGAATAACTTCAGCATTTTTATCCAAATTTGTAGTCTATCTTTGTACTTATAAAATTGTTGACATAGAAAATTATTTATATGTTGCTTTGTTTGTAATTTCATCAATCATCATTTTTTAAAACTACTAAGTCAATTTTACTATAATTTTCATACTACCCATATAAATTTTTCTTATCCACAGGCCAAGTCTTGGGCTATAGTAGAGAACTGTATCCACCTGAGACAAAAAGCTGTGACCTCATTAAATATTTGAAAAAATTATTTTTCAAAACATTAAGCTGGGATTTCATATTCCTCACTTGCTTCCCTCTATAACTTAAAAGTTATAAAAGTAATAAAAACTTTGCCTCCTGTTCATGACTTCTATTCAGGAGCCAGGTGGCTTTTTGAAAGCCAAGAAGCTAACACTTGGTTCAATTTTGTTGCTGGTAACTTTGCTTACCGTCGAATGGGGCGACTTTACACACTTTTTTTATGTTTTTCAACTTTGTCCTCTAATAACTCCTCCAATTTTGAAGCTATTGAAGTGAATTTGGTTTTAAAATTTAGGTCTAACATTTCTCAACACAATTGTAAAAAAAAGTTTGAGTTTGCAGCCTTCCTTCTATTTTTTATGATTTTTCAAAAGATTTGTGTAAAGTTACCCCTCAATGGGGCGACTTTACCCATCGATTTGTTATTGACGGGTTATTGATGGGTGGGGAGGCAAAATTTGAGGATTTTTATACTCAGACATACGATTGAAAAGAAACTAGTCAAGTAACAACTTCAACCGTGTGAAACCGAACTGAATATTTCGAGTGTTTGCGGTTAAAAAAAAAATACGAATAAGAAAAAGTAAAAAACCATATCGCCACTTTATTTTCTTGTTCTGTTACTGGGTGAAGTGAGGTAGGGGTGGCGATCTTTATTTTCTTTTCCTCCTTCTACCTGCTTCGATCCAAATCGTATTTTGGTTTTAATTTTTGCCTGGCAATTTATTTATTGGGCTAAAACGAAGTGGGTGAAGTCGCCCCTTGAATGTAAAGTCACCCCGTTCGACGGTATTATTTTTTCCTTTTGTCGAGTAGGAACAACAAAAGTTGAAAATTATTTCCTTCAAGAACCAGAATTGTCTTTTAGTTGGATATTTTGTTAAAATACGAGTACATTCTCAACGTTCGAAAATTCGACTGAGAACCAGAATTTTCTTTTAGTTGGAATTTGGATATTTTGTTAAAATACGAGTACATTCTCAACGTACGAAAATTCGACTAAGATCGAAACATTTGCTCCATTTTGTTTTGAAAAACGTTAACTGACGGCACCAAACTAGTTTGGTATTTGAGATATGCAATTTTTGTTACAATCCAGTACACTGTGACGTATGGGTTGCGCCGTAAATACGAAAAGTTATACTTTTTGCGCTGCACTTCGCTGTCGCAATGTTTTAGTTTTTTCTCGCGAATTTTCATTTGAAATAGTAATTATCGTAATTTTACCAAAAAAAGGTGATACAGCTATACAGTGGTACTCCCAAGAAGGGGCTGGGAGGCTGCAGTCCCCCTTAGATATGAAATTTCATTTTTTTCAACTGAATAAAAATATTTTCCGAATTTCGCGCGGATTTTTAATTGATTTTTTCATCTTCTCGTGATAATTGTAAGACTCGGCTTCTCGTTTGGCAAATTTCTGGGTGCACCGCTGTATGTCAAGAATGAGAATTGGAGACTTTCAAAGTATTGGCATTTTTATAGAAACTAATTCAGCGCTATTAATGACGATGACTTCAAAATGTGTGTACGTAGCTTCCCCTGTCCCACCTAAATTAAATTAAAATGCGGCTTCGAGATTAATTTAGAAACAATTATCTAATAGTATTTAACCCCTCTCTTCCGCCCCACCCCCCTTAATTCCAATAATTTCTACTTTTAGGGAAAATACTTACGTATCTCTCGTGTTTGCCTTGCAGAGAATCACTCTTTTTTATTTAAAAAATGAAAAATAGGTAATTGTCAAGGAATTAAGAAAAATGAAGCTGAGAAAAAAATTATATTTAAAAAGATCCTTATTTTATTTTCTTCTAAATATTCCTGCATTTTAAGAATCCAAATTTTTTTTAATAAAAAATTTTATGAACACATTTTTAAAATAACCTTTCTATTTTTTTTTAATAGTCCATTAGGTTACTCTTTGATGTATCATTATTCAAGCATTAGAGGCAACCAACTAATAAGGCCTAAATTTTTTATTTCAGATCCCCAATTACTACCGATTCGTTGCTTTTTCCTCACAAAAAATTGAAAATGAAATATTACAAATGACTTTAAGAGCTGCAACTGAAGCGGATGCTATTCTCAAAGACGTCCACGAGCAGACCAACAATATGTGTCATAAAAACAGACAGGCAGCCATGCAGTACATTTACAAATTACGTGATTCTTTGAAAGAACATTCAAAAAGTGGAACTGAAAAAATTGATTCAGTCATCAAAGATAACATGAAAAATATTACTGATGAGGTAGTTACTCTGAAGACTACCATTAAAAACGTATCAGATAGGATAGTTGACATCGCAGTGTCACAAATTGCGGAAATCACGGACTCGGTGGTGTCAGGGGAGAAAATGTTGACCAAAGAATTAGAAGAATCCATCTCAAGGGCTGTAGACGAAGTGGAAGCCATGTGGAATGGTTTGGACCAGATTTGTGCATTTTATACTTCATACTGGAGCGACCTAATTGAGAAGAAGGTGCAGAATATGACTGAAAAAGTGACCTATCTGGTGAGTGCACAAAGCAAACTGATCAATGGAACTGTTGAGGAACGTGTGAGAATGTGCCAAAATATTAGCTTAGCCAATATGGTGACCTCTAATACCATTCAAAGTGTGGTTCAACTTATGGATAACCTCTACAATACCACTAGGATAGTTGGTAATTTACAATCCGTGTTGTTGGATGCTGACCAGAATACTTCGAACGTCTTAGAAGAGTCAAAATCCATGCTTTTCAAGTACCAGAAAGATAGCAAAGAAACTTTGGACACTTTACTTGAAGACCATTTCTGTTTTTTGGGGTCAACTGTTCGCATAAGTGCTGTTAGTATATCTGCTTACCTTAAGGGAGACATTTTAAAATCTTGGAAAATGTCACTCACAAAAGCTAATAGAGCCTTCAAGCAGGCAACATCAAATCATTTGTTGATCACAAAAAAAAAATATCGTAGTCGACTTGTTCATGATGTAAAAGGCCACCTTAAGTCTTTGAGAAAAGAAGTTCAAAAGAAAGCAGCTCAGCTGGATAAAGATGGACAAACCCGGTTTGAAGAGTTGGTTAATTTTGACAAATTATACAGTTTAATGAATAATCGATTCAAAAATCTGACAGAAGCGACCAATTCACAGTTTGAGTCGTCTTTGGAAAGTATAGGAGAAGCGTTAAGATTTCGTATGGATTTTCTGATCAATCAAAAACTACCGTACCTACGCGCTTTGACGATTCAAAATTATTTGCCAACAGATGTGTGTCCATTGTCTATGGATTTTGCAAATTATATCAAGAAATGGGTGAACGAAGCTGACGAACTGAGGCAGATTCTTTTGGTTGATGGGTTTCCTCCAGAAGGAGAAGCTATAGAAGAAGACAAATTGGGTCTAACTACTGATTATACAAAAATTGAATCATCTCCTTCTGATGAGCATAAGAGGGTTAAGAGAGAGTGAATGACTAATTGAAACATCTATCGAGGCCATAAGGTTGTTACCTTGCAAATTTTTTTTTTATTGAAATCATATGTAGGTACTTTTGGATGAAGAGAATCAAAAAAATTATTTTCTTAATTACAGTATTAAATGGTCCAAGAACCATTTTTCTATGATTCTATCTCAAATATTGATTATGTTAAAGGTTTTTGAATTTGAACAACAAAAACACCTAATTTAAAAAAATCAAAATTTAGAAATTTCAATTTTTACTTTTTCTGTACATTCCGGAAAGGTCAGCGTTTTCGAGAAAAAAATGTATGCCAATTTGGCCACTTTATCTCACAAACTGATGAACTGAAAGTTTTTCATGTCCTCTCAAATTTTATAAAATTCTACCTGGGCGAAAAAGTATTAATTCGTATTGGTAGTTATATTTTAAGAAAAGTCTAAATTTTCACTTTACTCTTCTGGGACAAAATGTAAATAATGTAAGTAGCTATTACCAAGGGTTTTTAAAATTTTCTTTAGACTACGTACTACTAATTTCCCTGAGAGTTGGAAAAATATAATTATTTTATCTTCAAAACTTATTTTGGATAAAAATCTTAACCGAAGGTTTGTTTTTCCAAGATTGAGTGACATATAGACCGTAGGTTCGTGGCTTAATCACATTTTAAAATTTAAAATTTATTTTACGCACAAATTCACATTTTATTTCGATGTCATAATTTAAGTTGCACCAATAAATGTTTAGAAATTTTATGAACTGATTAAACAAAACTACACGAGTACTTTCATTTTGTTGCATTCCATCAGCTACTTGAGACACCTTTCTTAGGCAGAGGATAACGAAGTAAAAGACAAAAAATTCACCAACAAAGCTAATAAGTTTCCTGTAGCTTCGTATAAAAGGCATTCTATTTTTCTGATAATTTGGTTTTTTTCTCGAATAAAAATAAGTAAGTAGGTGTGTAGGTATATGATTTTTTCCTTCCTATGAAGTAAATAAGTATATCAATCTCACAAAACTCATGAGTAGAGACCGGATTCCTCGGCATTTGTCACTTGTTCCTCAAGGGGCGGGAGGGTAATTTTTACATATGAGCACGAATTGGGGGGAATAGAACCCAGGAAAAAATTTTTATTTTGCCGAAAAATGCCAAAAATGAGAAAAATGCCGAAAATGGGGAAAATGCCGGGAAATGCCAAAAATGGCAGATTTTTCTAATTTTCACCATTGCATCACGCATAAAATCATTGATAGTGAAAAATCACAAGCCTAATCATGCAAGCAAGGAAGTTAGCGACTGATATTGACAGCTCTCACTCCCATACATAACTGCACAATTCATACTGTATAGTGATAAATTCTTATAAAAATGTATTTTTTTTATCTCTGAAATAGAATTTCATTACTTTTTTACTTGTTTGTTGCTTTTGAGGGGTTTTTGTAGGTTACTGCCAAATAATGCTGAAAATGAAGTTTTCAATGCCGATTATTTCACTTTTCTGTGCCAAGGAATCCGGTCTCTACTCATGAGATAAATTATCTACGAGCATCATAAAATTCTATCAAAAACTAATTTTTATTAATGCTTTCCAGTTATCTTGACCAAAAATGATTTTTTTTTTAAAGATTAATAAAAATACGCGGTCTTTTTTTTTTTTTCAGTTAGCAATTGGTTTGGTACTTTTTCTCATATTTGTGTCATTTACGAGTATGTAGTGTTAAAATGCTGGACAGTAAGTAATTTAAATGATTAGGCAATATTTATATTTTACTTCTTGAATTTTATTCCTTTTGATTTTTTTTTTTTTTAACGTAAAAATCGAAAAATATTTTGGAGCGTTGACGTGGTAAACTATACGCATAGAAGTACCTGCACTATTCTGAACGTGGCAATGCTGAAACGAATGAATTCTGAAAACGATATCAACAAATTTTATTTTTCTAAACCTGCACAATCGAAACGAAGTTGATTTCAGCAATAAAAATCATAAAATATCGTTAAATATTCAAATGAAAATGATGAAATTTCTCTATCGATCATAATCTGGACTATTATATTTATAAATTCTCCATTTATCCTTAAGCTGCGGTGTCCGAGTGGTTAAGGAGTTGGACTTGAAATCCAATGGGCTCTGCCCGCGCAGGTTCGAATCCTGTCCACAGCGAAAATATTTTTATATTATTTTTTGCTTCAATACTATTTTATAAATACTCCCCACTAAATTTATAATAATTTTCCTTGGTAATTTTAATTTTTTCGGTTGAAAAAAAAATTATAATGCTACGTGCAATATTAGAAGTACATACGTTCAAGTATAGATGACTTCAATTTTTACATAATATTTTTTCTTAAACAATGACGTAGGACGGATTTTCATTATGAAATTGAGATTGCAATTGATTTTGAGTAAGAGATGAAAATTGCAAAATTAAGTAAATCAGCGGTAATATTCTCAAGTTTTTTTTTCTCATGGATAATTTACCCAATGAAAAGTCTTATTTTAAAACAGTTTTCATGTGACGAAGTGGAAATCTACGAAAACAGACGTTCGGGTGAATTTTTTTTTTCTCAGAATGACTCATAATAAGTTTTGAGGTAAAAATATTGTTTTTCCAGATTTCATGAAAATTAGTGGCACTTTCATTTTAAAATCCATAAGTAGTCAATAATATTTTCTCCACTTTATCCTCAAAGGATAAAGTGAAAATGTAGAATATTTTTAAAATAACTACTTTGCATTTTTCTGGCTCAGGTAACGTTAGTATTCTATAAAATTAGAGAGAGGGCATAAGGGAACTTCGAGTTTAGCTCAGTCTGTGGGGATCAAGTGATCAAATATCAATGTTGGCCCACTTCTTTCTAACGTAAATGACGAAATGCTAAAGTTTCTATAACTTCGAGAAAACTTAGAAAAGCTATACCTCCAAAATTTGAGACCCTTTTTATCAAAATAAAATTTTTTTATTTTCAATATCAAAAATTTCTATAACGCTCAAGTTTTGTAGTATGTTCTAAATAGACAGATGCTTCTTGGACCATTGGATTCGTTCAATGCTGAACAAAAATGCAAAAAAATGGGATTTTAAATTTCTTCACTCCAAGGTATGGTTTCCAAGATTTTGTTACATTTTTTAATCAGTAGCGTAACTAAAGGGGGTCCAGGCGAGGCCACGAACCCCCTAATTGAATTCTGGCCTCCTAAAAATTATTGAAAATATTTTTATTGGATATAGGTGAACTGTGATACGCTAGAAGCGTGTAAGTCCACTTTTTAAAATTTTACAGTAGAGCAAAAATGTATATATTTTCTCAGCGATGATTGGATTTTGGGAAATAATATTTTTATTGTCAGTAGGGCTTGGTGTATACATTGAACCTTGGAAGAACACAATTTTTGAAAAATGTGTGCTTTAACCCTGCTTGCATATCACAGTCCAGGTATTGATTGCAAAAAATTTACTGATTAGAACCAGGAATTTCTTGAAAGAGCAAGTGAGTGGTTCATTTTGGAAATATAGATGATTGCATTTTTTCCCCTTGATCCATTTCTCTATGCCCCCTTGCCTCCTCAAATTTGTTTTAACCTGACCTTAGTACACAGTCCATTATACACACCAGACATATGGGTGTCGTAACAAAAAACTAATGGGTAAATATAACCAGCTGGGTTTCAACGAAAACTTGCTAATTATCGTGAATATATAATTGACAAATACGTTTACAGTTAATTCAGGTAAAACCGCAGATAATGGGAAGGCTAGATGAGTAACTTCCCATTTATTTGGTGTTTTAAAAATCACGCTTAGCCACTGATAAGTTTTTGTTTTACGTGAAGGAAAAAAAGCATTTTAATAAGAAACAATGCAAAATTTTCTCCAAATTCAAATGTTTTGAGGACACTGGCAACAAACTGTCGACAATTCTCTTTATCGCCCACTCAAGTCCAAAACCTGCTAAGTTCAAAAAAAAAGCCTTTGGTATAATTTAGTGAAATAAAAAATGAGGTATGATTTTTCTAGGATTTATAGCAGATTTTCAACTTAAGGCTGACAAATCATTGGATCTTCCACAGTCAAAACTCGTCTGCATAATTTCGAACCTATATAGTTTGCCTTGACCTTGCTACTTTCGACAATCGACATTAATAAAAATCAAACCACTTAATTCACTAGTCGGATTTCCGGTTCAGTCGATGATTCCTAACTGACCACAAGGCATTTCCAAAAACACCAAGGCGAATGAACGAAAACACTCGGAATATTATGCAATTTTGGAACTTTTTCTGACAATGACTGCACTCCATTGAATATAATTCGATAATGTAGGTCGTCGGCAATTATTGGTATATGGTACTTGCAATATACAAACATATGAGCGTATGTGTAAATATTCTGCACAATAGAAAATCTTTACTAGGTCTATAGCTGATTTTTGAGGATACCTCTTATGTAAGAATTATGTCAATGGCTTCGAACAGTCTATCATTTAATAGGTGCCCAAGTATTGTACATTGTATTAGGCAACGTGAGTCTATTCTCCAGTTCAATGGATGACGATTCGAATAAGAATAAGTCCATTCATTTGGACAATATTACGTTTTGCGATTGCAGTACCAAAATATCAGAGAGGTGTTAGTGCAGGTTGGAAAATTAACATGCAGAAGTGGAACGATTCAATCACGATGGACAATCGTTCGCAGACAATTCATTTTATTGCCTTCAATTCGACTTGAGCACACGAAAAATTATCGACGGAATCGTTGGCTAAACCTTTTTCTTGTGTTTATTTACACATGGGACATGGGTCAATATATGATTACGTCAAACAACGTTATTAGCCTGATTCTATGCAGCCACTAATAAAGATGTTGACTGGGTATTATCTGCCAGATAGCCAATCAAATTTACTTCAGAGTTATGACTTAAACTCACAAGTAAAGCAAACACCTCAACTTTTTTGCTTAAAAGTGGAGCTTAGTCTATTTTAAATAAATTAAAAAACAAAACCAATTGTAAAAACCACTGTTGTAATGGATTTTGAATTAAGTCGAGAGGTTTTACTTCTTCCCCCCCTTTTTTTTTTGGATCTTTGATATTAATTTTTTTTAATTAGGAACATTTTTGATCTGTTTATTTTTCATTATTATTCATTAATTTTTTTTTCATTGCACCAATTGGAGTAGATTCCTTTGATTTTTCTAATAAATAAAACTACACTAGACAGAAAACTGCATAATATATATTGATATCTGCATACTGACTTTAGGACAATATTCAGGTTTTACTTATATGAAATATTAATATCATAAAGATTTAGTAAAAAATATTAAAAATTAATACAAAATATTGAAAATTAGTAGAATAGTTGAAAATTATGCTGCATACCAAAATTTAATAGATTTTGTTTTAATTTTTCACGTAAAACCTGAATTGTCCCAAAGTTAACATATGCATCATAGCTACTAATTTTTAATATCTTCTCTTTGAATGTAATAATATTTTAATTCTTCTCATGTTTATACATCTTTAAGAAAGACAAAATTGAAGCTGACAATTTTTTCATAAGCAGCGAATTGTTCAAAGTACGTTATAAATCGCACTTTAATTAATTATTTTAGATAAGAGCATCAAAGTTTTGGTTTTGATTAAGAATTGTACCATGATTTACCCATGTAAGCAATTTCTCAACTTTTTCTGCAAGAATAAGCTGAATACGTAATTTAGAAAGAAAAAAAAATGCAGGTACAACATTCACTAAAAATGTCTATAGAAAAATATCTAAAATTAAGATTTTATGGATGAAAGAACAAGAAGATTTAGAATATTTCCGTTAACGTAAGTTCCAAAGGATGGTATTAAGTATCTAGGGACAAGGTTGAAATATTTGTATGTTATTAATTTGGCATGTTCAAGTGTGTGATATTAATGAAACACCCAGTAGCGCCCACCTAGGGGGTTAAATGGTGCGCTTGCACCGGGCCACACAATTTAAGGGCACCTTCAGATGGATATTTTGATCTCCCCTTACTACCAAATAAGTTGAAAAAATTGAAGTAAACAAAATTGGGAGGAGGCCTGCTGATAAGGGCCCCACAAATGATCATGCACCACCTTTTTCAAAATACGTGTGCGCCACTGGAAACACCAAAGAGTAAAAATCGATTGGTAACTCGACTTCTTGTAGTAATCACTTCACACCTCGAATTTCCCATTTAAAATAGATGAACAAAAATATATTTAATATTGTGTTTCAACAGCACATGCTCAAATATTACGTAAAAATATATTTCTCCAAAACTAACGATCAAGAAATGGAAATAATGTTGTTGTATATCTACGAGTGAATCGAATCGATTAGGCATAGAATTGGATCAGCGAAAATCTTTCAATAAATACGGAAGACTAGACTCTCCTCAATGGCCTTATTGTCTGCGACAATGTGACGAATTTTGATTTTTTTTTTTTTTGCGAACCCAATTCCAGACCTCTGGAGAAGAAAAACATGTTATCATTTAAAACAACTCGTCTTGAAGTTGCTTAGTCTCAATATATCGTGTTAGTTGCAACCGGTTTCGTCGTATGAACACGCGTTTTGGTGCTTCAGGAAAAAGTTTTTCTATCTGATATCGGTGAGTCTTTTTCATTTTTATTGAAAAATTAAAAAAAAAATTTTGTGTTTGTAAAGCTTTTAAAAGGTTAAAAATTTTTTTCATTCTATTATATATTTTTTGAATTGTCAGTGACAATAGGAATGACTTTAGCAACCCAAAATTAACCGAATAAAACCCTCTAAATTATTTGAAGGACTGCTGTAAGATACATAATGGATGATTTTTTAAATTATCCATAAGTTTCTCTATTTTATTTTTAAGCATCAACTTGTCAAATATTTCTACGGAGTGTCCAGGTAAGGTTTACTGATTTACTTGGCAGATATACAGAACCCATAGAGACAATAAAAAAATGAGTCTCGATCTGGCATAACATAGATTAGGGCATTGCCAATTTTTCTGATAAGCAAAACATAATTCAATATAAAGATGAAATGCACAGTAAACAAAAAAATAGAGAACCCAGTTATTTAAGTCCAAATTTAGAAAAGATATTGACCTTTTTCTACGTACCTAGTCTACATATTATTCATTATCTTTAAAATGCAAATTATAGCCCGGTATCTAGGATAAGGATTAAGGAAAAAGGGTGTTTTGAAAATTTCAGCTGTCAATATCTCAAAACTGAAATTTTGGACTTGGATCAGGCCCAGAATCAGATGAATAGATTCTTGAGAGACGAAAATCAAAACTTTTTTCGCTTTAAGGAAATTTTTCAATTTTTTATCCCTACATCAAACCATTTTCTCCTCTTTGAAACATTTATACAAGTGTCCCATCTATGGTTATATCAAATTGGTCTCAAATACCGAGTGCAAAATTTTCTATGTAAAGGTTAATTCTGGAATTATTGATAAATATTTGTAATTTTATCTTTTCCTCCATATTTGAATGAAATCTGTGGGTATTGTGGATCATCACAGAAACATACACAAATGATCTCTGCTCAATTGAATGACTATAGAATGTATTTTGGAAATAATTTTGAGGAAAAATAGGTAACTACGTGTATCTAGTCGAAAATTCTCTGCTATCAAAAAATGTAACTATTTTTACAACACATTCTAACGATCTGATTGGACAGAAATTTTTCGCGTATGTTTTGGTCATAGTCTACAACAGATTCTACTAAAAACTTTTATTCAGTTGGACTTGATTTCATAAATGTTTATGAGTTCTAGAATTTTCCCAACCATGTTACTGGCAAATTCTGCACAAGACATTTGTTTATGGCTTCAATGAGTTCTATATATATCTGCTAAGAATCAGTAAAATTTATCTGGGCACTATAACAAATTATGATAAAACGACTGAAGAAACTAAGAAGGTGTTATAACCTAAAAATGTTTTCAATTTTGCTATGATTTTTATTAACTAATCTAATTTTGAATAGTAATGCATTCGGTTCATATTTTTCAAGTCAGAGGTGACATTGTCCTCTAATTCATTTTGACTTTGAAGAATTATTAGGGGTTAAAATTCGAGGGGCTGTGGCTAGGGTAAAATACTCTTGAGAGCAAATCAAATATACGGGGGGAACAAAATCCCCTTTTCTTCGCCGTTCACGGGAAAAACTTATCCTTGAGGGATTGCTTGAGGGGTATTGCCCCCTCGCTACCACCAACAGCTTTGAATGCGCTTATAACACGTGTGTGGTATACGTGGATAAAATTATAAACATTTTCTTATGCTTTCACTAATTTTTTCATCCATCTTGATTAAATTACTGCTTGTAAATATAGCTTTCAGACGTATTACATGACATCTCCTCTTCAAAATGTTAATCGAGTTTTAATTGGTTTGCGCTTCAACAAAATATGTAAACACATTAAAAGTAATAGACATTGAACTTGAATACTTTTTATTCTAACGTAAAGAATTAAAGATAGATTATAAATCACACTTTATGAGTTTGAAAACAAATTTTTAAATCCTTTTATCCATATTCCATACAAATATCTAGTTAATTAGTTTTTTCAAGTAGCTCCGTAATTGCCCTTCTATAAGAATACCTACAAAGAAACAAGCCCCTAACCAGAGTAAAATCCCAAGATGGGCACATTACAGACCAGAGAGAGCAAAATTTTTTCATCAATTGAAAATTCTGTAAAAAAAATTTTTGATGTAAATTTTTATTAGAAAATTGAAAAATATTTTTAAACCACTTTTTTTTTCATATTTAAATGCTTTAAGCCACTTTTAGCAGGTTTTCTTTCTAATATTTAAATGCTTTAAACCATTTTTGCTCATACTTAAATAGGCTTTTTCCTTTTTTTAAAATTTAGAATAAAATTGAAACTTTTGTCAGGGGGGCAAAGAGCGCTACCCGAGGGGTACTGCCTTCTGTCTACGAGTTTAAGTCATCAGGTGCTTTAACTGCAGCGCTTTCTCCGTTATCGAAGATCTTATCAAATTATCTCATAGACCAAAATTTGAAATTAAAAAAAAAATAACCAGGTTTTCCCAGATTGAATTTTGTAAATATGACATTATCAGTTCCATCGCTATGGGTTTCGAATAATATTTAACAGGTCTCTACTTCACATTTAAAGAGTTTAAGAAATTGAAAATGCTCAAAAACATGTAGCAAATCGCATTAAAACCAAACTTATTGGTGGTCCGCCAAGGAAAATAACATTAAAATATCAAGTAATTAACTGTAAGTACTTAGATGACATTTTCGTATAAACATTTTTCGATGCATCCAAAAATAACATGCATAATAGAAATCACGATTATCATACTTATTGCATTTGCACAAATTTTATTATCTGATGGAGGAAAAATTTAACTTCGCAAATGAATACTACGAATACAGGAAACTTTTTGGGTGAATTTGAAACGACGATCCTCGATAAAATATTAAGAAACCAATTTATGTTAATGTACAGAATAATTCACATCTTTACCGTGACCATGAAAGCAAGTTTAACAGTCCATATAACAGTTAAAAAATAAATACGGTTGACATATTATCTTCGTAAAACAGAATGTATAAAAAAGTAACATCTATCTACTAAATTCTTGCTCATAGGGTTTTTATTTCTCAATACACTGTACAGATATAGGCACCGATTGCATACCAAGTTTCTGAATTGGTCATCGCACTTGGCCTTCAAAAAGTTGAAGTAAAAAAAAAAGTGTAACTTCAAAATTATAGGTTATTAAAATGCTACGAAAATTTTTTTAAGCATCTGGTTTAAGTGAAGGGCATAAAAATTTTTTTGTGTGTAAGAAAAGGTACACCTGAGCTATATGCTTTATACTTTCCCGGTGGCAAATTTAATAAATTACGAAATGAGAGAAGCAAGATCAATAATTTGTAAAAAAAAAAAAAAAAAAAAAAACATGCAAAATTGATCATTAATTTTGCTGAATGAAGGCGAGTAAGCACCAATAGTGTATACTAAGTAAAAACATTTAAAAAGTAAAAAATTGCAAATAATTATTTGCTACACTTGGTATTCGCGTTCATGAATATTTTGTGGATATAAATATTGTATCTAGCGATGTAAATAAAATTAATCAACCAAGAAGGAAACTATTTTAATACATGATCGTGGTCTGATCGTAAAATTTAAGCTCATATCCTGGTCTACGATGACTGTAGGTAGAAAAAAGTAAATCTTCGAAACTCCAGGAGTTCTTATTTTATACTTTTGTTTTTGCTAGAACATTGTAAAGTCATATATTTTTAGCACTCATTTAATGTGATCAAAATTGCTAGTTCGCAAAAGCATTTATTCAGTAATCCATTTGACTGTTCTATAAAATTCTATAAGATTATTTTGAAGACAGTTTTTTGTTTAAGGAAGTCCTTTTTCAGTTGATATTTTTTCACTTATCCCAACTTCAACTCATTAACATCAAAATAAAAAGTTTATAATATTCCTATAGAGACATAATCCAAAACATTATATATTCAAGAATTACTTTGCAAACTATTTGAAAAATAGGAAGTAAGGGAAGAAATTACCAGTAATTTTCAAGGACTTTTTAGAAACAAGATGCTTTTTCGTTTTGCTAAAAAAAAAAAAGTTCGTATTTTATATTTATTAAGAGTAAGACACACAAAAAATTAACATTACTCCCCAACAATAAAAAAAATGCAAATGCTGACGTAAATTATTTTATAATCTTGGTACATTATTAGAAATTGTCATTATAAAAAATTACGTCAATTTCACATAAGATCACATTGAAGGGATATCCGAGTATGGCTTGACTATTGATCAAAGTCAAGCACATTTGAAGTTATTAGACTAAAAACTTGATTAAATTATACTCATTTTTATCCAAATAGTCAACAGTTAATTTTACAATTCAATCAATAGACTCGTTAGAGAATTATTCGTATTTCAAAATTTGTCGTGGAACCTACCTTATCATTAAAAAAAAAAACTTATAAAAATTTGATAGAAAATATCTTCCAATTTCTTGACGTTTTAAATAAAAATCAACCAATTTACATAATAAACATTCATCCGATAGGTACTCTATGTATTAACAGGGTTACTAATTCATCATTTATCATTATTTTGATATTATAATTTTACTACGGATAGGTAAAATCATTTTTATCATTTTGCCATTTTGCACCGCTAGCCCGTACATGGTTCTTGAAATTGTAAAAAAAAAAAAGAGTAAGTATAGTTAATCTTGAATTTTTTTTTTAAATAAAATTCCCCTCTTTGTAATTACTTACTATAAAACTTATAAGTACAAGGCATAATAGGTATAGCTACTTGTCGCATTTGACATCGACATAATAAATAACTGGGTTAATGTACAGACGTTTTAAATGGTAAATAAAAGGTGAACAACTGATCGACACGTTCATTCAAAGAAGAAAACCATTTTTTTTTGTTTCATATAAAAAACTTAACTTTAGATACTTTTTTGAAATAGTTAGATCAAAGGGACAATTTTCTGTAAGAATAGTAATTTTTCGCCTCCAAACGCATAAAAATGTTGAAAAAATAATGAATAAGAAAACTAATACAAAAACTTTAAGTTTGGATATGAAAAAGTGTATTTTTAATTGGCTTAATTAAAGGTTCTTACTCAAATTATAAAATCAAAATTGATTTTATTATAAATACAAAGAAGGGATCACGGATAAAAAATTTTTTAAATTTGAATGACATTAGGTAAAGTGTTTCAATGGGGAGAGAAACATTTTTGAATTTAGAAAGAAGACTACAAATGACTACACCATAAAAATATGCACGTAATATAAACTTCATAATAAAATCGATTCTAAATAAATAAAAATCAAAAAAACAGGTGCAAGAAATTTTTTATTATGCAATATGATAATTTGGAATCGATAATGATGTTGATGACCAGATTCTTTGAGAAAAAGAATACGTCGATGAAAACGAAAAATCGAAGAAAGTAGGTTTTGAGATTAGAGCATCCGCACGAGAAGGAAAGTATATTTTTTTCACTACTTGGGAGAAAAAGAATTACTAACAATTCGTAACATTATTATATTGACATTGAAATAGTGGAAAAAAAAGGGAAGTCTTGATTACCCTTACGATAATTATAGCAATTAATTATACGTTCCAATGGGACTCAGACTGACTGTGAACTCATAGCTATAAAACCAAAAATTTATTTTTTCAACCAATGTTCAACTAATTTGACTGTGTTTTGATGAAAAATATTCTCAGTATAAATTTTCCATAGTTATTATTTATACTCGAATAGCTTTATTAATATTAGAATTATAAAATTAACGAAGAGTTTTTTCGTGGTGAAGTTTCTAAAATCTCAAAACTCCACATAAATGCGGTAAAACAACTGCAATAATTAATATTTCTTTCTTTCCCTAAACGATGGCGATTCTAGCACCGATATAACGCTGTCATTGCCCAACTGTTAAAAAATAAAAATTAATAGAAATATAAATAAAATTTTTAAATTTTTGTAAAAAATGCGTTCACAAAAACTCTTTTTTCTCGCTCAATTTTGCACCGATTGAACTGAAATTATCGCCCAACGGTCCCATACGATCTATGAAAGATTTTTCAAATAGGTAGTGGGTTCGAGGCACATGGTTATTTTACCAGTTACAAGGAGAAAGATAAATCGTATTTTTCATGATATATGGGCAATCAGTATCAGAAGAGTAGAAAAGACCCATACATAAGCGAGTGGAGGCACAAGGTCTATAGAGAGTCTTAAGGCTCGAACTAATAACTTTGTAGTTGCAAAGCCGAATATCCAATCAGTGCGCCAATAAAGCCCTTGCTAATTAGTGTTTCTCCAATACAATATAAATCGCCTCCAGCACTTCTTAACTCAGACAAAGTGAATTCTTTGTCGAGTACTCCACTCGTTTAGTTCTCGTTAATCGTAGCCATAACCTTGACGACGAGCACCAGACCCCCACGACTAGCTCATGAACTGCGCACCATACTCACACTACTTTGCTATTGACCAAACCCAACCTATGGACATTGTGATCGCCCTTACGTTCCCCCACAAAACGTGGTATATACTTTTGATTTATGAAGTATACTGAGTACATGACAAGAACTTACGGCTTGTATTCATCTTTTGGAGAATGAAAAAAACTGGTTTTTTCACGATTCGCTCTTCTCTCGAGCGCTTTAGATAGCTATTTCCTGATTACCTATGGAATCGTACGAACAGTATATTCAATTTCAGAATACTTAGTTATAAAAAGCAGAAATAACTTTTTTAAACTTGACCGTTTATACGAGGAAGTAATGACAAGGTTTTTAGTGCAAGCATATGTTAGAAGATGCGTATGCAGTACCAGTAGTGCAATACCCTCGAGAATCTGCATATTTAAGCGAGTGATTTTGGCGAAATTTCTTAGAGAAAAAAATAAGGTTGTCATGATTGCAAATATACCCTCTTAATATGCAGAAAACTGTTATATTCTCTTTAAAACTTTATGGGATAAAATTTGAGCATCTTTTATCCTTCCGTGTCAATTTAATTAGTTAATTCATAATTAATACTTCCTCGGAAAAAAAATTTTAATTTAAAAAAAAGGTGGAGGAAGGAGGTGAAAAATGTTTTAAAATTAATGATTTACCAGCACCAACTCACTTATAACATGTTTTCATCAGTGGGCACTTACCATTAAAAAACGCATGTTAAGGAGTAGAAAATAATATTATAGTTATACTTATCGATATTGAATTTGAAATTCTGAATAGAAATCGAAATTCAACATCGAGTACTATGCCAACATTAAAAAAAAAGAAATGTTGAGAAATTATTGAGTAATGAATTTCAAAAGATACATCTTTTATAAAATTCACGTACACAAGACTCATACATTTCAATTTACGATCATCTCTATGTAGTTATGGACTTACATTGAAAGTACCTAAAAAAAAATTTATCTTAAGAATTTTTTTCATTCTTTAGTATCGAAAACATGGCCGATGCAGAGAAATACACTTGTCCTTTGAGCCAACTAGCACGCAAAGTAGCCAAAGAAGAGCTTCGCGAGGATGAAGAAACTGTAAATTTTGCTTTGGAACAAATGCGAGACTGGATTAAGAAAAATCCAAGAATTATCGCGTGTCGTACGGGTAAGAAAAATGAAATACCAACCCAAGTAAAACGCAATAGACTCGTGTCGTATGCAAAAATTTCAAAGAGCTGTGAAATTATAATTTCAGATAACAGTTTCTTGTTGCGGTTTCTCAGATGCAAAAAATTCAGTTTACCCATTGCCGAAGAAACGCTAGAAAGATACTTGCTTTTGAGGCATGTTTATGGCGATTTAATGTTTCACAATCTGGATGTCAAAGATCCTACCATGGACGCACTAATAGACACAGGGTATACAAATAAATTACACAATTCGCTTTTTTAATGAATAAATCAAAAAAAAAACCTGATAGCTGATTTTTCAGTTAGAAATGTGAACCTGAGAGAAGGAGCCAAGTCTGAGTTTTTATGTGGTTAACTATTTTTGTTTCGTCCAGTAAACTCTTATGTTGTAAAATAACCACTCATTTTCCTTGAAATAAAAATTAATGTACCTATTTTGAAAACTTCAATTACGAGTATCTCAAAATTGAAAATTCAAACTTGACTTTTCCTAACAAGTTCGGAAAAAAAAATTGAATGCCGTTATTTTAAGTAAAAGTGCTTAAAATTAAAAATTATGTCTATGTTCTTGCACTAAGAAAGCGATTCATCTTTTGTTTTTCTCCTACATGAATTAATATGCTAATCTTTTTCCAAGATATCTATTTGTTGCTCCGAAACGAGACCAGAAAGGCCGCAGAGTAATTATTTACCGACCAGGTAATAATTATTTTCGAAACAACGTGGACAAAAATAGTGGTTTTTCGTAATAATTTTTAAAAACTCGACTTTCCAGGAGCTTTTGATCCGTATAAATTCACAAATCAGAATATGTGTCATATACACGCCATCACTTATGAAACTTTAATGGAAGACGAAGAAAATCAAGTTGTGGGTTACGTTCATTTCGCCGATGGTGATGGTTTCTCTTTTCCACATTTAACTCTATTCACACCCAGAGAAGCAGTGAGAATTGTGAAAAATGGGGAGGTTTGTTTTATGTAATGATACGAAAAAAAAACCTCAAGTTTTTCAGATAAATAATATTTTCTTCGCTTTCATTTGCAGCGAATAATACCGATGCGCCATAAAGAAGTACACGGCATCAGTGTTCCTTCTGGTTTAAAATATGTTCTCGACTTCGGCATGGCATTGATATCAGAAAAAATTCGAAAACGAGTGACGGTAATATACTCGTAATTTCAACTAGCTATTTGCCACCTTCTGTTCTCCATACAACTTTTTTACAAAAATATTTCCTCACTAAATTTCAAGACCGCAAACAAATATCGTTCAATTTTCACCTATAATGGACGATTATTCTAGCATACTACTTTTAATAGTTCATTTTCGACTCACGTTTACTAGGAGAAAAAACCAAAACTAAATTTGAAATATTAGAATTACGGGCAAATTATCAACACAATTATAAAGAAGAATGTATTCAAAAATTTTAAGACCAATTATTCGAGAGAAATAAATTATAAAAATCTTACAAGTTTGCCTCCTAATTCTTCATAGATAATCCTGTCTTCTAACGTAAAACAATTCCAATTATACTCTTCCATTAATTGATCGAACAGACTCTGCTCAGGATTCCAGATTCATCAAATTCTTGTTGAAAGTTCATGATAATTCTGTCTCACAAATTCGATGCTGAATTCAATACTGAAAAAGCAGAAACGAAATATAAACAATAATCAACGGATAATTATTTTTATTTTTATAGTTATACAATAGCTTAGAAGAAGTCTACGACAATGTTGATAAATCTTTACTACCCAAAGAATATGGAGGTGAAATGCCAATGGCTGAAATGATCAGTAAGTTGAATAAAACTTTCAAAAAAGAATAAAATAAAAAACTGTCAAAACCGAACATTTACGATATTGACAGGTTTGTGGAAGAAAGAACTTCTACAATACAGAGAAACGCTGTTGGATAATGACAATATGGCGGTACGTCTAGAAATGTATAATGCAGCAGCAAAAGAAGGACGTGTATCGGCTCTAAAAAATGGATGCGGATTGGGAATACAGAATGATTACTGCGAACATGTCACTGGAAGTTTCAGACAACTCACTGTTGATTAGTTATTGATCTTTTTATTATTTTTATATTATAATAGTGCTTAATCTAGGCTTAATTAATCCTTATTCACTGAAAATATATGACTTTTTTTACGCATACGAATTTCATCGTACATCTTGAATTTAAAAATCTCACCATTAGCTTTCCATCACGGTTTACATTCGAAATGGTACGGTTCGCTAGATTTGAAATCTCTCCACGTTGGTGGGTAGCAATCGTATGAATGTTTTCCACATTGCTTACAAGTAGCCGCAAATAGATTTAAATAACTATAGATCCAGAACTGAAAGAGACCAATAAAATAATTACCATAAAATAAGCATAATATTTAAAATATTTTTCTGATTTAAATTAATTCCATACCAGATACGCTCTGATCATGTCAGACATGTTAGGTAGAGCGAAATGCAAAGTAGCAGCATGAGCATGATCGGTAATTCGGCGAAATACTTGATATCTAGATTCGGAAATGAGATCAGCTGGGGTACTACAAGATTCATTGTAGCCTTTAATGACGACCCATTCGATCATACAACCTTTGAAGGCAATCATAGCGTGAAAAACTCGTCCAAGAGTTACCTAGCCAAAAATAAACAATCGTTTATAGTACCAAATCAACGATGATAGTTATTGATTTGTTAAAATAATAACTTACTTGCAACACAAAATTTGTAGCAAATGTTCGTTGTGTAAAACTCATTTCGGGAAAAACTCTCATGAAATTCGAGATATAAGCGTCCCAATTTCTATTAAAATTTAATGAAAAAAATATATAATGGTCATGTTCGTTTCAAAAACTTATTTTTAAAATCAAATAGGTAATTAACAAACAAAAAACTCACGGTGTTCCCATAAAAAATGAACTAATCAATGGTCGTTTTCGTTTATTCAATGTGGGATTCAAAATGAAAGATTTCTTTAGAGAATTACTGTTCAGGATATAATGGGCAATGTTGCTGTACTTGTGAACCTAGAAGAAAAAAGCTTATGAGCATCCTTCATGTAAATTATGAATCGAGTTTTATAGTATACCACTTACTTTTTCAATCCATTTGTGACTGCGTACTAAAGGAGCATACATGGAGTGCCTCTCTAAATTATTCTCCTGAGTTAAATAGGCGCTACTTTGTAAATTCAAATTTCCCGCAGAGCTCGAAATACTTCCCACAGCTTGCTCCAGTTCCCTGTAATATAAATATTTAGTGGACTCGAAAGTATTATTTAGAAAAATCAGGAGAAACTTACCGGTAGCGGTGTTGAGCAGCGTTAATCATACGCTGTATTTCATTGATGAATTCTCTACCATCTTCACCATGTTCTTCTTTCACGCCTTCACTGATGGTTGTGAATAAATTTCCTACTTCTAATCTCAAACTTTTGACAGCATTTAAAGCAGTGTACATAGAATCCATCTCAAAATTTAATTCAAAAACTTCTTATCTATACCTGTAAACACAATTTTAAAGGAATGAATACTGGAGATCACTTGAAAGAAGTAATAATGCGAATGTAATGAGTTTAGAAAAAGACATACTCTTATTTTCATGAATTCATCATTAATTATATATATTAATGTTACAATTAATTCATTGAAAAAGAATTACAACAGTTCAACTCAACTAATACCAGAACTTGGACTCGAAACCGATACCAAAACGAAAATATCCGCAGGATTTCTTTCGACTTCGAGATATGAGAGAATAGTACAATTCTACTTTCAGTTTTTTGTTGAACTACGTGTGTGTATGATGGTGTAAAAAAAACATACCTAATTCTGAAATAGACTGATCGCGGGCGGGGATGGAAATACTTGCATTTGATAAAATTTAATTGTGATAAAAGGAGAAAATTTACGATATTTCTACGCAATTTGTCGCAAGAAGGTCAGAAACTCAGAATATTTTAATCCAGCCGTAGTTGAGTGTCAATAGTTTTTCTGAAGTTCAGTTCCAAGCAGAGAATCCTCTTCGTAAATATTACTATTCTTGAAGGAAGAATCTAATGGAAATCATCATCTGTACGTATGTAAACTTGGAAGATATTTCCATGTTGAAAATATATTGTGCTAATCGAGTTCACCACTAACGATCTGTTCATTTATTTCCCAGGGAATGAAAAGGATTTATAAATTTATCAAAGGCAACTTCTTTACCATAGCGTGCCCTACAATCGTCATTTGGTTCGTTGTCGCCGATTACAATAGAACGCAGCGACACAAGGAGCAAAAACGTTTGCAGGGGAAGCTGTAGTTGAATTCCAAGTAAATAATATTGAATTGATTCGTTTTAATTATGTTACTGGTACCTTTAAATCAGACATTATGTTCTCTGTATGATTCTAGAAATGGTTTATTACAAACCTCGGATTACTTTTGCATTTTTTTGCAAAAAATCTTGGGTTCTTATTCCACCGGTGATGGGTTGGTATTTTGGTGACTATCTCGACAGACAGTTTCAACTCCGTTATGTGAGATTTCGCGATAAAAGTGCCCTGTATGGTAAAAAACTTGCGGAAGGCGAATCGCCGTCATGGTAGAAGTTGCCACTGCTCTATATGTTTCGTAGATGCTTTTCTTTGTCTTAAGGTACTGTAATTTACAATAAATTTTCAATTTACTAGTCTTCCCTTTTTATATCAGTCGATTGGGAAAAACTAAAAAGAGCCATAAATATTTTTCAGTCTCAACTGTAGTATGTTCTGTAGATAGTTATAATTGAGTAGATAGAAACCTGTTTTCGATTAGAACTACTCCGAGTGAACAGAGAAACTGTAATTTAATAAGAACGTTTAGGAAACTACTGCTAAAATAAAAGCGAGTGAAATTTTTAGTACACGGATTATATCTTCAAGAAGCATGAACATTCTGTTGTTCATGTCCGTATTTATTGACTAATTCTTCGAGTACATAAATTGACAAATTTTTTTTTGTGATCAACTATACTAGCTTAAGTGGGTCTCGAACGGTTTCAACCTAAAAATATTAATAATAACGAATACTTTTGTCTTGAACCTGGTTCAATTCTCAACTCTGAACCCTACTTGAGGCAGCATAATTCCAAAACGCAAGTCGTAAGAAAATTTCATCTGGGTGTCGAGTCCCAACGCGCAATTTGAGGAACCAAGTTTTGGTAAGAAATTTGTTAGTATACTCGCTTTTCGTATAAATAATCCAGTTTTAGTTATTTAAGGTAAATATATTGAGTTCAGTTTAATTCATTTTATTTTAATAAAAAACCAAATCAAAACGAACAAATTTTCATCTCAAATAGAAAAATACATAAAAATTTGTAAATACTCGTACATATCACAGGCGGTAATTAAAATTTAAAATGTTCAATAAATATACTGGTAAACTGAATGAAAAATATAGCGTCAAAATAAAAAATATTAATCACTAATTTATAAAAAGGAGAAAAATGTTAGCACATTGAAAAAAAAAAAGTTGCTCATTTCATTTCGTATAAAAGTAATTTTGATTTTTCTTGGCCGATAATTTACTTCTGGACACTTTTGTGCTAAGATAATGAGTATGATTATGTACGAAAGACAAAGGTTGTCGTTCGATGTCAGTTTTAGCAGTTCTCGTACAGTCGCCGGATCCATTCACGTCGTACGTAACCTTTGAGTCTACTGCATGGGTATAGCCTAAACTTTTCAAATGATGTTTGAAGAAGGACGGTTTTATGATTTTGGACGGATCTAACTTCACTGCAGTGGGATAAATGCTAGTATCACCAGGATCTGCACTACAAGTAGTGCTATCTAAATCTATGCATTTTCGGCTTTCTCTCTTGTATTTGATAGGTTCCATTCTTGAAGTCGATGGTTGACGAATGTGTTCACTTTTCGACTTTTCACTGGTACGTCGCACGGTTGCTACTTCCATTTCTCTTTCGCGCTTCTCGATCAGTTTCTGTTTTTGAATCAAGGAACTTTCTCTAGTTTTCAATAAATATTCTTTCGTCTTTAATGAATCTTCTTTAGCCTTTAGAACTGACTCTTTTTCACGCAGCAATTTCAAGCGACTCATTAATTTTCGATTATAAACGTCTTCGGTTATGGCACGTGGATCTGACTCTAACGATAGCTGGTGAGTCTTCTGGGAGAGTTTTTCAATTTTGTCTATTATATTGTCGATGCGATCTTCAACAAAAGTTTTCTTACGCTTTTCGGGAGATTTGTGGTTTAAGCTATGATGAGAAAATTCATCAATTTGAGATCTACTCGCAGACATAAAAGGAGTCGCATTTTTGTCGTAATTGCAAATCACAGTAGGGTGATGAATGATCATTTCAACAGACGGACGAAATTCGTGATTAGAACTTAACAAAAGTTTCACCATTTTATCCAAGTAATCCGAATAAATAGTTGGTATTCTCGATAATCTGAAAAAAAAAAAAATCATAAGGCAAATTATAGTTTACTTCAAAATAGGAATATTAACCAAATTGCTGTTCAAACATACCGATTTTTTGCTATATTTTCTTTTAATTCCATTAAATCATTCCCATTAAAAGGTTGACTCAATCCACATAATTCAAAAATAAGGCACCCGAGAGACCAAACGTCTGTTTTTTTATTGTATTTTGATCCATGAATTTGCTCCTGCAAATAAACAGAAAATAAATTTTGTTCTCAGAAAAATTAATATATTTTAAAAATTTCAACTCACCGGGCTCATATAATAAGGAGTACCAACGACTGTGCTGGAAAAATTGACATTATTCAGTAAGATTTTCGCTAGTCCAAAATCTCCCAATTTGATATTGTAATCTCTGTCAATGAAAATGTTTGCAGGTTTAATATCCCTGTGTAATACGGTAACATGACTTAATAAGGAATGGCAGGCTTCCAGAGCTTTCGCTGTTTGGTATAAAACTTTCCAAATGAATTTTTCGTGAATGCTAGTTTTGCTTCTGAAATACATAATGTAAAATATCAATTTTACAAGAATAATGAGAACTGAACAGGTGAGAATTGAAATGGTTGTTATAACACTGCGGGGCTCTGATTCAATTTTAAATGCCAATTAATTCATAACTAAAATGACAAA
This sequence comes from Parthenolecanium corni, assembly GCA_038050395.1. NCBI lineage: Eukaryota > Metazoa > Arthropoda > Insecta > Hemiptera > Coccidae > Parthenolecanium > Parthenolecanium corni. Next base: position 20,261,814 of record JBBCAQ010000037.1, on the reverse strand, counting down.
ATTAGACTTCGCTCATTATAGTTCATAGAACAAATCGACGTAAATAAATTTTATACAAAATGTAATGCTAACCGGTACCAAGTTTTTTTTTTTCCTTCAACAAAGTTTTCTACAATGCAGTATAAAGTTTTCAAAAAATGATTTAAAAACATAAATGTTCCCAATTGTATTACCAAGTGACAAATTCTTACCAATATTCTACAGGCAGAAAATAATTTAATTTTTATTGATTTTGGCAGGCGATGGATTTTGTTTAAAAAAACAAAAACTAGAGCATGTCTTTTTTCAATAATTTCACTCCATTTAATACAGTCTTTGAAACTGAAGGCAGAGGAAGTTTCCAATAACTAATTTAGCAACAACCTCTTTCAGTTCTCATTCATCTGATCTCTAATATAGTTGAAGAATTCTGTTCTTACGCTTTACAATTATTGATTAAAGAATTGAGATCACCACGTTCACACCACTCCATAATGATGTACAGCGTTCCTGAACTCTGGTGAATTATTCTTCCAAAATACTGAACGATATGCGGATGTTTCAAAGTACCAATTAAATTGACTTCGGTAACAAGCAACTGCAAATGAAGATAATAAAATGATTAAAATTGGTTCAAATACATTCACTTTGTAATAAAAAAATTACTTTTTTATTTTGAAGAGACATGGATCCGTAGTCAACAGCTTTCCATACGTAGTACTTGTTTGTCTTTTTATGCCGGACTTTGTAGCAAGTACCAAACGAGCCAGTTCCAATGATACTAAGCACGTCGTAATTATGAATATCTTGTAAATCATTGTTTTCTTTTGATTGGGACATAATATATAAACTTTAAAAATCACAATAAACATTAGAAAATTTGAGCAAAAAGTTTACAAGATTCAATATAGCACCGATATACCAAATCAATTTTTTACAACTTCGACAAACATTACAAGGCGTGAGTATGAAAAATTTACGAACTTCAGGAAGAAGATTGAAGAAAATGAAATCGACGTTTAATTTTAATCGTTGTTACTATCACAATAAATTCGATTTCAAACACCACTTCATCATTAAATTTGTTAATTTAAAATTCTTACAGCCGTTATGATATGAAAGATTTTGAATTTTGATTTTTGAAATGTGAAAAAATTGGAAATGCCGAAAATCAGAAAAGAAAGACCTCCAAAATTTCTTTTTGGCTTTTGAGATTTGGCTTTGAGGCTAAGGTACAGGGAAAAGAGCAGGAAAAGAGTATTAGCAAACCGTGTTTGTGTATGTTCCCGACACCAGTTGGTCCTTTCTACTTATACGAGTCACATTGTGATTTCCTTTTCCTTTTTTTTATTTTTTTATTTTCTTGGAAATGTTTTTCTTGATTTGTTTGATGAATGAGATGATAAAAGATAATTTAACTTTGCAGTATATCGAGTGAAAAATCGTTCTACGAAGGATTCATGCTTCCCATTGAAATATTTTTAATGAATAGTTACTAAGTAAGTGAATTTCATTGTATTTCAGCTTTCTTTCAAGTTGTTATCAGAAAGTTTTCATTACCTTCTTATTGAACTCTGATTCTACCTGTTCATGAATAAGCTTTTCATTCGCACTCATTTAGGTTTCAAGAATAATCCATGGATTATTTAGTGTTTTTATAGTTGTCAGATCAAGTATCTTGTAATTTTTTCACTTCAGTTCATGTGTATTGGTTAGTATTTTTCATTTTGTATGCTTGTGCTTACAATTAATTGCTTTCTAAAACTGACTGACATGTAAATCCGAAACATTTAAGAAACTCTCTTTTTCTTTCAGTAACTCCAACAACTCAATATATTTGTGCTTCTGCTACAAGCTGAGTTACGAATCAAATCTGATGCCAGGCTAGTCAAAATGAATTCAATTCAATGGATGTTTTTCTTGTGCTCAATCAGTTTTGTACTTATTGAAGCTAGAATTCACCAACTTAAGATTGAAGTAAACTGTTTTTTGCTTCTTTTTTTTTTCAAATGTAGCTTTTTTATAAATGTTAAAATTTTTATTCTCAGGATGATAATCGACGTTATATACGATTAATGTCCTTTGGGTTCTACGAACATGGTTTTCTACAGATAAACTTCACTAATTTTACTTACACCGTCTCGCCAACAACTGATTTACCTACTACACTGGTACGTTTCCAACAATTTTCTGATAATATTTATTTAAACTGAAAATAAAACTCATCCTGATTCATTTTTAGTTTGGGTTCACATTAGAGAAGATGCAGAACAGTGCAGTTGATCCACATATGAAACCTTATCGAGAAAAATGTTTATTGGATGACGAATCTAATTTAATGCAACTGAATGATAATATCACATTTTTCGTCTTGGATTTCAAAAATAAATTGTAATTTTTTTTCAACTTTATTTATTTATTTATTTATTTATTTTCTTTAAACCATTTCATATTTGTTTAAAGGGTACGTGTTAACTGCAGCGAACAATCTGGAATGGCAAATTTGTACTTTTATAAAGATATGCCAGTCATCAAATCTCCGAATAATGGTTTACCCACGGACGAAACATCGCAGAACTCGCAAAATTGTAATCAAATTTCCATTTTAGAAGTTGAATATATTTTTTCTTGTTTTTAATCATTCTTGTTTTAGATGTAGATGTTCCTAAAGGAGAATCTTGTTCAAGAAATTTCACTTTACCACTAGAAAGCAATTCAACCACTGGCTATAGTACGAAGGTTGGAATTTTATAATTAAATTGCCGAATTATAAACTAGCGTGACTGTTGACGTTTAAATTTTCAGTTGGTGATGTACGTTCCAGGAAGTAATGAAGAAGGATTGTACAAATTCTTTTTCCATAGTTGCGGTAATTATCCTGATCCAATAGTCGTATCCAATTTTGTGGTAAGTGTCTGAAAATGATTCTCAAGCGTGTAACGTATTTGATCTACCAATGCTTTGTATTCGCAGGCAGATATTGAAGAATTTAATGAAAATCATAATTATTTGTCAGCTGGTGAAATGCTACTACCTCGTTTATATTATGAAATGTCTCTCTTATTCTTTCCTTGGGCTGTAATCTGGATATATACTCTCTGTATGAGCAAGTGAGTTTAGTAATGTGTTATTCGTTAATGAGTACTTATTACTACAATAGCATATTTTCATGATACAAGATTCTACTCATGTTTATGAATTTTCTGACAGGCACCCTGTTTACAAAATTCATTATTTAATGGCAGCACTGATTATACTGAAATCTTTGGGACTTCTTTTCCACGGCATTAATTATCATTATATCGGAACTAAAGGGAAACACGTAGCAATGTGGGCCACATTGTATTACATTATTCATTTGTGAGTTCCTTTTACTCATCTTTGTCTTACGTATGTCTATTTTACTTTATTTTTATTTGGAATATCTCATTTTTTTAATAGACTACGTGGATCAGTTTTATTCATTACAATCATTTTAATTGGTACTGGATGGACTTTCATCAAGCATTTCCTTTCGCCAAAGGATAAAAAGATATTTATGATCGTGATACCTTTGCAAGTGAGTTGAGAATAATGTATGTATCGCACTCAGTAGTGTAAGTGAAGTACTATAAACGTGTTGAATTTGCAGGTCTTTGCAAATATCGCAGAAATTATAATTGATGAATCAGAAGAAGGAGACGCTGAACATAAAATCTGGCTAGATGTATTTACATTCGTCGATTTAATTTGTTGTTTCGCAATTTTATTTCCAATTGTGTGGTGAGTGTTATTCTTAAACTACTCGTATGTTATTAATAATATCTGTGAATAATGTTAGTTTTTTTTTTTTTTTAGGTCTATAAAACACCTACAAGATGCGTCTCAAACGGATGGAAAAGCTGCTATTAATTTAAAAAAGTTGAAATTATTCAGACACTTTTACGTGTTGATCGTTTGTTACATTTATTTTACTCGGATTATAGTCTACTTATTGAAGGTAAATATCATTTTTCTGACATATTTATTTACTCGTAATTCAATTTTGACTTTTTTATTTACATTTGATTCGCTTCAAATTTTCATTATCAGATGACTGTACCGTTTAAATACGAATGGTTGGATAAGTTTTTCAAAGAAATCGCCACGTTAGTATTCTTCATTCTAACTGGTTACAAATTCCGACCAGCATCTGACAATCCTTATTTGCATGTACCACGGGAAGAAGATGAAGATATGGACGTCGTGTTAGTATATTTATCATTTTTTATGTTTAGAAAATCATTCTCCTGTTATTACAGAAATTTTCATTGTTTCAGTATCAGCAAGTGCGGGCTCACTGAAGGGCTCACAAAATTATCCAGAATAAATAACGAGTATGGTGATGACGATAAAGATTCTTTATTAATTTACAAGCGAGAAAGTAGTTACGATTACGACTAATGAATTGTTATCCGTCTGTGATAACTCGGAAAATTATTTTAACTGAACCACGATTGTCGGCCAAAACCAATGAGTCATCATTTTGCACATGAACAGCATATCAAAAAATTATTTAAGATTTTCGCAGTTTTTTCAAATTTTGAATTTTCACCATTATAACCGCGTTTGTTTTTCTATACCGAAGAATTGATCCATAATATTTTAATACCCATTAGGTATGTCAACTATCAAGTACCAAGTTTATTATGATTACTTCAATGTTTACACCAATTTTATAATTTTTTACGATTCAATACTGCCCGAAGGCTAGTGTTATGTTATTTTTGTACTATCCCTCAGGATTATTAATCGGTCTCCCAGTTAGCTTTCAAAGGCTTTTTACAAAAAACAAAGCACAAAAGCTGTGCCATTGTTCTATCTCTTGACGTCGCTACATTTATTTCACATATTTTTTATTATTATTATTTATTGCACCGACATGCATTTCATTTTGTACCATAAAACATGATATCTTAACTTCTCTGCTTCCTTTTAAAGTCTTACAAGCGCGAAAGTCAACTTTTTTTTTTAATGCATAAAACATGGCATATCTTTAGTTTAAATTGTCTGTCCATGTCCAATAGTCAGTACAGCTGTGATTGTGATATGTTTATATGTTGTGTAATATTGTTTGTTATATTATATCTTAATTTAATGATAGGTATACGTTCCCTAAGCTTATGAAATTTCTTAATACTATTCTCATATTTCTAAAATGATATTATTTCTTTGTTGGAACGTTTTCCTTCAGATTATGCAAATGTCAGTAACTTTTTCAAAATGTTTTACTTGAAAAAAAAGTAAATGAATTTTCGAGTATTCTGTTAATTACCATGTAAATATTCAATAAAGCATTATTTTGTTACATTTTGATTTTGTTTGTAAAAAAATATTCCATCTAAGAAACAGAAAATTTCGGTGATCACATTAAAAAAGATGAAAAATAGAAAGTAAGAAATTTATCCAAATGGAAACATGCTAAAAAAATGAAAACATTTTATTTATTTATTGATCTCCAATTTAATGAGCAAAAAATTTCATTTACGCTCAGTTTACGATAGAAATTATGTCTCCTATCTTTGGCTTGGATATTAAATGTGTTTGACCACAATGAATACTTCTATTTATGAAATTCTCGAAGATTTTATTCATGTATGAAAATAAAAACGTGAAGATGAGCATTATGCCCCAGGGATTTCTTACGAAAATAAATAATTATCTATTCGGAAAAAGTCAATCAGGTTTCCGTTTGGCTTTGAAAAAGTAATCTTGAGAAAAATGCGTTTAAAAAAATCGATTGAAATTCATGAAAATGGAAAATTACCGAGTATGATTTTAATTTTCTTATTTTAATTTTTTAATTTTTTTTTTTCAGTCATTTTTGTTTTTTCAAAGATTGTACATTCACGCTTCTGATATCCAGAACATGAACTAATTTTTTCTGTTGTTCGTTTCTCAAGGTCATTCTCTTTTTTCTTCGTACAATTTCCATCCTCCATGGCACAGGAGGAGACCTCAAAACTCCCATGCCAGTCATTGTGCGTGCCTTTTAGTACCGCCATTGCCGTTCTTCTTCGTCTTACGTTGGTGTTGCTTGAAACTGAAAAATATTTTATTAAAATGGTTTGACCATACAATTAATTCGTTTCTTTGTACGTTAAATATGGCTTTAAGAAAAGATGGAAATTCGAGGAATTCCGCATCTTATAAGCCGTACGACGCCTCTAACGTAAGTTGTTTATTTCTTTTAAATAGGCGCGAAATACGTGCGTGATTACGGAGGACCTCCGCTGTCGTGAGGATTCCTTTACGTTTCTACTCACTCGATTCTACCTCATTATCATCTAATTCCATCCCCAAAGTCTCATCTCAAGTAATTACGTTTACAACATTGAGTTCTATTTCGAGTCCATTGCCGTATCAGCTCGGCATGCTTCATTCGTTAGTAGGCTGATAAAAAGTATTCGTTATTTCGGACACAATTCTCTTCGATTTCGTAGTTCCGCGTTATGAAATCACCGAATACTTTGAATCACCAAGATAGTTCCCGTTCTACTATCAGAACGCTTCTGTAATCTACGTTTTTTGATAGATCGGTTATGCTCTTCGTTGATAAGCGATTCATCTCGTTGAATTCATGATTCACATATTTCTTGCTCAATCCGTTTACTTTCTGAGATCATTCCTTGCTTCTGCTGTATCTGAGATCCATCAACAAAAGATTATTGAACTAATTATCATTTCACGCTAATGCTTCTGATGGGGGGTTTTATGGTAGACTAATGAACGTATCAGTTTTTTCATCGATTATGCCTGATTAACTTCAACATTCACCCTTGTAAATATTTCCGAAGATAAATTTCCCGAACTATTTATTATTATCGCTGAAAATTATGATCGTTTTCGTTGTTTTTGTTACAGTCGTTTGTTAAGAAAATGACGAATTCTGTTGCCGGAGTGAAGAAAACTTTTACCGGATTTCTGAGTTGGGGTTCTAATTCGCAATCTGAACGTGAGCTATTCAATGACGTATCGAGTTCTAATTTGGAAGATGATCGTGCAGCTCCTGCTGCAAAGCGTATGAAAGTGCAAAGCGAGGAAGACAAAACCCTGTTCAAGATCATATCGAATTCTGGTAAAGGTAAGTGACATTTGAAACGTATTCATGATCGTTCCATGTCTTAGTGAGTATTGAATCTTCTAACGTTGGTTTTATTAGGTTTACAAGATACGTGTAGCCCCATAAAGCCAGTTAATGACATTCAAGCTGCAGGTCCGAGTAACAGAAACAAATGCATTGTATCATCGACGCCTGCTTTCGCCACTCATAGATCTCCTGTTTTTTCGAATACTTTAGATCAATCTTCAAATAAACGTGAGTTACTTGATCAAGTGTATTTCTTTCGTACTTTCAAATCAGCTCATTAAAATATATTTTTATAGGAATTGCCCAAAATGCAGAAGATTCGGAAGTTGCTGATATTTCTACGACACTTCCTCCATTCAACGTCCACCAAAGGCATAATATCACCGTTCCTTCTCTACCTAAAGGTAAAATTTGTCATTATTTTTGCACTAATTCTTAAGATGTTGATAGAAGGTTCATTATTTTTCATTTTTTGTATAAGATATGTTGAATACTAAAATATGTGCCTGACTGTAGCAGTTTTGTGAATATCTGTCATGATACTGAGTTCAGGTGATATAATAAATCATACCCTGGCTTGAAGTACATCTAAAATTTGCAGACACTGCATATACATAGTAACTGGGTTTTAAAGTACATAACTATTAACAGCCAGTGTATACGAATTAAATAGTGAATTAAACCTGCAAATTAGAAAAGTATTTTTATAAGTTACGAAAGTTCTTCGGTGATGGGAATCAAAAGAATTGTTTTTTCTCCATCAGTGGCATTTTATTTATGCTAAAAAACTATACTTCACGGTTACGGTCCATAAATTTGAATTTGTTTCATTCTATTACGGTTATAGTTTTCGTTTTATCAAAGCACCGGTCAAAGTTGACTCTGGTGTTAATTTTGAATTAAATCTTGAATACATGTGTTTTTCGTTTGAGAGGAATTTTTCGCATTATTTTCTCTCAAATTGCTAAAATAGTGGTTTTCCAAGCTGGAAGATCATGACAAGTGAAAACCTAATTTCGTATAGTATTGCAGTGTTCATTTATTTGGATTTAATAATTTCGCCTTGAAATTTTTAGTTTCCATCACTGAAGGTTCTATACCTTTGAGAAATGAAGCACGTACCGAACTAGGGTGACAATATTTTCCAACTTAGAGTTGACTACCATTATTGACTATCTTTGTAAAATTTAGACCCAAGTTAACACTCCTTTCTTATTGGTACACTTCGGTGGATTTTTGTAGATTTACTCTTCTTGTTTTGAATTGAATATTAATATCAGTTTATAATTTTTTTAAATTTCGGGACCAAATTGGATTAAATACAAACTTATTTATGAACCAACTCTGAAGTCAAGATAGACAGTCAACTTGGCAAGTTGGTTGAAAATATACTTATTGAATGTGTGAAATTTATTTTGTTGGTACAAAAATGAATTTCCAAAAGTAATGTTGAAAATGTTTCAACTTTATATTTTCAAATGTTTTATTCTGAATTTCTTAATCGCGAACTGAATTATTTTCTTTCCAGATGTGCCAAGTATGATGTCCTCCGTTGATGCCAATAAATCGCTTACTGGATCTTTTTCATCAACGAACTCACGCAGGCCGTCGTTCAATGTTGATGTATTTTCATCATCCAGTAGAAGAGTAAGCTTTCATTAATTTTTTCCTTTTTTTTTATTTTTATCCCTTATATATGTTGGTGTAATCGAAAATTGTTACGTTTTTGCAGTTATCACTTAGTGTTTGTGAAGGCAGAAATAGAAATTGTTTATCACCATTTTACTCCGCACGCACCATGTACGGCGGTGCATCCGCTTTGTTACCTTATGGTAGTCAGACTGCGAGTCGAATGCGATCCGCTTCTACATCTAAACTAGACGTATTTTCGCCGAGAAGTCAAATTACTATGCAACCGGTTCCTAGTCCCAGCAAACCGAACGATCAGGAAATTCTTTCGGCATCAGCACGCCGAATATTAGACTCCTTGGATAAATACTGTTCACCGGTTGGTGATTGTTTTCACAATTGTATTACGAATTTGGGGCTCACTGGTGTTCTATTATCGAGTCATTTTTCTTTCACAGGTTGCAGACGCAAAACGAATTCCTGTAAATGAATCGAGCAGGAAGTCCACTGAGAATACACCGCTGTCTTTGAATCGTGGAGTGAAACGTAAACTACCTACTTTGAATCAGATGCTACCGAGCACCTCTGAATTACTGAGAATTAAGCGTACCGAAAAAATACAAGATTCCGTATCCAGCGCAAAGCAGACAGTCTCGACGGTTCCGGAAAGTTCAATCGCTGCTGAAGACAGTGATTCTTCATCTGATTCTGCAGAGCTAGATTATAGCGTGTTGTCGCAGTAAGTGTATTTTCTTGAATATTCGATGACGTAGACAGTAATTAGATTTAAATGTCATTTTGTGTTGCTATTAATCGTCGGCATGCCACTTGAGAAGATAATTAAAACTCAATTAACGTTCGATACTTGAGAGTGCACTAATCGTACCTCGCCTGTTACAGTATAAATTAGTTGACTCGTTGACACGTGTTGATATCATACGTATAAAACCATCCTAAAATTTTTGTCAAGTTTGATATCTGGGGCCGGATTTTATGTTTTCTTAGCATATGGAATTGAAGCGAATAACTATACTATAATTATTCACTTAATGTAGAACGCCAGAAATCTTACTGACATTCAGTTTCTCTCTTGAATGTAAAACAGATGGGTGGCATTGAAATAATAGAAAATCTATTTAGTATTTACGATCACCTGGAAAATTTTTTTTGATCGTAAATGAGGAATGAAGTATTGTTTGTGTACAAGTTTGAATTCGCCGTTTTTAGTTTTCTTTCATTTTTCTGATTAATAATTCTTGAATCAATCTGGCGTTATGGACAGTATTGTCATTAAAATGAGAGGTTGAGCTCGGAAAAAAATTAACTCACTCGTACTACTGGCCCTTTACGTCCCATATTGTATCCTATTTTCAAGTATTACGAACATCTGACAAAGTATCCTGTGTAAAAGCTTGAAAAAGACCATCAAAAGTTGGCAATTCTTTTTGATCAGTTGATCGTATTTCAGTATTTATTCGTGTTAATTTTTAAAAGCGTCTCATCTCCTGCTACTCCTTTCGTCTGCATTGAAGTCAGATATAGGATAACAGTTTCTGCGTTTAAGTTTGTGGGTAATATTCATTTTTTATGATTACCAATTTGACTGGATAGAAATTTTGATTGTATCAATCTTTCATGTGTGAATTCCCCCCCCCCCCATTTCGCAAATAATTGAATTTACAATCGTCTTAAAATTACGTTTGAAGAGTATTGAATTGACTTTCGTCTGACTAAAGCTGGGAATATGCTCGTCCGTAACGTTTTCCCTAGTCTTTAAGCAATTTCTCTTATCATCAAAATTAGAGCGAGCTATTTAATCTGACCTTTAAATTTCATTGGTATGGGACTGCTTTAAACATTTAAAAATGTTTTAAACACGAAGCAATGAATAGAAGATGAAAGACAAAGATTTTTCATCACAGAGTAAAAACGTTTTCATTCCATTTCACAATTCCCTTTCATATAATGTTCGATTAATCGAACTTTTTAGGATTTTGTGTGATTATGAAAAAGTTTTAGTGAAAGACTAAACTACAGCATTGCGTTTCCATTGATTCAACATTTTTGGGAAACTGCTTAGGGACTAGGGAAAACGTCACGGGCGAGTATATTCCCGGCTTAATCTATGAGATTCTTCTTTCTTTATTAAACTTTTCTTCTTTTTTTTCGGAATTTTAAATTTCGTAATTGGAATATTTCTCTGTATATGCAAGGTTGAATTGTATCGATGAATGCCTTAAGCTCGATACTTCGAGGAAAAAGTCGAGTTAGTATATTTTAATTATTTATACTCTGGCTAACAACGATGTATTCTTTTTCTGTCTAGGGAATCCAAAGATACCGAGTATATTTTAATTATTTATACTCTGGCTAACAACGATGTATTCTTTTTCTGTCTAGGGAATCCAAAGATACCGGAAGCCAGTATGTTGGAAAACTTACCCGTAAGAATGAAAGTAAATTTGATGACAGACCCAAGCCGGTGAATTTACCGAACGCCGTGTTGAATATTTCCAATTTACCGAAATTTGACGTGACCGATGAATTTGTGTTTTCAAAGCCGTTGCTGTTGGAAAATTTGGACGAAAAAGAGGAGGAATGTACCGCAGACAGCGTCGCTAAGGACAACAAGTCTACGCAGTCGCCTGCGGCGAATTCAACGTCCGCCGCGAGTCCGTCTACATCTAATGCATTTTTCAGGGACGTCAAGACAACCTTCTCGTTCAATTCGCCATCTTTGAAAAATCCGATACCAACTATCAAATCATCACCTAAGTCCAAACAAACGAATGATTCACCTGTAGCAATGAATAAATTTCTGTCGAATGATATCGCTCCGGCGAAGAGCAGCAGTAGCAGCAGCTCGCCGAAGGCGACCAACTGGACATGTATGAAGTGCTTAACAATGAATGCCGCCGCCGACGAATGCTCAAAGTGCTCGCAGCCACGTCCGCAAAAAATGAAAGGGGCGTTGCCGGCTAAATCTATCGTCGCCTCGAAGAAAAGTGACGATACTGTCGACAAGGCACCGGTTGTCGCCTCTAGTTGGGGTGACAAATTCAAACCAGCAGCTGATACGTGGGAATGTCCCGAATGTTTGGTGCGCAACAAGAATACGAGCGCTGAGTGCGCAGCCTGCGGCAAAGCGAAGAATAACGTGCCGAAGAGCTCGGCTACTGCCACCACCTCTAATGCGGCGTTCATAAGCAATATCGGCGGTTTCGATTGGAAGAATTTGCCAAAACCAACCGGCTGGAGTTGTCCTACGTGTCTAGTACAGAACAAAGAAACGGATTCGAAGTGCGCAGCGTGCGAACAGGCGAGGGAGCCATCGAAAACGGATGTCACTGCCAGCAAGGAGCCGCCCAAGTCTCACTTCTCGTTTGGCATCGATAAGAGTGGCGCCGCGCCCAGTTTCGGTCAGACGAATTCGTTTAAATTCGGAACGTCCGACAAACCAGCCGGCTCGATTAGTTTCGGCACGCCCACCATATCCACCGCTGCCAGCACGCCTACTACCTTTACGTTTGGCGTCAAGTCCAACAGCCAGCCGGCTAACAATACCAGCGATACACCGGCTACTGCGGCGTCTAACGGAGAAACTGGCGCACCTACCACCGCGTCAGTGCCCTCCTTCACCTTCGGCTTACCCAAGTCCAGTGCGCCGGAGACGAGCGCCGCTTCGAGCGTGGCTCCCAGTTTCAAGAATCCGTTGCTGAGCGCCCCAGTGTTCGGCTCGTTCGGCGGCGGTGAGAAGCAGGCAGAGAAGAAAGAGGGCTCTTCTATTTTCAACGACGTGTCTAGCACGAGCCATTCGAAGAACCCGTTGCTGGCCAACGACGCGTCCGTTTTCAAGACGCCCAAATTCGCGGCGCCCAAGGCGGCCGTAGCCAAGGAAAACGGCGAAGAGAATGGAGGCGGCGCCAACTCGACCGGCTACGCCTTGTTCAACGATATCAGTTCGTCTACGGAGGCGCCCAAAAAGAAGATGGCTTTGTTTTCGTCGGTGCTGAACAGCGAACCTACCAACGGTTTGGCCGCGAAAAACGAGACGGTGGTCACGAATGGTGGGGCCAACGTCGTCAGCAGCTCGAATAACGCGTTCGTCACCAGCTTGGCGACCTCGGCGTTCACGCCGGCTGCTTCGAAACTCACCAACGACACGCATCTGTCTTTCGCGGCGGCTGCAGCTGCAACCCCCAAATCCGCAGACTCGCCAGCGTTCGGCGAGAAAAGTGGCTCATCGGTCAAGTTGTTCGGCAGCCAGACGAACAGTTTTGGTGCGGCGGCGACGACCACCTCGGCCAACTCCACTCCGCTGCTGTTCGGCAACAGCGCGATGAACGCCACCAGCAACGTGCTCGGTGGCGCCGGCGCCACCTCCATGAAATCGTCGGAGACGCCGCCGCCGTCCGCTATCGGCGTCGGCGGCGCTGCCGCCCCCACATTCTCGCCCGCGGCGTCGCCGTTTACGTTCGGCCCCAACGCCAGCGCGTCGGCAGCTGCGCCGTCGCCCCTCAAGTCGGCGGAGATGTCGCTGCACAGCAATGCGGCGCCGCTCAGCTTCGCGTCGGCTGCGCAGCCGTCGGTCTTCAGCTTCGGCGGCAACGCTGCGCCGGCGCCCGCCGCTTCCACTCCACAACCTACCGGCGGCGGCTTCATGTTCAACGGACCAAAGGCGGAGGACGGCGGCGCGTCGAAATTCAGATTCGGTGCGACGAACGCGTCTCCTTTCGGCGGCGGCGCTGCCGCCGCCCCTGCCGGTGCCGCGCCGCCGTTCACGTTCGGATCGGCGACGCCGGCCGTGGACTCGAACGAACGGCTGTCGACGAACATGCTGTTCAGCGGCGTCGCCAATAAAGCGCCGCCGGCTTCGGAAACGCCGCCAGCGATGGCCAACTCGATTAGTAGCGGCTTCGGCAGTACCGTATTCGGCGCTGCTGCCGCACAGCCGGCCAATCCAGCCAAGAAATCCGGTGGCTTCTGCTTCAACACCACTCAGTCGTCGTTCGCTGCTCCGACTGTGAATAGTTTCTCGAGTTTCGCCAACCCGACCGCTAATCAGGTAAATAATCACCTTGTCAAGTTTTTGGTTTCATATCTCTTTCTCTTTCGTTTTCACGTTTTGATTCGCGGTGTACGCTGAACCTGCCTTTTGCTGTAACTTTTACAAATTTTACGTATACTCGGTTCAGTTTAAGTACCTATCTATCAGTGTGATGAGACCAAAGAGAACGTGCTTAAAGTAAAGTCAGGAGCATAGCATTGTTGAATGTGAACGAGTACCTATTCCTCTCCGCAGAACCCTGCAAATTGCAGTCCGTTTTTTTCAATCTTCAAATGAACCGAGTGTAATCGATGATCGGCCTTTAGTGATTGAATAATGATCTTCGAACATTATAAATAATCTACGTCTTTATAGTCCGTTCCATTAGGGCCTGTTCTCTGGAAGTGGCTGAAGACGGTAACGAATTGAAAGCGAAGCCGAAATGTCTTTTACTTGTGATTTGCACGCGGAAAAAAATCTGTTTTCGCAGTCCTACCAGTCGAATCGATTAAAAATTACAAAACTATGTTACCTTCTCAGTTTCAACACCACAACGATCAGGTGGCGTCGTACAGGACGCCAGTTTTAATTTTAAGATGAACTACTCGAAGGAGCGGTGGCATCGTATACGACATTTTAGCCCGCCTCTCCAAGTAAACGGATTTCATTCTTGGCAACCTATAAATTCGATTGTATCGTAGCATTCGGCGTGGCTGCTCCTTTTTCGCGTTCGGCGTTTCTCAAATGGAACGGATTAGAGAATTAATTAATAGTTTATCATTAATTTATCCGCCGCCTTCACAGCTTTGAATATTTTATTTATTGCGACTTTGCGAATTTTGATGAAAAATTGAAATTGTTTTATGCGTCTAGTATATCCGGTTACAGAGTATTTTTCTCCCTGTCATTTCACTTTTCACTAATAAGCAAATCGATTTGATTTCAGGAAGCGAAACCTGCATTCGTCTTTGGCAGTACCAACCAAGTCGCCCCGCCTCAGAATCATAACTTCAACCCTAACCTACCGCCAGCATTCAACTTCACCGGTGGTGCTAACCAAATTATGTCGTTTTCGTAAGTTGAATTTTTTTTAATTTAATTATTTCGCTATTATTTAACTACGACGTGGAGCAGAAAATAGACTTTCATTTAACTAATTTGAGTGCTCATGAAGACGAAAGCATTTTAGTCCATTTACCTGAAACATTTTTATACTTTGTACTAAAACTCGCAAAATGAACGCGAGCGTCAGGGTTCCTTTGAGAAAAAATATCGTTTCACGAATAATTGAAATTAAATTGCGCTTATAGATTTTGTTCACCAAAGCTAATTTGAGAGTAAGTACAAAAAAAAATTTGCGTTATCCATACTTTTTTCAACTAGCTGTAAAATTTATCGAAGTATCGACGGAGATGCGTTATTTTTTTCAAAAAATATTCATCGAAGACTCGCAAAATTTCATGTTCACTGTTTAGCAGTTTAGCATTAAGGAGAAACGAAAAATTAATCATTTGATAAGAAATTTTGGACAGGTTCCAGGAAAGTGGAAACCGGACGTAATGTCGGAATTATCTTTTTGGCTCGAGATAATTATACTGCCATAACAAATTACTATGCCGAGTTAATATGGAAATACATACATCGATCGTTTCGCTTTCTTATTGCACTAGTAAAAATAGTGTATTTTTCGTGTGAAATATAAAAAAAATTTCTGTTCTACGTTACTCTCTGTTTTTCGTAATTGATCGGATAAATCAATTGATGAAAAGAGAGAATGAAAAAAATTAAAGAAGTTGAAATTTTACTCTTTCCGATGAAGTGTGCTTGACTTATCGAGTACTTCTGAAATTGACAATACTTTTTTTTCGTAATGGAAAATGCTGTTCGAAAAAAGAACCAATACAAACAACTGGAAGTATATATATATTTTTTCTATAAGTCCTAATTTTATTATGAATTTAATTTTTCAGTGCCCAGCCGTCAGCCACAGATGCCACTCCAAACGCTTGCGGTCAAACGAGGAAAATTAGAAAAGCCGTTCGGAGAACGACGCAGCAGAAATAAGTTTATATTTTTGTTCTATAATGATAATTTTTTTCGGTTTGTTTATTTTTCTGTTTTTCCCCCCGAACTATTTTTCTTTCGCTCCCCCTCGTCCCTGGTTTTAAAATAATATGCTAAACGCGTTCAGCGTCTATTTTGGATTTTTATGATCAAGGTACACTCACACTCACACGCGTATATAACAGGTTAAAGGTGCCTCAGCGGTGACCTTGTAATAACTTCTCTTGGGATCTTTTTTTTTCTTTTAATTTCAATTTGACGTTCAACTCTGATATTATAGAGGAATCGCTTCAAGAGTGTAGAAATGCATTTTCTACCAAAATAATGTTATGAGAAATTCAGGAAGAAATTTTTTTTTTTCGTACATTGTAGTTCCGTTTACTTCAACTACTAAAATGGCTGTTTTTTTTTCCTTTCTTTTTCTTTATGTATCTATCTATCTATCTATCTCTCTCTCTTGTAGATTAAGAGTTTTAAATGACAGGAAGAAACCGTTGGAAAGCTACCTATAAAAATTATGAATTTATAAAGTAGAAAAAAAAAAATTAACTTTTTGTTACTTATTCATTATGTTTACTGCAATACTGTTTCTTTTTTAATTTCGTAACTAATTTCTAACCGGTTTATACCAAGGAATCTGTACTTTTCTTATTGATTTTTAAAACGCTAAATCTCAACCATTAAAAAAAAGATACAGTATTGCAAATTACTAAACTGTGATAATTAAGAGTCTGGTTGATAAATTAGTTCTTTAAATTCTCCTCTTTTCTTTTCTTTTTTTCCTCGTTTATAGTCGGAAAAGAAAACTCGTATTTGGAAAAGATTATTTTTTTGAAAATTTTATCCAAGCAATTTGGTTATGATGATTTTCTTTCGGCGAATAGGACTATTTTCGTGGTCCACATTTTTTTTTTTTTTTCATCATCTTGAACTATACTTTCATTCGCGCTTTTTGTAACCGTGTGCTGCGTATGCGCAATTTAGTACGATTTAATCGGTGGCACGAAATCACGAAATTACGCAGGGTTTTTGCAGGGTACGAATGTGTTTGTGTTTGTTTGTTTTTTTTTTTTTTTTTTTTCAAGAAGAAATTTAATCAAATCGTACCCAGTATGCGGGTTGAACACCCTTCGCAGAATTATAGTATTCGTTTTATCGTAATCGTAATTTTATTCGTTTGTATTTCATTTTGGATATTTTTGGCGTGTATTCCGAATTGAATTCTTCTTATCTCCGAGTTCTCCGTGTCGTTGAATTTAGTATCTTTAATTATCCAGTATCTCCTTTCATGGCATTATCAGTTGTAGTGACTTCTGTTTACACGTCGTTATCGTCGTCTTTTGGTAATCGATTTTCACTAATAATGCTACAATTTAGCTAAGATATTATATATTTTTAAATTACCATATTTTTATTTTTCGTAGCTTTCAATTTTTAAACATTGAAAATTTCTGTCCACGAAAACGTCGCTTTTTCTTTTTCTTTTTTTTTTTATCGTGTACCTTCTGTTAATTTCTGTCTTGGTTTCATTCCTGCAAAATGCGTTCTCTTCCAAGTCTGCCATTGTGGCGAACAGATGTAAATTTCTGTTTCACCTAAATATGGGTAAATATTATTTTCAAGGACAATATTTATCAACAGACCTGCGAATCGTAGGTAAAATAATAATGCTTTTACCACTCAGAGAAAATAATTTTTTTTTTCGTTTCCTTCCGTTCTAATTTTTTTTCTTATCTCCCTCTTTGTTGATTAAATGCCCTACGTTGATTTTTTTGTAGTTGTTAAGTTTGTACAGCTCGAATTTCTTTTTTCTTTTCGTTTATTAGCTACTTGTTACGTGTACATATATTCATTGAAAGATACCTTAATGTAAATGAAATACATATTATAAATATATATATATATTTTTAATTAAATTTGTAAAGGCCTGACCCATAGGAGTTTGTGTATGTTATAAAATTTTTCTTTCGAATTACCATTTGTTTAGCTGTCGTCGTGTGTCCATTGAGAAAATGTTTGCTCTTGTTTGCCCTTCTTTCTTAATATTTTTGTAAATAGAAAAGAAAAAAATTAGCGATTACTTTTTTCCTCTGGTTCAAAAAAATTGTTTTTAAAAATTTTGAAATTTTGACACGATTTTAACCGAAAAAATTTTTCACTTTGGTACGTTGTTCTTGTATAATATTCTTTTTTGAAAACAAAATAACGTTGAATGTAAAATTTTGATTTTGTTTTAGATTATTTTTGTAGATTATGTTTTTTCTCCTTTTTTCCTTGTGAAATTTGTTTTTTTTTTTGTTTTATTTTTCAAATTGTTTTTAAGATTTAGAAGAAAAAAAAATTGAAAATTGCTGTGATATTCGTGTGGGACAGGCCTCTGAGGGATGCCCAGAAACCCATTTAATACTTACTTTATTGTAAAATAATATTTGTGAAAATTAAGCAAAAAGAAAAAATTATTTTTAAATATAAAATTTTTTTAAGTGTAATTATTTTGTGTTGATATTGATGAATAAACTGGAAGTTTGTAATGACTAATGAGAAATTTCATGTGGAAATTCACCTAGCATATGGAAGTAAGTTACATGTCGATTTATTAGTCGCAGTTGGTTGTCACATTTTCAGTTCTGCCGAATTTGGGCTTTTTTTATTCGACTGCATTTTGATTACAATAACTTGGATTTGCGTAACATATTGGGCTGAAATTCACATGATAGCTTCTTCAGCCAAAACGACCAGTTCCACAGAGATTTTGTTCGACCGAAGAAGAGGTTATTTTGGCTGAAAAATCAGTCGTTTTCGAGATATTTGACTTGAAAGTTTTCAACTGCCATAATTAATCAACTTTCTCAAATCTTAATCCAGAAATTCAAAACGACTCCTAACGTAAAAGAAAAGCAAAATGATGCCTCTTTGCACACTCCCCCACCCCCCTTCATACCCACAAACAAATGACGAGTTTCTTTAAGATAAAAAGGAATTGTTAGTTTCTTTCTGAATGTCAATTTACTAAACTGGACGAAGAAATTTTAGATGGGAAAAAACTATTCCCAGATGATTCAGAAAAAAGCAACCTATTACTCTAATAAAACGTTAAACGCGATATAAAATTACGAGTTTATTTATTCAGAACAAAATCACCTACTTCTGCAAAAGTACAAAAGGTTAATGATAATTTTCGGTGTGAGAAGCTGCAAATCATAATAAGCCTAAAGAATTATAATCACGAGCAATAAATATTATGTTGAATTCGGACATAACTTTTGAACACAACACACGCCATCAGTAAAATATAAACGCGACAAGTAGAAAATAAAAAAATTTAAAAAGCCGCAACGCAATAAATTTCATTTCGATTTAAATAATTTAATAACGAAAAGTAATTAATGTACATGCTTATCTTACATAATTATAAATCGTTACCATAGATTTGTTTAACTCCATAAAATGATTTAATAAATACACGCGTTACTTTTTCATTCAACTGTTTACAAAGTAAACTGAAAAAAGTACAAAATACATACAGAATTGAAATTTGTTTAGTAAATTTTCATACGTTTTCACACTTTAGTCATCGTTACGCTATACAAAGCATTTCGAAAACCTTTTTTTTGTTTTCTTTCTTCATAGAAATAGCGTTAATTATTTGAAATTTCTTTTCACTAAGATCGAAAAAAAAAAGTACATAATATTTAAAATAAAATAATTAACATGATTATATTTGTTTTATAATAATTGTGCTTCAGAATGGGAAAATTTCAATAGTCCCTTCCGTTCAAATGTGACTAGAAATTCGATCTCATGTCGGAGGAATTGTCACCGACGATAAAAAATTATGCAATTTAAACTTTTATTTTTGCTGTTGTTTTGGACAGAATAGAAAAAAGTATCATAAAACATGAATTAGATACACGATATGCTCTTTCAACGATGAGAATTTTAAAAATTCTATACAAAATTTCAGTAACAAAAATCAGAAACGAAATAGTTTTTTTCTTTTCTTTTTTTTTTCAATTTACGCGAATCTAGCATCGAGTGATTTAAAACATATCCGCGAAGTACCTATTAAAATGACGAATAAATCGAGTAGTTGCTGTAATTCGAGATCACGAATTCATATAGGTACTACAAATTTGTTTTGAACAAATTATATTATTACAAATTTTATAGCTGCACGAATTTTATAAAGTCGCTGTCGCACAAGCGTTCGATCATGACATACGCACGATACTACGAAGCGAATGATTCCACATTGTCCTTGAAAAATTCCAGAGCTTATTTATCAAAAAGGTACTTGGTGAATACACGTCAACATTTTTCTTTCACTCGGCTCTCATATTGCGTTTACACCGAGACAGAGGCAAAATAATTCTTTTCTCAATACGACAGCTGCGAGGAAAGTGGGACAAGCAACAAATTTCCAAGATTTTTTTTTTTTTCAAGCTCACCACTAATGGCAATTTTTTCATATTAGAACGTCAGGTATCGAAAGAATGATTTTCTAAATTCTTAAGAATTTAACATGAAATAGAACTACTAAAGCTAATAAATTGATGAATGACTTCAACAATGTCGATGTTTTCTAATTGTTCGAGAATTTTGTGAAAATGAAACACATTTTCAAAAACCCTTCAAAATTATTTTTTTCGTGTAACTGATTTTTGGGCTAGAACATTATTGTTGAAATGGCTCATTGAACTGTTCGAGAAAGGTGCACTAACAGAGACAACATCTTTTTTTCCATACAAAGCAGACATTCTAAACATTTCTGGGTAATATCGGCCAAAAAAAAAACAAGCATTTTTAGGGTAATATCGGCCTTTCACATTAAGGTCCGTTTCTTCTGACATGGGTTGGAGGGTGTCAAAGCAAGGCCTCGATGGCAAAGCACCCAGTGTTTTAATAATTACAAAGTAGTTACTAAATAGAAAACCTGACGCTTCGACACAAGTGAATGCCTTTTTGATAGAAGCGAATGAGAATAATACGAAAATTTCTTTTTCCTATCACACGTAAACAAGAAATTTCTTAAAAACGAAAAAAAAGC
The DNA here is from genome assembly GCA_038050395.1 of Parthenolecanium corni. Classification (NCBI taxonomy): domain Eukaryota; kingdom Metazoa; phylum Arthropoda; class Insecta; order Hemiptera; family Coccidae; genus Parthenolecanium; species Parthenolecanium corni. Next base: position 20,240,940 of record JBBCAQ010000037.1, on the reverse strand, counting down.
AGAAAAAAGTTGATCAAAGGAAATACAACTCCTAGAGTAAATCAAGATTCTTATCACAGTCTCATATTTATGTCATGCTTTTGGGCAATCGTGATTTGAAACTTTTTATTAAAACGCACGCACGCACGCACACACACACACACACACACACACAGCAGTGAGAGAAAATCTTGACCCTTCAACAAATGAACGATACGAAGAGCGAAAGATGCCAAAATAAAATTGGCCAGATGAGGGACACGCGACGTTGTCTATTGATTATGTGAACAGTTCACCAAACAGCACGAATTAATCGACAAAAAAAAGTATACAATGGATTAATAAGCTGAATGTGGCTAGAATGACCATAAAGAGACCTGACTGAGACTATTCCAACGATAACTCTCAAGCACATTCGAAGAATAACACTGCAGTAAAATTTTTCATCGCCGGCTAAAGCATGACTTCGCTCAACTTGAACGATGACACCACAAACGGAATTCAATGATATTTTCCAATTTTATGGTAATGCTAAAGAAAATATTTCACCACGAATCTCAAAGAAAGCAAGAACTTGAAATAGTGAATAGTCAATTTCGCATTACATCATTTCGAGTTGTTTAAAGTTAAAGTAAATTCAATCTAAAATTTTTTAGAATTTAGCAAACCACAGTTCAAAAACTTTGATGCCCTTCTAACTCATACCACGAAGTAGAATTGTGGACATAACTTATCAATTTCAAGCAGACTTTTCAACATTTATGCAGATTCTGCTAACCTTTCAACGAATATTAAATTCATTTCGTGAAATAAACGAAGAACCAAATGACACAATCACCACAGGTTAAGATGCAGTCTTATAACAGCTGAAGAATCAAGTTGCAGAACTCATAAGTTCGTTCTAGTTGTAGAGAAAAAGTGCGACACCAGAATTTTCAAGGTTTTGTCAACTTCTGATAAATTACAAAACAACAACGACACTCGAAACTGAATTCTAGAAAACTTTTCTCATCCACATCTCGTCAAACAGAACGCACAAGTCTTGTAATCCAACTTACATAGAATTAAAAAAACGAAAGTTGAAATAAACAAACTAATAAGAACCTAGAATCTAGAACTTGCTCGTCGAGAGAGTTCCAGAAGTGCAGAACTCGACCAAACTTCAAGTTCTCGGGGACGAGTTCTATGGGCAAAAAGAATGGCTAACTAAAAAAAACTATATCCGCACTTCTTCAAATAGAAGAGCCATTTCGAGAACTTTTTTTAAAAATTACTTTTTTTACAAATAGAACGAACCTAATAAACATAATTTTTCAAAAGCACCGTTCTTCAGTTAGCATGCCTCATCACTGTATTTAATTTCGAAAAATGAACAAAAATATACTCCAAGTTCAATCTGGCAAACTTTTGCTGCCCGAAAAAATTAAATTTGTCACTCGATAACGATGTAGAAGTTAAAAAGCTGAACATGAATTTGAAAAAACCCAAGTTTCACGACAAAATCGTCAATTTCGAGAAAAAAAATCCAAGCGAAATGGAGCGGGCGATCGGATTAATAATTAGCTCTCAAGTAATCCAAAACGACGTGTTTTTTTGTACGAAAAACGTAGAAAAGGAGAGACGAAAAACGAATCCAATCAGCTACGAATAGAATTCACGGGGGAAAAAATAAATCGAAATATTTACAAATTTATACGAGAAATTTACAGAGGAAAAAATTGACGATTCGTTCTTCTTGGTCGAAATAGGCGAAATAACAAAAAATAAAAAAACTAATAACATTTTTCAAATATCATCAAGAATTCGTTTTTTGTTTTTGTTTTTCCATAAATTATCTGGGGGAAGGCCACTGCACTCTATTATGAAACAAGCTTAACGACAATTAAAAAAAAAAAAAGAAAAGAAAAAAGGAAAAACACCTTCTTTCTTCTCCTTTCACTCATTCCGTAAATTATACTTATTATATTTTGTATAGTAAAAATCTTACACTCCGGCACACCATCAGAATCGCGAATCTACGGACATATAATCGATGTCTCCCATAGCGAAATTCAGCGTCGCGGTTGGCCCAGCTGACTATGAAATTCGAGAAAGTGATTGCGGCGGCGCTGCGACCACAACAACACCTCTGCATGATTTTCATACAAAAATGGTTTCCGACCGGCGGCGTACATTCTTTGTGATCCTTTCGATGACACCCGAACGCGGTTTAATTATCGTCGTCGGTCGTAAACAGCGAAGGCGTTTTCATATTTTCTAGCGACTTCACTTCGTGACGATACAGCATTACTCTGAAAATAATCAAGACGAGGGTTCAGCGATTACTTTTGACAGAAACGGGAGTTCACACCAAGGGTCTAAGCTGGAATTTGGGCAAATTTTGCGAACAAATTGAACGGATCAGAATCCGAAGTCTAATCGACTGAAAAATTCATTTTCAAGAAAAACGCTACTAGTTGAACAAGGTTCCCCGCTACGTAGAATGCCTCCAATGGGTTTGACTAGTAGAGTAGAACCACTTGATAGAATTCTAATTCCCATTTTCTGACCATTTCGCGAAGGTAAATACGAAGGCGAAATTGGCAAATGTGAGTTTCGACTCCTACCTAAATGTTTTTATCAAAATTCCAACTTTAAAAAAGGCAGAGATGAAGCAGAAAGATATTTACTTCGAGGCATGAGTTTGAAAGTTGGTTTATGGCGATTACTGTTCATAGATTTAATTCTCAGCGATAGAATGTGCTGTCAACAAATAAAAATCATTTTTGTTTTACGCGAGAAGAATGGAGGAATGCGTTTGGAACTACCAAAAAGACTATTACAGAAATATACTCAAAGAATTTCAGTTCATTTGGATCATTTAACTTTTTCTTTTTTTTAGAAAATGATTCTTATTTTCATGCATACATTTTGCGGTCAACTCACATGTGCTGATGAAGAATGAGAGTTTCGACTACAACGCCACTTTTCAACGGCTAATTTAGGGGGTTAGGGGTGGAAGAAATGAAAAATCGATCCTGCCACGTGGTAACACGTCAACTTCTGTCAGAATCCACGATGAAAACTTTTTTTTGGCAAATGAAGCTTTTGATTCTGAGCGTGAGTATCGATTGTCGAGCCTCAAAATTGTAATTTTTAGAAAATGAAGCTTTTGATTCTGAGCCTTTTAACTGAGTATCGATCGTCGAGCCTCAAAATTGTAATTTTTAGAAATGTTTTATTAGAATGTCAATCATAAGGATACTTTTTTTAAATCAAAATGTATGATTTTCCAATTTCTAGCTTTAAAATACATTCACTTGACTAAATTTGACCTCATGAGAATGCAGGAAGGTTTGATTAACGCTCAAATTTTATATACTTGCGCGTAAAGAGCAGAGCCAGACTTATTTTTAGCGAGTTTTTCCTAGAAAATCTGTTCATTTAAACTATCTACCAACAAATACGTTTCTTTTGTTATGGAACACCGTATATTTTTACATTCGTTTCGTACGAAACGTCGATGATTACTCGCGAAAATTATGAAAAACTTCCAACTCTATTTGACGCTCTAAGTACTGAAAAACTTTCAAACAAAACGATGAAATCTCACGCCACATATTCATCGAGCCAAGTACCTCATTAGTTGGCACTTGGCACCTGCATGTCACTAAATTAGAAAAGATGTTCAAGTGCTTTCGATCACTGTATAGACTCATATCCAAGTCTCAACAATCTTATGCCCGCTTCTCAACCACGAACCAGAGCTAAAGCATATAATTCGATCAATCACTTTCCTTATAAAAAAATATTTTTAAAACAGAACAATTTTATTTTCAAAAGAACTGGTTCATGAAAATCATATTTACACGCGAGGAAAAGAATAAGAAACGGAATGCCTAAAGGCCTTTCTATGCCTGGTATTTTCAATAAAATAAAAATACAGAAATTAAGGCGTTAAAAAGTTTTCAAAAAGAGTAGTCGCAAAAATTAATTATCAAGTCGGAATAACTTTTGCAACTGTTTGAAATTCTCTAAATTGAAGAGAATTTCAAACAACAATATAAGTTATGTTACCCCTTCGCTACTTTCAAAAATGCTCTCACTAAACCGATTATACCGATACTTAAAAATCGCAAATCAAATATGGTATAATTATGGAACATTTCTTTATTCCTCTCATCGACGAACAAAATGTAAGTTCAACACACAAAATTAAAATCATACCACCTTTCGAAACATACATACGTAATACGTAAGTATCATTTCAACAAAAGAAAAACCATAATTTTTTGTATTCATTTTCAACAAGCCTTCACTACCAACTTGTTCTGGCACACCACAGATGACTGACTCAACATCGATTTTACGAATTTGAGCAAAGCAATTGAGCGCATACACAATTCTATCATAGAGAATACGTTTCATAATAGAAACGTATGACCTAGTAAACCCCACGAGACTAATGAATGCTTTGCGCGAGTGATAATTAGCATTTTTATAAATTTTTTCGAATACATAAGCAACCGATTTTTATGCTGTTTTATTCATCCACTAAAACTAAATGTAGTAATGTTCTAAAAAATTTTTATTTTATAATAGTAACCGGCGAATAAATGGATAGCAAAAATAGCAAATGACCTAGAAAATTTAGAAACCAACCACTTCTTCAAGAGTAAAAAAAAAATCCAATTTTCCTAATTTCCCCTCAAATAACCTCAACGTTGCACGATTACGAATATCATACTTTTTTCTACGTTATTTGAATATTTAATGATTTCTGATTTCAACGTAATCAAACGTGGAAAAAAAATTATGAATTTTCTCTCGCTATTAAAGTGAATAAATTTCTCAAAGTGAATTTCGCATGCTGAAACACTATCTTTCATGCAGTAACTCTACTTTCTATTGTTGGAGCGAAAAAACAAATTTTTCGTACAATTCGAAATTTTTTCCCCCAAAAACAAAAGTCGAAAAATGAGCGTTGACGAAAGTAGGACGAAGCCTTTTCTCCCAAATACAAAGATACAAAATTATCAACAAATCAAAGAAAAAGGTCACAATATTTTTTAATTACCTCTGTTCTAAAAGCGTCGACTGGATTTCGTTTAATCGAACCCTCGAACGAGCCGACTTCAACGCTATTGATATATCCGTAATTCGCATACTGGTAATGAGATGCGCTTCCGTAGCTAATTTATGAGCCTGAAAAATCGAAGGAGTTGCATAAATCGTTCATGGTGACCACAGAAGTTCCAATGGAGAAACTATATTTTCAAACAAGTAGATATATACGCCATTTTGATTGATTATCTTACAGCAGTCTAAGAAAAAACAAGGATGTTTCGGAATATCGTTGAAAATTTTTCTAAAATTCAGTTTACGCTATTTTCATTTAGGGCTTCAATTGATAACAAATTGCGCTTCTACTCTCAACAATTATAACAGACTCGAGAGTCAAGCATTCTGGTAATTTTAAAACTATTGTCAAGTACTGTTAACTTAGTCGTGAAGCCCAAATGGGGAGCTAGAGAACGAAAGTTAGATTCATTGAAAATTTTTAAATCAAGAACAAAAGTTTGGATCGCTGACGCTGAAAATAGACCGATGTCGTCAACTTCGGTGTATTTCTAGTTTCAGACTTTTCAAATAATGACAAATGAGCATATCGATTCGTATAAACTGATTCAAGACAAATCAAAAGGGCGTACGCACAGATCTGCACGAAATCATAAGTTCCTCAATTCAAACGTTGCGCGATCACTCACTCACCTGTCTTTCGCACGCTTCAGCCGGCCAGCCACGAACATGCTCAGTGAGATCATTGTTAACAAACTGACTTAAACCAGGTGTCAACTGCGGCAGCTGCATAGGATAGAACCCTTGCAATTGGACACCGTGTAATGCGCTTACACCGGCAGTTGTCGTTTCGGGAGAACCACCAGCTACAACAACGAAATCCAAAGTTATTACGTGGAAAAATAAAAGTATATATGTACTTCGGCTAAAATGTCTACAAATTTTACCTTTTTGTTCGGGATCGTCCTGCGTTTCGGAATGTGTCGGCGTAGGCGGCCCTCCAGTATCACAAATATTATTTGGATCGATTTTAGATTGATTCACAGCAATGTTATTTTCGGTTAGCTTATCGTTACATAATGACGCTGACGCCACCGACATTGTATTTAAAGCTGAACTATATGATGATGTCGATTCCGGTTTCAACTGCAACACAAATAACGGGGTGAAATTATCCATTTCTCAATTTGTACGAGCTTCCTTCCACATTTCGCTCATTTAATACGACAACGTCACATCTCAAAATTTTCAATTTTTTAAAAAAGTTATACTATCTTAAAGCAGACATTTAAAAAAATTTTTTCATACATTCAACTCGAAAATTATGATTTTTAGAGTTGTGACGTTGTTGAATTAAATGAGCGATTCGCCAAATATTTTTCGACCGAGTTTGATTCAAACCTCGATGGATATGAAAACTTGGAACTTGAAGGAAGAAAACTTTGATTAGGCTCTCATTTTTCGCATCAAATCGAAGATTTAAATTTTTTGCGGAAAAATTAAACAAAACTATCAAGGCAGACAATCGTGGCAAATAACCGATAAGCCTGACGATGACATTTTCGGGTCACTTTGAAATATGGCGTGAAAGAATTGATAGATTGAGAATGCTGAAAATTCAGCGTAAAAAAACAAAAATTGAACCTGAAAAATAGATTTCATTGGTGGAATAAAAGGAGGGCTGACAATGAGTTCAAGAAGTGGTCAAGCGTAGACACAGTTATTTTAAACATGAAAATTTCTAGAACGAATTACTGTTGATTATGATCAGCCAAAATAATAACATCCGAATTGGTCTGAATATAATTTGTACGAATTAGTTACATTTTAAGCTCAGCTGAGTGTAGAGCATAGCAAATAAAGTTCTTTTGGTCCCACTAACGATTGTAGAACTATACTGAAAAATTTGATCACTTTTTGAATTCAATTCTTCAAGTATCAAAAGCTTAATAAAAGTAAAAACCAGAAAAATATAGGTCCAAATTAAATGATGCGAAATAATAACCTATTTTTGATTCAGTTCATCGAGTAGTTTCGTCCTATGACCTTAGATGCTACTAAATAACCACTCACTGTTCTCAAAGTGGAAACTAAAAAACCCCAGCATAGGAGATTGAAAATTTGGACTTGGATTCTTATTGTTCTGGGGTCCAGAAATTAGCTTCTGTCAAGGCTTCTTTTTTTTTTTCGATTTGATCGATGCCGAGGAAATATAATTTTCCTCTGTATGTAGTGTACAGTGTTCCAACTTCGAGTCAACTCGAAGGCAACCTCCTATGTTCACGAATTAAATCGAGTTGACACACTGCTGCATCACAGAGATCAGCACTATCATACAACTAGTCTTCCTACAATAAGAATTATCTCAGTCTTAAAGCCCAACATCATTTTTCATACAGAACTGTCTAATCAAAACAAACATTGAATAAAATCGTTCTGTGTAATAATATTACACAGATGCACCGAGAATTTCGATGCCGTTTAAACTGGGCTCACCTCCGTGCGAGAAACACAGTGCAATAGTTTTGGGGGCATCGAACACGACGATGTAACCGGTGGCCCTGGACCACTAGCCGAACTTTGAGGTATATGAACGTCCATCATCTGATGATGCTGATGTTGATGCGCAGTCATCGAAGTATAATGTTCTGACGTTGGTGTACTATTTTCACTAGAAATTTCCATGTCCTGCGTCTGCAATTCATTAACTATAGCACCTAAATTAAGAACCAAACAAACAAATTATTTAAAAAAACAGAGGCACAGTATTTTCATGAGAATTAATTTCCACAGACCTGACGCGTTTGAGGAACTTTCATGAATTCTATGATCCGAATAGTGTTCATCTTTATACGGTTGATGGTTATCTCGATTATTCCAACCAGCGCTACCGCTACTGACCATTTCCCGTGCATGCGAATATTTAGGATGATCACGATAATTATTCACGGTGGAATTCGAACGATTAATGGAATGTTTATCTTGCACTATAAAAAACAACAGACATTTTTGGAAACAGATATTTCAAATATTCGAACATAAATCTGATGGATATCCACCTTGTCTAGACGAAGACGAACCGGACGGACGAAGAAGATGCGATAATCCTTCTTTTTCCAACCATTCTCGTGGTTTTTCCCATTGCGAGACTTCCGTCTTACAATTATAATAATATTTTTTACCACTTGAGCTGGTGTGCTCAGACCAGTCACCAACCTTCGCTGAACGGTCGCGCTCATCACGTTTTTCACGGACCTGAAGTAGAAAAATACACGAAAACAATTAGAGATCTAATTTTAAACAGCAATAATATTCGATAATAATATGAAGTATTACATTGCTATGTGTTTGTTTTCTCTGTGAATCTTTTGACGTGCCATACAATTGTCCGGAAGTCTTACCAACATTATTTGACTTCTACGGATTAGAAAGTGAATTGAAGTATTAAAAAAAAAAAAAAGGCAAAGTTTGGGAAAATAATCTGATGAAACCGAAACTATTGAGGTCATTTTTGACTAACCGGAAAATTCAAACACTCAACAAGTGCAGCTATATTTTATAAAAGAAAACTCGTCATAATCACGCAGACCATAGCCAGAGAGCGTCTGAGGGCATTACGTTTCTAACCGAAGCAATATGCCCAGCAAGAAAGATTGCCTCCAGGCAATGGAAGAGAGGCGTTCATATCTCCCTCCATTATCTACTTCAACTACGGGGCTCAGCGAATAATGGAAATGGGAATGAATTACTGGGCAGTATTTACAAAGATTCTGACTTCTGAGGCTTAAATTTTTCAAGAATTTTCACACCAAGATCCACAATAAAGATAAAATTCGATGATACAGTGCTCAACGATCAGATTAATCATGAAGTTATAATCTTCACAAAAAGTTCTGGTTTCATCATTCATATTCATGTTCAATGGAATTAACAAAAAAAACAAAAAAACAACTCACATCACTATTATTCCTATCATGATTCGTAGGATACCCTGATTCTTTATTTACTGGTCTTCTGTCCTTCGGAGATCTTGTATAATCTTTAATAAGGGAACAAACAAATTTATAGTCGCATCGATTAAACAACAGAAAAAACATGAAAATACTTTCAGAATTTAATTACCGGAAGGATAGTATTTTTCTTTATTATTCTGTCGATCACGTCCCTGATCATTTCGATACGATCTATCTCTTTCTTTTTCATGTAATTTTTGTATATACCAAGTTTTATTGCTATATGTTCGATTCCTAGGACTATGATCGCGTTCTGGTGTGTTCGATCTCGATGTATTGCCGTTCGGAGAATTTCGTGATCGATCCGAGCGGTCTTGATTATACCGGTCCGGGTAACTATTACTTTTCGACGAACTATACTTGGAATTCTAAAATAAAGGGTAGAAAGTAAGTCAAAACAGTTTGAATACATTAAACAAGTACACAACACCGAGTAAACATACATATATTTATGCCCGAATCTTGTAATTCAGTCATAATAACAATTGACCTGATAAAACACTATCAGCAGACTAGGTGTTGCCTTGGGTGGTTCGCTTCAAGGGAAGCGATGATAGAACGTATTATTCTTGACAAAAGAACATTTTCATCAAATTTTGTAAGCAAAATACAAATCGTAAATAATATGCCAACACAGCTCAACTTGTCGTAAGATGAAGACGAAAATAATTTAAGATTACGCATCATCAAATGACCATGATAATATACTGGTCGAAATAGAGTCTTTATCCTGAAAGAATTGCTGATCAGCTAATAAAGTCTCATAGTACGATATAATATTCAAATACAAAGCAAAAGTGATATTATCCCGACTGACCACTGAACTCCTGCCTATTTATAACGTATTTAATGTCGCTAAATTAGGTGATGGGTGAAGCAAAACACAGGGAGTGTTTTACTAACGGTAAAGCATTATTTACCTGATACGATGAATGGCCTTGCTGATGTCTTTCATGGTACCTGTAAATTTCATGTAATATATTGAAATTAAGAATAATATTGATATTTGACCCAAGTTTTAGTAGTGAATATTAATAGAGCAAACACAAAATACATACCCATCGTTAATTCGTGGAAGTTTCCTTGCATGCATTACCATCAATGCACACAGTCTTTGGTCGTGTTCTAGAATTAAAATTGGAAATATTCCTTGGACATGGAAAAGATTAACGGACCTATTACCCAACACTATTCAGACGCCATGTCAAATTGAACTTACATAGCTGATTCCGACTCTGAAATGAAATTAAAAGAATCAGATGGATCTTCTTCTTCTTCCTTATTGGTTGATGTGCGAGAAAAGACCAAAAGGATGAGAAGGAAAAGAAAAACATACTTTCACAGGAACGAAATTCGACTGCAACTTTGTAGCTGTGAAATTACGTCACTCATTAGTCGTTACTTCAGATTTACATTTCTCTTCCGATAGAGAGCACAATTGCGGAAACGATGTCGTCATATCATAATATAGGCTATTTTAATTTTTCATTTTAGAAATATTTTTGGTAAAATTAATGAATTCAATTTATAAATTTGATAAATGGTATGATGTAACATTGAACTAAGGCAATTACTTTTGAAGAATATTGAAATTGAAAAAAAAATTATTATTTTGAATACGAAAGAAAATATGAAAATAAACTTAAATTGAAAAATTATTGAATTAATTAGGTCGTTTGAATTTAAAAGTAGTTCTTAGTTCTTAGAACGGGGTTTTAATAAAAAATATAATTTATTAGAGTAAATTCGTTATTTAATTAAAAGAAAAGATACTGAAAGATTTATTTTTGTTCCAATTTTAAAAAGCTTTTCCAAATCTCTAATCCTAAGTTTTATTGCAATCGATTAATGTAACTTGAAAATGTCATGCACATGTTTTTCATACATAAATTATGGTAGGTAAAATAAAATGTTTGAATAACGACGAGTCAACCTTGTTATTTCTTTTTGATTGTCATATTTTTTCCGCATATTATTTTATTGACACAACGAAGTACCCATAAATCGTTGCAAGATCTACAACTACCTTAACGGAGTTCAATATTAAAGGTTTCCTCGAAAACCAGCAAATGAAGACAAAGAAACAATTTTAAGTAATTTTTTAGGAACACATACAATAACAAATAATACAAACAAGCTTAAAGACGAAATTTAGCATTTTACAGTTCGTTGTCTTTTATTAACATATTAGGAATACCGTCAGTGATAGGGAACTTCCTATTAGTTTCCGGACAAATTAATTCACCTTCGAAAATGTCAACCTAAATACAAAATTATCATTACTAATTTCCATTGAACTGTACAAAAATTTTGAAAGGATATTGGATAAAATATACCTCGACTAATGCATGATGAACATCTTTCAAGAAGTTTTCATTATTTTCATAGTCGGCGATGATTTGTTGCGTTAAAGAACCTTCGTAACCAATCTACAAAAAAATTGTATTCATTATTTCTCATTTCCTTTACAAGGTTCGAAACTTGAATCATCAAAAAACTAAAAATACCTGTTTAGCCGTTGACCAAAACACATTCCAATCCAATTTTGGAATCAATCTGGTGATGAAGTCTTTATTGAATTCCGACTCTTGAATTTTGATTTCTTTAGCCTTAATCATAAAATGAATAAGTAGTGAGAAACTTGCGTAAAATAAAACAAAAATCAATGAAATTCAACTTACAACTATTCCTAAAGGATATCCAGTAACTACTCCTTTGAGGCATCTGGAAGTTAGCATATTATGTGTCAATAATTTCATGATGGATGATTAAGATACGAGGAAAAATACTTCAAGTCACAAGTAATGAAGATACGATCACACAACGACGCGGAATCTCATAATATTTTCGAAACAACCAAGTTTTCAACAATTATTTGAAAAAATATTTTATTTGACCAGGACTCGAGGAGAGCAGACTGCAGAGATCTTATAAAAACTAAAAAGCCATGTTCCATCCACTTCCATGCATGAATTCCTCTACTTGGACAGTTGGACTTGCCCTGCCCCCTCAACAGTCTCAGTGTCACCTGTGTTTTTAATTTTTTATTCATCGACTTTTTTGCATTTGTCCGTAATACTGGATGACGCCGATACATTATGACATTTTTTTTTGAAAAAAATTTTTGATACAACACAAAACACAACCTGGTATTAAAATTGGCAACATTGTTTAAAATGAACCAATCAGTGAAGACTTCTTGTACCGACGCGACGCTTCTTATTTTCGCCCAAAGTTTCGCCTGAGTTTCGCCTTGCTTTGCCCTGGGATTTTCTTATCAAGATTCGATTCACAAATCACATTTCTGATTCAAATTCCCAGTGGTTCGAGTAAATTATCTTTTACCTTAATGACCGGTATGTAGTATGTTAGTCACTTTCTGTCAACTTTATTTCAGTGAAACATGCTGTCAAACCTGTACATTAATTTTCAAGCTTGCTTGCCCAGTGAAATGGGTACCGAATTCTGATCTGAGTTGAGCCTTAGGGATCTTTATTTTTTCCAGCGTGAAAACTGAGCTTATGGTATGTTTCTCTACCTACTTGTTTTGTATTTATCGTTATTCGTTTACCTATGTTTCGTATTTACTGTCACACAAGCTCCTTGTAAAAATCACACTTTTCCATAATATTCTCGTTTAGTTATTGTTCTACGCTTTTAGTTATTAGAAAACACCAAAATCTTTATTCCTGACTTTTGACTAATCATTTCATTGTCAATTAATTCTAATCATTTATTTCAGCCAGCGCTATGATGACGCGGAAAAGAGGTTCAGCATCTTCGGCGAAAGCAAATGCTATTTCACTCATTATGGAGAGCGGAAACTCTCCGTTGAGCGATGTTCAACTGTCGGCAAAGTCTAAAGCTGAAGAAGAATACCAGCAGTTTATGAAAAAATTGAATGAAACAATCACAAAGAGAAATGGCGAGATTGTTGAAAGTGGTACTTACGTGACTGTGTACGAAATTGATTGTACCCCCAAGTTAGTTTCAGTCTATATTTTCAGGGTGTATTGTCAGTTTTGTTGTACTAATTCAAAATGTTTCAGCTTTCCAACACAAATCATTTCCAAGGATATAACGGGTGTTAAATCTGCTCAAGGGTCAACTATATTAACCACTTCTCAAGCTAGTGTTCAGTCATTAATTCCAAACCAGAGCGTTTTGTTACCCGTAATTATCCAATTCTGTTTCGTTTTAATATAAAGATTACCTGAATTCTAAAAATTTGCTTATTTTCAGAGTGCGTCATCGAATTCAACGGTATTCTCTGGCCAGCCAACTTATCAATTAGTTGTTTCTCCTCGAATGGGATTATTGGTAACGCCGTCCTCTGCTGGTTAGTTTTTTAAATACAGATTCCATTGAGTAGCCTACCGTAAAAAAAGGTTTATAAATTTAGTTAAAGAATAATAAACAAATGAAGTACAAGCTTGTCAGGGATATTCATAACGTATCTGAATTTGAGCAAAATAAGTTCGAAGTTTAATATCAAAATGAAATATTGTAAACCACTTGAAATGTAAAAGTATAGTTCTCCCTTATGTAACCATATAAAGATATGCATAAAATAACAGTCAAATTTTTTGACGATAAATGTATGCAAAAAATAAAAATGAAAAGTCCTCACACAGTATGACCTGCTATTTCATGAATTAGTTTCTTTCGCTGTGAGAAATTAATTTATCTGTACTGTTCGCTAAAATGTCAATCAATTGAAGTGGTTACCAAAATTTCACTCGTAACGATGTCACATTCTGTCTCTCACTAATCATAATTTTGAAAATTTATAGGTTCAGTGACTACTATTGCACCTGCTATTAGTACAAATGTCGTTACTTCCACGTTACCAGTAGGTATTTTGCTAGTTAATTTACTCTTATTTACTGGAGTTGTAAATTTACTTTTAAATTAATTCGCAGAGTGTCCGACCAATTACTGCTCCGCGAGTTCAAGTTCGACCAGGATTGGGAGCTATTAATCAGCCTCCCAAACGGTTTCCAACTTCTGTTGGTATGTATTTTTGTTATTGTTAGCTACTTGTATCATTTGTTTCTGTTTACATTCTTTCGTCTCTTAGGTCCTGGTAAAATTATTATAAATCCAGCCACGCAGCGAAATACTTCACCTATAACTTTGCAGAAAACGGTGCCAACTACCGTCGCTAAAACCATTGCTACGGTAGCCTCGACTAAACTTATCTCGACACAAGTTACATCGAAGGTCGTTCCTCCTGCGGCGCTTCCGAAAAATGCTCCACCCTCTCCTAATAACTCTATGCCTAATGCAGCACCTACGAATACTCGAAGTAAGGGAAAAACAGCCACTCAAAAACCTCCTCCAGATTCTGAAACTTCTGCATCTTCTATAAGCCACGAAATAAGTAAATGAAGTTTTCACAGTTCTAAAATAGCTTACGTATTTGTTTATTGATATTTTAATTTTCTCTAGCTTCTACAAAATCATCCTCGAATGCTGTTGTCGATCTTACTGAAGATGACAATAAACTAGCAGCTGACTCTCGAGAATTGACCATTAATCGTTATCCGGGAAGAATTTATCCGTCATTAGTCGTTGTTGCTCGACCGCAAATAAAAGTCAAAGAAATGTCCAGCTCTACTATTACCACCGAGAGATCTCAATTAGGTACAGGGCGTGTAATTTCAGAATTACTCGTCTAATTAGAATTTTCCCTAACTAATTATAATTTTTCAGATACCAAGGTGAAAGGTATTTTAACTAATTCACCTACGAAGTTTACTGAATGGCTTATCCAGCAAGGGTTAGTTCGTAGCGAACAATTGTGCACTACTCATAAAGGTACAGATGGTATTCCAGTCAGACTAAAATTAGGCATGTATTCGGATGTTAGTAAATTTCCTCACAGTGGCGGTTATGTATGGATCAGCGATTGCTGTCCGTCCAAGTTTGTCTCCGTAAGTGTTGATATTTTGTTTTGTGAAATGGTTGAACTGACTTGAATGAGTTTTGAAATGCTTTAAATTAATTTCGTCGTTGAAAATTGAATTTGCAAAATTCAAAAGTGAAATTCCAGTATTCTCTGTAAATTCAATAAGAAAATCGAATATAACTCCATTTTACGCGTAGAAAGTCATTTCCTCCCATTCTTCTGGTCATGTATTTTATTTACTTAGAGGACAACATTTTTTAAATATTTTTTACTAAAATTAGAACATTTCTTTTAAAAATTCTGGGAGTCGTATTTTCTTCACAATTTTTCATCATATTTTTTTATTTGAAAAAATGTGTCTGAAATGGGTTTTTTTTTTTATCGTCAAGTTTGAAAACTTGGGAGTGTTGAGAATTGAAAGGCTAGTTTGAAAAATAATCCAAGTCAATGATGGCATAAGATAATATATTTTACAAGAGTACAACAGTTTATTTTTATTCAAGGATCCTATTTTCCGTTTTTTTTTTTTAAATTTAAATTCAATGTTTTTAGGCTATCTATCGAAAGAAATCTAAAGTCCTTAAACATTATGAATTTTCCTAAACTTATACTAAGACTGACTCGAGTTGTTTTTTCAGACCAATCCTTCAATTTTAGTTCTACGCTATTTCTCTTGTCATAATTTTAGATTATACAGATGAAAAAATTGAAAGTTTATAAATTATCTTCGATTCAAAATCCAAAAGAATAATTCAATAATTTATTTTTTGTTTTTTTGTTTTCATTTTCAGGTATTTTGCAATTCTATCTTCGAAGGCGCATCATATGCACCTAACATTTTGTTGAAACTGATGTACCACTGGGCGTGTCAGACAAATGTGCACAATATTATTTCATGGGTGAAGGTGGACAATCTTTATATTAAAAATTTCTTTACGAATTTACGAGCCGTTTGCACAGCTGCAGTTTGTGAGAAATTCGGTAAAATGGGAGGCCCCAACAAAAAAGTTGAAGTTAGCATTCAGTTTTTTCTCATTTTCCTTTCTCTAACCTGCACATCATTTACTGAGAAAATAAATTTTTCAGGTGGGCGTCATCAGTTTAGGTACGACTTCGCAAAACGGAAACGTGAGGCAGGTTAAAGTTGAAGTTCTGGGTGTTATGGACCCAGTTTCGAAGATTATACGACTGAGAGCTATCGAACCAGTTCTAGTGAGTATTTTACTCCTATTATTTATTACGTATTTCAAATCATTTCTAATTTTTTCATAAATATGTCGCAGAATGCTGAGAAAAATCATAAACTCAGATTTATAAAGATTCTCGAGCCACTGGAAAATTGGGTTCATAAAAGTACGACAATAATTACAGACTTCACCGTCGACAAAACAACGTTAAATGAAATGGGTTTTAATTCTGTGTTGCAAGTCCAACTGAATTCGGTTCAAGCACAAGAAAGCAACCAGGCGATTATGGATTATCTAAAAAGAGTAGTTCCCAGAATGTTTCAGGTAAAATAAATTTATGAAAAAAAGTCATCCGTGGCCAAAAAGAGCGATCTGTTGAACACTGTTTGTGTTTTTAGAACACTCTTTCGTTGTTATCCCGCTCAATAATTCAGCAATTTTTGGACGAACTAGTTTGGCGAGAACGTTGGGGTCCGATTCCGTCCAGAGCCTTCGATTCTCTCATAGCACATATTTCTGAATTGACTAAAATAGAAACTGGTAATACTCCAATTACATCATTATGACATTTTTACGCACAGTATTTGAGGATTCTATATATCTCTATCTTATTTTTCTATCTACTAAACCGGTTCGTGATCCCATGAAAACTTTATTTTGCAGGTGATACGCTGGTTAATCGATTGAAGGGAATAACTGCTAATCCATTCCGCGATTGGACGTTCAAAACTTTGAGAATGATGGCTCCGTCGTCGCAAGGTTCTAAGAAGCAGGTAATGAGTAATTTGGTTTCTTATTCTCGGATCCACCTCACAGAGTTTTGTAATGCTAATCCGTTTTAAAAAACACCTTTTTATTCATGATTTTCGCTTCTCATTTTAATTTCATTTCGTATTAAATACTTCAACTTTCTTCCTATGCTGGTATCTCTACTAAAATATTTGTATGCATTGGCATGACAATAATATTTTTATTTTTTTTTCTTTAAAAAATGGCCAACCTTTCTTTTAGAAGAAGTTTATTATGTTTGCAAATATTTTTCCCTCAATATCCTAAAAACACTCCCTGTAACTCAAAACAGCAAATTAATTCATCAACAACGTGAATAATGTCAGAAAATAATTATTCTGGTAGACGACCGTGCAGATAAATGTCATTTATGTAGATAGAATGGCATTCAGAATATTGAAGTTATATAAAGGGCATTCGGGGAAATGGATTCGGGTAAATGGACCGAGATTTGGCTACGTGCTCTTCATTTTTTTGAAATAATCTTTCTAGGGAGATACAATCGATGGTGACGGACAAAATAAAACAAAAATAGTACACGTTCGCTCAAAATATAAGACTGGCAAAGCTTCCTCCTCGAACAGATCTAAAAGGAACTCCTCAGCTTCCGTTGAAGATTCATCTGATGAGGCTAGTGATACTCTTTAAGTCTTCTAATACTTTGCTTTCTACCTCAGCAAACGATCATTATTGTTTAAATTCGCTTTTTTATTTATTTATTTTTCGTCCATTGCTTTCTACCGTTGCGTACGCACATTTTTGTCAATATAGCTTTTTTTTTCTCCTCTTTTTTCCCCTCATTCATTAAAGAGCTATTGTTTATTATTGAATGGCTTTATTCGACTCGCATAATTTTTCAACTAACTGACGAATTTGCTGATTTGCTCAACTAAAGCGCTGTACGCTAACACGATATGCGTCTTAGTAAACACGCACAAGTGACAAGTACCCAAACATTTACGAATTACAATGTAACGACTGTAGTAGCGACGAATTAACTCTAGTTATAGAAGCATATTATGAAATGCGGTTTATTTTTTCTCTGGATTACATTATTTTCACGATAATTTTCAGTTGGATGATGATAGCAATTCCGTCTCGTCTAGTAGTAGCAGGCGGAGCAGGAGTAGAGCAGTTTCAAACGAAGATATCGTTTTAAAGCCATTAGAGCCTTACTATTATGGTGTTCTTCCTCCAGATGTTGTAGTTGTGAATAAATTAAGAAAAGTTGATCTCAATATGAAGGTAAACTGGCAGTGTTTGGAATTTTGCGAATGATAACTTGACGGAAAGTTTATTACACATTTTGTGATATTGCAGTGTTTCGTGTGCGGCTTAACATACAACAATAACATACAATTCATGAAGCACTTGGCTGGACACGCTCATGATGAAGGTGCTTTCACTACTGACAATCAGTGTAGGTACTGTTTAAAGAATTTTACCTCGCCCTATGATTTAGAAGACCACCTGGGCAGCGTAAGTGTTATGCACGGTGTCTTATATAATTCTGTTACAATTTTAAATCAACTGAAATTTTAATTCATATCGATTTCAGGTACATTTTCCGAATAGATACAATTCGATGTGTCTGATCTGTTCTGATCGCTTCAAGAGTCGAGTTGCGCTGATTACTCATATGCAGTTTACTCACGTAGAGCTGGAATTGCCTTATAACTGCACCATTTGTAAATTTAGATGCTCGGAGCATACCAAAGTTGTGGATCATTTTTACGAGGTAAATGATTAAATATTTCATAAAGTCCTTTTAATTATTGATAGGTTTTATTTCACTCCACAGTTGTATATAAATTTCGTGGCATTCTTTTTATTTTGTTTTTCAATTTTTGTAACCGTAAACTTGTTTGCAGGTTCACGATGGCGGTGAAAAAGTACAGTGTCCATTTTGTTTGAAAGTGGTAGCCTTTGAGAGTAGTGCGAAAACGAAATTAACGCAAAATGTTACTTTCTTCTTCAATCATATCAAGGTAAATAATTGTTGTTTTTTTTTTTTGTTTATTTTGCTATTGTAAACTTATGCCAAATGCTGTTCTGAAATATTAATAGAATATTGTTACAATTTCAGAGACATCTGCAGAGAAGGAAATGTCCAAGATGTGTATTGTCCTTCGTAAATAAAACGTATTTGAGGGAACACTTATCTAAAGACCATTCTTCCTGTACCGTGATACCAGGTAAAATATTTTCGTGTTTTCATCTGCCGAGTAAAATGAATCCATTCAAACGAATTCATTTTGATTTATTCGCGAAGGTGTTATTCGGAATCAATCGTCGGAATTTCTGACAACGCTGATGCCGGCACCGACGATCACAACACCGTTGAGTCGAAAAAACAAGGCATTCAATTTACCTGTTCCAAAATTTTCTACTTACAATCTCGAAGACGTTATTTGCTATCCGGATACGCCATCCAGCAAATGTTTGGAATGCAACAGTAATGACTGCGCCAGTCATCATTTCGCGTAAGTTCGCCTGTTGCTGTATTAGAGAACCATAGTTTTTATTCAGGCTTATATATTTACCATTTTCATTCATTTCCAATTGTTTGGGAGTATCTACGATTGATTTGAGACTTATTGAAAAATGAGTCAAAAACTGAATTTTTGTCATTTTTTCTTTTTATTTTTTTGTGAAAAATCAGCATCAGTTTATACTCTCATTGGGTTTATCACATTTTGAATGTCCTCGGTTTCTGCGTAGGTATATTGATGTTTCCCATTCAGAATTCGCTTCTATCCATTTATATAGACTTCAGACTTACACTATCCGATTTTTTGGTGAATTTTCGATAGCTATAGTCGAAGGAAATCTATTAAGGATGCTATTCTGGCGGGAGAGGGAGGGAAGAGAAAAAGAATCCAGTACAGTTTCTTATGAGACCGTTGTAATCCTTCGTGTAATTAATTTTTCGATATGCTGGTTCTGTCGTTCAGGACGTTATACCAGTGCATGGCATGCACGTACGCTACTTGCTGCAAAATTGGCATGAATATGCACGTGTCATCGATGCACGAATTCAAACGAAGTCGCAGGAATTCTCATAGGAAAATTATCCCACTGCCTAAACCGTTGTATTGTGTTTGCGGATTTTTGACGTCTTGCGGCAATAAGATGGGTAAATATTTGAGGAAAAAAATATTTTCCGCGCTCTCTGTGTAACCTGCACTCAAGTCTGTCGGTTTTGCAGCCTCTCATTTAGTGCACTGTAAGCGTCGGGTAGCCTATCCGAATGCGGAACGAGCTGCGCAGTATTCGGTTCAAATGCAGTCGGCAAGTTTTCCGGCGCTCGTTAACCTGGATGATGTGGAACAGAATTCCAACGACGCCTCCGATAAGTGGCTACGTGCGTTCGTGAAGAACGCAGACTCGTCTCATGTCGATGACAAAAGCAAAAGACCCGCCATAAGTAATTTGAACCAACATTTTCATCGAATGGTGATCGTTCGAAATTCGTTAACCATGTAAAATTCGATTACAGGTGAGAAATCTCCTCCCAGAATGTTGAGAGAACTGGGGCTTGTTCGTAAAGAATCCTCATCTAATGAAACAGAAGACGTTCTTTCCAAATCATCTGGTATGTTTAATAATCATGGCATTCGTTTTTAGCAGGTAGAATGATATTTGCAGAGAAACGAGCTGCTTTAAATCCGTATTGAAGGTATTAATCACGAGTATCATGAGAATAAAAAAAGTAGAAAAAACTAAAATTGGACCTATTTTGTGTTTGATTTTCAAAGTCGTTGTTCGAGCGCTTAAATATTGTATTTTTGAATGGATCTGAAAACACTTTTCGAAAAATCAAAACTTATAAAAAGGGAGCAAGACGCCGAGACTAAATTTCCGAGGGTAGGGGTAGCGCATCAAAATTTCGTGAAAATTGGTTAAAAATTCATCTCATGAAAATTTAAAAAATCAACTTGAAGCAGAAAATATTTTTTAATTCTGGAAAACGAAAGAAGACGATTAAATCACATTTTTCTGCCGACAACAATCAAGCAGCTTGTTCAATATTTTACTTAACTTCGCCCAGTAGGTGCACTACAACCTCAAGATAGATAAATTCCAACTAAAACAATGTCGTTTTAACATAATTATTTTGCAATTTTCGTCTTCTATAGATACCGTCAGTGATGAATTAGATAATTCGGCTTCATCGAATGTTGATAACGAGCAAAGTGAATTGGCTGATGGTGAGAGTAAAAGACGACATAATGAGACTTCGGACGATTCAGAACTCATTTCCGTAAGCGTTTATAATTTCTTTGGATTGAAAATTTTTTTTTAATATAGAGTTTTTTAATACGGTGTTGATTCTACATTATTTTATAGTTCAAATCCGAAGATGCTGAACAATCCTCTGACGAGCCAAAAAAGAAAAAGCAGAAATTAGAATCGACTGAAACTACAGATACCTCTACCCTGCCTACCACCGAAGAATCGGGTGAAAAAGCGAAGAGCGTTACTGAAAATGAGAAAGTTGGCGATGCGATTGCAAATGCGGAACAAACTGCAAATGTGGCTTCTAAAGTTGCATCTGAGAGTAAACTATCAGAGTCGAAGCCTGATGATCTTGAGACAGCTGTTGAAGTTTCGGAGCGAATTTCTGAACCAACCGACGACCAATTGGCGACTGAAAAAGAAAGTATCAGTGAGGTAGGCAAGAAAGATGCCGAAGTAGCACCTCTGTTGACGGATGCAGCCAAAGAATCTGCCACCGAGGTTGCGGACAAAAAAATTGACGAATCTGCTGACATGGATACCGAAGAGCCAAGTCCCATCAATGAGAAGGTTTGAATCTCATTGATTTATGTACGAGTATAAGGAATTGAGGTTGTGTTGTAATAAATTTAAAAAAATAAATATTGATTAATATTATTTTATAGATGGACGATGCTGAAGAAACGCCGGTTGCTATGGAATGTGAGGACAATGGCGAAGAATCTGGTATGGTAATCGATAATAATGAACCTACCCAAGATGCTATGGTCGTTGATTAATAACATTATTGTTGAATGTCGGTAGTCTGTTCGCTAGACTTACATTTTTATATTTTTAGAATTTTTTAAATACACTTCAATTTTGTTCCTTCTGAACACTAATAATTGTAACTGTAATTATTAAATTTCATGGAATGTTAAATTGTTGACCTCTCATATTTTTCTCGACATTTCCTTCTTGAAGGATATTATTTAGCCAGAAATGTGGTTAATATAATGTTAAAAAATTTTTTTACCCTTTGTATGAAACTGTGTTTGTTAAATGTACTGTAATCTACTCCTAAGAGTATTTCCTATTTGTATGTAGTTCTTTCTGTTTATTTAATGTAGGTATTTTATAGTTTTTGATAATATAATAAGGTTTTTGTATGAAAATACGAAATATAATGATTTTTATTTTATTTGCATGAATGTGATTAATAATAACAAACTGAGTTATGGAATTCAAAGTACTTTTTTTCAAATAAAAATATTGTTTTAAATAATAATTAAACTGGGTATAAACTTTTTTCTCTTTAGTTGAACAATCCTCTTGAAATTCCTTTGATACAGAGTAATAGCCTTAAAAAATAAAATACGAAATCATAAACTTTTTATCCTTTTATACTAGCATATTTCAAGAAAATCTTTCATCAGTTCAGCGTAGCTCAGCTTCAGAACTTCTCTCCTCCATTTACGCTATAAACACGAGGACGCAAAAAACAAAAGGTAGATGGTTACATAATTATACCAAATAATTCACAGTCAAAAGCAGTGAACAATTCCCTTCCATCGTGAATGTCGTAATGAAATCTTCATTTCGCTCTTCTGCAAAATTTTTTACTGTTTTGAGAACACTGACGACATTCCTATAGTAGCGAACCTATAGAAGCTTCCAATCACCAATAGTCGTCATCCACAAAATTTTTCTATCTTGCTTCGCTTGTTTTCTTTTGTTTTTTTTTCTAAAATTTTCAAAAAAATGCGAATGAAATGCAGAAATTTTGATAGTTTGTTTTTAATTTGCATTTGCTCAAACTTTCGTATTGTTAATTAATATTTCAAACTCGAGTACATTATCTAAACTTAAGTTCTCTTGAATCCAAACAATCATTTTTAATTGTGATTTTCATCCTACCGTCATGATTGAGAATACTTCAGGAAATGATACCGGTGCAGGACAGTGGTGTTTAATTGAAAGTGATCCAGGAGTTTTTACAGAATTAATTCGGGAATTCGGTACTGTATTCTATTCGTCAATTCTATCCCTGTTCTTCTACTCGGTAAAAATACTAATTTGTTGTTTCTCGCAGGATGTAGAGGAGTTCAAATAGAAGAATTATGGAGCTTGGATCCAGAGAATCTTGCTGAACTTCGGTACGATACATTCTAACATATTGATCGTTCTTTACTTCTAAATCATTCTGGAATGTTTGTTTTTCAGGCCTGTTCACGGTCTCATATTTCTATTCAAATGGGAACCAAATGATGAACCTTCTGGTTCCCAACTTGCTGACGCTAAAGCTGATAAAATATTTTTCGCTCAGCAGGTAATAATTGAGAAGTTGATATTCGTATTATATTGTATGAAGTATTGAGAAAATAATTTACATTTTCAGGTTATAACCAATGCTTGCGCTACTCAAGCTATTCTTAGCATATTATTAAATTGTAAACATCCAGATCTTGTTTTGGGAAACACTTTGACTGAGTTTCGTGATTTCTGTCAGACTTTCGATGCCACGATGAAAGGATTGGCATTAAGTAACTCTCAAGCTATTCGATCAGTTCATAACTCATTCGCAAAGTTGGTATTTTTAAACCTAAGTTTAGCAGAAGTAATGTAATTTTGTACTATATTTTTGTCAATTATATTCTATAGACCAACATTGTTCGAATTCGATTCGAGTTTGGCGAGCAAAGATGAAGATACATATCATTTTGTTAGTTACATACCTATTGATGGAAGACTGTACGAGCTAGATGGATTAAAGCAAGGACCAATTGATTTAGGTGCTATACCAGCTGGTACAGACTGGTTTAGTTATGTGAAACCGATTCTAGAAAATAGAATGAAGAAGTAAGACTCGAATGAGTGCTTCTGTTTGTAAAATTATTAGGATATTCTCATGTTTCGTTTATTCCGTAGGTACAAGGAAGGAGAAATACATTTTAATTTGATGGCAATTGTTAGCGATCGCAAAGCGAAGTACGAAAAACGGATCCAAGACATTACCAAAGAAATGCAGGTATGTACATTTTGCCTTATGAGATTTTTCATGCTTCTGCTTTAAAGCTATTAACCCCAAAGCACGAGGTTATTTTAAAAATATCGCGAAATATCGGCTAGATACTTTGAAATTTCACAATTATAAAAAGCAAAATCGTGTTTCAATATTACAATGCCCTGGAAATATTTTCAGGATTTCTTACTGAAATCTTTTATATTACCGCCCTAAAGTATTTTTGAAAATTGTGACCATATTTTATTGGAAATATATTTTCAACTTCACAATTATATTTTCCCTTCCACTCAGACGAAAAATCCTAAACCAAAATATTTCTAAAATAGTTAAACAAATTTCGAAATAATTGAAAATATTACGAAAAGATATTCTTTATTTTTATTTGGTATCTGTCTGCATTTTACCAACATTATTGCCTCTTTTTAGGAAAGTGGTATGGAAACGGACGCTCAGCAAGCTGAATTGGCTAAACTGCAATCTTTGCTAGAGCAGGAAGAAAATAAAATGAAGAGATACAAAATTGAAAATATACGCCGTAAACATAATTATCTGCCATTAATCGTGGAAATACTGAAGATTTTAGCCAGTGAAAAGGAACTGATTCCATTGTACGAGAAAGCCAAATCGAAATCAGTAGTTAAAACGGAAAGCAAGAGAAACGTCAAATAATCACTTTAATAAATCAAAGGTATTCGTGTAAATGATGCTATAAAATCACTTCGTTGGGCAATCTTTTAAATGAATTTATTTTCAAGCCTGTGGTTATAAAAATATGTTTTCAATTTTGTATGGCTTTTTCCGTCTCTTTAAATATAAAATATTTTTCAAGATCATATCAGTTTTTCTAAAAATTACATTTATGTTTTCAAGTACAAAATCTTTGAGGTTTTTGAGAATATTATCTTAGGACGCCTATGATATTTTCAATTAATCCGTGAAGTGCTTATTGAAAGGCCTTATTTCTTTCTGAAAGTAATGAAAAACTTCAAATTTTTGTGTAATTAAAATTAAGTTTAGGAGTTGGAATTTTTTAATAGCATGCTCTATATTTCACAAATTCATTAAATTTTTGCCAATCAAGTAAGAAGACATTTATAATACATAAGCATTTTTGATTTTTTTTTGTGCGAATGTTTTCTTCCCAAAGTGAATGATTCAATAATTATGAGTAAACGTTGATGTCCGGAATAATGAAATACAGTTTCCGCAAATAATAATATCCCAATTTAGCTTGTGAAATTTCAGCCGAAAGTCAATTGGAAATCCACTCAAATCTGCAACCACATATGCTGTAGAAATCTCAAGAATAAAAAAATAATACTTTATGATCAATTTTTATTCCATTTGAAAAAATTCGTTTTAGAGCTTCTTTTTATTTTTTCCTGTTTCTCTTTGTAAGTAAAATAATCGTACCAACAATTTTCCAGTTGGAAGAATGATTTAGGATGGAAAATTGCGTTTTTATTCGCACAGTAAATCTTATAACTACTGCCAAAGTTAATTTCATATAATTATCGAACCAATTCTTTTTTTCTAAATCTTCCCGAATCGCACGAACACTCTACTTTTACGAAAATTCGAACTAATCTAATCTAAATTTCCGTGTAAATATCTTGTTCTTGTCTTGATTCGCGGGTGGTGCCATTGAAATAAATCCGTCGTTTGGAGTATGACAAAGAAGTTCCCAAGGAAAAGGGTAGAGATAATGGCAAAAATTGATCGTAACACGCAAACCTTCTTAATTGAGAAAATTACAAACGTAGACGTTGACTGAGTATTTTCGTGTTTCAAATGTAATTACACACTCCTCAGGTGAAGTCTTGATCCGTAAAAATTACTTCATTGCTTGTTTTATTTTTCTGATTTTTTCAACAAATTTATTTGATCCAACTCATTAAGTTCGTCACCATTTTCACCAAAATTTCGAATATAGTTCCTGCATTTTTATTTTTGCCTTTACAAAAAGTAAGTATTGAACTATTTTAAATATAATTTTAAGAAAATTTTTTTTTTAATGAAAGTATTTTTTAAAACTTGTTCTTTAAACTAAATTTCTTTTATTTTTTTTTAATTTTCAAATTTTCAATTTTTTTTTTATTTTTAAATTTTTTAAACGATATTTACCGAGCATATTAAGTATCTCCAAATCAATCGGATATATTTCAGCCACATTACTCAAAATTAAACTTTTTTATACGCTTTTTTGAAAATAAAATGAACCAGTAAATTCAAATTTACAATATATTTCAATCTTGAAATTTCTGACGTTGTTGAATGCTTTTTGAGTTCGACAGTATCTGACTTAGCTGTTTCATTTGTTCATCATTTTACTTTCTCCCATTTTAAAAGAAAAGAAAAAATCCTTATTGTCAGATTTAATTATTCACGGGTGGAAGAGAGAAAGTCTGTGGGCAAAAATTTCACGAACTCAAGGTACCGTTCGGTTAAAACTTAACTCTGCTGAGGAAAATTATTCTCAATTTTCAATTTTTTTTTCTTCTTGATAAATTTACCGCTCGTAGAAAAATTACTAAACTGAGGTGAATAATTTTTTAGAAAAATAATTATTCATTTATCAAATTGTGTAAAAAAAAATGTTGACGCTTACCATATCGCCGGTTCAAATTTCCTAGGTAAAGCAAAAGAAGAAAAAAAAAAAGCATAAGCGTAGACGAACTTTGCAGGATATGTTTTGGGGGGCTAAACAATTTTTCATCAGTTACTAAAATAAATAAAAAAATGATTTTCCATCGCTGCTAAAAGACTACTCCAATGTTTACTTTTGCATTTCGTTTTTATTTCCATAACATTATGACTTCCCACACTATTGGAAGATTATCTTTTTGTTCTTTCTTTAAAGAAATTCTGAAAAATATTTTGTAGATTCATTAATATTCTCTCGAGTTGATAATACTATTAAATAATTTTATCGAAAAATTCATTCTTTCTCATGAATGCCATAATATTCGCCAAGTGAAATGTTCAAATTTATAGGATTTGCCTTTGGCATAGGACATTGCAACATTAAAAAATAATATCACCAATTTCAGAATATTTTTTTGTAATTTCCAACAAAAATAATAATTATAATCTTAGATAAGGATAAAATAAAAATATTGCGGCTTGGAAATATAATTTTATCAATGTCCCATTTAAAATACGCCGAGAGTATAAACTTTGAAATAAACTTTCTCTTTGAACAGAAACGAGTTTGCTGTATAACTTTTTCAAAATAATGCAAAATTTTGACATAAAATTTGTTATGCAACAATCAACTCTATAAAGTTCTCTGTTCTCAAAAATTTGTTAAAACTTTCGATTCTTACGAAATGATGGAAAATAAAATGGGCTTGTTACTTCGATGACGTAATTAAACCATGATATCTTATGCATTTGTTAGAGAGTATTGTGGATTATATTTTTGATGAAGTGAAATCCAATTTTATGACATCTTTAGGTCTTCAAATAAAAAGCTAGTCTAAGTTGGTAATCTATGACAGCATTAGGCCAGTGGAATTAACACTCGACATCAGATCAAGGTGTCGATAAATGAGTAGAGGGGCAGAAAAATTTTTGTACCCAGCCCAAAAAGAAATGCGTTTCAAAGTGTGGAAGTCACATTTTCATCAAGTTCATTTTCAAGAGGTGGTCATAAAAACTTTAAATTTCATATATTGATAAAGGCTATACTTATCAGCTATCTAAGTTCTCATTGAGAGCTAAATGTAATTTCAAGCTCAATTTTATGGCTCAAGATTATCGATTATTTTTTTCATTCACAAAAATACACGAAAATGGTATACCTAATGCGACGCCAAAATTAAATTGGTTCACAAACACGTGACTTTTTTTTTTACAATACCTAAAATGACGAATTGTCTCGTGATAAGAGGCACAATTATAAAAATTCGAGCTGCGTATTTTCAATGGGTACTCTAAATGTTATAAAATATGAGAGGTGAAATCAGTGGCGTATTACCCATAAGGCACACTAGGCACGTGCCTAGGGCGGCAAATTTTTTGGGGCGGCAAATTTTGACTTAAAAAAGGAAAAAAAAAGAAAAAAAAAGAAGGGAGAAAAATGAAAAAAGGGGGAAAAAAGAGGAAGGAAAACAAGGAGAAAAAAGGAAAAAAAACGAACATAGACTGAAAAAAAAAACACAAAGAAAAAATTGTAAAAACAGAAGTTGAAATATGTGGCGGTCAGTGAGATTGCTGAAAAAATTTTTTCACCCCCCCCCCCATCCATCCCTTAATGACTCTTGCATAAGGGGCGGCAAAAATTTTGGTGCCTAAGGGCGCCACACACCTTAATCCGCCACTGGGTGAAATCGATACTATGAAAATACGAGTATTGTAGTAAAATAATCCACCCCCCAAGTCTTTTATTACCTCTAATCCCATAAAAATTACGTTAAAAAAATTCCAAGACGGAATTGACAATACATTTTGACTTTGTATAATTTCACTAGCATAGATTCAACTATTGTCTATGTTTTGAATTTTGTTATGACTTTACTTAAAGCACTTGGCTGAATAACTGAATAGCTGGAGTTTACCTTCTGGCATTAAATTTCAGCTTTTTTTTTTGTGTTCTGAGGGGATGGAGTATTTAGAATTAAATTTCTATGTAAAAAAAACCTTGCATGTTTGATTTTGCATCGTACTAACTAGGCAAAAAGATATGATCTGTTACTAGAATAATCAACTTCAATGAAGATGTAGGTAACCTCACCTATTAAATTAGTCTGATAATGAAAACTAGTAGTTTTTAAAATCATTTTCGTCATTAATCACTTCTTGTAGAAGTAAATAACATACCTATTTTCTATCTATATAACAATATAATTATGGCTTTCTCATTGAAGAGGCACCAAATGAGTTAAGCACACCATATCAAAGTACATATCTAAACTTTGCTCTCAACTCAAATGACACCAACCGGATTTTTCTATATCTTAAATTTTGAAACATTTTCAAACCTACTCTCTGAGAAGTAAAATAGTTTTAAAGATCAATAAGGTGCATCAAAAATTGTCTGTAATTTCTATTTTATGGCACCAAGACTTTTGAACGGAATTGAGAGGTGGGGCTTCGGTTTAAACTGAAAAATGCCAACTGTAGTTTTTTTTTCCATCATAAATAACTTCAGTATAGACTTACACAATTTGTACAAACACTTATTGTTGATAGATTCTGTCATTTCGGAGAGTAGAGGATTTGTTTTATTGATTTCCTTGGAAAAATGAGGTTTAATAATTTTGACTCGGATCTTCATTTTGTAATTTCCCTCCAAAAAAATTACTGACAAAGTAGTGAAACAAATTTTTCAGCCGTCATCATTCATAAAAATTTATTTCTTCAGGTGCATTCTCGTGATTGCTATTTTTAATTACTTTAAAATTGTAGGTATCTGAATTAAAAAAAAAATAGCATCGTCTTTGGAAAAGCAAGTCTTTCTTCAATAAAAATAGAAATAAAAATTAATTTTTTGATATGTTTATCCTTTTTTTCCTGACACGTTACATGTTTATTTGTAAGTCAGATATTACATAAAGTATATAATGCGAAAATACAAGCGAAGAAAGTATAGAATTAAATTTTTTCCTCAAAAATATATCGAAATTAACATACCCCATTTCTTTTTCCTGCCCCCCTCACCCAAAAATTTCTTGCAAAGGTCAATGTCTTTTATTTTGGCTCTGCACCTTAAAAATAGTCTTGCTTAATATTCCATCATAATCTACTAGACTGTGTTAGTTGGCAGTTTCTTAAAATTATTCTAGAATGAATTTATTCTTTTGTGAGTCATTAGTAGACTAAATTATTTATCCGTAACTTGATCATGGACTGTTAATTTTATTCATCCATAAGTAACTTGTTAATGAAAGAATTTCAGAAATGAAGCAGAAAAATATTATGATGCTATCTAAGAAAAAGCACATTGAGTCGGCAAGACATTGTTAGTTCATCTTGAAGGTTAAACTTGTAAACTTACTTCAACCGTGAAATTATGTTTGAAGTATTTGATAAAATATGATCTCTAAAATTTTATAATAATGCACCATCAGAATTTTTCCATAATTATAACTTTCATTTGTTGAAGAAAAAAATTTTAATTTTCAGTTTCAAGAAAAACTTGATCAACCCCAGTATAATAAGTCTTAGGAAAAAGAAATTAGTTGTATTATCGAACATCAGAATGATTGACATAACTGAGTAGACTATAATTGTGAATACATTTTCCTAGCTGAGATGATGAAGTGGTCTTATGGAGTCTGCCTACTTTTCGTGGGCATCGTGCAGACTGCCAATATTCTGGTTTTGTTACCACTTCCAGCACCCAGTCACTTTCACTGTTTCTACCCCTTGGTTGAGAAACTTTTGGAACGTGGACATAATATGACAGTGGTCACACCAATTCATTTTGACAATGACCGAATAAATCATGTGGATTTACCAGGCGTTCAGAAGCATTTCCGTAAGTACCATATGTAAGTTATTAGGTTCTTTCCTTGAAAATAAAGTCTGTGTAGGTACGGAAAAAAGCAAGTCCAGCTTTTATTCTTTATTCGTTGCTCAATTTTTTTAGTTCGGTATTAATTTTGATATTTTATTTTATTTTTTATTTTATTTTATTCTTTTCATTTCGGTTTTCATTTAAAAACTATTTTTATTGTATTTTTTCCTATTTTATTTTCCGAATTCCATGTTTATATTAATTATTTCTTTAATTTTAATTTTATTTTTCTAAATTTTATTTATTTTACTTTTTTTTTTAATTTATTCAATTTAATTTTTTTATGCAGTTTTTTATTATTTCCATTTGTTTTATTTTTTTATCGAAATTTTTTTAATATTTTAGAATTTCATTTTCTTTTTTCTTCGGCAGAGTTGAGTGTTTTGTTTTTGTTTAACAGTGGCCAAACTTGCTAGTCCTTTATGTAGATTCCTACGTGCAGGTATTTCTCTGACTATGCTATTAATAATAATATTAACTTTACAGCATCAGCTTGGGCTTCACTTCGTTTCAAATATCGATTCACGATGATGCTGAGTGTCTTCAATATCACTCATTCATTCACTAAAGGAAGTTTAACTCATGACAATTTTCAAAAATTAATCAACCTGAATGATACCCACTTTGATTTGGTGATGGTAGAGCTGTACTTTATGGACGCATATTTAGCAATCGCCAAAAAATTTGATGCTCCAGTAGTCGGACTAGTCCCACAGACTTTACCCACTGCCATAAGTTGGTTTTCTACAAATCCCACTCTTTTTTCATACATACCAGTTATGTATTTGCCATTCACCAATTATATGTCTTTCTGGCAACGAACTGTCAACACCATTTTTGGACTAGCTCACATCTTGGCTTACGAGCTGGCCTCTATGGAGTACCATCAGGAAACTGTGGACGAGTAAGTCTTCAGCTTAATCTTCTTTAGTTACCATAACCCTAATTTAAAAGAGGCCAACTTCAGTAACTAGTATTTTATTTTTTAGTCAATTCCATTTTCTGGATCCGAGTAAACGCGATATTCGATCTATGGTGAATGACATTTCATTAACGTTGGTAAATTCTCATTATTCTATAGGATATCCCAGGCCCTATTTGCCCAATATGGTGGAAGTAGGCGGTATTCATTTGAAGAAAATTAAACCATTGCCAAAGGTAATTCATAGAATTTATTGAAAGAGCAAATAATGTTCTTATCCGGCTCTAGCCATCTGACTTATCTCAATCTTCGATTTTTAAGATATCTCGAAAATTTTATTCATATTTTGTTAACACTAGAAAAACCAAGTTTTACTCGATTACTCAAAGGACCAGGTGGCGTCATATACAACGCCAAAAGAATAACCTTTAAAGACCAGGTGGCGTCGTATGACACAAGTCGGGGTTTCTCAAAATATTGTTCCTTTGAGTAGTCCATCTCAAAATTTTGAGTGGTGTCGTATATGACGCCACCTGGTACTTCTAGTGTAAACATACTGTCCTCAGTCAATAACGTTTTACTTGAAATTCTTCATTTGTAACGTCTTGTAGCTGACGTAAAGTACACAAAAAGAAGTAAACATTTCAATAGAGATACGTCGAAATTTTTGGCTTAAAATAGAGGTCTATTGAAACAAAAATAATGAGTTGAGAAATCTTGCGAATTATTTTCAAATTTATGAACAAATACTTGAAAATGTTTTTATTCTGGGCCTATTATTGGTGTAACTTAGTTTTCCTCACTGAAAGAAAACAGATTACAAGTTTTTGTGAGAGATATAAGTACTCAAACATTATTATCAATCAATGAGATTATGATAAACTCGAGTGTAGAATTTAAAATATTTGTAAGAAAAATGTTTTGAACTAATTTATGTTTAACTATAAAAATTCTCATAGTATTTAACACTATACGGGTGAGTGCTGAATGGTATAAATTTAGAAAGCAATTTTTTTAAAACTATATTACGTCATATTTTTAACCGCATATAAATTTTTTGAGAGAGTATTTTATAATTATTGAGCTATGTTTTTTTTTAGTAGAAATCTGCATTTAATGTGCTGAATTTCGAACAGATTTTAATGAAAGGATTTGTTACGCTAGAATGACACCTGCCCTGATAATTTTTTTTTAAAAATATTATGTGTTTTTTAAGAACTCGAATAAAATATTTTGGAGATTTTGGAAAAAAAATTGAAGAAAAAGAAATTGCGGAAAAAATTTGTCTGGGCATGAAGGGTACATTCGAGGGTAACATCCTTTGAATGAATTCGGCGAAGAATTCAGCTCATAAAATGCTAATTTGTGAGTATCCTCGTGAGATGAAGAATGACGTGAAAAAAGTTGAATTTTCACCTGCAAGAAAACTGATCTTTAACGTAATATTCAACATGATTATCGTCATAAAAACAAAGCAGGCTATAGCCTTGATCTGGAGCTGATAGCAATTGCGGTTACATAAATGTACAATAAATTGCCTATACTAGACGTTGTAAGGCAATTTCTTCGACGTAACTATTGACTGCCTGTAAAACCCTACTTTAAGCAGTTGAAAAATTTTTTTTTGTTTAATCATTCTTATTGGAACTTGAAGCATAAAATTTTCAGTACAGCTGTAGGAGGCTCTTATGAGACTACAAGATAAGTCTGATTTAAAAAAAAAGATTTTTTTTCTCCAAAATCTTTTCCTCCATTGTCACTTTTTGACTTACAGAACATGAAAGACTTCATGGATAAGGCAATCAATGGTGTGGTTTTCATAAGTTTCGGAACTATGGTCGATCCTGCTGTGGTCAATGACTGGACCAAAATTATTGTACAGGTTTTTGAAAAGCTACCTGTGTCTGTGATGTGGAAATGGAAACCAGAACTGCTGTCGAGAACGCCGCATAATTTCTTTGTGCAGGAATGGTTCCCTCAAAATGATATTTTAAGTAAGTAAAATTTTTAGTAGCAGCCAAAATCAAATATTCATGTAAATAATACAGATAAAATTTTTCCTGTTTACAGACCATCATAACTGTAAATTATTTATCACACATGGTGGCATTCACAGTATTATTGAAAGTGTGAATGCTGCTGTGCCGGTTCTAGGGTTGCCATTTTTCTCAGAGCAGTCTTATAATGTGAAGATAATGGAGAATTTGGGAGTCGGTATTATGCTAAGTGATATTGAAAAGCATGAGCTGGAAACAGCTGTAAATAAAATTCTCAATGATTCCAGGTTTGTATGAGAAATGATAATATTGCTCGCAATTTATAAGAACTAAAAAGAATGCAAGACCTTCACCTCTTAGTTGATTGGTTGACTTCATGTAAAATCCATGAGCTATACCCATAAATCAATATTTCATGTTAAATAAAGTTACTTACTTAATTTATTCTTTTTTTTTTCTACTAATAAATTAATTTTTGTCCATTTCCCAACAAATTCAATAAATGAATCTTTTCAATTTTTTATTCATATATTATTTAATTTCTGTATTACAGTTTTTTGATTTTAATTTCTTATAAATTCTTCAGATTCCAGGAGAATATGGACAAAAGATCTGCTTTGTTTAAAGATCGACCTGTAGATCCAGTTTCAACTTCAGTATTCTGGATTGAGCATGTGGTTCGCCACAGAGGCGGTGCTCACATGAAATCGTCAGCGATTGATCTAACATGGTACCAGTATTATCTTATAGATGTATTTTCATTTTTACTGCTTTTATTAACTACTGTAGCTTGCACTCTCTACATTTCAACCAAAAAATTACTTTCATTTATGAAACATGTTTTGACCTTCATGCAGCAATGGATGAATGTATTCGTTATTTTAGATAAAAAAACAAACTAACCGAAAAGTAATCGCAAAATGACTTGAAATTCCTTTCATAAAGATTTTTGGGGTGTTTTTTTTGTAACACTTTTTTCATAATTTTTAACAGATCTGCATTATTTTAAAATCAGTTTTAAGTGAAGCGAGATTAGAATAGTATGTATAAGACTGTAATGTTCTGGCTATATATATATTTTTTTTTGTTATAAATATTTGTCGAGCTAGTAGGGATGTTATTACTAAGTACGTACTAAAATAGGCCAATTTAGGTAAGTTATAATTATTAATTTTTATTATCGTGTGTTAAAATTTTATACCTTCAACTAAGTTAATGTGAATATAAAACATGTTCATTGTGATTTTTAATTTTTTTACCATCTTATTTATTTTAAAATACTTTTCAGTTCTGAAATTTATCAAATTTTTAAGGTTAAGGTTTTGAGAAACTGAATTAATTATCTAAAATGACAGTCAAAACCAGAAATTAGCATCAAATGAGACTGAAACAATTCAATAGTTTTTATTCAGCTCAATAGTACCAAAAATTTTCACCCACTATACGAATAAATGTTATGTAACCCTATAATCAGTAAAGATATTAATTCGTCATAATCTGTGTCTGTTTCTGTGAAATTTAAAAATTTTTCATTCTAGGCGGTTACTTATCTCCATCGAAATTTAATTAACCTTACCTAAATAAAAGAAACCGTTCTTCAGACTATTGCAAATAAAAGAGCACTGCATATTTTATTTTTACAAATCTAAACTTGTAAAGTTTTTCGGTTTAATAACACGATATTTTATTTTATTCTGGTTATTTTTCGAATTTTTCACGCTGAATCTGAATCTGCGACGCATTTTGCTCTATGCCGCCATTTAGACCCATTTTGAAGCATTTTCCACTTTTTTTTGGCCATAATTCGCCGGACTAGAGTCGCCGCCAAAAACTGCTGCCGGATTCGTGTTCAGCGACCTCGAAATCCCCCTTATCTGTGCTAATCTCGAAAAAATTCTTTGACAAAAAAATTGAAAAAAACCAAAGTGTTAACCTTGCCATTTTGGCAAAAATTGACGATTTTTAAAATTTTCCAGGAGACATGTGCATATTATGTAATTTTTCACGCTGAACTCGAATTCTTAGCTCTTTTTACGATACGTCGCGATATAGACCAATTTTCGAGCATTTTTTATTTATTTTTGGTCATATTTTGCCGGGCGAGAGTCGCGACCAAAAACGGCTTCCTGATTCGTGTTCAGCGACCTCGAAAAACCCCCCCCATACCAGCGCTCAACTTACAAATTTATTTCCTGAGTAGAAATCAGAAAATGCAAAGTTTTTGAACACAATATTATGTAAGGAGAAATTTTGGTTCAATTGAAATATATCTACAAATTATCGAATTATCCGTCTCTAAACTATACAGAATGATGAAAAAAAATTTGCTAAAAAAAGCAGCGTTCATTTGGACATGGCGTAATTCAAAATAATCTCCGGATAAAAATCAGCATCATATACCTGTCATCAAATTCACCCAACATATTATGTGTAATTTATTCATGTTTTTTTTTTATTCTCAAGAAAAATAGTTTTTGGGTAATGGGTATTTCACGAGATTTTAATAATTTAACTTGTGCGTAGCACGTACTTGCACAATTTTTTCCCGACGGTAAGGAATTTTTGATACATTAACACTGGAAGAACCAGGTGGCGTCATATACGACGCCAATCAACATTTTGAGATGGACTACACAAAGGAACAACATTGAACAATATTTTGAGAAACCCTGATTTGTGTCATACGACGCCACCTGGTCCTTCGAGTAATCGGGTAAAACCTGGTTTTTCATACAAAACTAATTCGAATACAAGCACTAGAAATTGTTTTTGAAAAGCCTGTTTCCATTCTACGAGAATCTGATTGTGCTACCCTCACCAAGTATCAGTAACTCGCCTATATGATAAGTTCGGCACTCTCACAATGTAAATGGGCTCTAACATCAAGATTCATCTCTTAGTACCAACCTAGTCATCTTCAGATTTAGAATACGTAGCTTCCCTGGTGTTTAAATTAAAGTTGATGCGGTTATTACATATTTCTCTATAAGAAGTACTTTATAGCAGGCATGAACCATGTTCTTTTTTAGATTTTATTTTTATTACAACTGAAATTGAAAGAAGTTTTTATTTCATTTAGCCAGCCATTTTCGATAACGACAATCAACCAGAGGAATAGTGAAATAAATTCAAATAGATCATTCTAAAGGTAAACGTGGTCTGTGCATCTAAGTATAGGTAAGTGTGAAAAGTTTTAAAATTATTTTAAACATATGAGCTAATAAAATGGAAAATATACAGCTCCTGGTCAAATTGAGGCAAATCCTTTTGAGGATTAATAGATGTTTTATAACAAAACACATTTTTATTAAAATGGCGCTTAGCTTATTGTACAATGCAGCTTGTAGCTCTTCACGTATTCTCCAGTTCAATGAACCAAAGATGATAAAAGATTTTCAACTAAGTCGAGATTATTTTTAGCAGATTTTCATTTTGATTTTAGAGTCAATAATGAATTGGAAATTGTGGATTATATTTTCGACAATCACTTGTGGATTAGTGGAGGTAACTGAAACCGCCAACATATTGGTTGTCATGCCCCTACCTGCTCCCAGCCACTTTAAATCATTTCAGCCGCTTTGGGAGGCTCTTATTGAAAGAGGACACAATTTGACTATTATTGCTGGCCATAAATTGAACGAAAGATTTCAATCTAAATATACGTTGGTGGATATCGAACCTCTTTTTGGCGAATTAAGTAAGTTGAATGGAAACAATGAAAGTTTGTTAGAACAGTAGTGAAAAGTTAGGGATTGAAGAAGTAAGAAAGGTAAAAAAAATAGGTCCATTTTTAAATGAAAGTTGCCTAAAATAAAGACTGTAATATCCTGTGGTGGAGTCAGGTAGAGTGAATCTTCACCAAAATGTCAAATGAATGCGTAATAAAAAGAAAACATACCTACTACGATTTTTTCATTTGTTGACCTGACAATCATTTTTTGACTGGGTATTTCTCAAAAAATTTGTTGGCCAACTTGAGGTAATTTTTCACAGATCACATCACATTTCAACATTGCCAACCAAATGAAAAGTCGTTTGTTTATTTATTTATTTACTTATTTACCTAGTATTTATTTATTTATTAATTTATTTATTTGCTAGGGGCTTTGCGTCCCTGAGGCTCTTGTTTTGCTTACCCTCTTACACTTCCACTCGGTCCTCCCAGCCCTTACAGCGGGAAGGGACCTTAGAGTGAAATTCTAATGTTACCTTAAAAATCCCAAAGTTTGTTTGGTCTATATTACCCTCAAAGTCCTAAAGTTTTCTTAAATTAAATATGAAGATCGATTTATTTATTTATTTATTCAGGTGTTTATGTATTTCTTGTTTAATCATTTTTTTTCCCCACAGAAATCGTTTTTGCACAATTGAGAAAATTATACCAAATTCAAGCTCTGGAATTTTTTCACGACAGCTTCCACAATTATATGGAGAAAGTATTCAAATTTTCAGATGTAAAAGCAATAATTGATTCGAATAATGAATATGATTTGGTCATTGCTGAAATATTTTTCATGGATGCAACCTTTGCATTTGGATACAAATTTGGCACACCAGTTATAGCTGTCAGTCCGCTGCCATTGCTTGCTTTTCATAATTGGATACTAGGCAATCCCTTTCCTTCTTCTTACATTCCCAGTATACTTTTACCCTTCAGCGAAAATATGTCACTATCCATTCGAATTATTAATATTGCATATGAATTCTTCTCAGGTAAGTAGATAACCCATTTTAACAGCAAATCAAATAGAAGGAACTGTAGTCTATTAGGCTGACTTTTGAATGACCTGACTGGCTTCACTAAGGTGGTGAAGCACATGAGAGCTAAGTTTAAGTTTCTGAGGAAATGACATTGGTTGCCACAGAATGTTTAAAAGTTTTACAGGTTCGTATTTTAGACTCGAAAAGCAAAAATTTAACGCGTCAAATTTCTGTTTCGTTTTGTTCGCCCCCGCCCCCGTCATTGGTAAGGTAGGTTTTATTTTCCTGTTTTATCGATACCTTTTCAATTGTAAAAGCTAAGTATGCTCACGAGATTACGAGGATTAGTATGGTCTCAAAACTTTGTATTTCAAGTTGTCATGCGCAGCTAAAAGAAGTAAAGCAAGCAAACTTTTTCAGCGAAGGGAAGTTAGTGTGATTTTCCCTCCAAAAAATATGAACTACCATAGTTTTACTTTAGAATTTGGTAGTAAGTATACACAAGTACTTACAACTGATCATACCAACGATTTGAAATATCAGCATTTGTGAAAGGGGTTTCGAGTTTTATTGTAATAAGAAGAAACTTTTGTTAGAGTAGACACACAGATAAGGTAGAATTTTGCCATATTTTCTTTTTCTAAAAATATTTTGGTCATAGACAAGCGAAGTCATGAGCCAAGTGGTTCCTGAATCTGAAATTTTTCATTTTCAACATTTTTAATTCTTTTTTTCCTCTAGTGTTGTTTTATGAATTCGTATATTTACCTAGAAGTCAAACTCAAATAGAGAAATACTTTAATTTCGACAAGGAAAATGTACCTCATATCAAAGATATCATGAGAAACATATCAGTAACTCTCGTAAACTCTCATTATTCTTTTGGATATGTCAAGCCAGATTTGCCTAATGTAGTTAATGTAGCTGGAATACATCTCACTTCGCCAACAAATTTGCCACAGGTAGGTTTACGCCTTTAGTTTGTCGATTAACTCATCATTTTTATACTTAAAAGTAATGTTTTGAAAATTCCAACTGGATTCTTGATTTTTCAGAAAATACAGAAATTCATGGATGAAGCAGAGGATGGTGTTATCTGCGTAAGTTTAGGTACTCTCATTAACCCCAGTAATGTTGAAAGTTTGGGGAAAATACTTATTCGTGTCATGGAGAATCTTCCACAACGTGTAATCATAAAATGGGATGCAGATCTATTTCCATACGTTCCCAAAAATTTCTTAGTTCAGCAATGGATTCCACAAGTCGACATACTAAGTAAGGAAATTCTGTGCTATATTATACTCACAAAAAATGCTATTTTTAAGGCAGAAAATATTTCCAACAAGTATTCTGTTAAATTATGAAAGAGGAAGTGAGTAGATTTCGATTTTAACTATCAATGTATATAGATAATCGATATTTTGGGCTTCGATAATATGGATGTCATGATTTTAAAATTACTTGAACATCTTAAAAAAAGCTTGACTTGGCTTTTTTTTTCTCTCTATGGGAAGGTGATTTATGGTAAGTTTATTCTTATTTGAATTTTACTTCAATTCTAATTCGTAGATCATCCAAAATGTGGATTGTTCATCACTCACGGAGGAATGCACAGTTTATTAGAAAGTCTGAATGCTTCGGTGCCGTTCATAGGCATACCTTTTTTTGGAGACCAACAGCACAACTTGTTGAAGGCGGAATATTTTGGAATTGGAACAGCTTTAAATATCGATGATATTTCTACCGAACTGCCACTGAAAATAAAAGAAGTTCTATATAATCCAAAGTAAGCATATTACTCATACTAACAGATTTAAAAACATTTTTCTTATTAAAGTAACATTTTTGCTGCTATAAAATGTAGCTTAACAAATTATTTTTTCATTATTTGAGGATTCACAAAAAATTTGAAAACCTATTAAAAATAGGCTAGATACTGTAAACTCATGTAATCTCATTAAAATTTCTCACTTTTTAATTATAGATACAAAGAGAATATTGTGAAAAGATCACTACTTTTTCGAGAACGTTTAAATAAACCAATGGAAACCGCTCTCTTCTGGATAGATCACGTACTCAAACACAAAGACACCTCATATCTTAAGTCAGCCTCAACTCAGCTCGCCTGGTACAAGCTCTACTCAGTGGACGTGTTAATCATTGTATTAGCAATCTTCTGGATAGCCATGAAAATGATTGGGTTTATTATTCAAAGAACTACACAAAAGTTGGTATCTTTGAAAAATATAATCTTACCAAAGGCTGAATCTGGGCAGAAGAAGAGAGAAACTAATAATTTAAAATGCGATTAATTAATAAATTATAGAAATATTTCTCTCATTTCGTCCGGAAAAATTATATAAAGATTTTCTGACACCGAATTTTACTGTTGTCGAAATTTATTAAGTTTAGGGATTCAACGTTTTTAGGAACATTCGTTGAGAATTTCTGATTCCCCTCCCCTTCTCTTTAGTAAAAACAAATGATGATGACACATCAAAAAATTAACAGTTTTCATTGATTCATTTCATTTGAGGAAGCCTAGACACGATTGAAATTGTATATAATATTCGGGTTAGGTACAGGAAACTACAAATTGTTTTCTCATAATTTCACCATAATATTTCATCAAAGAATTTCATCAATAATGAGTCCGATTTCAAAAACCATAATTTTGTTAAATATGAGATTACGACTATTTCTGAGTCTTCACTTTTCCTCAAGAGAACTAGAAATTAATTTTTATGCTTAGTCAAGAGGACCACTGATTTGAGTTAACTCAGGGTTTGTCACGAATTATAAAATATAGGTGTCAGTTATAGGCAACAACTCCTGCATGTAAATGCCTACGGTAAGAAATTTAATAGGTATGTGTCATTGTGTATAATTAATGGGAAAAGGTAAGTGAAGAGTAATATACTCTGTTTCAAAAGAGATAGAAATTTAAAGCAAGGCATTAATTTGTCAGTTGTAGGAACATGTTAAACTTATGGGTACGTGGCAATAATGTCGTTTGATAACGTTATCTAATAATTAGTGAATTATGTTGGATTTAATATCAACCCATTATTTTATCTTCAAGTAACTTTCTGTTATATCAACACAACACTTGGAACAACATTCGGATAAAAACTGATGATTATTACTTTCTTACAGTTATATAGACCCAATTATACCTAATTTGTGCGAAATATTTTATTTGAAATTTTTTTCTTCAAATTATAAAGTTAAAAGAGTTATTTGCATTAACCGGCTATTTTTTATAAAAATGATCAACCACTCTCGCAGTGAATAAATATATGGTCAAGATTACTGAAGGTAAGTGTAATACTATGTAAATGGATAGACTAGATATTTTAATGGCGTTGAGTTATTAAAATTATTTGCAAAGATAAGTTGATGATGGGGTAAATATACTTCTATAATTTCAATGCAGGAGCTAGAATAAGATGAATCAACAAAGTAGTTCAGACACCACTTTTTTTGTATTTACAACCATATTTCAGTTCATATGATTTCTTTTTTTGATGAATATTTTGAAATGTATGTTTAGAATTTATTTAAAAATTTGAAAAGTATTGGTTTGATAGCATCCTGCCATAGGTAGTCCTACTCATGTAGTCGATTTTATTGAGGTATACTTTTTTAGTTTCTAAAGGTTGAAAGAAACAAACGTTTGACTAAATTCATCTGATTTTAGAACCAAAAATGAGTTTAAAATGTTGGATCAATTTTGTCGCAGTCATTTATTGTATGGTGAAGGTGACTGAAAGCGCCAACATACTGGTTGTTGCGCACCTGCCACATCGCAGCCACTTCGTATCATTCCAACCACTTTGGGAAAATCTTATTGAACGAGGACATAATTTGACTATCATTGCTGGCTTTGAATTGAATAAAAAATTTCAGTCCAATTATACTTTGGTGGATGTGAAACCTCTATTTGGCAAATTAAGTGAGTTGAGTTGACAAAAAAAATTACTTCTTAACTACAAAAAGCTGAGAAAATATAAGTTCAGGTAAAAAAAAGCCAAAATTGTTTTTATTTTTTTTTTCTAATTCGATGCTTTATTAAATAACGAATCCAACAGTCCCAGATTCAACTCTCACCCAAAAATAAGATGAAATATAAATAATCACTTTGTAATCGTCTCTTCTTGGGAAATAATTTTCTAATTTTCACAATAATTTTCTTGAGTGTGTAAATAGAGGAGTGGGATTTCTTTTGTGTTGAACACATACAAGTTTTATCCTATTTATAGGTAAGCTATAATCTCACAACTTTTTATATGATTTTTTATTTACTATTTTTTTTTGCTGGTGCAGAAATAACCTTTGCAGAATTGAAGAAACTAAACCGAATTCAAATTTTGATGTACTCGAACAAGGTTTTTCAAGATTATATTGAGGATGTACTCAAATTTTCAGACATACAAGCGTTAATCAATTCGAATAATGAATATGATTTGGTGATGACAGAATTATTTTACAATGATGTAGTCTTCGCATTTGGATACAAATTTAATGCGCCTGTTATAGCTATGAGAACTTCGTCATTGCATCCTACTCACAACTGGATAATTGGCAATCCATTTCCCTCTAGTTATATTCCCAGTTTATTATTATCCTTCACCGAAAAGATGTCACTATCTGCTCGAATCGTCAATACAGCATTCGAATTTCTCGCAGGTATCCCTAAGCTGATTTTGTGTGACGTCATATTAAAAATTTTTGCCAAATAGTATGGCACTTCAAACATGAAATATCACCATCTAAAATCATTTATTTTCAAAATCATAGATGGTCGCAGAAAGACTTCATCATGTTCTTGTAAAAGAGTTGCGTGTAAACTTACAGCACTCTTTCAAGAAAACATGATACACTTTCATGAATGTGTATAGGTATACATGTATGAAGAAAATTTCAACTGAGAAACTCATTACTCAGCTCAGAATGGATGCTTCCATTTTAAAAATTAAGGGTTTGCAATAATAACTTTTGGGTAGCCTTAAAGGAATCGAGGTTTATATCGGATCACCTCAGATATTAGAAACTTACTTTTTGTTTTAATGTATGCTTTCAGTTTTGATTCATTTCCAATATAATTTGGTTTCAAATTAATCCACAAGATCTGATAATTCATTTCACATAAGAATAGGGGCTAAAGCATAAAAAAATTTTGGCAGAAATTCTAATTTTTCTTTCCAAATATAGTCATTTTTTCATATTTTACTGCTTCTGGTACTTTCA
Organism: Parthenolecanium corni; assembly: GCA_038050395.1. Lineage (NCBI taxonomy): Eukaryota > Metazoa > Arthropoda > Insecta > Hemiptera > Coccidae > Parthenolecanium > Parthenolecanium corni. The sequence continues at coordinate 20,197,370 of JBBCAQ010000037.1, read as the reverse complement.
AAAAGACAACACATTTTAATGTAACAGTAACATATTGAAACTAATTTTATTTCCTCTAGTTTTATTATATGAATTCATATACTTACCCAGAAGTCAAACTCAAATCGAAAAATATTTCAATTTTGACAAGGAAAATGTGCCTCATATTAAAGATATCCTGAGAAACATATCAGTGACTCTGGTGAACTCTCATTATTCTTTTGGATACATCAAGCCGAATTTGCCTAATGTAGTCGATGTAGCTGGAATACATCTCATCCCTCCAACAAATTTGCCCGTGGTAGGTTTATGCATTCGAACAGTGATATGCAAGAAGGGATAGGTCCACTTTTTCAAATTTCACAGAAGAGCAAAAAAACATGTTTATGTTACGTAGCCTTCTTATGTAACACCTCAATTTTGAAGTCTATTTTCTCAGCAATGGTTGTATTTTAGTTAATAATATTTTTAGTGGTTGAAGGACATGGTTTATACAATTGAACTTTAGTCTTACTCAATTTTTGAAAAAAAATTACCAAATCCGGTTCTAGCATATCACTTTTCATTTAGTCTGTAGAAAAATTTTTTATTTGTGTATTAACAAAAAATAATATTTTTGAAAAGTACACCAGAATTTTTAATGTTTCAGAATAATATACAGAAATTCATGGATGAAGCAGAACATGGTGTTATTTGTTTAAGTTTAGGTACCCTCATTGAACCCAGTACACTTGAAAAGTTGGGAAAAATATTCATTCATGTCTTGGAGAGTCTTCCACAAAGAGTAATCATGAAGTGGGATGCAAATCTGTTGCCGTATATTCCCAAAAACTTCTTAGTTCAAGATTGGATTCCACAAGCAGACATATTGAGTAAAAAAAATCAATACTGTTTTATTTTGGCTATATTAGCTAATAAGTGAAACAAAGTTATGAGTCTGTTAAATTTAGCAAACTTGAAAATATTCGTTAATTTTTTTCCTTCAATTTACCAAATTCTGATGCTCACTGCTCTACATTGTATTTCTTATGTCACCTACAGGGGTACTTGCCTTCAATATCTTAATTTTTGTCCCTATTCTTTGTAGTTTCAAATTGACTCATAATCTTGTATTTTGTTGAAGATGTCTACATCACTCCGATATTATTAGTCAACACCTTAATTAGGGTTATAAGAATTGAAAGTCTTGAATTCGACACTTTGTGTTTTTCAATTTGAATTTCGCATTTAGCTTAAGCCGGTAAAATTCTATCTATTTTATACGAGTCTTCATATAATTTACTTCGATACCCAGATCATCCGAAATGCCGATTGTTCATCACTCATGGAGGTTTGCATAGTTTATTAGAAAGTCTCAACGCATCGGTACCCCTCATAGGAATACCATTCTTTGGAGACCAACAGCACAATATCGCAAAGGTGGAATATTTTGAGATTGGAACAATTTTGAATATTGAAAACATGGATGACGTACCTAACGATTTGCGACTGAAAATTAATGAAGTACTGCATGATTCAAAGTAAGTTACGAGTATAAATCCTTATAATATTCTTAATTTTATCTGTATATGTGGTACTTGCCACTTTATGGATTTAAATCGAGTATCTAGAGGTTGAAAAGTATAGAGGTATAACCAGCTAACAATGACTCTGCCCTTTTCATCAGGCAAAATTGCAAAAGACTTTGTTCAAATTCTGTGTTATGTCTCTCAAAAGTTTTAATCCATTCTGAGTTTCAGAAATCGAATACATACCACAGGTGAGCTAGGTACCAACGTATAACTTCATCTTCTCAAAACTTGTTATTCTGAATTGCAGATACAAGGAAAATATTATGAAAAGATCGCAACTTTTTCGAGAACGTTTAAATAAACCAATGGAAACCGCTCTCTACTGGGTAGACCATGTACTTAAACACAAAGACACCTCACATCTCAAGTCAGCCTCCACTCAGCTGGCCTGGTACAAGCTCTACTCAGTGGACGTGTTAATCATTGTATTAGCCATCTTCTGGATAGCTATGAAAACGGTTGGGTGTATTATTCGAAGAACTACTCAGAAGTTGAGATCTTTGAAAAACGTTATCTCTTCCAAGGCTGGATATTGGCAGAAAAGAGTAACGCATAATTCAAAATGTGATTAATAAAAATATTAGCTAGGTATATATTTTCTTGACATATTTCTTTTATTTTACCTACCCCCGGGGCATGTAATTTACAACGTGATTCCTGTCATTTTGCCTACCTGTCTAAGTAATAATGTATATCATTTTCAAATATGTGTCATTCAAAGTTCAACTATTTGTAAGTATGTGTTATGCGAATATAGGTCAATTATAGGAACTAGTTCCTAAATAGACCAAAATTAAAACCAGCGATATATTACTCAATTAGGTAGGTTTATATTTAGCTAACTTGGCAATAATTTGTTAAAGTTCAATGCAGTTTTCAGAACTTCTTTCTCTGGTGATAAAGTAAAAAAGAAACGTTCATACAATTAAAGTTTTCAATTTGAGTTGTTTCTAATACATTTCTTCGAAAGTTTGAAAGTTATATAGTTCCATCTTTTTTAGTAGTATGATTATAGATTGCAAATTTTAACTGAGTTAAAACCTGCTAAATTATGTTATTTGCTGAGCGATAAATAACAGAGAAATGCAGAATTCAAAACCCGCTCGAATACCTTTCCAATTATCTACATTTATATTGACAAGATTCGGCTATAAAATAAAATGAGATGTATTATAATTAGTTTAGCATATTCAAATAGATACTGTGTTAAGATAGGTAGCCTAGGCCTAATAACATATTTTTCTCGATATCTACTAAGTTGAGTTTTGAGGAAAATTAAATTTCCAAAATTCAATACCGACGAATATAGCCCTGTTTTTGCAAGTCTTACTTTCAAATAGATACAGGATTTTGTTGGATCTGTTCACACAGGAAACCGGTTGCAGCTAAGTTTTAAATAGTCATGTCCTATTACGTAATTCACGAATTATTATTAAATTCCATGTCTAAAACAATTAATGAAGTGAATAGTAGATAGGAGCAATGCTCGTTTTTTGTGAATTTATTAACATGATATATTTAATTTTCTGAATATCGTCCTGGCTTCCCAGCAAAAGTAGTCGAGACGTTGCTAGTGATTTTTGGTCATCCTAGAACTTAGACAAGGTTGATCAAGGGTAATTGAGAAATAACATTAATCTTTGAAGTGCTGAGTGCCACTTCACTAAAATTACTTATCGTAATTGCATTTTTCTCCAATTTGCTATAAACGAAAGTAAGGTATATTTTATTTTATTTACGAGTATTTACAATTAATTATATGTGATGTGATCCATAAAATGGTTCCAAGCGTTTTTATTAAAAAAATATAAAAATAAGCTGTTCTATAGAAGCCCAAACTCCGTAACTTCCGCAATACTTACAGTAATACGTACTATAGTTCCATTGATAATGAAAAGTACATAAAAATATAGCCAGAACCATCCAGTAGCGTGTAAGGGGTTTGAGGTGCCTCCGCAGAGAGTGTTTTGGTGTACCATTCCTTTGCCCCTCCCTCCCAGCAACTTTTTTAAAGCCCTAATTTTTTCTTCGTTGCCCCAATTTTTTCCTCGCAATTACTCCGGGGCCTCCGCGAAGCGAGATTAGAATATTATGTATAACACTGTAATGTTCTGGCTATATATATTTTTATTTTTGTTATAAATATTTGTCGAGCTAGTAGGGATGTTATTACTAAGTACGTACTAAAACAGGCCAATTTAGGTAAGTTATTATTATTGATTTTTATTATCGTGGGTTAAAATTTTATACCTTCAATTAAGTTAATGTGAATATAAAACATGTTCATTGTGATTTTTAATTTTTTTACCATCTTATTTATTTTAAAATACTTTTCAATTCCGAAATTTATAAAATTTTTATGGTTAAGGTTTTGAGAAACAGAATTAGTTATCTAAAATGACAGACAAAACCAGAAATTCGCATCAAATGGAATGAGACTGAAACAATTAAATAGTTTTTACTCAGCTCAATAGTACCTAAACTTTTCACCCACTATACGAATAAATGTTATGTAACACTATTATCAGGAAAAATATTAATTCGTCATAATCTGTGTCTGCTGCTGTGAAATTTAAAAACTTTTAATTCTAGGCGGTTACTTATCTCCATCGAAATTTAATTAACCTTATCTAAATAAAAGAAACCGTTCTTCAGACAATTACAAATAAAAGAGCACTGCATATTTTATTTTTATAAATATAAACTTGTAGAGTTTTTCGGTTAAATAACCCGCAATTTTATTTTATTCTGGTAATTTTTCCAATTTTTTACGCTGAATCCGAATCTGCGACGCGTTTTGCTCTACGTCACGATTTAGACCCATTCTGGTGCATTTTTCACTTTTTTTTAGCCATAATTTGCCGGGCTAGAGTCGCCGCCAAAAACTGCTGCCGGATTCGTGTTCAGCGACCTCGAAATCCCCCTTATCTGTGCTAATCTCGAAAAAATTCTTTGACAAAAAAATTGAAAAAAACCAAAGTGTTAACCTTGCCATTTTGGAAAAAATTGACGATTTTTAAAATTTTCCAGGAGACATATGCATATTATGTAATTTTTCAAGCTGAACTCGAATTTGCAGCTCTTTTTACCATACGTCGCGATATAGACCAATTTTCGAGCATTTTGTATTTATTTTTGGTCGTATTTTGCCGGGCGAGAGTCGCGACCAAAAACGGCTTCCTGATTCGTGTTCAGCGACCTCGAAAAACTCCCCCTTACCAGAGCTCAACTTACAAATTTATTTCCTGAACAGAAATCAGAAAATGCAAAGTTTTTGAACATAATATTATATTAGGAGAAATTTTGGTTCAATTGAAATATATCTACAAATTATCGAATTATACGTCTCTAAACTATACTGAATGATGAAAAAAAATTTGCTAAAAAAAGCAGCGTTCATTTGGACGTGGCATAATTCAAAATAATCTCCGGATAAAAATCAGCATCATATACCTGTCATCAAATTAACCCAACATATTATGGGTAATTTATTCATGTTTTTTTTTTTATTCTCAAGAAAAATAGTTTTTAGGTAATGGGTAAAATTTCATGAGATTTTAATAATTTAACTTGTGCGTAGCACGTATTCGCACAATTTTTTCCCGACGGTAAGGAATTTTTGATTCATTAACACTAGAAGAACCAGGTGGCGTCATACACGACGCCAATCAAAATTTTGAGATGGACTATACAAAGGAACAATATTGAACAATATTTTGAGAAACCCTGATTTGTGTCATACGACGCCACCTGGTCCTTCGAGTAATCGGGTAAAACCTGGTTTTTCTAGTGTTAACGGTTCATACAAAACTAATTCGAATACAAGCACTAGAAATTGTTTTTGAAAAGCCTGTTTCCATTCTACGAGAATCTGATTGTGCTACCCTCACCAAGTATCAGTAACTCTTGTATGATAAGTACGGCACTATCACAATGTAAATGGGCTCTAACGTCAAGATTTATCTCTTAGTACCAACCTAGTCATCTTCAGATTTAGAATATAATATAGCTTCCCTGGTGTTTAAATTAAAGTTGATACGGTTATTACATATTTCTCTATAAGAAGTACTTTATAGCAGGCATGAACCATGTTATTTTTTAGATTTTATTTTTATTACAACTGAAATTGAAAGAAGTTTTTATTTCATTTAGCCAGCCATTTTCGATAACGACAATCAACCAGAAGAATAGTGAAATAAATTCAAATAGATTATTCTAAAGGTAAACGTCGTCTGTGCATCTAAGTATAGGTAAGTGTGAAAAGTTTTAAAATTATTTTAAAGATATGAGCTAATAAAATGGAAAATATACAGCTTCTGGTCAAATTGAGACAAATCCTTTTGAGGATTAATAGATGTTTTACAACAAAACACATTTTTATTAAAATGGCACTTAGCTTATTGTACAATGTAGCTTGTAGCTCTTCACGTATTCTCCAGTTCAATGAACCAAAGATGATAAAAGATTTTCAACTAAATCGAGATTATTTTTAGCAGATTTTCATTTTGATTTTAGAGTCAATAATGAATTGGAAATTGTGGATTATATTTTCGACAATCACTTGTGGCTTAGTGGAGGTAACTGAAACCGCCAACATATTGGTTGTTATGCCCATACCTGCTCGCAGCCACTTTAAATCATTTCAGCCACTTTGGGAGGCTCTTATTGAAAGAGGACACAATTTGACTATTATTGCTGGCCATAAATTGAACGAAAGATTTCAATCTAATTATACGTTTGTGGATATCGAACCTCTTTTTGGCGAATTAAGTAAGTTCAATGGACAAAACAAAAACAAAAATTGAGAAATGAGTAATGAAAGTTGTGACATTACAATAACAGTCCTATTGTATTTTTGTGTTTCTTAAAAATTTTCGCAAAATTAATAGATATATTTTAATTCTAACCCATACTGCTTCCTACACGTATGAGACTATGTCTTACATTCCTTGTGAGGTTAAGCCGATGTGAAATTATCACGAAACAAGACTATAGGTAATTTGTCTTATCTTTATGCAGAGTGTACAATTGATAAGATATCAGGTACAGAGTATATTTTTGCAGGATTTTATTTAGAAATTAAACTATCTCCAGATTCTATACCTGCATCTACTTATACGTATATATTAAATGCTTCCCACGTGAACAGTAAATGACCAGAAAATTTGGCTTAATTTACCTATCAACTTCATTATGTGACTTACATGTTAAATTTAATATTTCAACATCTTCAACAAATTAAAAAGTAGTTTTATTTATTTTAACTATGTATTTGTTATTTATTTCAAAATTTATTCATTTATTTTTATTTATTTACTTTTTTTTTTACAGAAATAGTTTTTGCAGAACTAAGACAAATAAACAAAATTCATGCTCTGAAATATTTTCACGATATTTATCAAGATTATATTGAGAAAGTATTCGAATTTTCACACGTCCAAGCGATAATCGATTCGAATAATAAATATGATTTGGTCATTGCTGAAATGTTTCTCGTGGAGGCAATCTTTGCATTCGGATACAAATTTGTCGCACCAGTTATATCTGTCAATACGCTGCCATTGTGTGCTTCTGATAATTGGATACTGGGCAATCCCTTTCCCTCTTCTTATATTCCCAATGTATTTTTACCCTTCACCGAAAAAATGTCACTATCAACTAGAATTATGAATACAGCATATGAATTCCTCGCAGGTGAGTAGATCATCTATTATTACAGCCCTTTTAATGGTAAATTAAATAAATCAAAATGAAGGAACTGTTTTCTGTGTAAACCTTGACTAGGCTTGACCAGAGAGAAGCACGTGAGAGCTAAGTTTAAGTATCTGAGGAAATAAAATTAGTTGCTACAGAATATTTAAAAGTTTTATACATATCGCTCATTTAATTCAACAACGTTACAACTCAAAAAATCATAATTTTTGAGTTAAATATATGAAAATTTTTTCTTTATGTCTGCTTCAAGATGGTATAACTTTTAAAAAAAATTGAAAATTTTGAGATGTAACGTTGTTGTATTAAATGAGTGATATTTTGGACTCGAAAAGCACGAATTTAATACATCATATTTCTATTTCGTTTTGTCACTCCCCGCCCCCCACCTCTGGGGAAGGTAGTTATTATTTTCCCTTTTCACCGATACCTTTCAACAATGGAAGAGTCCGATTCCAAAAAGTGCTAAGTGTAAGATTGAAAACAGACAAACTAAAACCAATAAAAATAAGGTGCTAGATAAATGCCACACTATGACAAAACCAGCAAAACGTACACCATGTTTGTACGACAAATTGCATAATTCATTCTTTCAGGCATCATTTCTCACCACTAAAATACATTTAATACTTTTTCGAATCGGGCTCTTCAACTGCCAAAGCTAAGTTTGCTTACAAGATTACGAGAGTACATAATATGATCCTAAAATTTTGTTTTTTTAAGTTTTCATGCGGAAATAAAAGAAGTAAAGGAAATAAACTTCTTCAGATTAGGTGAGATGGTTAATTCCCTCCCCCCCCCCAAAAAAAAAGAGCTTGTTTTACTTTGGAATTTGGTAGTAAGTACACACGAGTACTTACAACAGATCATACCAACGATCTTAAGTATCAGCATTTGAGAAAAGGGCCTTGAGTTTTATTGTAATTAGAAGAAACTTTTGTGAGAGTAAACACTGCTAGGGTAGACTATACTTGACTAATTTTGCCATATTTTCTTTTTCTAAGAAAATTTTGATACTAGACAAGCGAAGTCATGGGCCAAGTGGCTCCTAAATCTAAAAATTTTCATTTTCAAAATATCAAATTTCTTTCTATCCGCTAGTGTTGTTTTATGAATTCGTCAATTTACCCAGAAGTCAAACTCAAATCGAGAAATACTTTAATTTCGACAAGGAAAATGTGCCTCGTATTAAAGATATCCTGAGAAACATATCAGTGACTCTGGTGAACTCTCATTATTCTTTTGGATATGTCAAGCCAGATTTGCCTAATGTGGTTAATGTCGCTGGAATACATCTCATTCCGCCAACAAATTTGCCACAGGTAGATTTACGCCTTTAGTCTGTCGATTAACTCATCATTTTTATACTTACCTAAAAGTAATGTTTTGAAAATTCCAACTGGATTCTTGATTTTTCAGAAAATACAGAAATTCATGGATGAAGCAGAGTATGGTGTTATCTGCGTGAGTTTAGGTTCCCTCATTGAACCCAGTAAAATTGAAAGTTTGGGGAAAATATTTGTTCGTGTCATGGAGAATCTTCCACAGCGAGTAATCATAAAATGGGATGCAGGTCTATTGCCATACGTTCCCAAAAATTTTTTAGTTCAGCAATGGATTCCACAAGTCGACATACTGAGTAAGGAAATTCTGTGCTATATTGAACTCGCATACAAAAAATATTTTTAAGCCAGAAAAAATTCAAACAAGCATTCTGCGAAAGAGGAATTTAGTAGATTTCAAGTTGAAATAGCGATGTATATCAATAATCGATGTTTTTCGCTTCGATAATATCGATATCGCAATTTTAACACCACTAAATAGGAATTAAAACTCCACTTTAAAAAAGTTGACATAGGTAGCTTTATTTTTTTCCACTATGGGTGTTGGAAATTAAGATTATTTCCCAATATGTTTTGCTGAAAAGTATAATAATTATTTTCCCTAACTGGCAACACTGCCAAGAAATAGCGAGAAATCAGATTCAGCTTAATTCTTGTTTTCTTTCCTTTATACTTCTTATTCTTTATTATTTCTTTGCCATCATCATTATCATCATTTTTGGAGAACAATAGTGTTCACTTCGTACCACTCTGTGACTGGTGCATCAGCTCTCTAATCTATTTTTTAGTTTCTGTTTTTCTTCTTCGTCTGTTCAATCAGTCAGTCTATAAAAAAAAAAAAAAAAAAAAAAAAAAACTCTTAACTTTAAAATAAATAATTAAATCAATAAAATAATCCTTACAAAAAAACATTGAAACATAAAACATTCCATTTATTATTCAGTTCTCTTCCAACCGCGTATGGAGTAACATCTCCAATTATTGCTCTTTTATGATTTTATTTTTACTTATTGAAGTGTTTTGCTTTTGTTTATTAGAATTGTGCATTTTTATTAAAATTGTGTTCCTTAATTTACTTTCCTTTTCCAAATTTAAATTTTAAATTTCCATATTCATATTTTTAAAATAATATCTTTAAATTATTCACGTGTGAATTCTGATCGATTCCTTACAATGGTAGGGTTATTTATGGTGTGTAAATATATTTTTTAATTAAATTGCACTTGCAGATCATCCAAAATGTCGATTATTCATCACTCACGGAGGGATTCACAGTTTATTAGAAAGTTTGAATGCATCGGTGCCGTTCCTAGGCATACCTTTCTTTGGAGACCAACTGCACAACTTGTTGAAGGCGGAATATTTTGGAATTGGAACAGCTTTAAATATCGATGATATTTCTACCGAACTGCCATTGAAAATTAATGAAGTGCTGTATAATCAAAAGTAAGCGAATTACTAATACTAATTAATTTATAAATATTTTACTATACCTACATAAAGCTTGTAAGATTTCATTAGGGAGCAATCTGAGTTCAGCATCAAACTACAATATCTCGACCCGTTTTGAAAGTAGAAAGTTGCCATAGAAATTTGCATCAAATTTTCAATATTGAAGAAAAGTTAAATTTTTGACCCTCCCAAACCATAAGATTTATTTTTTAAGCGTATTTTGAGAATCTAGTTCCTAGTCAAGTTGAGGTAAACCTTTTTAGGGACTAATGAGGTCATGGCATTCTTCTTTCATTGTAAAAAACATTTTTCTTATTAAAGTAACATTTATTCTAGTACCTTTTGAAATGATTCTTTTTTCATTTGAGGATTCACAAAAAAATTGAAAATCTATTAAAGGTATGCTACAGACTGTAAGCCCATCTAATCTCATTAAAATTTTTCATTTTAAAATATAGATACAAAGAGAATATAGTGAAAAGATCGCAGCTTTTTCGGGAACGTTTGAATAATCCAATGGAAACGGCCCTGTATTGGATAGATCACGTACTGAAACACAAAGACACCTCACATCTTAAGTCAGCCTCAACTCAGCTATCCTGGTACGAGCTCTATTCGGTGGACGTGTTAATCATTGTAGCAGTCATCTTCTGGATAGCCATGAAAATCATTGGATTTATTATTCGAAGAACTACACAAAAGTTGATGTCTTTGAAAAATGTAATCTCTCCAAAGGCTGAATCTGGGCTGAAGAAGAGAGTAACTAATAATTTAAAATGCGATTAATTAATAAATTATGGAAATATTTCTCTCATTTCGTCCGGAAAAATTCTATAAAGATTTGCTGACACCGAATTTTACTATTGTCAAAATTTATTAAGTTTACGGATTCAACGTTTTTAGGAACATTCGATTTGAGAATTTCTGATTCCCCTCCCCTTCCCTTCAGTAAAAACAAATGACGATAAGACATCAAAAAATAACCAGTTTTCATTGATTCATTTCATTTGAGAAGGCCTAGACACGATTAAAATTGTATATAATATTCGGGTTAGGTACAGAAAATTACAAATTGTTTTCTCATAATTTCACCATAATATTTCATCAAGGGATTTCATCAATAATGAGTCCGATTTCAAAAAACGTAATTTTGTTAAATATGAGATTACGACTATTTCTGAGTCTTCACTTTTCCTCAAGAGAACTAGAAATTAATTTTTATGCTCAGTCAAGAGGACCACTGATTTGAGTTAACTCAGGGTTTGTCACGAATTATAAAATATAGGTGTCAATTATAGGCAACAACTCCTGTATGTAAATGCCTACGGTAAGAAGTTTAATAGGTATGTGTCATTGTGTATAATTAATGGGAAAAGGTAAGTGAAGAGTAATATACTCTGTTTCAAAAGAGATAGAAATTTAAAGCAAGGCATTAATTTGTCAGTGGTAAGAACATGTTTAGCTTATAGGTACGTGGCAATAATGTCGTTTGATAACGTCATCTAATAACTGGTGAATTATGTTGGATTTAATATCAACACATTATTTTATCTTCAAGTACTCTTCTGGTGTATCAACACGACACTTGGAACAACATTCGGATAAAAACTTATGTTTATTACTTTCTTACAGTTATATAGACCCAATTATACCTTATTTGTGCGAAATATTTTATTTGAAATTTTTTTCCCAAATTAATAAAGTCAAAAAAGTTATTTGCATTAACCAGCTATTTTTTATAAAAATGATCAACCTCTCTCGCAATAATTGAATATATGGTCAAGTTTACTGAAGGTAAGTATAATATTTTGTGTATGTTAAAGGGTAGACTAGATATTTTAATGGCGTTTAGTTATTAAAATTATTTGCAAAGATGGGTTGATAATGGGGTAAATATACTTCTATAATTTCAATGCAGGAGCTAGAATAAGATGAATCAACAAAGTAGTTCAGACACCACTTTTTTTGTATTTACAACCATATTTCAGTTCATATGATTTTTTTTTTTGATGAATATTTTGAAATGTATGTTTAGAATTTATTTTAAAAATTGAAAAGTATTGGTTTGCTAGCATCCTGCCATAGGTAGTCCTAGTCTTACTCACGTAGTCGATTTCATTGAGGCATAGTTTTTTAGTCTCTAAAGGTTGAAAGATACAAACGTTTGACTAAATTCATCTGATTTTAGAACCAAAAATGATTTGGAAATATTGGATGAATTTTTTCACAGTCATTTATTGTATGGTGAAGGTGACTGAAAGCGCCAACATACTGGTTGTTGCGCACCTGCCACATCGCAGCCAGTTCACATCATTCCAACCACTTTGGGAAAATCTTATTGAACGAGGACATAATTTGACTATCATTGCTGGCTTTGAATTGAATAAAAAATTTCAGTCCAATTATACTTTGGTGGATGTGAAACCTCTTTTTGGCAAATTAAGTGAGTTGAGTTGACAAAAAAAATTACTTCTTAACTACAAAAAGCTGAGAAAATATAAGTTCAGGTAAAAAAGACCAAAATAGATTTTTTTTTTTTCAATTCGATGCTTTTTTAAATAACGAATCCAACAGTCCCAGATTCAACTCTCACCCAAAAATATTATGAAATATAAATAATCACTTTGTAATCGTCTCTTCTTGGGAAATAATTTTCTAATTTTCACAATAATTTTCTTGAGTGTGTAAATAGAGGAGTGGGGTTTCTTTTGTGTTGAACACTTACTAGTTTTCTCCTATTCATAGGTATAATCTCACAACATTTTATATGATTCTTTATTTACTCATTTTTTTGTTGGTGCAGAAATGACCTTTGCAGAATTGAAGAAACTAAACCGAATTCAAATTTTGATGTATTTGAACAAGCTTCATCAAGATTATATTGAGGATGTACTCAAATTTTCAGACATACAAGCGTTAATCAATTCGAATAATGAATATGATTTGGTGATGACAGAATTATTTTACAATGATGTAGTCTTCGCATTTGGATACAAATTTAATGCGCCTGTTATAGCTATGAGAACTACGTTATTGCATCCTACTCACAACTGGATAATTGGCAATCCATTTACCTCTAGTTATATTCCCAGTTTATTATTATCCTTCACCGAAAAGATGTCACTACCTGCTCGAATCTACAATACAGCATTCGAATTTCTCTCAGGTACCCCCAAAGCTGATTTTGTGTGACGTCATATTAAAAATTTTGGCAGATAATATGTCACTTCAAACATGAAAAGTCACTATCTTCAATCTAATCATTTTCAAAATCACAGATGCTCACAGAAAAACTTCATTATGCGTCATTGAACTGCATATAAAAACTACTAGCAGCTCTCTCATAATATGAATAAGGAAACACATACATTTTCACTAATTTCACGTAGGAATTCGGGTAATGGCATGAGAAAGATTTGACAGAAATTTCATCCCCCTCCCCCATTAGTCATTTTTTCTTATTTTGCTGGTTAAGGAACTTTCGCAAAAACAGAACACATTTAATGTAACAGTGAGATATTGAAATTTATTTTTATTTCCTCTAGTATTGTTATATGAATTCATATACTTACCCAGAAGTCAAACTCAAATCGAAAAATATTTCAATTTTGACAAGGAAAATGTGCCTCATATTAAAGATATCCTGAGAAACATATCAGTGACTCTGGTGAACTCTCATTATTCTTTTGGATACATCAAGCCACATTTGCCTAATGTAGTCGATGTAGCTGGAATACATCTCACCCCTCCAACAAATTTGCCTGAGGTAGGTTTATGCATTTGAACAGTGATATGCAAGAAGACATAAGTCCACTTTTTCAAATTTTACAGAAGAGCAAAAAAACACGTTTATGTTACGTAGCCTTCTTATGTAACACCTCAATTTTGAAGTCTATTTTCTCAGCAATGGTTGTATTTTAGTTAATAATATTTTTAGTGGTAGAAGGGCATGGTTTATATAATTGAACTTTATAGTCTTATTGAATTTTTGAAAAAAAGTAAACTTATCCGCTTCTAGCATATCACTGTTCATGTAGTCTGTAGAAAAACTTGTCATTTCTGTATTTGAAAAAAAAAATTTAAAAGTACAACAGAATTCTTATAATTTTTCAGAACATACAGAAATTCATGGATGAAGCAGAACATGGTGTTATTTGTTTAAGTTTAGGTACAATCGTTGAACCCAGTACAATCGAAAGTTTGGGGAAAATATTCATTCATGTCTTGGAGAGTCTTCCACAAAGAATAATCATGAAGTGGGATGCAAATCTGTTGCCATATATTCCCAAAAACTTCTTAGTTCGAGATTGGATTCCACAAGCAGACATATTGAGTAAAAAAAATCAATACTGTTTTATCTTGGCAATATTAGCTAATAAGTGAAACAAAATTATGAACTTGAAAATATTCGTTAATTATTTTTCTTCAATTTACCAAATTCTGCTGCTCACTGCTCTACATTGTATTTCTTATGTCACCTACAGGGGTACTTGCCTTCAATATCTTAATTTTTGTCCCTATTCTTTGTAGTTTCAAATTGACTCATAATCTTGTATTTTGTTGAAGATGTCTACATCACTCCGATATTATTAGTCAACACCGAAATTAGGGTTATAAGAATCGAAAGTCTTGAATTCGACACTTTGTGTTTTTCAATTTGAATTTCGCATTTAGCTTAAGCCGGTAAAATGCTATCTATTTTAAACTTATACGAGTCTACATATAATTTACTTCGATACCCAGATCATCCGAAATGCCAGTTGTTCATCACTCATGGAGGTTTGCATAGTTTATTAGAAAGTCTCAACGCATCGGTACCCCTCATAGGAATACCATTCTTTGGAGACCAACAGCACAATATTGCAAAGGTGGAATATTTTGAGATTGGAACAACTTTGAATATTGAAAATATGGATGACGTACCTAACGAATTGCGACTGAAAATTAATGAAGTACTGCATGATTCAAAGTAAGTTACGAGTATAAATCCTTATAATATTCTTAATTTTATCTGTATATGTGGTACTTGCCACCTTATGGATTTAAATCGAGTATCTAGAGGTTGAAAAGTATAGAGGTATAACCAGCTAACAATGACTCTGCCCTTTTCATCAGGCAAAATTGCAAAAGACTTTGTTCAAATTCTGTGTTATGTCTCAAAAGTTTTAATCTATTCTGAGTTTCAGAAATCGAATACATACCACAGGTGAGCTAGGTACCAACGTATAACTTCATCTTCTCAAAACTTGTTATTCTGAATTGCAGATACAAGGAAAATATTATGAAAAGATCGCAACTTTTTCGAGAACGTTTGAATAAACCAATGGAAACCGCTCTCTACTGGGTAGACCATGTACTTAAACACAAAGACACCTCACATCTCAAGTCAGCCTCCACTCAGCTGGCCTGGTACAAGCTTTACTCAGTGGACGTGTTAATCATTGTATTAGCCATCTTCTGGATAGCTATGAAAACGGTTGGGTGTATTATTCGAAGAACTACTCAGAAGTTGAGATCTTTGAAAAACGTTATCTCTTCCAAGGCTGGATATTGGCAGAAAAGAGTAACGCCTAATTCAAAATGTGATTAATAAAAATATTAGCTATATATTTTCTTGACATATTTCTTTTATTTTACCTACCCCTGGGGCATGTAATTTACAACATGATTTCTGTCATTTTGCCTACCTGTCTAAGTAATAATGTATATCATTTTCAAATATGTGTCATTCAAAGTTCAACTATTTGTAAGTATGTGTTATGCGAATATAGGTCAATTATAGGAACTAGTTCCTAAATAGACCAAAATTAAAACCAGCGATATATTACTCAATTAGGTAGGTTTATATTTAGCTAACTTGGCAATAATTTGTTAAAGTTCAATGCAGTTTTCAGAACTTCTTTCTCTCGTGATAAAGTAAAAAAGAAACGTTCATACAATTAAAGTTTTCAATTTGAGTTGTTTCTAATACGCACTTCTTCGAAAGTTTGAAAGTTATACAATTCCATCTTTTTTAGTAGAATGATTATAATTATTGCAAATTTTAACTGAGTTAAAACCTGCTAAATTATGTTAACTGCTGAGCGATAAATAACAGAGAAATGCAGAATTAAAAACCCTCTCGAATACCTTTCCAATTATCTACATTTATATTGACAAGATTCGGCTATAAAATAAAATGAGATGTATTATAATTAGTTTAGCATATTCAAATAGATACTGTGTTAAGATAGGTAGACCTAATAACATTTTTTTCTCGAAATCTTTCAAGTTGAGTTTCGAGAAAAAATAAATTGCCAAAATTCAATACCGACGAATATAGCCCTGTTTTTGAAAATCGTACTTTCAAATAAATACAGGATTTTTTTGGATCTGTTCACACAGGAAACCGGTTGCAGCTAAGTTTTACATAATTTTATTTTTTTATTTTTTATTTAAATGTGATTAGTTTTAAATATTAAATAGACATGTCCTATTACGTAATTCACGAATTAATATTAAATTCCATGTCTAAAACAATTAATGAAGTGAACAGTAGATACAAGAAATGCTCACTTTTTGTAAATTTATTAACATAATATAATCAATTTTCTGAATCTCGTCCTGGCTTCTCAGCCAAAGTAGTCGAGACGTAGCTAGTGATTTTTGTTCATCCTAGAACTTAGACAAGGTTGATCAAGGGTAATTGAGAAATAACAGTTAACTTTGAAGTGCCGAGTGTCACTTCCCTAAAATTACTTATAGTAATTGCATTTTTTTCCAGTTTGCAATAAACGAAAGAAAGAATGTAAAAATAGGTGGAAAAATTTATACTGGTTTCCAATCAGTTACATTAGTTTTCAGCAAAAACATTAATGATCCCCAAGCTGATCAACAATTATCTCCGACTGAACTTTATGGTAGCGAGGAAGTCTGCACGTGTAAGTTTGGTCAAAATATTCCCATTATATGGTAACTTATATTTTTTATTCTTCATAAGATTTTTTTTTAAATATGTGAAAAGAAATTGTTTGTAGAAAATGAGTTGGCTGATAGGTCATAATATGAATAGAAATGTTGAAAGTAAGAATCACGACAATGGGACATTTTAAATATTACTACCAGTTTAGTCACTTTATATATTTGAAATGAAAATTACAAAAAATGCAAAAACATATTTTTATGCATTTAACGAAAAAAATTTTTAAAAACAAAAAAACAAAAAATTTATTATTTGTAATTTCGGAGAAACTACCTATCCAGTAGTTAAATTTTCATTCCAATGGTTAGAATCACTCAGTAAAAAAATTGGCCTTCTTGGGGTTTTGCCAAGATATTTTTAAACGTGCCAAAATTTTAATGGATTTTTGTAAATGGTCCATATATCTATATGATTTGAGTATGTATTGGAGTCGATTATACCATTCTACAAAATGACATTTTTGCAAACGAATTCAGTATTTACGCGGTATATTTTATTTAATTTACGATTATTTACAATTAATTATATGTGATGTGATCCATAAAATGGTTCCAAGCGTTTTTATTTAAAAAAAAAATAAAAATATGCTGTTCTATAGAAGCCCAAACTCCGTAACTTTCGCAATACTTTCAGTAATACGTACTATAGTTCCATTGATAATGAAAAATATAGAAAAATACAGCCAGAACCATCCAGAAGCGTGTAAGGGGTTTGAGGTGCCTCCGCAGAGAGTGTTTTGGTGTACCATTCCTCTGCCCCTCCCTCTCAGCAACTTTTTAAACCCCCTAATTTTTTCTTCGTTGCCCCAATTTTTTCCTCGCAATTACTTCGGTGCCTCCGTAAACTACGGAGACTCAAGTGCGTCCTGCATTTACATGGCAAAAGTAGGTGAAAGTTTACAGAACTTGCCACCATCCAAGATTAAGGATTTTTGTAATCAAATTATCTGATAAAATTCTTATAGATAGCATAAAGAAAAATATTTTTATCGAATGAGAAAATTTTCCTGACTGTTTTATGGCTGAGTTTTTAACTTGAGAGTTGTTATTTTTATTAAAATGCTTTTTTTTTCAACTTCGTCAAAGGCAAAAAATAGGCGTCAGCTATGCAATCCGCAATCGTCTGTCTACTCGAAAATAGAAACGCTCTATGACGAAGTGGAGTGCGGGGGAGAAAAACGTTAAATTCTTTTAGCGCATGACGATGAAACGTCGGTGGTCCGATAATACCTCCTATGAGATGAAATTTAAAAAAATCATGTGGCTCGTTGGATTTGTCTCGAATAGAGAAATTCAACGAACCCAGTCATATGATTTTTAAAATTTTCACTACATAGCAGGTATTTATCGGACCACCGAGGAAAAGCATTTACCTCAAACTTACGATTTTCGACCTATACTTCTACTTCCTGGCATGATAGATACAATAAAATCCATCTTAATAGCAAAAAACAACAGTGGAAATGATACGAATACAACAAGTTGAAGATTTTTACTTAGGAATTTGACTGAATTTTTAAAAATAGAAGTGTATAAAAATTGAATTAAATCGACCAGTCACTTAAGCAAATAGAATCGTGACAAATTTAAAATACGAGTATTTCGCATTTTTACCACAAAAAAGTTCAGATTTTCAAAAGCAAGTATCAATTTTTTAGGGCACCAAAGTTAATTGTCTTACAGTTAAAGATAGACCAAACCTATGAGAAGAGTGACTTTTATACCTTTGAATTGATAGTTTCTATTGAATTTCAAAATAAAAGGTTTAATTTTAAATCAAAATCAAAAATTCTAGTCGTTGTTTTTATTTGCCCCAGTTGCCATGATTTCTTGTAACCTGGAATTTTTTAAAAGGCAAAAAAAAAGTGTCCAGAAAATTGGATTCTTGGGGCGAAAAATATCAACAGCAGCCCACTCTGAGATTTATTTAGATGAATGAGAGATTTTTCGTTTAAATATACCGCATTTTGGTCATTCGCTAGAATAAATCCGGATATACCAGACTTTGATAAAACAAAAAAGTGCTTCCCATTGTCATTTTTTCCTCTCCTTTCAGTAGATTTGGATCTTTTCAGTTTCAGTGAAAAACTGCATCCGTCATTTATAAGGAATTATGTGTAAACTGAAAAAAAGTGATTTGAATTTTAAACTTTTTTTTTTTCAATTCATTAAATCAGCGAATTAAAATAAAAATATACTTTGTATTTAAACTAGGTTGGGCTAGGTACTACTTACCCTATTTGATTCATTTTTTATATTACTTTGAGCAACTGTTCTATAAAATTTTTCAACGTTATAATGTAAGTATTTCGTGATTTCTTTCAAGTTCGAATTCAGTATGCTTTACTGCGATGACTAAACGTTTAACTTTTATTGCAATACCTATTCTTTGAAAGACTTTGAATATTGATTATATAGTGCTGAAATTGTTTACTTTTTATTTTCTATTCTTTGACATTTTTGTTCAGTTCCTCGTGAATAAAATGAATCGGAAATTCTTAATTCTCACGTTGCCAATTATGTGTTGTTTCGTGAAGATGACAGAAAATGCTAAAATATTAGTGGTAATGCCTTTGCCTGCTCGCAGCCATTTCAGTGCCTTTCAGCCATTTTTTGAAGAACTTGTGAAACGTGGAGATAATTTAACAATTATCGCCGGGCATCAATTGAATGAAAATGTTCAATCAAACTATACTCTGGTGGACGTGAAACCACTTTTCAGTAAATTAAGTAAGTCAAGGATGTTCTCTACCTTTCACATACACTAAGAAAATTCTTCACTCTAAATTTCAGTGGGCAGTATTTTGATTTCAGGACAAATGAATACCAAATTAGTTAATTAAAATTAATGTAAAATGTAAGGAAAATCATACTTGGGAGTAATGACATGTAATGTGGGTGGAGATATATTCATGAATGTTGTACTCCATAAAAGTAGTCGAAAAAGTAAAAAATGGATAAAAACATCCCATCGTTGGTGTAAGTCTAAAACCTGCCAAGTTCTAAAAATTAGTTTATTTAGCATTAGCAGCAACCAAAATTTAATTTGAGAACGGCTGCAAAGCTAAAAAGTAAAATTTGAGCTTTTAGCTTATTTTTATGACCTTCAAAAATAAAACTTCGACTTGAGCTTCCAGATTTTAGATTCATTATTTTCGGCGTTCAGCTTTTAACTTTTTAAAGTTGGGAAAAAATTGAATTTGTATAGCTTTCAATTCATAGCTTTTGGTTTCTTCTTCTTTTTTCTTTCACAAAAAATTACAAGTACCAAACAGGAGAAAGAAATAAAGTAAAGGAAGACTTCAGGTTTTTCATAATTTTTGTTTTTCCCATTTTGGTTCTTGGTTTTTGAAGCTGAAACAGTAAAGATTTAGCTTCTAACTTTAGTTTTCTGCTGGCTTTGCAGCTCTATATACGTATTCTAAGCTATACAAAATTTGGAGATAATAATATTTTTGAAACTTGGCAGGTTTTAGACTTAGGTACAGTAGCAATCATCCAAAATCTGGAACACATTTTAAAAAGGTTTTAATCAATTCATCAATTAAATTTATTCAACTGTATTGGGCACTTTCGTACCATTACAATCGTCGGATGTTAAATGCAAAAAATACATACATCAAAATGGAGTAAATAATAAATAAATGAGTGAATTATATAAAGAATAAACAACATGCAAGCGTGATCAGTGAATGATAAATAACAAATGAATAACTGAATAAATTAGCGGCAAATTATTTGAGAAAAAATTCATACCGAGTAGAAAATACGTTTTTCACCTCATACATGTATAGCTAATAGTGTCGAGTATTTTATTAAGATTTTATTTATTTATAATTTTTTGCAGAAATTATATTTGCTGAACTAAGAAAACGACCTCGAATTCTCAGTCCAATATCTTGCAACAACGTTTATCAAGATTATATCGAAGAAGTTCTTAAATATTCTCGTGTACAAGATATAATCAATTCAAAAGATGAATATGATTTAATCATTGCTGAAATGTTTCTTATTGATGCAGTTTTCGCCTTTGGCAATAAATTCAATGCCCCTGTTATTGCTGTGGCTCCGACACCGACTATGAATTCTTTATACAATTGGATGAATGGCAATCCATTTCCCTCCTCGTATATTCCCAATTTATTTTTACCTTTTACAGAGAAAATGTCACTTTCAGCTCGTGTCGTCAATTCGGTCTTCAATCTTATAACAGGTGGGCTTTAGGCACCTAGACTGGCAATAAAGTAGTTATTGCTTCAACTTTTAATTAATTTCGCAATTTAAAAAAAAATTATAGACGAAAAAATCAAATCTAAATGCAAAAAACCAGAATCAACCCTTAAAACTGCCCTAAAATCCCCCTGCCACATATCGTTTTTTGTGGCGAGGTTGTAGCAGGGGGATTTCAGGGGACTTGGTTATTCTAGAGGTGGTCCTATATGTTTCTGTGCAAAAAATTGTTTGCACGATTTATTGCAATCTGAAACATTCATCTGCACTGGATTATTAATTGTATTTTTATTTTCAGTTTTACACTATGAATTCGTCAGTTTACCTAGAAGTCAGACTCAAATCGAAAAATACTTTCATTTTGACAAAGAAAGTACGCCTCATATCAAAGATATTCTGAAAAACATTTCACTTACCCTTGTAAACACTCATTATTCTTATGGCTATGTCAAACCATATTTACCTAATTTTGTCGACGTAGCAGGAATACATTTCACCCCTCCAGCACCTTTGTCTGAGGTAAGGTTATAAGTACTTTTACTCTGCTGATAGATCTAGATTCGAGAAAAAAATGATTTTGAAATTTCTGTCGTGATTTTAATTCCCAACTTTTTAGAATATTAGAAAATTCATGGATGAAGCGGAACATGGTGTTATCTATTTAAGTTTGGGTTCCCTTATTGAACCGAATAAAATTGAAAAAGTTGGTAGATTATTTATTCATTTGATGGAGAATATTCCACAACGAGTGATCATGAAATGGGATGTCACTGTGCTGGGACACATCCCAGAAAACTTTCTGGTTCAGGAATGGGTTCCACAAGCGGACATATTGAGTAAAGGAATTCAGTTAAATATATACGAGTATACCTACATTCTATAACATGTTACGAACAATCTTTTACATGGAGAAGATTAGTCACTTTTTGAAACCATCATTGAATTGTCTGAAACTAATAAATAAATAGCTAATAATTGGCTCAAGCTCAAAATCAGCTAAGTTCGAACAAAATTATCACTCATTTTCTTGTACCCAGATGTTTTAGTCGCTTTTAATAGCAACGTCAACTCAAAAAATGGGAGATAATTTTTAGGACGTAGCAGATTTTGCACTTATGCTGGTAAAATGAATTTTCATTTATGTAAAACTTACGAAAACTGGAATTGACATTTTTTTTATTATTAAAAAACCGAAAGTTCTTATTTTAGCATTGTAGCCAAACTGCACGATCAAAGTAGGAACAAAGAAAAATTCAAGTCTAAGGTATTCTAACCCCTTAAAAAAAAGTGTAAATAATTTTTTTGAAAAAAATTAGTTCATCTTCATACTTGAAACCTATCCCACATTACTTTAGAAGGTCAGCTCCTTGCAGTCGAGCTGATTACGAGAGGGAAGATATGGCTTGGATTATGCCAGTTTTTCATCTTACAACTTGAAAAAGTGTTTCACTCAAAAATACTAGATAACCAGAAGGGCCATTTTTCAAGTACGAGTAGGTTTGTCCATTAATAATTCAATCATAAAGGGACTAGAGTCTACTGCATATCTAATAGAACAATAATTAATTTCAACTTATAGTGCATTCATCTAAATTACCAATCCGTAATCTAGTAATAATCTTATCGATAACTTGATGCTAGGATTATTTCTCGTCTAAATTTAAATAAATGACCAGCTAAATAGTATAGTCTAATTTTCAAATGATATTAGCATAATAATTATAGTAAATGGTACTGACAAGATGTTTATCAAAATACCAAAGATAGTCCTCAGTACTAGCCTGGAAGGATATCCTAAAATGCATAAGTCTAATGAAAGTATTTTAGATCACCCCCCCCCCCGTAATCAATAATTTTTATTGCAATGTCCAGATCATCCAAATTGTCGATTATTCATCAGTCACGGAGGAGGGCTAAGTTTATTAGAAAGCCTGAATGCTTCGGTCCCTTTCATAGGAATACCTTTTTTTGGAGAACATCAATACAACGTAGCAGTTGCCGAATACTATGAAATCGGAACAGGGCTAAAGTTGGATGATATTTCTATTGAACTGCTTTCAAAAATTAATGAAGTACTGCATAATCCTAAGTAAGTAATATTAAATTTAAAATTATACCTATAATATATGGTGAAAATGTTTTTTTAGTAAATCCCCTCCCTTAAGTATTTCACTTTCATGAACAAATTCTGTTAAGGTTCAACTTCACTCACTGAATGGAGTGGTGCTTTCAAGGCCTCCCTTTATTGAAAATCATGAAAGAATTGAAATTTTCAAACTGATTGTGGGTGAAGGGGTTGGGGAAGGGAAATCTTTTTTTTAAAAGTTTAATCGTTAATTTTTAATTGCATCCAAGTTCATAATAATAAATAGATAATT
Organism: Parthenolecanium corni; assembly: GCA_038050395.1. Classification (NCBI taxonomy): domain Eukaryota; kingdom Metazoa; phylum Arthropoda; class Insecta; order Hemiptera; family Coccidae; genus Parthenolecanium; species Parthenolecanium corni. The sequence goes on along the minus strand of JBBCAQ010000037.1, from coordinate 20,173,745 downwards.
TTTTAATTCGTCAAAAAAAAAATAGCGATTTTCTAGTGATCTTAAGAGTTGATCTATACCCTCTCAAAACCCCGCCAAGCTACTCGTATCTCATTCACTGCAGTTTATTTTCCATATTGAATTCTAGATATAAAGAAAATATTGTGAAAAGATCGTTGCTTTTCCGGGAACGCCTTACTGAGCCACTGGAAACTGCCATCTATTGGATTGATCATGTCCTCAAATACAAAGACACTGCTCATCTTAGATCAGCTTCAGCTCAGCTCACCTGGTACGAGCTCTACTCAGTAGACGTGTTTGTTATTGCTGTCATCGTATTTTGGATAGTAGTAAAAACTGTAAAGTTTATCCTTGGAAAAATTTCGCAAAAAGTAGCATCTATGAAAAGTGAATTGTTTGTTAAATTTAAATCTTGGCAGAAAGAAAAAGTACAGTAGCTGTATAATCGTCTGAAGCATCGCTGATCTAAAAATAACCTTCCTGAGTTTCTCTAAACTCAGAAAAAAATATTAATAAGAATTGGTATGCTGCATACTTTACGTTTAACGTGTAAAATTAAAGCATCTAAAATGTACGGTACCATTGCGGTTTCAAACCAATATGTTGGCTAGTGTTTGTAAGATGTGGTTTTCAAGGTTCATAAATGCGAATTTTCATTCATTTTTGCCATTGTAAAAGGTACATTACACCACCAGCTTTAATAAAAAAACCTGCTTTTCTAGTAGAACTTGCAGCACTAGTATTTTTTCTTTGCTTTGCACAATATTACAGACATAGGATGTATTACCATATGTTTATGGATATCGCACGTTTGTATTCCATCGATTATAAAAAATGCTATAATAATTTTATTTCGATGAAACTTATTTAGTCTACAGTTTCCACTTCTAAATAAGAATGATATTTATTTGAATTATTGGAATTTTCTTGTAAGGTTGACACCAATTTTAAGTTGCCTTAACCTAATTCTTACATGTAGATACCCTTATGTGTAAGCCAGACAGAGCGCAAAGTGCCAAAATATGTGAAAGTTTCAGAAATCGAAGTAATTTTTATCCTTTGTAAAGTTTTGTAGTGTAGTGCGAATTTCGGTGAACCATAAATCGTGGAACAGATCGGTTAGTTATAACTTGATGTAAGTTTTTTTTTTTTTTTTTTTAATTTCAACCAAATCGGAATTATTGAAACGGCTTTGTTGTCTGTCTTCGAAAACAAAAAGTGCATATCTACCACGTAATTCATCTTGAGTAAGTTCTGCCAGCAAAATTTGTATCTATATCGCCAGTTCAAGTCCAAAATCTGCTAAGTATAAAAAAAAAATGAAATTTTGTTTTTTCACTGCTTTAGCAAGTAAATATTTTGATGTAGGTACCTATTCATTATTTTAGTAAAAAAAACAAAACATAATTTTAAATTAATTCCTCAAAGTAACATAACAGATAATTGCCTAAGCCAATAGAACATCTATAATGTATAATTTTGGGTGTTTTGTAAAATTTATGAATTCGGAGTTAGCAGGTTGTGGACTTGGGCTGACGATATTCTATTTTTATTTTCATTTTCAACAGTTAGTAAATTATTACTGTTATTATCATCATTATTATTACTATTACTACTCGAATCACTGTATCCTCACCAGTTTATTTTATTTTTATAATTGATGAAAATTTTGTTGAAAATTATGATACCTATACGAAATCATTGGGAAAATATTTTTAAATTACTTGTAATAATCTTTCAACATGTGATGATAATCTCTACCTACTTTTTGACTTTTAACGGATTTTTGTTCATGCTTTATGCATAAGCTGACTTTGCCTGATTAGTTGGGGAGAGGGGGGGGGGGGCTGAAAATTTTCTTGTCTATCAAAAAACTGGATAAGATGACAGGAAAAGAGTGAAAATGAAAAATTATCAACAGTTTAATAAAAATAAGTCAAAATTTGAGTAAGTGATTTTCTTTTACCTAGGGAGTCAACTTGATTTTCGCTGGTTAGGGAGGCTAGTATCAGCTGTGGGGTCCACTTTATACACCCGAGTTTATTCCGAGTGAAGCCCAGAAGAAGAAAATCAATTCTGCTAACTTAAATTGTCAAACCTTCAGGCAACCGTTGGAAATTTTCACCACAAGAAATGCATTTCGGATTAATTATGAATTGGAAATGCTTGATTTTCACATTTGCGATTGATTGCTATCTGCTGAAAGAGACTGAAACTGCGAATATTTTGGTCGTTATGCCTTTACGTCCTCGCAGTCACTTCAAATCATTTCAGCCACTTTGGGAGGAACTTGTTGAAAGAGGACACAATTTAACAATGATTGCCGGATTTAAATTAAACGACAAGTTTCAGTTGAACTATACATTAGTAGATGTAAAATCTTTTTTCCACAAATCAAGTAAGTACTACCAGTTGTGCACTATAAGATAGATGTTTTAATTATTATTCGTAGTGATAGGAAAGTTACGAGTACATCCATAAGTATTTTTCAGAATGATAACTATATGGATAGCCTTGAAAAAGTGGTTCTACGTGGAAAATTGACGAAAAATATTTTGTTTTTGCCAGTTCTTAAATTAAATTAATTAATCCAGCAAATTAACCAATTATATGTAACATGCAAAAAAACCACGTGATTAGTTATCAATAGTTATCGATAAGTGAAATTGTCGACATTTCGCATCACTAATTATTAGCTATTAGAGGCTTTGCCACCCGAGGCTTTTGCTTTGCTCAGCCTTTCAACCACTTTTAGCAGAAAGTGACCTTAGGGTGAGAGACCGATATTACTCTGAAAGTCCTAAAGTTTTTTTGGCCGATATTACCCACCCAAAAAGTCTTAAAGTCTAAACGTCTTGTAAAAAGAATTCATTTTTAATATAAGTATTATATTTTAACTGTTTACTCAAGTACTCATAGTATTTGTTTCAGTGGTACCTAGATTAGTCTGGTACCCACCTAATTAATATTTTAGTCAAGTGCGTAGGTAGATAATAAATATATATTTACATGCTTGACGTTTCAATTTTACAGCCGTTAAATTTGTGGAAATGAGAAAACTGAGTCGCATCCACAATTTGATGTTCCTCAACAACGCTGCACAAAATTACCTCGATAAGATCCTCGAGTCTTCAGAAATTCAAAATGTAATAAATTCAAACACGAAATACGACTTGGTCTTTGGTGAACTGGGTTTCATCGACGCAGTTTTCGCGTTTGGATACAAATTCAATGCACCTGTAATAGCTGTTCGACCACAAACTATGAGTTCATATCACAACTGGATTCTGGGCAATCCATTTCCCTCTTCGTACGTTCCTAATTCATATTTACCCTTCACTGAAAAGATGTCACTACCAGCTCGAATCGTGAATACGGTGTTTAATTTCGTTGCAGGTGAATATTGCAATTTACAGGTTAATGACGTTGCTGTTGAGTTAATTGAATATTTGAATGAAATCTTTTTTTTTTTTTGGCACCGTCAAAATGAAAAGTACATTTAAGCGCTGGGTATTGAATTTGGATTTCTAGTTGTTCTAAAAAATATTTTATAAGTGCTTTTGAAGAGAACTTTGAAGAAAAGTCCGGAGCTGCAAAGCCAGCTAAAAGCCGAAAGCTAAAGGCTGAATTTTCAATGTTCTAGCTTCAAAAGCCAAAAGCTGAAAAGCCAAAATATTGAAGCTAAAAGCTGAAGTTCAATTTTTTTCAGCTTTTTAAATTTTCTTACTATTTTATTTTTTTCGCCTGCTACTCTTACTTTCAATTTTTTGCAAAAAATGAAAACCCAAAAACTGTTAGCCGAAAGCTGTCAGTTAAATTTTTTTGTTTTCACTTCGAAAAGCAGAAAGCTATAAAACCAAAACTTAGAAATCTTGAAGCTGAAAGCAAAAGTCGAATTTTTATTTTTAAAGGTCAAAAGCGTAAGAGCTAAAAGCTGAAGTTTCAATTATTTAAGCTTTGCATCCCGAAGATATTTAAAAAAATAAACAGGTTTTCAAGGGAAAACCTGCTAAAAATATGGTTGAAATCTTGAAAAAAAATTGTTTCTGTTTCTGATTTTCATGGTTTTATTTACAGTTTTGTTTTATGAATTCGTCAGTTTGCCTAAAAGTCAAACACAAATTGAAAAATACTTTCATTTCGAGCAGGAAAATGTTCCCCACATCAAAGATATCATGAAAAACATATCAGTGACTTTGGTCAATTCTCATTATTCTTTTGGCTATGAGAAACCGGAATTGCCAAATGTTATGAATGTGGCTGGGTTACATTTCACCCCTCCAACTATTGTGTCAGAGGTAAGTTAATAGCTGACTGGTATATATTTTCTAATAACTTTTTCTTAATGTGTGTCTAACTGAGAACATTCTTGATTTTTCAGGATATACAGACATTTATGGATGAAGCAGAGCACGGCTTCATATACTTAAGTTTAGGTTCCCTTATCGAACCCAATAAAATCGAAGACTTAGGAGAAATATTCATTCGCACATTGGAGACTTTACCACAAAGAATCGTTATGAAGTGGGATCCAAAACTGCTGACACATATTCCTGAAAATTTCTTAGTTCAAGAATGGTTTTCGCAAGTTGACATACTGAGTAAGTAAATCATTATTATTTTCTATAAGAATTATTATACTCAACTATTCCAACATACCTGCAGACAGAATATGCTTCAATCATGAAAATGTTGTTTATAAATTTTCTCGTAGATGCATTTCTGATTTAATACCTATATATACGTAATTTATTTTATTACTCAGATCACCCGAAATGTCGATTGTTCATCACTCATGGTGGACTGCACAGTTCATTAGAAAGTCTGAATGCATCGGTGCCTTTCATAGGAATACCATTTTTCACAGACCAGCAATATAATATGGCCATTGCAGAATACCATGAGATTGGAGTTACAGTGACGATTGATACTATTTCTAAAGAACTGCCTTTAAAAATTAAGGAAGTTCTACATAATCCCAAGTGAGTTGGGTGAATAAAATTTGAACTTAAGCTATTCTCATATTTAAATATGCTGTGTGCTTGTATTGATTAGTCTTCTCTGTCTGGTAGTAAAAAAGTACCTGTATATTCAAGAATTTATATGAGACACTATAAAGAAAAACTTATTTAAAAAAGTCAAATTTTTTACTTCGAATCAATGTAACCCTTTCAATTTTATATTTTGGCAAAAATTCGTAAGAATCATTTTAATTCACCTCAATGTGCTCTATCTATCATATCTAATGACTTTGAGAATACCTGTATAAACAATTTATAAGACGTGCACTCGAGTTTGTTTCCCCGTATTTTATCTTTTTCTTTTTCTGCTTTCAATTTAAAAAAACCTGCTAAAAAAAATGCAAAACAAAAAGCTCTATGAAGCCAAATTGTTTTTCCATAAAGCTAAAAACTGAAAGCTAAAAATTAGAAAACTTGAAGCTGAAAGTCGAAACCGAATTTTAATTTTTGAAGGTCGTAAGCGTAAGCAGAAAGCTGAAGTTACAATTTTCAGCTTTGCAGCCCTGAAATTGACGACACAGAAAAAAGTTTAAAAATTATAAAGTGCTGAATCAAAATTTTATTGATTTTCTTTGAACCGGGGGATGAGGCTAATTTAAGCTGCGAGGGGCTTAGTCCCCTACAGAGACTAGTTTTGAAATACGTGAATTATCTCCAAGTTCCCCATCTGCAGGGGCATATTAGGTGATAAAAAATATTTCCGCTTTCAGAAAATTCTTTTGGTTTCTTTCAGATACAAAGAAAACATTTTGAAAAGATCACTGCTATTTCGAGAACGTTCTGCTAGACCACTGGAGACAGCCATGTATTGGATAGATCATGTTCTCAAACATAAAGACACTGCTCATCTTAAATCAGGCTCAGCTTACCTTACTTGGTACGAGCTCTATTCACTGGATGTCTTAGCCATATTAGCAGTCATCATTTGGATATTTGTGAAAACTTTCAAGTACCTCATTCGAAAAATCAAGCAAAAGCTGGTACCTCCGAAGAATAAATTATTTCCCGCTACTAAATCTTGGCAGAAAGAAAAAGTTATCAACAGTTTAAAATGCGATTAATTTAAATAATTTAAAAATGGTGGTAACATGTATTTTTTTTTTAGATTACCTTCTTACTCAAAATTCTTTAAAAGGGGTCAGCATTAAAAAATTATTTTAGAAGTCCAAAAAGGCGTAGGTAAGCAAAAGATTTTTGAAAAAATCTAAAAAAGGGTTCCAATAAAACATTAAATTCAAGAAAACTTACTCTGAAATGCTTTTCCAATAATACGACGGAAATTAACTCGACCGTATACATGTTTCAAGATAAAAATTTTCATCTAGGTAATCTCTCAGCTTATAAGTAAACAATATAATTACTTCCTTTTATTAATTATACTTATTTACCTCTTTAAAAAATAATCAGCTCTTCCTATTTACTTCAACATTTGATTATCAATGAAGACCACGTCATTTTTCAAGATTTCAACCTATCTTAGACTTAATGTAGAGGAGTATAAGTTAATCCAACAACCTAATTTGTGTAATCTGCTACTGAAATGAAAAAAAAAAGTTGAAATAATAACAATCTTGAAGACAATGAACGAGTAATTAACATACTTATCTAGCCGTGTAATATAATTTTCATATTTATACTTATCAATTTTGACAGTGATAAAAAAGAGAGAAGTAGTTCTAAATTTTGGCTTTCAGTTTTCAGCTTTATGGAAAAGGCATATTATATAAGCATCAAAATTGGATCGAGAGAAGCAACAAGGCATTAAACATGTACCTAGTACCTACGAGAAAATGAATAAAAAATGATGGACAGAAAAATGAAAGAATAATGCTATGCATTATTACAGTGAGATTATTGCAGATAAGATAAAAGAATGCGTCTTGGCAGATGGTGGCCATTTTCAAAATTTTTTGTAATGTTTATCATTAATTACATCTCTCTGTTTGTGTAAATCTTATTTAGTTTATTTTCTAAATTATAAGTAGGTACATGTTTTTTACTTTGTTGCTGCTCTCGATCCCATTTTTATGCTAACGTATATTTTTCCTACGAATGCACTACGAGTTGGTTACGAATAGTTTTTCTAGTCTAATTCTTCATTGATGTGCACATAAACTCAACTTCAACGTCAGCAAGTTTCAAATTTGATTGAATAACTGCATTTCAAAATTGGTCTAGTATTGTATTATCGAGTAGATATATAGTTACTTAATTGGTGCGCATCGGATAACGTTATTACACTTTGATAATCTGACGGAGGTGAGCTATTTTAATTTCGTAGTTTAATTCACTAATATGTCGAAATATTTCTTCACTAATCGTAAATAGGATGATAAACACAGGTCCATATTGAATCTAGTAAAATAAATTAATAGAACGTTAAAAATAAGATTTCACTTATTAGTTAAGAGAGTACACTCCCAAACAATGAAAAAACAATGAAAAAAGGATACTTGAGGTGAAAAATAGTCAGTATGGCAAAAAACGTAAGAGTACCCCACAAAAATTGAAAAAAATGTATCAAACATTTTCTTAGGGTTTAAGGTCCTAATTTTCATTTCTCATGCGATATAAAAATTACTACAATTGTGTAACAATACTAAAAAAAAGTGCGAAAATGACCGATATTACCCTCAATTATAGCATTACTCCACCAGGTTAACCGATACATAATTTTTGAGCCCACTATTGAATTCAGTATTGAATTTTACATAAGAAATCATACTTACAGTACCATCTCTAGTATCAGCCCCTAAAAGTTCCTTAAAATCCTCCTGCTACATCCCCCTCCCCCAACAGGATCAAATATATCTACATTTTTGGTTTTTTGGCAATAGGTAATTCGTAAACAGTACAATTTATTGAAAAATGATTCAAACATAGATAGAGAGCTTTTATAAAAAAATCTTTCCCCTGTACGAAGTTGAATATTGTTTCATGCTCTTATTTTTTCAAAAACATTTTGTCACTTGGACCTCAGCATCGAAAAATTTTTATTTATTAAAATATCCTTATATCCCTGTTACTTTCCCTTACTGCCCCCTCACAAAAGAAAAAAAAATCTGATTGTAAATATTCGAAAATTGATTTGGTATTATTTGTTTTTGGCTTTTGATAAAAGCTTCAATTGCAATATGACTGGCATGTTTTCCTTTAATTTTCGTGCATCCGTAGCAAAAAATACTGTACTTGCTTGTAGAATTAACAATGAATTGGAATACTTCTGTTTACTCGTTGATGGCACTGATTTTCTGCGGAGTAAAAATTATCGACAGCGCCAACATACTGGTTGTGATACCAGTGCCAGCTCACAGCCACTTGAAATCATTTCAACCACTTTGGGAGGAACTCGTTAAACGTGGACATAATTTAACCCTCATTGCTGGACATAAATTAAGCAACAAATTTCAGTATAACTATACTTTTATGGATTTGAAACCTTATTTTGGCGAATTAAGTAAGTTAAATATAGATACTATATCTAAGTCCCTTGGTCTTTGGTTTTTCAAATTTTAGAATGAACTGACGATGATATGAAAATTATTTTACTACATTGTTATTCGAAATTAAAGAATTAATTTTTCTAATACCTACGTGTAGGTATAGCGGTTCCTAAGTTTGATTATTTTTATTTTTACATTTTAATTCTCAAAAATTCGACGGTTCCACCTCCTCCTCTCCCCTGAAAAATATTAAGAAAATAGTAAAGAAAAAACTGAAAATAAACATCAAAAATCTGAAGATGAATAAATTAAATCAGTAATTTTGGGAAAACCAAAAAACCAAAATTAAAAAAATGAAAAGTCAACCTAAAAAAAAAAAAAAAGGTAATTTGAAAAGCTCTAACCTTCCTGTTGTTCACTTCAATGCTCGTAGTCACATATACCTATTTCAATTTTACAGACATCGAATACGCAGAAATGAGAAAACAAAACCGATTAGAAAATTTTATGTTTTGTCATGACGTTCTTCAAGATTACAGCGAAGTAATCCTAAAGTTGCCACAAATTCAAGATATAATTAATTCAGATAACGAATATGACTTGGTCGTGGGAGAAATGTTTTTCGTCGATACCTTCTTTGCATTTGGATACAAATTTAATGCGCCTGTTATTGCATTTTCGTCACAAACTTTGATCTCTCAGTACAGCTGGATCCTTGGAAATCCATTCCCAGCTTCCTATATTCCTAATTCTTTCTTATCTATGACAGAAAAAATGTCATTAGCTGATCGAATTCTCAATACAGCGTTCGATTTGTTTACTGGTACGTATAAACAAGTAATTGTCATTTTTTTTTTGGGGGGGGGGAGGGGGTTGATTTTCAAAAGTGGAAAATAATCTTTCAAGTACAGGGTCTTTCACAATTAACAATCACCGGAAAAATGTATCTGATGATCACTTATAAGAATTTCTCGGCTTAAAAAAGAGCACCACCATATCTTTTTCAAAATTTCTATGTTCATTCTTGCAGTGTCTAGAACCTGAACTAATTCTTATACTACTTGTTTTTTTCGCCATCAGAGATGGCATAAAGAATAATTTTTCAAATATACGCCCTTATGTAATGTAAAGTAGAATAAGTTATTGGAATGTAGAATAAGTCGAATATTATGTTATTCTACGTGTAAATATGCCATCACTGCTCGCCATGTGCTCGCAATTAGAAGTGCTCAGTTCCCACCCCTAACTTTGATATAATTTTTTTGCAGTTTTCTTCTATGAATTTGTCAGTTTGCCTCGAAGCCAGAGTATAATTGAAAAATATTTTCATTTTGACAAAAGAGATATGCCACATATCAAAAATATAATGAAAAACATATCAGTAACATTTGTAAATTCTCATTATTCATTTGGATATATAAAACCAGAGTTACCAAATGTTGTGAATCTAGCTGGGTTACACTTTACTCCTTTGAAATCTTTACCAAAGGTAAGATTTATACAATCCAGTTGGATTTGCTGTAAGTTTACTGTACTGACATAGCCTACATAAACATTGATGAAACTAATAATAATACTTTTTCAGAATATACAAGACTTTATGGACGAAGCAAAACATGGTGTCGTGTACGTGAGTTTAGGTTCTCTTATTGAGCCCGAAAAAGTTGAAAATTTGGGTGAAACATTCATTCGAGTATTGGGAAAGATTCAGGAAAGAGTTATAATGAAATGGAATTCAAAATTACTATCACACATTCCCAGCAACATCCTGGTTCAAGAATGGATTCCTCAAGTTGAGGTCTTGAGTAAGAGATTTAATGTAAAAATAAAATACAAGAACAGCTCGAATTAATATTTAGCATATTACAGGTTGATATTAACATGAAATTAATTTTAAATTCAGTAAAATATGATTTCTAATTATTCATTTAATGGCTAGATCATCCAAACTGTCGTTTGTTCATCACTCATGGAGGCCTGCATAGTCTATTTGAGAGTTTAAATGCATCAGTGCCTCTAATAGGCATACCATTCTTCAGTGACCAAAAATTCAACATGGCAGTTGTCGAATATTATGGAATTGGAGTAACTTTGGAGTCTGAAAACACTGCTGAAGAATTGTCATCCAGAATTAAACAAGTATTACACGATTCAAAGTGAGTAGATGAAAGTCATTAGGTATTCTGTATTTTGTTATTAATAATCTCAGAGCCTAAAGTTCATAAACTCATAAAATTACATTTTGTAGGAGCGGCTAACTCACACAGATTATCAATAATGGGGTAGAATAAATACGTCACTCGATGTAAATTTTAAAGCCATCGAAACATTAAAAAGTATAGTTCAGGTTCCGGATACCTGCAGCGTTAGTGCTGCTATTAATTTGAAAAATTTTCAGACCGGCCACTTATTTTTACATTCACACTATCCTCTATATTACCTAGGTCAAGGTACTGGGAAGGCCCACTATCTGTGATATTTAATGGTTTTATCAGGCCAACAGCAGGATAAAAGCTAAGCAGAATTAATCTAAGCTTGATAATGTTTTCAAATAGGTCGAAGTGTTACAAGAATGGTTAGTTGGTTACATAAAATTGAGGACATGAAAAAGATAAATGTAGCCAGCCCCAAACATATGTGTATTCGTATGAAAAAAATTATTTTATTCGTTGCTTTTTTGACTTATATGTGTATTTTGGCATGCTCTATATGAATTTCTTCCTGCAGAATTTAGATGACTATTTTTTACCATTTTTAATCCCATTCTTTTCAAAACATAGATTTCATTTCTTTTTTCAGATATAAAAAAAATATTGAAAAAAGATCTCAGCTTTTCCGAGAACGTCTCACCTATCCATTAGAGACGGCTGTTTACTGGGTAGAACATGTAATCCAGCACAAAAATACTGCACACCTAAAACCATCTTCTTCTCAGCTCTATTGGTTCGAACTTTATTCTCTGGATGTTATAGCAATTTTTGTAGCATCCATTTGGGTATTCGTGAAAATTGTAAAGCTTATTGTTGGAAAAATTATCAAAAAATCAGTGTCAGCACCAAGTAAAAAGTATGCTATGAACAATAATAACATATCTTCGCAGAAGGAAAAAGTAATGAACAAAAATTTTAAATACGACTGATTGTACTAGTGGACATTTTTACTCGTATGTAGGTATTTATTCAGACTTCGAAGTGATTAAATTTTCACTCTAAATCAAGACAATAAGGAAGTCATTCTAGTCGTTACAATTTAAGCAATATGATTTTTTTAATGTTCAATTTTATAATAAAAATTAATGTAACTAGAATTTTAATTTCAAAAATGAAACACGAGTAGACTAATTTGCACTTTACACTGCCTTTAGGAAAAAATGATTTTATTCTACTCTCTTTTTATGAATAATATATTTCATTTATTTTACACTTGTATGCATCAAAATACCCGAAGGCCCATAAAAAAGAGCATTATTAATACATTATTGCTGTCATTTAACCATTGGTAATGCATAATTTCAAAAAATCTTAATTCCACATTCGTGGAGAATAATAGAGCAAATATTAGAGAATTTAAAATGAAATAATATTTGAAGAATTATAGTAAAATACGGTTTTATTTTTTATTTTTGGAAGGAAAATAGCCCAGGAGATTGAGACCTCAATAATAAAAAATTTTGAAACAAGCCAAAATTTAGTATACGTACCTGTATGATCTCTATGTTGTAAATTCAATACTTAAAACTTTGCTGGAAACATTTTTTGGACTCACTTTATTAGAAGTCTCAGTGCTACAAGTATTGCTGGAAAAATTTTTTCAAGTGATTTAAAAAGTTTTGAGGCTAATAACGGCGCTGGAAAAATGTTTGAAGATGTTTTGTCGGGCTTAAAGTACTAAAAACTTTGCTGGAAACATTTTTTGAAGTAGTTTTAAAGGTCTCAATGCTGGAAACTATGCTAAGAAAATTTTTGAAATTGGTTATAGTGGTCTCAGCTCTCGAAACGTTGCTGGAAAAATTTTTTGAATTAGTTCAGACGATGTCAGTGCAACGAATATTGCTTGAAAATTTTTTTAAAGATGTCTTATTTGAGGCCCAGTTCCTGGTACTTCGCTGTAAAAATTTTTTGAAGAGGTTTTAGGGGTCTAAAAGTTAATAACTCAGCTAGAAAAATTTTTTGAAGATGTTTAATGGAGCTGAGTTATTTAGTACTTCGTTGAAAATTTTCTTTTTAATTTGAGGTCTAGAAGCTAATAACTCAGCTGGAAAAATTTTTTGAAAAAACTTTGTTCGGGTCTGTACTAAAAACTCTACTGGAAAAAAATTGTTAAGTAGTTTCAAAGGTCTCAATGCTCAACACTATGTTGAGAAAATTTCTTTAAACTGGGTTTTAGAGATCTCAGCGATGAGAAATTTTGCTGGAAAAAATTTTTGAAGTGTTTAAGAAGATGTCAGTCCCGAAAACAGTTCTTGTAAAATTTTTGAAAGATATGTTATCTAGCTCAGTGCTTGAAGCTGCTAGAAAAATTTTTTGAAATCACTTTACTTCTCAGTGCCACAAACAGTGGTGGAAAACAATTTCTGGAGTCACGTTGGAGATTTCAGCGCTACAAGTATTGGTGCAAAAATTTTTCAAGTAGTTTCAGAAGTCTCGATACTAGAAACCATGCTGGAAAAGTTTTTGAAGGTGTTTTATCGAGCTCAGCGCTAAAAACTTGATTGGAAAAATTTTTTGAAGTAATCTGAAAGATCTCAGTGAACAAATTTTTTAAATCGATTTTAGACGTCTCATCGTTAAAAACCTTGCTGAGAAAAATGTTTGAAAATTTTTTAAAGATGTTTTCATTATCTGTCCTAAAAACTTGGCTGAAAAAATTGTTAAAGGTGTTTTATTGGGCTCGGTATTGAAAACTTAGCAGAAAATTTTTCTGGAGCCACTTAAGAGGTTTCAGTGCTACAAACATTGCTAGAAAAATTCTTCGAAGTAGTGTTTCAGCCCAAGAAACTGTACTAAAAAATTTCTTGAAGTAGTTTGGAAAACATAATGATGTTAGTTTTCTTATTTTAGAGCCTTTTTTCAAATTTAATTTTTTTATTTTTCAAATTCAAAAATCTCTATCAAGCCCAGTTTGTAAGGTAGAGAAATGCCTTTTGGATCTTTAGATTCGTGATCGTTTATTACTGAATAGAAAATAGTGAAAAATTAACTTGAAAAAAACATGTACCTATATAGAAAATAAACTCGTCAGTCTGAATGTAGCAAATGATCTCATTTCATAACAGGTGATAAACAGTGTGGTAATCATTTAGAAAAGTAGATCATAACACTTATCTATTATTTCATAACTCACAAAAAGTACCTAATCTCTTTGTTCACTGAAAATTGTGTAAAAATTTTAATTTTTCAATAAGTATTTTTTGGCTTTTTGGAAAAATGGAGGTAGATGAGAAGAAAATATTTTTGTTTATTAGCATTAAAAATTATTACTTGATAAAAAATTCATAATAAATCAACATTACACACCTCCATGTATACATTTCATCCGAATAGACTACTGCATCAGAAATGAACTCGTCGAGGAAAATAATGTAGGTATGTTGAAAAGAAACGAAATCTTTCATCTGAGATAATGTTGAGAAATAATCAGAAAACACAACGAGTCTAACCGCGTGCCCTTTACAAACGATTGAATCTATCAGTATATCTACATTTTTTATGTTCCTTATGTAAACTGAAAAAAATATTGAACGTGATCCAATATTCATTTTGATAAAAGTAAGTACTACTGTAGCAAGCCTTTTACATAATTTAATTTTCAATATTCTTTGGTAAAGCAAGGTATACTTAGTTACTTTTTTTTTCTTGTATAATTATTTTTGATTTATTGTCATTTTATGTGGTGTAATGTGAATCGAAAAAGGTAAGGATTTTTTGGATTTAGTGCGTCTAAATAAATCGTAGCAATGGATCGTTGAGGGGTGAATAATATAATCTGAAATTATTAGGGTTTTCCTTAAGTCTCGATTTCCAAAAAAAAAATTAATTTTTTATTATTTCTTTTCTCCATTACGGGTGAAGTCTGAAGTCTACCTTTGCTTTTTTCGAGTGGTTCGCGATTTACCATTTTTTTTGCAGTTTTTCACCGAATTGGCTCAAATTAAGATTTATGTTACTCTTGAACATATTTTCTATGCCACTCTTTTTTGAATTTTAAAAATATTTTTAAAGCTTCCGGCCTCTTTTAAAAATATTTTAAATGGTTCCTGTCGCTTTTAAAAATATTTCTTCCGGCCACTTTGGAGACAAATTGCCAAAGCAGTTTTTTTCAAGGATTTTAGGAAAATGAACGAATATTTTTCAAAGCATTTTGGTTTTTTCAAGTTTTTTAAGTGAATTACTAGGTATATGCAAGTTCCAAAGTCGGTCAAAAATTAGTAGATTTTTGTTGAAAACCTGCTTATTATATCACAAGACATTGATTTAAAATTAATTTATTAACGATTGCAGATGCTGGCGCAGAGTATTTTCAACATTTTATTAATCGTTAGTCAATTAGAAGTTTCAAAATCGGCCAACATTTTAGCTTTCTTTCCAACTGCTGGTCGAAGTCATTTTAAGCCATTTGAACCATTTTTTCAAACCTTAGCACATCGTGGTCATAACGTCACTGTTGTGTCCTCGTTTCCTTCGAATAAGCTAACACCCAGTTACCATGAAATTGAATTTGAAAAGAAAACAGTTGGAAGTAAGTAAACTCCAAATTATTGAATTAAATCTGTCAAATGTAAACAAAGATCTGTACTTCACTTGGCAATACAATTTAAAACTACCCAGCCATTACTCGTAGCCAGGTAAACCCTTAGGGGGTTGGGGGGGGGGGGCTCCTTGGACATCAAATTTCTTTCTTTTTTTAAAGCTGAGTTGAAAAGAAATTTTTGGCCTTTCGCGTGGATTTTTAATTGGGATTTCTGTATGTTGGAGATAATTTAAGACCCAGCCTCTCTCTAAAATTTTTAGATAATTTACTGATAATTAACAGACAGAACATATTGAGACAATTAAAAAAGTTTCTTGCCAAAAGCTTCTTTCATTCATCCTATTGGAGGCGGGTGGTTGACAAAGTCCGAAATCATGCAGTCTGGCATTGCAAAAAATTCATGAAAAATTATTTTTTATTTGAATGAAATTTTTTCATGGAATCTGTTCGTGACAATGATAGAAACATCTACAATATACTTCTTCTCCAATCATTATAATATAATTTAAAAATATTAATATTTTCTGAAAGCACAGAAAGTTCTGCTACGATTTTGTAAAATTCAAATTATTTCTAAAACAAGTAATTACAATGTAACAATTTGGATTGGACTAAAATTTTTTGTTTGTTTCTATCAGAGTCCCAATATAGAATTCATGAGCAAGTTTTAATCGAGCAGACGATTTGGTTTCATGCATTTTTACTGATATTTAATAATTTGCATCCGTTAAAGGGAAAAAGTCCCTAGCATAATTACCATCAAAATTTTTAGGGTTTCAAAACAATAGAGTATTCTTTTTAAAATTATTTCATTAAGGTTACACGGGTGTATAAAATTACGAGTACATACTAATAAGCATTTACTCATATGGGTAATTTTCTCAAATTCTACTGCTTAAACGAAAAAATTGAATATGTAATTGTGTATATGTTACAGGCAAATTGTGAAACTCCAACATTTAATTAAATGACTAGGCATTTAATTAAATGACGTTTGATTTCAGGCTCATTGTAAAATCATGAGCAAAATTCAATAATTTGACTAGGCAGTTATTAAAATGACTAGGCTTTTAATAAAATGCCGAACATTAACTAGGCAATAGGCAAATTGTACAAAATGAAATCTATACTTACATGAAAAGAATCTAATACAAGTTTGTCCGGCAGTTCTATCCGGCCGATTTGCTTCATTTTTTTAAAATGTAGGGTTGTGTAGATATGTCATCACCCATTGAAATTCACTCACCTCTGACCTTACTCAAGTTATACTCAAAATTCATGCTTTTTCCACTACTCAAACATCAATATCTCAGGTTCTAATTAATGTATCATGTTTATTTTGGTTTAAGAACATTCAATGGATTAAGACCTTTCATTTGAGCTTTTGACCACTCAAATCGGTTGAGTCTAAGGAAAGTCATGAGTGGACATTCAACTTGACCTTTGATATTTTCAAAATTTTTCTTCGGCAGGCAAAATCAGATAAGAAAGAACCAGAATGGGGGGAGCGATAAGGTAGAAACGAATCAAATTTTCACAACCTGCCTAACTGTGTTGCGGCATTTAATTAATTGACTAGTCCTTTTATTAAATGACGTACAGTTCACAGCTTATTCGTCATTTAAATAAATGCTAGTTTTCACAATTTGCCTGTAACATATACACGTTACCCTATTTGGATAAAGCCACAGGATGTACAAAGGACGTACTTTCAAATTTTTCAGCGCTCCCCTTCGCAGAAACTCGAAATCAATACAGGGTTCAGAACTGGATTTACATATTCGATATGATAACCGACTACAGTACTTATGTAACCAACCAGAGGAAATTCCACGCACTAATGAATTCGAATGACACCCACTTCGACCTTCTATTTGTGGAAGTGTACCACACGGATGCTTTCTTTCTGCTGGCGCAGCAGTTCGATTGCCCAATTATTGGGATCAGTTTCCAACCCCTGATAGCCCCCTACCACTGGATGCTGAAAAATCCAGTCACCTTTTCTTTCATTCCTCATCTATATATGCCATACACGGATCACATGAATTTTAGCCAGCGGTTTGTCAACTCTGCATTTAATTTGTTCACTTGGCTCTTCCACCACACAGTTTCATGGCCAGTCTACAATAAGAAAGGAAGAGAAATCTGGCAAGTCGCTCACAATAAGGACGCACCTCCAGAATATGTTCACAATTTCGAACGTCTGTCGATGATTTTAGTGGAGACTCATTTCTCTGCAGGATATGTAAGACCAAATTTACCAAATATTGTCGAAGTGGCTGGTATCCATATTAAAGATCCGAAACCTCTGCCAAATGTAAGTATGTCGAAGTTCTAAAATACAAAAATATATCATTTAATCTAGTTAGGCACAGTCTCTTAAGAATCAGCAAATGAGAAAATAAATCACATAATTTTTTTTAAAAACTAATCGAAGCTAATGAAAAGTATATAAAGAGATGGTTGAAAAAAAAAAGAAGCTATAAGTACTCATTTTATTATCAATTCAATTTCACTTTCAATTTACCTATTTACCAATAATTTAAATGTGTATTCTAACATAAAATTGATTTTTTTTTTTTGGTTTTCAAATTTTTTCCTCTGCATTTCTTTTGCTGCATGGATATCTGATTTTTTTCCCCTTTTTCCATGTTTTTTTTACTTCGTACTTTTTGACTCCCCACACCCCATTTCTTCATTTATTTTTTCCTCTACACATTTTTTCTTCCAAACCCTTTTTTCCTTCTCTCTTCACTTCTTTTTCTTTATTCTCTTTCCATTTTTCATGTATTTTCTATTTCATTTCATAAATTTATTTTTTACCTGGTTTTTTTGTTATCTTTTCAAACTTCTTCTTTTTTCTTATATTTTATTCAAAAAAAAAAAAAAAAGATTTAATTCTTTATTTATTTGCATTTATTCTATTTTATATTTTACCATTTTCTTTTTTCCCTTCATTTTCTTACTTCAATAGAGTTTAGCCTGATCTACAACGAGAATTTCCTATTGTCTCTTGCTTGTACTATCAGAGTGAAAAAAAAAGTTCCTAGGTACTGAAAAAAGCTTCATATTATTGACTTATAATTTTAAAAAGGCAAAAGGAAAAAAAATGAGAGCAAATCTTCACTGTAAATCAGGGTTTTCTCATTCATTTTAATTTTTTTTCCATTTATTTTTCAAATCTCTAATCACTAGTCTGTACTTTTTTCGATAGTGAATTTTTTTTTAAATTTTTTTGTTGAAATTTTTTCAAGATTTTTTCAAGTTAGTTTTTCATTTGTTTTAAAGTTTCTGTAATTTTTTTAATTCATTTGTTTGCATTCTGTTTTTTCCATCTTTTTTTTTTTTTCATTTTTTTATATCTGGATGAGAGAACAAACTAACTGAACTATTTTTCACCTTATTGATAACGTAGGATATCCAAGAATTTATGGACGCCTCTGAAAATGGAGTGATTCTAGTCAGTTTGGGCACTCTCCTCCGCCCTGAAGATATGAATGAACTTGGCACGAAACTAATCACAGTTTTGAGCAGACTACCGTATCATGTGATTTGGAAATGGAAGGAAAATCTGATATCTCAATCTTCCAGTAAAGTCATGATCCGAGAATGGCTTCCACAGTTAGATATTCTAAGTAAGCACTTTATACGTTAGCCTAATTTTGGTTTAATATTTTTCGTAGGCACACCCTCCAACAAAGGGTTTCTATTCAGATGATGTGTAGAGGGGGCAACACAACTATTATATGATCAGTCAATAATCAGAAGAGGCCAAATTTGGCATATATTTGCTGTATCTGCAGCCGTTTTGGAGATATCAGTTTTGATATTTTTACAGACTAAAAGAAGCAGAAAAATGCGACTTCCCAAGTCATTCCCTAATTTTTCTATCTGCTAGATGTCTCAAACTCTCATGTTTCTATAGCCAACAGAGAATATGAACAAAAGACGAGAGAAAAATGAGACATCTGGCCGTCAGAAAAATAAGGATTTGAGATATCTAGCTCACTGGCTAGATAATCATTTTTCATTTTGGCTGGATTTCCAGCAAACGTTGGCTAGATTTCCTGGGTATAAATTTTCGATGTTGGCTGGATTTCGAGAATCTATTGAAAGAGTGCGCTAACTCGGTGAAAACGAAAATTACAAAATTCAGAAAGTTGATAAATTGTGACAGCTGAAATCTAAAAATTTTATAGCCAAATAGGTATCTCGAAGACGGTTGATTCTTGAGCAAAAATAACCTAATTCTTGGTCGAACATCACTTCTTTGGGAGTGATAGTTTTGGCTGAAAATGCTACCATGTAAATTTCAGCCCGATTCGTGCGGTCTGCAATTTCAGCTATTTTCTACTCGAGTTTAGCACTGGTATGGGGGTTTTCGAGGTCGCTGAACACGAATCCGGAAGCCGTTTTTGGCGGTGGCTCTCGACAAGCGCGATATGGCCAAATAAAAAGTGAAAAATGCTCAAAAATTGGTCAAAATCACGACGTATAGAAAAAAGGGCTGCAGATTCGTATTCAGCGTGAAAAATTAGATACAATACACATGTCTCTTGGAAAATCTTAAAATTCGTCAATTTTTGCCAAAATGGCAAGGTTAACCCCTCGGTTTTTTGTCCCGAAAAAGAGCAAAAATTGCTAAAAATCTGAGAAATAGAGCCCAAATACTTGGAAATGAATATTCGAGAAAAGGAACTAAAATTAGCTAAAATACCTAAATATTCGAGAAAAAGAGCCAAAATACCTAGAAATCTGAGAAAAAGCTGAAAAATATTTTAATATTTGAGAGAAAGAGCCAAAATACCCAAATATTCGAACAGAAGAGCCAAAATATCCAAATATTCGAGAAAAATAGCCAAAATACCTAGAAATCTGAGGAAAAGAGCCGAAATACCCAAAAACCTGAGAAAAAGAGCAGAAATACCTCAAAATCTGTATTTTGGCTCTTTTTCTCGGATGTCTGGATATTTTTGCTCATTATGTCGAATTTTTAGATATTTTGACTCTTTCTTCCAATATTTGAGTATTTTGGCTCTTTATCTCGAATTTCTGGGTATTTCGGCTCTTTTTCTAGAATATTTCGGTATTTGCACTCTTTTTATCGAATGTCGAGGAATTTTTGCGCTTTTTCACGAATTTTTAGGTCGTCTAGATGTCTCATTTTTCGTCCAGATGTCGCGATTGAGACATCAGAACAAAAAATAAGACATCTGGACGAAAATTGAGACACCTAGATGAAATTTGAGACCTGTAGACGAAAAATGAAACAAGTAGGGAAAAATTCAGACATGTAGACGAAAATTGAGATATCAAGCTGAATTCGGCTAGTACATCAGCCAGTTGGCTAGATTACCCAAAACGAATGTTTTTGTTGGCTAGATGTCTCATTTTTTGAAAAAGGAGATGCTGAGACATGTAACTGATTTCGCGGCATATCCTTTTATCAAAATCTAAGTCATGGTTAAATGCCTTATCACATTTTGATGTTTGTATTTTAATCCTTCAGATCATCCAAATTGTAAGCTTTTCATCAGCCATTCAGGTTATCATAGTTTACTGGAGGCAATTAATGCAGGTATGCCAATTTTGGCAATCCCATTCTTCACGGATCAGTATCATAATGCAGCTATTATTGAGAAACTTGGAATCGGTGAAAAAATTAGTTTTGAAACGGATGAACATGATTTAGAAACCATCATTCGACAAGTGGTCAACAATGACAAGTAAATACTTTTTACAAATTTCGTTTTTTTTATTTACACCTGAGGTATAAATTATTAAAGTTGAATTAGTCAAAATTTTTGTGTCCGTGATTCCTCAATGTTATACCTAGGTATATAACATTTTAGACGCAGTTGATGACGTCATCATACCTAGGTATAACATTGGAGAAGCACGGAGATAAACATTTTGAGTGAAGAATGATGACGTCATCATACCTATGTATAACATTAGAGACGCACGGACATAAACATTTTCAGTAAAGGATGATGTCATGACGTCCTTATATATAAACTTGACGTCATCATACCTACATTTAATCGTACATAGGCTTGATGATGTCCTTGAATCATTTTCTTTTTAATTATTTTTTAAACTGAAAAATTTTAATTACTTTGTTTATTAGAGAAAACTTGTATCTTCAAAATATTCGTTTTTTAAAGAAAACCTTGCTTATTTTTTGATATACGAATTCATCTTTCTCCTTCACGAAACTTCAGTGAAGGCTGCAGCTATTTAAATTACCTTCTTTTTACTTTTAGGTATCATAAAAATAGCCAATTGCAATCGAGAATATTCAAAGACAGACCAATGAGCCCAATGGATACAGCTGTTTATTGGACAGAGTATGTGCTACGATATCAAGGAGCGTATCATTTGAAGTCAGCAGCCACAAAATTATACTGGTTCCAATATTTAGGCTTAGATGTATTCCTCGTCTACATAATTCTGCTAAGTATTCTAGGTTATTCAATAAAGCAAATATTTGTAAAATTATACTCCTGTTTCACCTATCGGGATAGAAATGAATGGAAAATTTTAAAAAATAAATTAAAATCTTCATAAGCATACTTGAATTATTCACCAAAAACGTCTATCATCCTCTACAAATATAAATATAAGCACATAAAAATATACATTTCATAAAACTTTTTATTTTTGAAATTCTTCTTCTCTTCCATTTTGTTTCATTTTTATACACGTAAAATTTTCAAGATACGAGTACAATTTGACTTAACTTAAATGAAATAAACATTATTAATAATTATCGACAACAAACACACTTTTGCCCCTACACGAATGGAGTACCAATGTTCAAGATCCAGTCTAAAAACCATTTTCTCGAAAAATATTTTGAATCAGTCAAGATTAATTGTAATAATTATACATTCAAAACTTGTATTTGCTAATTTTTCCCCCATACATGTGAAATCTATCAGTATAAAATATTGATTTTTCTTTGAAAATGAATAAATAAAAAATTTCCGTGAATATGACTCTAAATATTTTTCATTTACGAGCAAGCAATAGTAACTCCCTGAAAAATTGGATGAAAAAAATGAAAATTTATGTTTTGTGTAGAAAAAATACAGAAAATATTCGTGAATATGGAAGAATATCGACCTCAGCGCCCTCCATACTCATCTATGAGAAAAGTTGGAGACTGATATTTCGCTTTAAAGTTTTCAGATTTCAGCTGCCATAATTTATAATCTGAATTTCGTAGATTCACTTTTCAATATGTAACACTTATAGCTGTATGTGGAGGAAATTCAAAAATATTCGAAAATGGAGCACGAGCAGGTACACAGTAACTAAAGTTGAGCACATATTTAGAGCCGTTGGCTGGAATTCCTGTATATGTATTTTATTTCGATGAGTGGATTCCAGCTGTCTCAATTTTCGTTAAGCTGTCTCGATTTTTGTCCAACTGTCTCAATTTTCGTCTAGTTGTCTCAATTTTCGTCTAGTAGACTCAATTTTCGGCTGGATGTCTCATTTGTTGTCCAGCTGTCTAAACTTTCGGCTAGATGTCTCAATTTTCGGCTGGATGTCTCATTTTTCGGCTGGATGTCTCATTTTTTGTCCAGCTGTCTAAATTTTCGGCTGGATGTCTCATTTTTTGTCCAGCTGTCTAAATTTTCGGCTGGATGTCGCAATTTTCGGCTGGATGTCTCATTTTTCGGCTGGATGTCTCATTTTTTGTCCAGCTGTCTAAATTTTCGGCTGGATGTCTCATTTTTTGTCCAGCTGTCTAAATTTTCGGCTGGATGTCTAAATTTTCGGCTGGATGTCTCATTTTTCGGCTGGATATCTCATTTTTTGTCCAGCTGTCTGAATTATCGGCTGGATGTCTCAATTTTCGGCTGGATGTCTCATTTGTTGTCCAGCTGTCTAAACTTTCGGCTAGATGTCTCAATTTTCGGCTGGATGTCTCATTTTTCGGCTGGATGTCTCATTTTTTGTCCAGCTGTCTAAATTTTCGGCTGGATGTCTCATTTTTTGTCTAGCTGTCTAAATTTTCGGCTGGATGTCTCAATTTTCGGCTGGATGTCTCATTTTTCGGCTGGATGTCTCATTTTTTGTCCAGCTGTCTAAATTTTCGACTGGATGTCTCATTTTTTGTCCAGCTGTCTAAATTTTCAGCTGGATGTCTCAATTTTCGGCTGGAAGTCTCATTTTTCGGCTGGATATCTCATTTTTTGTCCAGCTGTCTGAATTTTCGGCTGGATGTCTCAATTTTCGGCTGGAAGTCTCATTTTTCGACTGGATATCTCATTTTTTGTCCAACTGTCTGAATTTTCGGCTGGATGTCTCGATTTTCGGCTGGATGTCTCATTTTTCGGCTGGATGTATCATTGTTTGTCGAGCTATCTGAATTTGAGACATCCAGCCGAAAATTGAGACATCTAGCCGAAAATTTAGACAGCTGGACAAAAAATGAGACATCCAGCCGAAAAATGAGACATCCAGCCGAAAATTGACACATCCAGCCAAAAATTCAGACAGCTTGACAAAAAATGAGAAATCCAGCCGAAAAATGAGACATCCAGCCGAAAATTGAGACATCCAGCCGAAAACTGAGACATCCAGCTGAATATTGAGACAGCTGGACAAAAAATGAGACATCCAGCCGAAAAATGAGACATCTAGCCGAAAATTTAGACAGCTGGACAAAAAATGAGACATCCAGCCGAAAAATGAGACATCCAGCCGAAAATTGAGACATCCAGCCGAAAATTCAGACAGCTTGACAAAAAATGAGACATCCAGCCGAAAAATGAGACATCCAGCCGAAAATTGAGACATCCAGCCGAAAATTTAGACAGCTAGACAAAAAATGAGACATCCAGCCGAAAAATAAGACATCCAGTCGAAAATTGAGACATCCAGCCGAAAATTTAGACAGTTTGACAAAAAATGAGACATCCAGCCGAAACATAGGACATCCAGCCAAAAATTGAGACAGCTGGACAAAAAATGAGACATCCAGCTGAAAAATGAGACATCCAGCCGAATAATGAGACATCCAGCCGAAAATTGAGACATCCAGTCGAAAATTTAGACAGCTGGACAAAAAATGAGACATCCAGCCGAAAAATGAGACATCCAGCCGAAAATTGAGACATCCAGCCGAAAATTTAGACAGTTTGACAAAAAATGAGACATCCAGCCGAAACATAGGACATCCAGCCAAAAATTGAGACAGCTGGACAAAAAATGAGACATCCAGCTGAAAAATGAGACATCCAGCTGAAAATTGAGACATCCAGTCGAAAATTTAGACAGCTGGACGAAAAATGAGACAGCCAGCCGAAAAATGAGACATCCAGCCGAAAATTGAGACATCCAACCGAAAATTGAGACATCCAGCCGAAAATTGAGACATCCAGTCGAAAATGTATACAGCTGGACAAAAAATGAGACATCCAGCCGAAAATTGAGACATCCAGCCGAATATTGAGACATCCAGCCGAAAATTGAGACAGCTGGACAAAAAATAAGACATCCAGCCGAAAAATGAGACATCCAGCCGAAAACTGAGACATCCAGCCGAAAATTTAGACAGTTTGACAAAAAATGAGACATCCAGCCGAAAAATAGGACATCCAGCCAAAAAATGAGACAGCTGGACAAAAAATGAGACATCCAGCTGAAAAATGAGACATCCAGCTGAAAATTGAGACATCCAGTCGAAAATTTATACAGCTGGACAAAAAATGAGACATCCAGCCGAAAATTGAGACATCCAGCCGAAAATTTAGACAGCTTGACAAAAAATGAGACATCCAGCCGAAAAATGAGACATCCAGCCAAAAATTGAGACATCCAGCCGAAAATTCAGACAGCTTGACAAAAAATGAGACATCCAGCCGAAAAATGAGACATCCAGCCGAAAATTGAGACATCCAGCCGAAAATTGGGACATCCAGCCGAAAATTTAGACAGCTGGACAAAAAATGAGACATCCAGTCGAAGAATTGGACATCCAGCCGAAAATTTAGACAGCTGGACAAAAAATGAGACATCCAGCCGAAAAATAAGACATACAGCTGAAAATTGAGACATCCAGTCGAAAATTAAGACATCCAGCCGAAAATTGAGACATCCAGCCGAAAATTGGGACATCCAGCCGAAAATTTAGACAGCTGGACAAAAAATGAGACATCCAGTCGAAGAATTGGACATCCAGCCGAAAATTTAGACAGCTGGACAAAAAATGAGACATCCAGCCGAAAAATAAGACATACAGCTGAAAATTGAGACATCCAGTCGAAAATTAAGACATCCAGCCGAAAATTGAGACATCCAGCTGAAAATTTAGACAGGTAGAAAAAAAATGAGACATCCAGCCGAAAATTGAGATATCCAGCCAAAAATTGAGACAGCTGGACGAAAAATGAGACATCCAGCCGAAAATTGATACATCCAGCCGAAAATTGAGACAGCTGGACGAAAAATGAGACATCCAGCCGAAAATTTAGACAGATGGACAAAAAAATGAGACATCCAGCCGAAAAATGAGACATCCAGCCGAAAATTTAGACATCCAGCCGAAAATTAAGACAGCTTGACAAAAAATGAGACATCCAGCTGAAAAATGAGACATCCAGCCGAAAATTGAGACATCCAGCCGAAAATTTAGACAGCTGGACAAAAAATGAGACATCTAGCCGAAAATTGAGACCTCCAGCCGAAAATTGAGACATCCAGCCGAAAATTGAGACAGCTGCACAAAAAATGAGACATCCAGCCGAAAAATGAGACATCCAGCCGAAAATTTAGACAGCTGGACAAAGAATGAGACATCCAGCCGAAAATTGAGACATCCAGCCGAAAAATGAGACATCCAGCCGAAAATTAAGACATCCAGCCGAAAATTTAGACAGCTGGACAAAAAATGAGACATCCAGCCGAAAATTGAGACATCCAGTCGAAAATTGAGACAGCTGGACGAAAAATGAGACATCCAGCCGAAAATTGAGACATCCAGCCGAAAATTTAGACAGCTGGACAAAAAATGAGACATCCAGCCGAAAATTGAGACAGCTTGACGAAAAATGAGACATCCAGCCGAAAATTGAGACATCCAGTCGAAAATTAAGACAACTGGACGAAAAATGTGTCATCCAGCCGAAAATTGAATTTATTTCCAGTACCCCCCTCCCACATACTACATTTTCAAATATCTTCGAATTTAGTTCCAGTACCCCCCCTCCCCCACATACTCCATTTTCAAATATTTTCGAATTTAGTTCCAGTGCCCTCCCCACACATACTCCATTTTCAAATATTTTTGATTATCTTCCACTTAATGCGCTCCATTTTCAAGTATTTCTGAATTTCGTTCACATATAGCTTTATAATTATATGCTCCATTTTCGAGAGCCTTATCTTGTTTTACGAGCATAGATATACTATAACATTCTCCTTCCACCGGTTGAAAAATTGAAAAGACAGAAATTTTATAGCCACTTTTCATTTTATTACAATATATATAGTACAAAAATTACCCTAAATTTAACAAAATTGAATTTCTCCAATCTCCTACGAGTAAATAAAATTTGTAATTTTTCACAATTTTCACTTTTCTTTCGTAAAAGCATTTACACATTTTAATGTTTTTTCTCTATTAATATTGAAAATTATCACTTAATACTACAAAATGGAGAGAGATAAAAAAAAAAAAGACAATCAATTAGAGAAAAAACCGAAAATCGTAATATGGTAACAAGTTAATATTTAAGTAGGTATATAACAAAAATAAATTATTTGTTTTCTCCATAAGTATGGTCAACTTTATTTCATTTTTGAAAAAATGAAATAATCGTACATATGACTTTAAAATTATCAACAAATAAATCGATAGTAAAAAAAAATCACTTTTCGTGAATTGAGGAGCATAGAATTTCTTTCTATTCGTAGAAAGCTAAAATATTTGATATCGATAGATTTAAAAATATAATAATATGAGAAATTCGAGTTCAATTTTTTCATTTTGCGAGAACTGATAAGGAAATTAGTCACACATTATTTCAGAGGTGCTTTACTGAAAAATAAAAATAAATATATGACTTGAAAGAAATTAAATAGGTATTTCACTTCGTGTAATATTATTCAAAGTGAATAGAAAAAAAATTTGTGGTTTTATTTTTAAACTTTGAAAAATTTATTTCAGTCTACGATAGAAAACAGCGTCAACCTACTCGTCTTATATTTACATTCTATAGATGATAGTAAAAAACAAAAAAATAAAGAAAAAAAGAGAAAGAGAGAGACAAAAATGAATAGCAAGTCTGTTTTCAGTTAAAACTATAACTTATTGCTTTTTCTTATTTTTTAATAAATCAAATGAAAGGATCTTTTTCCCTGTAAAATAGTTTTAGTTTTGGCAAACTTTAATCAAAATATTTATAGAAATCACAAAAGAATTAATTTATTTTTCTTAATTTCATTTAATTACTTATTTATTAATTTATTTGCTTAGGTATTTATTAATTCATTTTTCAAGACTTTTTTCTTTTTTCTACAAAATCTTCAAAAAAACTAATTAATTATAATAGTTATCATAAAGCATAGCCAATATCTTAATCTTTGGTTGCTTTCAGCAAGTTTTTCTCTCGCAGAGAAAGTTGAAATGTTTAAGTTAGCCATTTAAGATTTAATTTTTTTGTAATTACATTGAATAAAAACATTTTTTTGTAATTCCATCAAAATATTCTCTAAAGTAAAATTGTGACAATGCCCTTTAAAATCCCCTGCCAGTAAACTCTTCTCTTTTATTTCATTTATTATTAAAAAAAAAAAAATTAAAATGTTATATGCGTTTTAACAGTCAAAATTAATGAATTTATCAAATAAATTAGCTCTTCTTACTTAACAAAAATTAAAATTAGATTGAAATTTGTACCTTGATCGAACAATAAATCCAAATATTTATTGTTTTTTTCACAGATTTTTGTTATTTCAATAAATTAATATGAAATGATACGGAAAAAGAATAGCAGTGATAAACTCAGTTATGTCTTCACATAAATTACCTATTACTGAAATTTCTTAGACTTATTAGCCACATACAAAAAATTTCTACATATAAGTAATCAGATAAATTGAAAATTTTGCCAACCTCCAGAACTGAAATTCAAAATTTTTCACAAATTTTCATTATCAAAAACAGCCTTATTTTCGTATCATTTCAATTAGGTACTTTTAGCGTTAGAGTTCTCGAATTTTTCAGATTTAAATTCTAATCTCCCCAATTCGAATGACTCCTTCAATTTATCAGATCCGTATACCGAATTAACGCGTTAAAATTAAGCGGAAAAAATATTTTAATAACAATACTTTTTCATATCGTTAATAATAAAAACATTTCGGCCAATTAAGCTTCAACTGGCTCGATATATAAAAAAAACACGATTTTTCAACTTATTACAACATAATATGTATATAAAAAAAAGAAAAGAAAAAAAAAAAAGACGAGCAACCAATCTGAATAAAAAATGAAAAGAGAAACATATACACACATTTTCTCGTCTAAGTTTAAATAAGATATAATCTTTTTTTATTGAAAAAGTTAAACTTATTATCACAAGTACATTTCCTTAATAATACAAAATGTCTCGTCAAAAATTACTTGGAAACGGTTGATGTCGATTCTATGGATGACGTCAAATAACATTTTAACAATGAGTATACAAATTTTAAAAGGAACAGGAACCCCATCAATATGAAATATGCGGCTAGGACCATAAACTGCGAACAAAACAATTTTTGATTAATACAAATTTGTGCGAATTAGTTTTAACGAAGGCGGAAACTGTAGATGATTTTTTTGCACTGTATAAAATTGATTAATTTACTGTCGAAAATGAGAAGCAGAAGAGTATCAGTGATAGAATCAAACCATAGTGGAGACAGAAAAGAATTTTTGAAATAGATCAGAAGTATAACTATACGAACTGCCAGAACCCATAAATTATGCTATGCTAAATGAATGATTTCACAGACATTCGGCAATTTTAAAAATTTTCAACTTTGCTATAGTACATAGGTACCTACTGTTTCTCAATAGGTCAAAAAAGTCCAGCACTATAAGGACAAAAAAAATGAACATTTTCCAAAAATAGCTGGTTCACCATTTTGGAAGAATGAAGCTATTTTTAATACTGAAATTCAACCCCCCCCCGCCACCTTTCCACCCATTCCTCAAATTAATTATAATGTGTATTAACTTTTCGGTTTCGAGTGAAAAATGATATATACCTGTTTTCTGGGATCAAATTCAAAGCCTCCTTTTCCATTAAACGTGGCAGTTAGGAATGACTGAAATAGTAACGATATAAATGTGTTGATTCCGAAAACTAAAGCGAAACAATCGCTTGGAATGTTTTTGGCTATTTCCGCGCTGAAATAAAAAACAGAAATTAACATGAATCATTATAAATAGATGAAGGGGTTCAATAAACCTATATAACTATAAAGTCAGGCCCGTACCACCCGTGCCGAAAAAACAGGGCATTGCACTACCTTAAAAAAATTTTGCCCTCCACAGAATTTTGCCTCAAAAAACAAAAAACGACGAAATAAATACTAAATTCCTAAGAATCCGATAAAAAGAGCCAAAATACCCAAAAATTCGAGAAAAAGAGCCAAAATACCGAAATGTTTGAGAAAAAGAGCCAAAACACCTGAAAATCTGTATTTTTGCTCATATTCTCCAGTGTTTCGGTATTTTGGCTCTTTTTCTCGGTATTTGAGGTATTTTGGCTCTGTTTTTCAAATATTGCGATATTTTGGTTCTTTATCTCGGGTTTCGAGATATTTTGGCTCTTTTTTTAGGATTTCCAGGTATTTTGGCTTTTTTTTTCATATTTTCTGTTATGCCTTTTTTTCTCGAATATATATAGGTTTTTTGACTTTATACTGCGGATTTTCAGGGGTTCGGCTCTTTTTTCATATTTTTATGGATATTGGCAGTTTTATTTTCGGATTTTGTGGAATATTTGCTCTTTCCTACGGATTTGTAGGAAATTAGGCTCTTTTTGTCAGATTTTTAGGTATTTTGGATCTATTTTTACTGATTTTGACGAATTTTGGCTCTTTTTTTCCGAGTTTGAAGTATTTTGGCTTATTTTCCCGGATTTTGAGGAATTTGGGCAATTTTGTTCCGAATTATAGGAATTTTGGTTCTTTTTTACATTTAGATATTTTTACTTATTTTTTTTCATATTTTTATGAATTTCGGCGATTTTTTTCGAGTTTCTAGAAAAAATGTTTGCCCTACCAAGAATTTCGCTTGCCCTACCTGACGAAAGCTTCGCGGTACGGACCTTTATAAAGTGTATTCATTAAAATAAAAACTTTCAACTTGTAGATGAAAATGAAAGATAAATAGTTTATGGTGCCTTAGCTTCAAATTTAAAAATGGCTTTTTCTTCAAGATACATCATACTGGGAATTAACATTTTCAACTTATAGATTTCCTATTTGAAAAAAAAAAAATAGTGAAATTAGGCGCACATCTAATTTTGTGAATCCTATAACGAGTCATTTGAGATTATAATTATTTTCTCTTCATACTAAAAACAATAGGTGTAAGTACAGTAGGTGCTTGATAATTGCATCAGTAAGTACCTACATTCTCATTCGATATTAGGTACTTTGCCAACTTATCAGTTCTTACATGTCTCTTGTCAATCATAAAATGAATGCTCACTTTTTTTTTGTAGTCTCATTCAACCATCTCTGTTATTTTCAATCGTTGGGATTATCAGATTATTTTTAGTAATCTTTAGCTCCTATGACAATAATGACTATTGTATTCCATATAAACATCATTGAAAAATGACATCTTCATGTTTATGAGATTCCCTCGACATGAAATTTAAGTTAAATTTCCTTCCACCCAGCAGAATGGTTTTACTTCATGAAAAAAAAATTCAATTCAGCCCCCTAGGTTGAAAAAAAGTGGGATCTAAAAAACATTCTTCATTATAATATAAATAAGGACCACTCGAATTCGTAAAAATCGATGTCACTTAATTTTTCAGAATTGGTAGAAAAAAAAAAGACGGACGTCTACTTATCTTTTTACAAATATAAAATAATATTTTTACAAATAGAATATATAAGTACCGAAGATTGCTTCACTTATTTACTGTGAGTCCACTCAAGATAAGTCTGTCTCTTCTATCTCTCTGTGGGTTCAATCAAACACTCAGAAGTTCCGTTAACCTTGTGACAGTTGAACTTCGAACTTTATAATCAGAGCAATTGATTCAGAATTTTTGGGGTGGAAGTTATTTAAAATACGCAAGTAATTAGCATTTTAATTACTTGACCATAACATTTGATTATGGTAGTTGTACTTTAATCCTTAGGAATATAATATAATCGTTCGAATGGCAGGTACCTACTTGAAATATTTTAATTTTTCGATTTATTTTGTTACCATTATGAAATAATAATCTCTTGCTAGCACAATTATTAGCGACCAAATAGAAAAACTAAAAAAAAATTGACCGTTACATCAGAAACAAATTTTGATGGCTGTTGATGCACTAACTTGCCAGTAAAAAATAAGTTAGTGACTCAACTTTTTCCTTATTGACTCTTTTCTGCTGTATCATGTGAAATTATCCAATTGCATGAAAGTTACATAGAAAACCATTGTTAAATATGAATACATCGATTTTTTAAGTAGGTATTATTGATTTAACCAGCTCACAATTACTTAGGAAAAATAATTTAAAAGTTCCTCTTAAAAGTGAACTCACTGCAAAAAAAAAAAGGGGGTCCCTTACAGACGTAACATCCCCGACAAAAATCCAGTATCACCATATGACCCTTTTTCATTAGCCAGTACTTAAATCTCTATAATGGCTGTGCTGGCTTTAGTGGCTGAATTATAGGTTACGAATTGGACGAATAAACAATTGAACAAGTTCAAGGAATCCACCATTGCCTGCATTCGCTTTATACCCCAACTTTATTTCGCTAATTCGCTTTGTGCATAGAATTCTGTTCAATTATTATAATTGAGTGCATAGAGCTAAATTTTATTACCATACCTAAAAGTCAAGATGAAAGTTTCTAAAGTGCTCGCGTTTGACTGGTCGGATGCCAAATTAAAATTAGATCATTTTGTGCACCGTCACGGATCGCTAATATTTTGAAAGAGAAGGAAACTGAGTAGAAGATCAAGGAAAATTAAGTTTGAAGAAGGATGGAGAAAAAGACAGAAAAAAATTCTCAACTAATTGTCTAACATTAAGAATAAACAAGACGATAAATTTAATTGGGACCAGCGTTTACTTCCTTCGTACAATAATGAAGTGAAAGAACGTGTTTTGGGTTCGAATTTTATTTGAACATGTAGAAAAGCATGAAATTTTTCGTAATTTTTTCCAAACTATAATTTAGTACCTAAGGGTATGTTGCTGCATGGGAAAAATAAAATTTCGAATTTAGAAAAAAATTTTGTGCCAATCAAAATCAAATACATAGTCATCTTTTGCCTCAAATATAAAAGTATTGGACTTTAATACTGAGTTTTGCCCAGGCCCGTACCGCCCGTGCCGGCAAACAGGGCATTGCCCTACCTAACGAAAATTTT
Organism: Parthenolecanium corni; assembly: GCA_038050395.1. Classification (NCBI taxonomy): domain Eukaryota; kingdom Metazoa; phylum Arthropoda; class Insecta; order Hemiptera; family Coccidae; genus Parthenolecanium; species Parthenolecanium corni. The sequence goes on along the minus strand of JBBCAQ010000037.1, from coordinate 20,140,908 downwards.
GCCATACCTAGAAAATTTTGCCCCGAAAAACAAAAATCCACGAAATGACCCCTCAATTCCTAAAAGTCCGAAGAAACAGTCGCCAAAATTTCTGAAAATCCGAAAAGAAAACAACTAAAAATCCAAGAAAAAGAGCCAAAATTCCTAAAAATTTGAAAAAAAGAGCCATAACTTTTAAAAATCTATAAAAAATTACCAAAATTTATAAAAATCCAAAAAAAAGAGCTAAAATTCCAAAAAATCCGAAAAAAACGGATTTTTAGGAATTTTGGCTCTTTTTTTGAATTTTTTGAAAGTTTTTCAATTTTTTAGGATTATTAGAAATTTTGATGTTTTTTTTTTCGGATCTTTAGGTATTTTGGCGATTTTTTTCGAATTTCTAGGAAAAATTTCTGCCCCACCGAGGATTTTCCTTGCCCTACGAGACGAGGGCTTCGTGTTACGCGCCTGGGTTTGCCCTAGTTTTATGGAAAAAGGTGCTCAAACAACTTTACTATCGATAGATACTCGAACAAATGTGTAAGGTGTAAGTTTTTAAAAGAAATGATTATATGACTATTTCGATTTTTCAGATCCTAACACAAGCATTCTTCTGAGTTTCAGACTTGAAAACTGTTCTGAATTTATTTGCAGTCGTGTAAGCTGTGACCAGAAGTCAAACTATAAAGCTAGGTCTACCCCTCACACTCGATAAAAATAATTATATTTATTTTGCACTTACTATCCAATTGAAACGGCAAAAAAATAAATTCCAGAGAACATGATGTGACAGGAATACGCTTGCCATAATTCAGTCGACAATGACGAACACAATATTAACAACCCTTCCAAAATGGCACTCAAACTCATCAATAAACTGCTACTCAGTTCACCATTCAGAACTACATAACTCGATGCGAATGCACCCAGTGCACCTGAAACAAAGTTCAAATATAGCAATTAATATAGATACATCGAAAATGTGTAAGAATGGAAGAATTTCACAAATTTGCTTTTGCAAAATTAAAAAAAATCACGAGAAAGATTAATTTAAAACAAGCCTGTAGAAATATAAAATCTTTTGTGTTATAATGGACGTAATTTGTAATTCGTACGGCATGATAAATTAAATTTAGAATTCCAAGAAATCTTTATCTTTTTATTTTGTAATTTGGATTTGAAAATTTTCCACCAGTGTAATAAATAATACAAATAATTATATTCCTACTCATCTATAAAAAGAATTTTCCGACAAGAAGTAATCAACTAATCACAATAACGAATCTTATTGCCTAACTGTTCAGTATTATTAGGTATAATTAAAGCCTCACATGGTTAATTGAAAGCTAATTTTAAACAGGAAAATAAGCGAATACGAGATTAAAACAAATTATGCTAAATTTAGAAAGTAAAACTGAATGAAGAGGCTCACCAATAATGGTATAAGCGCTTTCGACAAAGCCTGTATACTTCAAGTAGTGAGTGGGTGCTCCATTATTATTAAAATGCTGCCATAATGTCTGGGCATAAGTTCCTTCTTGGTTGTAGCCGCACAAAAATAAGGCGTACCAAACGGACCATTTCAGTGTGTACGGATTGGTGTATACGTATTTAAATTCATCCCAAAGTCTTTTAATCACAGCTGTGCATGGCATTCTGGAAACTTTCTTCATGGCTGGTGAATAGCCTACAAAGAAAAATAAATCATTGCAATGAATTCGATTGAATAAAATTAATTTCTACCTCGCAACGATCGGTATAGATTATAATAAAATAGCTGCAGGCCTTCACGAAGCACGTGAACGCTAAGATGAATTCTCATTTACATAATTCACATTCCTTCATAACATAATAGACAGAAACATAACGAATATTCATTCATTCATTAATTAATCTACCGTATGGTTAATTTGATATAAGTATACCACAGGTAAACTCATTTATATGACGTGTCTGACTAACTCAACGTACCTATCAAAAAACCAAAATATAATATTTAAAAAAAAATTATATGAAATATAAAAATAAAGTAAAATAAAACTATACAATACAAAAATATTCATAAAATTAAAATTGATTTACCCCTGAATAAAATTCGAAAAATTCATACAAAAAACCAAAAAAGTGGGAACAAAATTTGTGAGTTGATCTATGAAATGGTACCGTAAGTCGAAAATTTTATTTTTGAACAAATGATTGTTTTCAATGGAATAAGGTATTGTGAGAATTTTACAAAAAAAAAAAAAAAAACTTCTCAATCGTTTAAAATAAAAATTCACTGAGTTATGACAATTTGAATTTTTAAATTTGAAAATCCTACTTTTGAGAAAAACAAATTTAAAAATTGAATCGAAAAATAGAATATCTTTTCTCACTAACTGCTGAAATGATTTCAATAAAATTTTTATTAGTTCGTATCGGGGAATAATAAACTGCACGCAAGAAAAAAGATGTTTGCACGAAATGTATGGCCACGAAAAATCAGTACGAGATAACAAAATAAATATGTAGTTGAAATCATGAAATAACTTGCTCACGCAATATAAATAGGTTTGAACAGAAATTTTCAAAGCTTCTCACAAAATTTGAGCGCCAATAGGGGAAGTGGAAATCATTCGAAGAATTTAAAACATGGCGCATAGAAATATGGAGAATAGATGTATCAGAGGACCAGGCCACCGAAGGCAAAAACTGCTCTGTTGGGCCAGAAGAGAAAACCCTTCTTATCCAGTAATTTCACAATTTTAAGCTTCAATTAAAACTGAATTTTTGTTAAAATAATTTTTTGACAATTGTGTGTCCAATAATTTCAAAATTTTAAGCTTCAATTAAAGCTGAATTTTATTTTATTTTTTTAAATAATTTTTTAACAATATTGTGAAAATCACTTTTTTTTTTAGAGTACAGATTTTTCGAGCATTTTTTTCCCCCGTGCAAATGTCATTTATTTTACGTGATTTATTTGTTCCATAGGTATAAGACATTATTATTGCGTTTGATCTCTTTTTTTTATGGGCGACATACTATTTTTTTGGGAAATATTTAATCTTTCGTGCCTTATATTTATTCCTGTTCATATGCATTATTTTTTCCATGCATTCTTCTTTTTTTTGCGGGCTGAAAAATCACACCCGTTAGTATCTATATTCTAGAAAATTTTGAAAAAATTGATCAGGTAGTTTTTGTATTAGCTACAATAATTGAAAAGTTATTTTAAAATGAAGAAATTAGAAAAGAGAGCCGTTTTTCTGCGACAAAGGTCTGTCCAGTACTTTTCTAATTTAAAAAAATTTAATCTCTGGGAGCAACTTTTGCTCAAAAGGTCAGTAGTGAGGATTTGAAAAACGTCGACCGACTTCAAATAATACGTTTTTGTCTGTCAGCATACGATTATAAAGGAGTGTAGCACCTACTTAACATAACAAACAGGTAATGTATACAAATAGGAATGAAATTATGTAAACTATTTTTTCGAAACAAAATCAGCAATGACGATCTCACAAAAGTCCTATCGATGAAATTTTGTTCTATTTTTTAAACTATTTTTCGAATCTTTTATTTAAAAGAGGTGTTCTTATTTTTTTTATTTTTTGGATAACAATCATGCTAAACTGAATAGAAGTGCATCTAGATACTTTTTGGCAGACATATATTTTAGGAACCACCAAGCATTGTCAGTTATAGTTTATGCATGAGAAAATGCATAGGGCATTGTATTTGATAAACTTTCAATAGATGCGGTGGAACATAAGTAACCAAATTATAGGTCAGTTGATGAATACTAAATCCTGTGTTATAGAAACACTGTACACAAAATCAGAAAGATTGAATCGGCTTTCACAAAAACCAAGTAGATAGCCAAGTCAACTTTAATTGACTTTCTAATAGTCATAACCTTTGGTTGAATTGACGTCGAATTCATTATTGAGTTCTTATGAAAAAATTTTTCCAAAAAGTGTGATTTTCAGACTTTTGAAAGAAGAGTTGGAAAAAAAATTCGAAAATTAAGCTTTATAGAAGGAAACGATTAGGAGGTTAGGTATATTTGAAGTCCAAATGAGCACAAATTGCTCTCAATTCAAGAAATACATCACCAACCTTTGAAAATAACATAACTGGAATTTAATCTGTATTTATAGGAACAACGATTGAAGTGAATAAGTGAAAAAAAAATCTTCAATTTTCTCAACTATGTTAAGAGAGGAGTTCAAGAATATTAAATGGGTAGAAATGTTTTTGGGTACAAACAGGGGCCTACCGAGCCATCTTCGAATGGGGGGGTGAGTATTGCAAAAATCCCGACTACATCTCATACATTTGTCGAGTACAGTAATAATGGATAAAAAAATTTTTCATCGTTGCTTGAGGATAGTATTAGGCGGCAAATTGTGGGCGGGTATCTCCCAATTTCTCAATTTGCCGACTGATGAAGATTTTGGAGAATTTGCCGACTTTGAAAACTGACTGGGGGGGTGACTCACCCCCTCTACCCCCTCTCAGTAGGCCCCTGGGTTCAAAAGTACATTCTTTAAAAAAAACAAATGTAGAGAGAAGAGCCCCTGAGAATCCGAATTTATTAAATTAGGGAAGAGCAAGTATACAAACCATTCTCAACATTGTGGATTATATCACTGTTGCTAATTACGACAGGCTTCCTCTCAGCTTTATCTAAAATGGTATTATCGTATCTATAAAAATAAAGACTAGTTTTCACAGGCGGCAAAATGAAAGCCCAAAGAAAAGTTGTAACTGCACCTGAAATCAGAACACGAAAAACACAAAGGTTACTTTTCAGTAAATTTGGTTACGGTCATTGAAAAAATTCTAATATTATCGATTTACTCGTATAATCGGTTGGTTACGTAAAAGCTTATCAAAAGGGAAAAAATTAAAATTAATGAAATGATTGCATAAAGGTTTATGGTACAACTGCAAAAATTATTACCAGTGAACGTGGGGGAAAAATTTATTAGCGTAACTACTGATTGTCTAGGTACACATATCTAATTTTGGAAAAGTAACGTGATGAGAGATAACTAACCGAAAATAGAACTCTCTGTAAACCCTTTAATAATATAGAGCTTTGAATTTTTATGAAATAAAAAAAACGTGATTAATTTTTCACTGAGAAATTTATAAATCTTTGAAATTATCTAATGTTTTTATTATCACACTGGCTAAAGATTGACACAAAAGTGCCAAACACAGGATCTAATGAAACTCTGCCTGCAAAGAGGTTGTTATATGTATCTACTGTCCTAAAAGAATAGCTGAAAATCGCATATTTAGTGTTGTTCGTTTTCTAACACTAAAATTTTCAACAAAAAAAAAAAATCGTTTCAAATAATTACCAGTGAAGTATTCAGAAACCATTATTTCTACGAGTTTTATAGCATTATCTCTCATAAGAGTGATTATAGAAAAGTTCAATTCAGTTTCTTTTAAAAAAATTACCATTAAAATTTTCCCATTTTTAAAATATTAAAATTTTTATTCGAGTTCTTCTGAATTGGCAACACTGTAATATGCGATATTTGGCAACTTTTAGGAAGATGAAATATGAGTCATCGTAGTTGCATAATGAACTCTATGTAGAAAAAATTTCATTTGAATTGACTTGTGGCACTTGGTATCAGCATTTTCTTGCGAGCTAGAACAATCTCAGAGTATAAAATAAGCAGGTTTGCGCTGAAAATCTGCTAAAAATTGGCAGATATTTATAAAACGTTCCTAATATCGAATAATAACCTATAATTTCAAAGGCTCCGTAAATTTCAATGTTAAGTTATATTATTTTTTTCAACTTTTTGTTAGTTGAGACTCTTCCAGTGACATAGGTGGCCCATAAAAAGATCTCATACTCACACAGTGTTCTCCGCCAATAGTAAGGCTTTAATTTACCAAAAACCTTTAAAATACTACCCTCAAGAATGGCCATTTTTATTTATATCAACTCTTTGAAAAAAAAAAAAACATTATTTTTAGAGACGGGTAGGACTAAAAATATTCACATTGAAAAAATTTCGAATTACTCTAAATAAGTTACAATCCAAATGCAAATGTGGTAAAATGTGTTGAACCATTAGTCTCAAAGGTTACATTTTTTAATATTAAGATTTATCACTGATACGATTGCTCAATTCTATAAATTACTCGTATCTGCCTTATAATTTGTTCGAAATGCCTCGAAACAATGATTTCCAATATCTCGCCGGTCTAATTCATTTAATAGGTTCTCAATTCTAATCCAACTTATCATTTTACTCAGTATTGTGGTGATAAAAATTAGTCCTCATTTTCAAGTCTAATATGAAGGGGCAATAACATAAAAACCAGGATGCAGAAATTGAATCAAGATTTTTAATACTTAATTTCAAAGTACATATTAATAATACTGAGACCCTCTTTCTGAGATCTACAGACCTCAATGAAGATTTTGATCATTTTTCATGAAAAATAAGCTTATTATTGTTCTTTCGAAGATAGTAAACCTTATGCCATAGTCATGCAATCATGTGTGAATATTTGGGCAATAAAAGCACTCTTCAGTCAATGAATTAGGTAAAAAATTCGTCAAATTTCTGTTCATATTGAATAAGAAAATTTTTCAAATTTGAATTTTCGATTTAAATTTCAACTTGTGTGGCATTAATAATGTGTTTTTAAATAGCTAAAAATAGTTAAGATTTGCCCTGGTTTTTAGAAATAATAACTAATTTTGCTCAAAAAATTTTGAATTTGATGTTTTTTACCACAAAATGTGTGAGGTTTATGGTATGTAGGGACAAAGTAAACATATATTCACTTTGATCTATTTCATACAAGAAATTTTCTACCAAATATATTATACTGTAAGCAAAGTTTCTGTAACGTCGTTTTCAGAAATCTTTGTGGATTTTGGTATGGGAGGGTCTTAACTTTTAATAAAAATCAGAAAGTAATCTGCTATTCGGTTCCTTTTTTGTGATACTGCCTCATATTGTACATCGATGTACCTATCGACAGTTTGGATATAAGAAATATTGCCCCTTGCCCTGCCTGTTTCAAAAATTTATTTTGTAAAACAATAGTGAATTAGAGCATTTCATAGTTTATTGCTATTAGTTAGCCAAGATTTACTCTGAATTCAGGGCGAAAATCCACGGAGGAGTCAGGAGTCATTCAAAGGTTTGCAGGGCTCTCTTTCATTTATAATTTCATTCGATACAGCGAATCGAACCCTCCTACTCCAGCCAGTTCTATGCTTTTGTTCGAATAAAAAATGTACCTACCAACTAATTGTATATAACATAAATGGAGTAATCGGACTTCGTTCATGTGCAACACTTGTCCAAGAAAACAGCCAACACAACGGCCCAACAACGAGGAGGTGCGCATGTAACTGGTAACTGCTTGGTAATGTTCTTTTCCTACTTTGGTATAAATGTAAGTATAATAGGCGACTTCGGTAGACAGTACGGTGCCAAAGCATGCTTCCATAATCTGAAAATAATAATGAGAAAATCATTAGAAGAAAGAACACTACTTAAGATTTTCAACGTCATTATTTAAGCCTCGAAAATGTTTTTCTTTTCTCCTAATTGTTGAGAAAAAATTTGATAACCTTCGTCAACTCGTGAGATAGGGGGAAAAATTAACATCGAATTAGTCCAATTATGAATAAAGACTGATTTATAAAACGAACACGAAATTAGTGAATAATTGGTTAGGCCCATCTGGTACACGTGACAAAAGTTTTTTTTTTTGAGACCGTTGAATTTGTTTACCAGACGAAAAATATGAAAAAAATTGTGAAAAGGGAGCTTTTACCAATTACACCTCGTATTCTAATTAAATCAATTAGATACCGAGCATAAAAAAGACTGTACAAAGATTTGAGATCCCACGTATCTACGAGTAAATGAGATACATCTAGAGATTCGCCAGTGACCTGTCTTAATTCTCTTACAAGGTCGTGGACTTTGATCCCATTCGACGGAATGATTTTTTTTTTAGAATTTTTATTACTCTCTTTAGTTCGTTGGTCAAATTGTCCTATTAACTGAATTTCCTTCTCCTCCCCCACCGCCACAAAAAATTTAAAATTCAACCGGAGGTAAGCTTGAGATCGTTATAAATTTTAACCCTAACGTACTCTCGAATTTCATTTGATAATTCGAGACTTCTTTTTAAAATGAAAGCTATCTATGAAAAAAAAAAAGGTGTACCTATATCTTTGATTGATTGCTGATTAAAAATAGTGAGCTTCATAAACAGATCCTGAACAGTCAGGTCCTTCATATGGTGCCATGTGAAGAAAGTGAAATAATATGTAGAAAATGTCAAGAATATGTAAAGGTATAACGTGTGTAAAAAATTACACGTGACCAAATATACTGATTTATAGTGGACGTATCTTACCTTTAATGAAATAACTTTTAGAAAAAAATTTTCATATCTACATCACGTCATGACTAGAAACACATTATATTTTACATTAAGTTCGTTCTATTTGTAAAAAGAAAGTGAAACTTGAACTTCTAAAATTCAGTTAAGTTCTGATAAAAATCTTAAGTTCCAAACCTACAGCAAAACTCAAAATTGATTAAGTAAGAATTCTTTTATTTTCTTCTACAGCAGCTCTAAAATATTGAAAATATCAGATTTGTGACAATTCTTCAAGTTCTTCACATTCTTTACACAATTCCTTGCATTGCAAACCCTGACATGGAGTGGTTTACTGAACTTGACCTGTCCTGTCAAGATTGCAATTTTCTCAAAACCAATGCTGCGGAACTACTATTTCAAATTAGTTATCGTCGTGTAAAATGTCAAGTTTTTCAATTTATTTCGTGTCAATAAGCATGCACTATTTTAATTAGCAATTTCCCACCAAGTATAGGTACATATAATTAACGTAATTTCCCAAGATAAACGTTTCTCATTTCAGACAGGTACTTACTGATAACTTTTTCAAGAAAGATTAATAGTTACTCGTTTAGCTACCAAATTAGCTATTCAAGTAGCATGTGTAAATTGATGAAAAAGTTAAATACATTTTGAATAGGTGTACATTATACTTACATACATCGCAGGTAAACTTCGATACCAAATCAACGTCACCATCATGCCAATATGGCTAATGGCATTTACAAATATCACAGGTCTGTATCGCAACCAGTCAGTCAGTAGGAACACAAATATCAATTCCACCAAACAGGTGTATGTCCCTACAGGGTATATGTATTGAACAACCTGTAAAAAAAATAGCAAAAAAAAAAAAAAAACCAAGCTGGTTATTATCGAAAAACAGTTATATATGTATACAAAAGTGATAATAAATCAATCGCGTGTAGCTCATTGAAATAAATAATAATAAAGCAGAGTAGGGTAGGGTCGGCCTCAAAATTAAAAAATAGTGAGAGTAGGCAATCGGATAATTAACTGCAAATGTGAAACGAGAAGGCAAATGGTGTCTTAGAGCGACAGCCAGTGGGTAGTTCTGAAACCATTTCCAACATAAATAGTCGTATATTATTTTTTAAGATTATAATGTATATTTTTTGAAGGATTCAGGAAATTATGAATGAATCGTTGATTAATTAGATTTTGTTCGGCTGAGACCTTACAGTATCCACGTATATAAGTAATGGATCTGAAAGGCCAGACGGCGCCATAAACTGGAAAAACTATATCTCACACATATTGTCTATAATCTGTAGGTATATGAAAAACTACCTACTCGTAAAAATTAATTTGAATATATTTTTCAAACCTACAAACGATCTTGTAAACTGGCGCCACTTGAAATCATCACTTGTAATTTGCAACAGATTTTCTTCGTTTTGACTTATAAATGTAGTGCCATAATATAAGATAACGAGATAGGAAAATTATGCGGATAATTTTGTATTGCCTTATATTGTGAATTTTAATGCAGCTAGGTGAGTTTTGCACCTCATAGACATATATTTATCTCACTTCCACTGTTATCAGGCAAGTTTTGTAGGGTGACTGGACTCAACGAACAGAATAAATATTCAAATTAAAAAAAAAAGGTTCAAAGTTAGATGGCTACAGACAGTTACATTTAAAGTGATTAGCATTTTCATCTTCGAATATTAATAAATTCACTTAGTTATAAATACATATTCATTCTTTATTACCAAACTATTAAAAACGTTTTCTGGTTTTCTTAAGGAAAAGTCATTTACTTAATACTCCATTCAAATGTAGTTGAATGTAAAATCTGAATAATTATAAGAATTGATTGCTTATTTTGAAAAATTTCACTGAGAGAAATTAGCATACTAATTTTTGTTATGCAGCAAACTATAAACAAAGAGCAGTTACGATTTATATTAAAATTTAGAGTAAAATATTAAATTTTACTACGTAGCATACTAATTTTTCATAATTTTCTATTAAGTCGATTTTAACATTATTATATTGACTTTTAATATTTTTTATTAATTCTATTAATTTTCAATTTTCGAATTATCAACTTCTAATTTTTTTTCTTCTCAGTATATTGTTCGAATAATTTCTACAATAACTTTTGAATTAATCACGTTTTCTCATCAAGAATAGAGGAAACTTAATTTTCACATCGCTCAATAATCTTGCCAAATATCTTACTCTTGGGCATCTTGAAAATGAAAAATGTTGGGTTTTCTCAGCGTTAAATTTCGAAGAAAAATACGTACCTAAGCTAATTTAGCCGTCGAATAAAATCGAAAAAATACCTAATTGATTTCTTATAGAAAGCCTTGATTTGTATTTTTCACAACTTTGGCTCTATGGGAGTCCGAGGCAAACATAAATTAAGACGCGAAGGCTAGAATTATTTTCGTTCGATTTTTAGGCCTTCGGGGCAACTTTCGACTGAACACTGTAAATACCACGTCAAAAGTTTCACTAATTAAAACAACTTAGCGAGTCGCATTGCACGCACAAACCTTGTCTATTCAACGTGCCACTCATATATCGTCCTCCAATCAGAAATTCCGACTCAAACAATGCTGCTGCAGACGTGCAACAGTACCAAAAGATTGACATTTTACGTAAACAAAAACACAATATAGCACGAACTCACGCCATTATATAGTCAATTACCCCCTACCTTTCTAAAAAAAAAATTGAACTTTTTTCCGGAATGAAAAAAAAAAAAAAAGTAGGGCAAAAACTATGGCGAAGAGATTAAAGTGGCTCTATTCCAGTTCTGTAACGACTGACTCACTTAAAAATTGTTTTGACACATTTTCGTATAGTAAGCCCCCTGCAAAGTTTTTTTTTTCAGCATAAAAATTTCGCACCAAAATATAATGTCCTATATCACACCATTCCATCTACTCTAAACTCTGGAACAAAGAACTTTGCCTTGTATCTTTTCTTTTTTTTTTTGTCTCTCTCTCAGCTGTAAAAGCGATGATTGTGTATTGGTCCTTCCCCCGGTCATCCCCGTCCCCCTCCACGAAGCACATGTGCGTTTCTCTGATGCTGTAACATCGGCACGTGTATCAACTTTAACGACTTGACAGTGTCTTTTCTTCTCACTCGTTCACTATTATTCCATTTTTATAGGTCTACTTTTTTCATTTTAATATTGCCAAACATTATATTCTGTACAAAGAGAAGAAATGATCTGACAGAGTAGATATAATGAACGAGAAGGAAGGAGTAAAAGATTTTTTTTAAATGAATAGTCAAGTGCGGAAATGCTTTCTTCTTGTACGCATTGACAGAATACGTGATTGAAGCCAGCACGTAGATGTGCATGTGTACATATCAAGAGAAAATTAATGCGAGAGGTTAATATCTTCTGGAGCAGAGTAAAAGCACATTGTTAAATATTTAGAATAGATCGGCCACTGCCTGCAGTTACGATCAGCAAATATCGTTGAGGTGAATGATTATGAAAAATTATCATCTATAATGGTTATACGAGTATATCTACTAATACTCAAAATATAAAATCAATTTCATTTTACTTTCTCGAAGACGAGGGACCTGCAAGATGATTTATAATATTTTATAAGAAAACTAAGGGCTTCATCCCTGAGGCCCTTCTTTCTGCCTGCGTCATGTCTGCCAACCCCTCCTTCTGAATACTTTCTACAAGGGTATATTTGCTCGTTTGATTGTTTGCGTCTTGATCACAGGCTGACTTTGCCTGATCTGTTGAGGGGGGGAGGGCTAAAAATTTTCCTCATCCGTCTCTGGGGGGGAAAAAAAAGTTTCAAAAGTTTTCCACTTAATATCAAAAACCAACTAAAAATACCCTTAAAAGACTCATAATAAGACGAAATTAAAGTTGACCAATAGAAAAGTAAAGTTTGTCGACATAAAATTGAAGTTTACCAATATGAAAGTAAGGTTTGCCAATATAACATTGCAATTTACCATTAAAAAATTGAAGTTGATCAATAAATTGATTCTTAAAGAAACTTTGAACATTTTCAGAGAGCCAATCAAATTCGTCGAATGATCTACAATGATACTCAACGAGATAAATGGAAAATAATGGGAAATAATGAAAAAAACTTTTTTTTTACAATCCTTACATTTTCCATACTTTTTACCATCTTTACGAGTGACTATAATGGAAATGTTCATAATCCAACCCTGCCTGTCACTGACAATTGAAAATATCCTAGCTAGATGTCCATCACTTTATGGTTTAAGTTACCATTAACCTCCATACGTTAAAGAAATTCTTTTCAATCGTCCAGCTCATGAGATATTATTATGGGAATTAAAAGTAAGTTGGCAGGTCTGCACAAATCAATTATTATATCAAGCAGGAAGCGCTTATTAAATAATCTGGCGAGGTTGAAGTTTTTTAAAAAAAATTTTTTCTTTAAATTATAAATTAAGAACCGTATCTATAATTTAAAGAAAAAAATTATGAAAGCGAATTCTGCCAAATAACGCACTCGTATTTTCGCACAGTTTAGATTTCCACGTGGTTCCAGTCAAAAGTTCACTGACCTTATCACTTGGCATGCAAATAAATAGAAAAATATTATGAAGACGTGACACATTATCTCTGAATTTTGCTTACCATGATTTTTCTTAGAGAATAATGACTTACGATATCACATTATTATTTTAGAAGAAAGGGGAGGAAGCGGAACACATGCGATTACATTTCCCAGAGATGTTTACATCTTATTTTGTTGTTGTTTTTTTTTTCTTCACACTACTACATTAATGTGACTAGTGCTAGTCTTTCTCACGCTAAAACAAAGAATATTAGATATGCGAAACGATATTGAGATTTGTAAAAATTGTGCACATGAAGCTGCTGATTCATTTCACGGTGGCAAACATTGTTGCATTTCTAAACGAATGCAACGAACACGTGCCTTTTGCTTATAAACATCACGAGTCCCATATGGCACCTCGAATGGATGAATTATTAAGTGTTCAGGGAAACCGGTTTGGTGACTGTAACGATTGTTTTATGATTCAAGTACTTCCTCGTAATTTTTTTCTTATTTTTTCCCCCCTTTCCTCAGTTCTTCCGCAAAGCCATAATTTTCAAAGGGTGAATCAGAATGTTGCTGAAGCTATCGATATTATTTATGATCTTCAGTAAAATCTATCGTATTTTATTTAAAATTCGAGCCAGCACTTAAGTTTTAAAATATAAGGGTGGCGCAGAAGTAGATATTATTCTAATGGTAGGAGAGGGTAGAACAAAATGAACTACTGCGGGTAAACGGAACCAAGTGATTATTTTTCATAAATTCATCTTACAGAATTGATAAAGGCCCATATATTATGATAGTAAATTGTAAGAGTAGCTTTGGAAAAATAACACGATAGTAGTAGATTTTCATCTATATCCTGATAGTAGCTATATTTACAATTCAAAATCATTTGGTATCTAATTAAGATGGATACTTCATTCAAGTCTCACTGCACAGAGATTTTTAACATCTTTTCAAGTAGGTATGCAAAAGTGCTTTTGTACATATTATGTTTCCCCTGATCTGCACGAAGAATGAATAGTCAAATGGAACGCATCAGAAGAAACTTACACACTTGAAAATTTGGTCGCGTAAAGGTTTTCTCTGGCACTCGCCATAAATAAATAATTTATGAAACTAATCTTAAATCGCTCGCATAAGCAGAAACCCAAGATCTTTGACTACTGAACTGAATTTTTCTTTATACTCGTGTACGTACTTCGAATGAATCAATTTTCATAATTAATGGATAGTTATAATACGAATAATGTATATCTAAATCTAAAATTACGAGATAAAGCTATCAAAATTAACGATGATAGTTTGAACATTCCAATTAAAAATTTATATTTATTTAACTTAAGAACAAGCTTTTGCTACCACAAACCAAACTTATCAATAAATCGCTATTTTAAGTTATCGATATCAAATTTAAGTCTTTCTCAAGTAGTTTAGTCGTAATCCACAAATTAATTTTAATTACCTACATCCAATGAATTATAATCAGGGTTATCAAAGATGAATTAATTCAAATCCTTCCGCGTTTGAGCTTATCAGCAAATTTTTTTACAGCGAAATAGTATGAAAGGGTAAAATAACTACATCTTTAGTTTATCGATAATTTTTATTTGCTCGAATAAAAAACGACTTTTGACTTAGGTATTCGAAAAGATAAGTGGAATAGTAAGAAATATGAAATGTATTTTTGTAGCTCAATACGTTTTTTTTGTTTTTTTTTTAGAAAACATCGCCGAGATAGAGAAATTCTTAGCCTTGTAAGCAGAATTGGTATGTGAAGACATCTACACACCAGGATATAGGGAATCTATTTAAGCTTCTCGATACGAACGAAAGCTGTTAAATTCAAAGATCATTTTGTATATTTAATACAAAATACAAATTCAAGATACTATGAGTACTTATAAATCATGAAATCTTCATTGTGGTTTCAAGACCCCTAAATATCCACAATTTTCTTCATTTTTCATTTTCAAAATCTTTTCATTCCTTCATTCCCTTTTTTTTTCCTTTGATGTGTCTTTACTTTCGCTACATGGGAGTAAATTTATAAATTTCACCCGAAGTTAGAAATCAATAGTCGATATCGAGAATGCATGGCAAAACATAATGCGTGTGCCCCTTTATTAATCATCTATTTGTTAATCATTTTTAATTTTCTAATTTTCAGTACTGTACATTGGTTTAGCCATTTTTGATGTATTATAATATCATAAAAGATGTTAACACATTATAGATGTAACAGTGATTAAGTTACTTTAAACTTGCATTTTATTCTTTGCCCTTATCTGTCCTTCATCGTCGTATTGCGATACGTGAGTGGGTTTTGTTTCCCCCTCCCCCTAATAAACTAAATATAAATTAAATAGATTAAGAATAATGTCAATTTTGTTCATGGATTACCTATGTAGCTAGTTTTTTTTTTGTATGATTCATTTTGTTCCACTATATACCCTCCTATAATCTGGCTGTGTGAAATTAAGAAGGTCATAGTTTAAATAAATAAATAATTAATTACTTATTGAAAATAGTTTCTTTTTTTCTTGACCTACCTTCAGTGTTCTTTCAAAATCCATAACTTTTAAAATCAAATGGTGTTTAATTATGTTCTATTACAGCCAAACCATCCTACTAATTAGGAGAAAAGATGCATCTTCATTTTATTAGATTTATTTGCAGTAAAATAGACGAATTTTCTTTTTTTTTTATGTTGAAAAAAGCAAAATCTAACTTCCCAGTGTGTGATTCATCGAACTGCCTTTTCAATTGCTTAGTATACCTAGTTGACAAACAATAAAAGCTCATAAAAGACCATTACCAGTTTCCTCGTTGTTTTTAGAAAAATACTGAAGTGTCAACACTTCGCTAATTTTACTATCCTCTCGACGAAATATTCTGTGAAAAACATTTTCTTCTTGCCAGCAAAATCCTTTTGCACAAATCGCCAAAACATACGCACTAAGTGATATTCCCCTGGCGTGCCTGACGCGTCAAAACATTTACTTTTTGGTAAAGTAACCTCGAAGGAATCATTTAAAAAAATTATAAAAGAGGAAAACAAATTAACTACGTTTCATGGTAAAAGCACACTAAAAAAAAAGGAGTCATAACACAGACTTCTGGAAATGACTCAATGGGTGAAAAATGAAAGAGGAGCTATTGATTAATAGGCAAACGAAAGCTATTTTCTTGTTTTTTAATTTGTAAAATATTATGCGTCGGTGTTTCTTAGAACAGAGGTGAAAATTCAGAAAAAAAATTAATTGGTTCGTTAAATTTATATTGAATATGAACTTTAAAGAATGGAATTTTCCAACTAGGTAGCAATTTTTCTATTCTTGTTCAATTTTTATTCGACCTCCCTGTATTTCATATGACCTGAGGAAAAATATACTCTTTAAAATTTATTTATAGAGGATTATAATTAATCGCAGGCAAATCCATATGGCGAATTAAACTGGCGCTAGGTTATACATGATCCTTAATTTGAAAATTGTTTTTGATTCTTATTTCGCGATAATTCTCAGATAGGTTCCCAGAAGGAAATTTACATATAATAATTAAAAATCAATAAATAAAATTAACTGCTCAATTTCGCACAAAACACGTGCAGATGGTTGGAATTAATTAAAATGTTTTTATGGCTAGCTGACTTAAACTCGACAGGGAATATCTAATTGTAATTTATATTTATACTATGCGTAGAATTATTTTAAATAATCGAGAATGATAACGAAAAACGATGCGAAATGGAAATTCAAGCAAAAATAATGTAAGATTTCCACACCTGTACTCACATAAATTGTAGCGCTAAAGGTACTTATATAAAATTTTGTTTCAAAAATTCACATTTTGTTCCTATAATCTACAAATTTGTTTTTTTGGTTTTTAAGGAAAAACAAAAACAAGATACAATCAAATTAAAAATCAATGAGAATAGTAGGTACTTTTCAATAATAAACATGATCAAAGAGAAGAAAAGTAAAATGCTTCTTTCTCTATTTTTAAAGAAAATGTGTAATATGAGTTAAATATTAATTTAGTTTACAAAAATTAAAAGCCATAAATAGGAAATAAACTGAAAGCCCAATACTCATTTTTTTACTGTTTTTACATTATGACTATCCAGTATCATTCACCCGAAAAATAATACTTTTTCTCTATTTTATTTGTGGACTTATTCTGATATGTTGGAGAGGGGTCTTGCAAAACATTTTCGTGTTACTAAAAAAATTTTGAATTATAAAAAAATAAAATAAAATCATCCAGTTTGATACAAACAATCGAAGTTGTATTCATTTTCTTTGAACTGGGGAGAAGAGAGCTATATCGATTTTCTCTAGGGGGGAGGGAGGGCTTTACCTCATCCCCCATAGATCTCCTATGAACAAGAGCTACTCGTGGAAAGTAACTATACAGTATTTTGAAATTCTAGTTTTATGACTTACTCTTTTTCACTAAAATAAGTAAGTAATTATAATTTCAGAACTCACTTCTGTGTTGTTGAAATTCAACGGTGGACCTTCTAAATACTGAGTAATGTATGAGTCCAGAGGCTGGCAATCTTTGAGGAATCCGTACACGGCAACCCATATCGATAATTTTAACCATATTTCCATTCTTCACGATTAACTGTAACAGATAAAATAGAAAAATAAGAACCACAGTCGTTGAATAAATCGAGTCACACGTTTTTACTTCACAACCGGGCAAAAAGAAGGGATAAATATTGTGGACATTACCTCCAAAGTCCAGCAGAAGGTATTTGGAGGGAAACTAGTTTATTCCACCAGAATAGGAGTGTATCAAAAAAGCTGGTGGGTTGATAGCAGGTTTGATTGAACCTTCATAAAATGGTATATTACTAGCATTAACCAATGATCTTCGTCCCTCTGGCCCCACTCTTTCTCGTATCCTTTATTATTAGCTTTGCTCATAGCAATAAATAAAATAGGTACATAAATTCAGTGACCCCTTCGCTTTGCTCACATTTTAAATGATTTCGCATTATGCAGTTGAGAAAAAATGCCTTATAAAACGCTACAAGCTGGGAAATGGGGTGAAGAGAAACTTGCTGAGGGAGGTAAATGTCTGAATGAAATTATTTTTCCCTGAGCTAAGGGTTAAAAACTCAAGTTAGGTCCATATTTGTACTACTTACTTCACAGTAAAACGCAAATACATGAATTTTAAAGGACAAAAAATATAATGACATCGCAAAGGAAAGAAAATTTCCATGAAAAATCAACAATTTTGAATGGCTTTGAATGCGTAAATTAATTTTTTTTTATCACTTAAAATCTTGTAGATTTTCAATTAGAAATCTGTTTAAAACCAGATCTCAATAGTGGAAAGTTAACTTTTGTCTCAGCAAATCTGTAAAGGTAGTATTGCTGAAGCTGAACATTAAAAAATGCAGCACACCCTGTATGCAAAATAAAGTTGATATCTCATTTGACCATAAAGTGATTCGTCTCACAGTCGGATATAAAAAACGTACATTTACTTTCGTTATGTAATGCTGTTTATAGAATAGATTAAGAACTCTAGTTCAGTAATTGATCTTCATCATTTTTAATTATATCATTTAGTGAGGCATAATAGCACACGAACCACAGGCATACACAATTTAAAAAAGTAAAAAAAAAAAAGTACAACGAGAAGACATTTGGGAAAGCACATAGTGCAGAAATTGTTTAATTTTATGTAATCGACTTTTCTGCTTCTAACAATAAAGTTGAATATTGTAATTTGCACACTCTCAACGATACAAAGTGTAAACTTGACAGAAGTACCAAAAGCGGGAAATAATCCTCGAAATATTATAATCAACCACATACTTGGCCAAATGCCAGCTCATGAGTGTGTCTAGATGAGCCACAACAAATTTTCGTTAGACTTTTTTTTTTTACTAATACGAGTAAAACTGCAAAAACAACCTCTGCTTTTAAAAGAGACACCAACGTCGAGCCTTTTCGGCTTGCATTTTCTGCCGAAACGTATATTCACATATAAATTTTATAGCTGGCATTATTGCCATTGTTTTGGATGAAATTATTGCTTCACGCTGTGGAAGAGTATATTATATTTTATATTGTCAACGTTGGAATTTCGTTTTTTCTACGAAACAAAACGATCAAAAAAAAATCACGTAGCTACATACTTGGTAGCATTTTTTGCTAGTAGGTAAAGTAATAAAAAATGCTGAAATAGATACAAGATTTGAAGAAGGAAAATTAATAACTAAACTTTTGCTTTCATTTCAGCTGAATTTATATGTTTTTCTGAAATGCATTCACTATAGAGAAAATTTTGTTATAATAAGAAATGTACTGATTCCCATTGAAACAATTTTCAGAACAAGTCGAGAACTAAAACTTGATTAAAAAAAAAAAAAAAAAAAAGTGAAAGTCGAATTCTATGACATGTGCAACCTGAAAATTTTCAAGTTTTTATCTTGAGTATGTATGTAAGTTGATTTATATTATGAAAAGATCAGTTCAACTTTTTTCACTTTCCAACCTTTTCTTATAAGATTTAATACTCGCATATATATTCCATGGTGCAATATTAAATTTTCCACAGTATACTGATATCAAACATTAAAAGAAAATAGACCTTTGCAGAAACTCAATTTTGGAGCCGCATTTACAAGGATTAGGAAGATTCATTTGTCTTTTACTTTTTTTGAATATGGTTCCACTAATTCTAATAATATCAAATTCAAAATTCATGCTTCACCATTTCACTCTACAAAGAAGCTAAAAGAAGGGTCTAGGACGTTTCGTCAACTGGTTTTACATCAACAGACAGTTCACCGCATACTTTTCACCGACCGGTCTATTCATCGATAAGCAGTTCACCAAACCGGTTTTTTCACCGCATATTATTTCACCGACAGGTTTTTTCGCCGAATCTATTTTTATTTCATATTTTAATCAAAACAAACTTTTTCTAACCCTGTTTGACTGCTAGATGTCATGTGGCGAAGTATGTGATAGTTTAATTAGTAAATAAATTAAACAAAATTCTAGCGCAGTACGTCGCACTAGAAAAGCAGGTTTTCGATTTGCCGCTCGGTGGTCTAAAAACTAATTAAAATTTGCCACAAGTTAGTGCTTCTGGATCTGGTCAAGAGGAGGTATGAAATTATTTATGCATATTATAAACTGCAATTCAACCTAGCCAGTCGAGAATGAAATAAAAACGCTACATACCTACATAGTAATAAATATGATAAATATTTATTGAATCTTATTATTGACTGGGTCAGCGACACTGGATATGAATTTTGTCGCACAGTATTCTGAAGACTTCTAAAAACTTGCCACAAGTTGGTGCTTTGGGATTTTGAAAGAATAATTGAAAAATGGGGCCAAACTAGCCTATTTCTAAAAAATCAAACTTTTGAACAAACCACTCTCTGAAACTGCCCTATTTTCTGTAAAGTTAGTTCGTAGATGGTGCCAAAATGAAAATAATAGCCTATATTTAGACAAAGTTTCTATTTATACTTCACCCGACCGATTGAATTTCTAGATCAATAATCACCTGTAAAAAATGGTGCGAAATTTTTGAGCAATATTGTTAAAATTTGCCACAAGTTAGTGCTTCTGGATTCTGTAGCAATAATTAAAATAATTAACTCGTCATTTTGTCGCACAGTATTCTGAGGACTTCTAAAAACTTGCCACAAGTTAGTGCTTTGGGATTTTGAAAGAATAATTGAAAAATGAATTTGTCGTTTTGTCGCACAGTGATCAGAATAATACAAAAAATTTGCTACATGTTGGTGCTTCGGGTTTCTGTTACAATGATAAAAAAATTAATCTCTGTCGAAAACCGCCGCGCCAATTTGCAAAAATTACCCTTCGGTTTCAATTATTTTTGGGTCACCATTGTATTACAATTAGTATTAAGAAATTCAAAGTGTTTATGTAGCTAATTTAAACGATAAAATAAGTCATTAACCAAATTTTATAATTTCTCGATACAAAGGTTGTTATTACAAGAAATAATGCTTAAATGAAGGCAAACATATATGAAAATTTTCCCTCCATTTCAAAAATTTGTATCTCCATTTATGGTTACATTTGGCTATCAACAAATAATCAACCATGTTCAAAATATCGTACAAATAATTTATTTCGTATCTCATAAGGCTGAATGATTTAATTTGCTAATTTTTGTGGATAATGATAATTTGATTCTTAGAGTATTTGATGGGTAATTTTTGCAAATTGGCGCGGCGGTTTTCGACAGAGATTAATTTTTTTATCATTGTAACAGAAACCCGAAGCACCAACATGTAGCAAATTTTTTGTATTATTCTGATCACTGTGCGACAAAACGACAAATTCATTTTTCAATTATTCTTTCAAAATCCCAAAGCACTAACTTGTGGCAAGTTTTTAGAAGTCCTCAGAATACTGTGCGACAAAATGACGAGTTAATTATTTTAATTATTGCTACAGAATCCAGAAGCACTAACTTGTGGCAAATTTTAACAATATTGCTCAAAAATTTCGCACCATTTTTTACAGGTGATTATTGATCTAGAAATTCAATCGGTCGGGTGAAGTATAAATAGAAACTTTGTCTAAATATAGGCTATTATTTTCATTTTGGCACCATCTACGAACTAACTTTACAGAAAATAGGGCAGTTTCAGAGAGTGGTTTGTTCAAAAGTTTGATTTTTTAGAAATAGGCTAGTTTGGCCCCATTTTTCAATTATTCTTTCAAAATCCCAAAGCACCAACTTGTGGCAAGTTTTTAGAAGTCTTCAGAATACTGTGCGACAAAATTCATATCCAGTGTCGCTGACCCAGTCAATAATAAGATTCAATAAATATTTATCATATTTATTACTATGTAGGTATGTAGCGTTTTTATTTCATTCTCGACTGGCTAGGTTGAATTGCAGTTTATAATATGCATAAATAATTTCATACCTCCTCTTGACCAGATCCAGAAGCACTAACTTGTGGCAAATTTTAATTAGTTTTTAGACCACCGAGCGGCAAATCGAAAACCTGCTTTTCTAGTGCGACGTACTGCGCTAGAATTTTGTTGAATTTATTTTTCAGTTTAATAAAATCAGTAATAATATTTGAAACACTGTTTAAATAAGTCTTCCCTTAAAAATTTTATATCTCCTTGAAAAACTATGGTTCGAAACAATTTTTAAAATAAGTCCAGCAAAAGCAAAGATTGAAAATATTGGTGTCAAAAAGCAGGAGATTATGTCTGTATTTATAAAAATAAGTTAGCAATTGAAATTTTACAACCAAGTAGCTGGTTCGACCATTCATCAGTTATTGCGTTTCAAAGCAATGTAGCTCCTAATTGCACCCAAAAATCATGATCTTGAGCTACATTTTTGCTAATATCTCTAGACCCGCAGATCAGATTGACCTCAAAATGTATACAGACCTTGACCTGATCAAGATTGACCTTTGGTGAAAATTTCATGCCTATTGGTTCGGCCTTTCATCAGATATTGCGTTTCAAAGCAATGTAGCTCCTAATTACACCCAAAAATCATCATCTTGAACTACATTTTTGCTAATATCTCTAGACCCACTGATCAGATTGACCTCACAATGTATACAGTCCTTGACCAAGTCAAGATTGACCTTTGGTGAAAATTTCATGCCTCTTGGTTCGGCTGTTCATCAGTTATCACGTTTCAAAGAAATGTAGCTCCTAATTGCACCCAAAAATCATCATCTTGAACTACATTTTTGCAAATATCTCTAAACACACTGATCAGATTGACCTCAAAATTTATACAGACCTTGACCTGATCAAGATTGAACTTTGGTGAAAATTTCATGCCTATTGGTTCAGCCTTTCATAAGTTATTGCGTTTCAAAGCAATGTAGCTCCTAATTGCACCCAAAAATCATGATCTTGAACTACAATTTTGCTAATATCTCTAGACCCACTGATCAGATTGACCTCAAAATTTATACAGACCTTGACCTGATCAAGATTGAACTTTGATGAAAATTTCATGCCTATTGGTTCAGCCTTTCATAAGTTATTGCGTTTTAAAGCAATGTAGCTCCTAATTGCACCCAAAAATCATGATCTTGAACTACAATTTTGCTAATATCTCTAGACCCACTGATCAGATTGACCTCAAAATTTATACAAACCTTGACCTGATCAAGATTGAACTTTGGTGAAAATTTCATGCCTATTGGTTCAGCCTTTCATAAGTTATTGCGTTTCAAAGCAATGTAGCTCCTAATTGCACCCAAAAATCATGATCTTGAACTACAATTTTGCTAATATCTCTAGACCCACTGATCAGATTGACCTCGAAATTTATACAGACCTTGACCTGATCAAGATTGAACTTTGGTGAAAATTTCATGCCTATTGGTTCAGCCTTTCATAAGTTATTGCGTTTCAAAGCAATGTAGCTCCTAATTGCACCCAAAAATCATGATCTTGAACTACATTTTTGCTTATATCTGAGGAACCGCTGAATCAATCGACTTCAGATTTCATACAGACTTTGACCAGGTCAAGTTTGACCTTTGGTATAACTTTCATCCCTATTGGTTCAGCCGTTTTTCTGTTTTCACGTTACAATTAATGTAGCCCCTTAATTGCACCCAAAAATCATCATCTTGAACTACATTTTTGCTAATATCTCTAGATCCACTGATCAGATTGACCTCAAAATGTATACAGACTTTGACCCGATCAAGATTGACCTTTGGTGTAAATTTCATGCCTATTGGTTTGGCCTTTCATCAGTTATTGCGTTTCAAAGCAATGTAGCTCCTAATTACACACAAAAATCCTCATCTTGAACTATGTTTTTGCTAATATCTCTAGACCCACTGATCAGATTGACCTCAAAATTTATACAGACCTTAACCTAATCAAGACTGACCTGTAGTGAGAATTTCATGCCTCTTGGTTTGGCCGTTCATCTGTTATTGCGTTTCAAAGCAATGTAGCTCCTAATTGCACCCAAAAATCATGATCTTGAGCTTCGTTTTTGCTAATATCTCTAGACCCGCTGATCAGATTGACCTCAAAATGTATACAGACCTTGACCTGGTAGAGATTCACCTTTGGTGTAAATTTCATGCCTATTGGTTCGGCCTTTCATCAGTTATTGCGTTTCAAAGCAATGTAGCTCCTTATTGCAGCCAAAAATCATCATCTTGAACTACATTTTTGCTAATATCTCTAGACTCGCTGATCAGATTGACCTCAAAATGAATACAGACCTTGACCTGATCACGATTGACCTTTGGTGAAAATTTTATGCCTCTTGGTTTGGCCTTTCATCAGTAGTTGCGTTTCAAAGCAATGTAGCTCCTAATTGCACCCAAAAATCATGATCTTGAGCTTCATTTTTGCTAATATCTCTAGACCCACCGATCAGATTGACCTCAAAATGTATACAGACCTTAACCTGATCAAGAGAGACCTTTAGTGAAAATTTCATGCCTATTGGTTCGGTCTTTCATCAGTTATTGCGTTTCAAAGCAATGTAGCTCCTAATTGCACCCGAAAAAAATCATCTTGAACTACATTTTTGCTAATATCTCTAGACCCGCTGATTAGATTGACCTCAAAATGTATACAGACCTTGACCTAATTAAGATTGACCTTTGGTGAAAATTTCATACTTATTGGTTTGACCTTTCATGAGTTATTGCGTTTCAAAGCAATGTAGCTCCTAATCGCACCTAAAAATCATGATCTTGAACTACAATTTCGCTAATATCTCTAGACCCACTGATCAGATTGACCTAAAAATTTATACAGACCTTGACCTGATCAAGATTGAACTTTGGTGAAAATTTCATGCCTATTGGTTCAGCCTTTCATAAGTTATTGCGTTTCAAAGCAATGTAGCTCCTAATTGCACCCAAAAATCATGATCTTGAGATACAATTTTGCTAATATCTCTAGACCCACTGATCAGATTGACCTCAAAATGTATACAGACCATAACCTGATCAAGATTGACCTTTGGTGAAAATTTCATGCCTATTGGTTCGGCCTTTCATAAGTTATTGCATTTCAAAGCTATGTAGCTCCTAATTGCACCCAAAAATCATCATCTTGAACTATATTTTTGCTAATATCTGCGGAACCGCTGAACCAATCAACTTCAGATTTCACAAAGACCCTGACCAGGTCAAGATTGACCTTTGCTGAAAATTTCATGCCTATTAGTTGGGCCATTCATCAATTATCGCATTTCAAAGCAATGTACCTCCTAATTGCACCCAAAAATCATCATCTTGAACTACAATTTTGCTAATATCTCTACACCCACTGATCAGATTCACTTCAAAATTTATACAGCTCTTGACCTGGTCAAGATAGACCTTTGCTGTAAATTTCATGCCTATTGGTTCGACCTTTCATCAGTTATTGCGATTCAAAGCAATGTAGCTCCTAATTGCGCCGAAAAATGATGATCTTGAACGATATTTTTGCTAATATCTCTAGACCCACCGATCAGATTGACCTCAAAATGTTTACAGACCTTGACCTGATCAAGATTGACCTTTGGTGAAAATTTCATGCCTATTGGTTCAGCCATTCATCAGTTATCGCGTTACAAAGCATTGTAGCTCCTAATTGCACCCAAAAATCATCATCTTGAACTATATTTTTGCTAATATCTGCGGAACCGCTGAACCAATCGACTTCAGATTTCATAAACACCCTGACCAGGTCAAGATTGACCTTTGCTGAAAATTTCATGCCTAATGGTTCGGCCATTCATCAATTATCACATTTCAAAGCAATGTACCTCCTAATTGCACAAAAAATCATCATCTTGAACTACAATTTTGCTAATATCTCTAAACCCACTGATCAGATTCACTTCAAAATTTATACAGCTCTTGACCTGGTCAAGATAGACCTTTGCTGTAAATTTCATGCCTATTGGTTTGGCCTTTCATCAGTTATTGCGATTCAAAGCAATGTAGCTCCTAATTGCACCCAAAAATGATGATCTTGAACTACATTTTTGCTAATATCTCTTGACCCACCGATCAGATTGACCTCAAAATGTATACAGATCTTGACCTGATCAAGATTGACCTTTGGTGAAAATTTCATGCCTATTGGTTCGGCCATTCATCAGTTATCGCGTTGAAAAACATTGTAGCTCCTAATTGCAACCAAAAATCAACATCTGAAACTACAATTTTGCTAATATCTCTAGACCCACTGATCAGATTGACCTCAAAATGTATACAGACCATAACCTGATCAAGATTGACCTTTGGTGAAAATTTCATGCCTATTGGTTCGGCTTTTCATAAGTTATTGCGTTTCAAAGCTATGTAGCTCCTAATTGCACCCGAAAATGATCATCTTGAACTACATTTCTGCTAATATCTCTAGACCCACTGATCAGATTGACCTCAAAATTTATACAGCTCTTGCCTTGGTCAAGATTGACCTTTGGTGAAAATTTCATGCCTATTGGTTCACCCGCTCATCAGTTATCGCGTTACAATGAAATGTAGCTCCTATTTGCATTCAAAAATCATGATCTTGAACTACAATTTTGCTAATATCTCTAAACCCACTGATCAGATTGACCTCAAAATGTATACAGACCTTGACGTGATCATGATTGACCTTTGGTGAAAATTTCATGCCTATTGGTTTGGCCTTTCATCAGTTATTGCGTTTCAAAGCAATGTAGCTCCTGATTGAACCTGAAAATCATCATCTTGAACTACATTTTTGCTAATATCTCTAGACCCACTGATCAGATTGACCTCAAAATGTATACAGACCTTGACCTGATCAAGATTGACCTTTGGTGAAAATTTCATGCCTATTGGTTCCGCCTTTCATCAGTTATTGCAATTCAAAGCAATGTAGCTCCTAATTGCACCCAAAAATCATAATCTTGAACTAAAATTTTTCTAATATCTCTAAACCCACTGATCAGATTGACCTCAAAATGTATACAGACCTTGACCTGGTAGAGATTCACCTTTGGTGTAAATTTCATGCCTATTGGTTCGGCCTTTCATCAGTTATTGCGTTTCAAAGCAATGTAGCTCCTTATTGCAGCCAAAAATCATCATCTTGAACTACATTTTTGCTAATATCTATAGACTCGCTGATCAGATTGACCTCAAAATGAATACAGACCTTGACCTGATCACGATTGACCTTTGGTGAAAATTTTATGCCTCTTGGTTTGGCCTTTCATCAGTAGTTGCGTTTCAAAGCAATGTAGCTCCTAATTGCACCCAAAAATCATGATCTTGAGCTTCATTTTTGCTAATATCTCTAGACCCACCGATCAGATTGACCTCAAAATGTATACAGACCTTAACCTGATCAAGAGAGACCTTTAGTGAAAATTTCATGCCTATTGGTTCGGTCTTTCATCAGTTATTGCGTTTCAAAGCAATGTAGCTCCTAATTGCACCCGAAAAAAATCATCTTGAACTACATTTTTGCTAATATCTCTAGACCCGCTGATTAGATTGACCTCAAAATGTATACAGACCTTGACCTAATTAAGATTGACCTTTGGTGAAAATTTCATACTTATTGGTTTGACCTTTCATGAGTTATTGCGTTTCAAAGCAATGTAGCTCCTAATCGCACCTAAAAATCATGATCTTGAACTACAATTTCGCTAATATCTCTAGACCCACTGATCAGATTGACCTAAAAATTTATACAGACCTTGACCTGATCAAGATTGAACTTTGGTGAAAATTTCATGCCTATTGGTTCAGCCTTTCATAAGTTATTGCGTTTCAAAGCAATGTAGCTCCTAATTGCACCCAAAAATCATGATCTTGAGATACAATTTTGCTAATATCTCTAGACCCACTGATCAGATTGACCTCAAAATGTATACAGACCATAACCTGATCAAGATTGACCTTTGGTGAAAATTTCATGCCTATTGGTTCGGCCTTTCATCAGATATTGCGTTTCAAAGCAATGTAGCTCCTAATTACACCCAAAAATCATCATCTTGAACTACATTTTTGCTAATATCTCTAGACCCACTGATCAGATTGACCTCACAATGTATACAGTCCTTGACCAAGTCAAGATTGACCTTTGGTGAAAATTTCATGCCTCTTGGTTCGGCTGTTCATCAGTTATCACGTTTCAAAGAAATGTAGCTCCTAATTGCACCCAAAAATCATCATCTTGAACTACATTTTTGCAAATATCTCTAAACACACTGATCAGATTGACCTCAAAATTTATACAGACCTTGACCTGATCAAGATTGAACTTTGGTGAAAATTTCATGCCTATTGGTTCAGCCTTTCATAAGTTATTGCGTTTCAAAGCAATGTAGCTCCTAATTGCACCCAAAAATCATGATCTTGAACTACAATTTTGCTAATATCTCTAGACCCACTTATCAGATTGACCTCAAAATTTATACAGACCTTGACCTGATCAAGATTGAACTTTGATGAAAATTTCATGCCTATTGGTTCAGCCTTTCATAAGTTATTGCGTTTTAAAGCAATGTAGCTCCTAATTGCACCCAAAAATCATGATCTTGAACTACAATTTTGCTAATATCTCTAGACCCACTGATCAGATTGACCTCAAAATTTATACAAACCTTGACCTGATCAAGATTGAACTTTGGTGAAAATTTCATGCCTATTGGTTCAGCCTTTCATAAGTTATTGCGTTTCAAAGCAATGTAGCTCCTAATTGCACCCAAAAATCATGATCTTGAACTACAATTTTGCTAATATCTCTAGACCCACTGATCAGATTGACCTCGAAATTTATACAGACCTTGACCTGATCAAGATTGAACTTTGGTGAAAATTTCATGCCTATTGGTTCAGCCTTTCATAAGTTATTGCGTTTCAAAGCAATGTAGCTCCTAATTGCACCCAAAAATCATGATCTTGAACTACATTTTTGCTTATATCTGAGGAACCGCTGAATCAATCGACTTCAGATTTCATACAGACTTTGACCAGGTCAAGTTTGACCTTTGGTATAACTTTCATCCCTATTGGTTCAGCCGTTTTTCTGTTTTCACGTTACAATCAATGTAGCCCCTTAATTGCACCCAAAAATCATCATCTTGAACTACATTTTTGCTAATATCTCTAGATCCACTGATCAGATTGACCTCAAAATGTATACAGACTTTGACCCGATCAAGATTGACCTTTGGTGAAAATTTTATGCCTCTTGGTTTGGCCTTTCATCAGTAGTTGCGTTTCAAAGCAATGTAGCTCCTAATTGCACCCAAAAATCATGATCTTGAGCTTCATTTTTGCTAATATCTCTAGACCCACCGATCAGATTGACCTCAAAATGTATACAGACCTTAACCTGATCAAGAGAGACCTTTAGTGAAAATTTCATGCCTATTGGTTCGGTCTTTCATCAGTTATTGCGTTTCAAAGCAATGTAGCTCCTAATTGCACCCGAAAAAAATCATCTTGAACTACATTTTTGCTAATATCTCTAGACCCGCTGATTAGATTGACCTCAAAATGTATACAGACCTTGACCTAATTAAGATTGACCTTTGGTGAAAATTTCATACTTATTGGTTTGACCTTTCATGAGTTATTGCGTTTCAAAGCAATGTAGCTCCTAATCGCACCTAAAAATCATGATCTTGAACTACAATTTCGCTAATATCTCTAGACCCACTGATCAGATTGACCTAAAAATTTATACAGACCTTGACCTGATCAAGATTGAACTTTGGTGAAAATTTCATGCCTATTGGTTCAGCCTTTCATAAGTTATTGCGTTTCAAAGCAATGTAGCTCCTAATTGCACCCAAAAATCATGATCTTGAGATACAATTTTGCTAATATCTCTAGACCCACTGATCAGATTGACCTCAAAATGTATACAGACCATAACCTGATCAAGATTGACCTTTGGTGAAAATTTCATGCCTATTGGTTCGGCCTTTCATCAGATATTGCGTTTCAAAGCAATGTAGCTCCTAATTACACCCAAAAATCATCATCTTGAACTACATTTTTGCTAATATCTCTAGACCCACTGATCAGATTGACCTCACAATGTATACAGTCCTTGACCAAGTCAAGATTGACCTTTGGTGAAAATTTCATGCCTCTTGGTTCGGCTGTTCATCAGTTATCACGTTTCAAAGAAATGTAGCTCCTAATTGCACCCAAAAATCATCATCTTGAACTACATTTTTGCAAATATCTCTAAACACACTGATCAGATTGACCTCAAAATTTATACAGACCTTGACCTGATCAAGATTGAACTTTGGTGAAAATTTCATGCCTATTGGTTCAGCCTTTCATAAGTTATTGCGTTTCAAAGCAATGTAGCTCCTAATTGCACCCAAAAATCATGATCTTGAACTACAATTTTGCTAATATCTCTAGACCCACTTATCAGATTGACCTCAAAATTTATACAGACCTTGACCTGATCAAGATTGAACTTTGATGAAAATTTCATGCCTATTGGTTCAGCCTTTCATAAGTTATTGCGTTTTAAAGCAATGTAGCTCCTAATTGCACCCAAAAATCATGATCTTGAACTACAATTTTGCTAATATCTCTAGACCCACTGATCAGATTGACCTCAAAATTTATACAAACCTTGACCTGATCAAGATTGAACTTTGGTGAAAATTTCATGCCTATTGGTTCAACCTTTCATAAGTTATTGCGTTTCAAAGCAATGTAGCTCCTAATTGCACCCAAAAATCATGATCTTGAACTACAATTTTGCTAATATCTCTAGACCCACTGATCAGATTGACCTCGAAATTTATACAGACCTTGACCTGATCAAGATTGAACTTTGGTGAAAATTTCATGCCTATTGGTTCAGCCTTTCATAAGTTATTGCGTTTCAAAGCAATGTAGCTCCTAATTGCACCCAAAAATCATGATCTTGAACTACATTTTTGCTTATATCTGAGGAACCGCTGAATCAATCGACTTCAGATTTCATACAGACTTTGACCAGGTCAAGTTTGACCTTTGGTATAACTTTCATCCCTATTGGTTCAGCCGTTTTTCTGTTTTCACGTTACAATCAATGTAGCCCCTTAATTGCACCCAAAAATCATCATCTTGAACTACATTTTTGCTAATATCTCTAGATCCACTGATCAGATTGACCTCAAAATGTATACAGACTTTGACCCGATCAAGATTGACCTTTGGTGTAAATTTCATGCCTATTGGTTTGGCCTTTCATCAGTTATTGCGTTTCAAAGCAATGTAGCTCCTAATTACACACAAAAATCCTCATCTTGAACTATGTTTTTGCTAATATCTCTAGACCCACTGATCAGATTGACCTCAAAATTTATACAGACCTTAACCTAATCAAGACTGACCTGTAGTGAGAATTTCATGCCTCTTGGTTTGGCCGTTCATCTGTTATTGCGTTTCAAAGCAATGTAGCTCCTAATTGCACCCAAAAATCATGATCTTGAGCTTCGTTTTTGCTAATATCTCTAGACCCGCTGATCAGATTGACCTCAAAATGTATACAGACCTTGACCTGGTAGAGATTCACCTTTGGTGTAAATTTCATGCCTATTGGTTCGGCCTTTCATCAGTTATTGCGTTTCAAAGCAATGTAGCTCCTTATTGCAGCCAAAAATCATCATCTTGAACTACATTTTTGCTAATATCTCTAGACTCGCTGATCAGATTGACCTCAAAATGAATACAGACCTTGACCTGATCACGATTGACCTTTGGTGAAAATTTTATGCCTCTTGGTTTGGCCTTTCATCAGTAGTTGCGTTTCAAAGCAATGTAGCTCCTAATTGCACCCAAAAATCATGATCTTGAGCTTCATTTTTGCTAATATCTCTAGACCCACCGATCAGATTGACCTCAAAATGTATACAGACCTTAACCTGATCAAGAGAGACCTTTAGTGAAAATTTCATGCCTATTGGTTCGGTCTTTCATCAGTTATTGCGTTTCAAAGCAATGTAGCTCCTAATTGCACCCGAAAAAAATCATCTTGAACTACATTTTTGCTAATATCTCTAGACCCGCTGATTAGATTGACCTCAAAATGTATACAGACCTTGACCTAATTAAGATTGACCTTTGGTGAAAATTTCATACTTATTGGTTTGACCTTTCATGAGTTATTGCGTTTCAAAGCAATGTAGCTCCTAATCGCACCTAAAAATCATGATCTTGAACTACAATTTCGCTAATATCTCTAGACCCACTGATCAGATTGACCTAAAAATTTATACAGACCTTGACCTGATCAAGATTGAACTTTGGTGAAAATTTCATGCCTATTGGTTCAGCCTTTCATAAGTTATTGCGTTTCAAAGCAATGTAGCTCCTAATTGCACCCAAAAATCATGATCTTGAGATACAATTTTGCTAATATCTCTAGACCCACTGATCAGATTGACCTCAAAATGTATACAGACCATAACCTGATCAAGATTGACCTTTGGTGAAAATTTCATGCCTATTGGTTCGGCCTTTCATAAGTTATTGCATTTCAAAGCTATGTAGCTCCTAATTGCACCCAAAAATCATCATCTTGAACTATATTTTTGCTAATATCTGCGGAACCGCTGAACCAATCAACTTCAGATTTCACAAAGACCCTGACCAGGTCAAGATTGACCTTTGCTGAAAATTTCATGCCTATTAGTTGGGCCATTCATCAATTATCGCATTTCAAAGCAATGTACCTCCTAATTGCACCCAAAAATCATCATCTTGAACTACAATTTTGCTAATATCTCTACACCCACTGATCAGATTCACTTCAAAATTTATACAGCTCTTGACCTGGTCAAGATAGACCTTTGCTGTAAATTTCATGCCTATTGGTTCGACCTTTCATCAGTTATTGCGATTCAAAGCAATGTAGCTCCTAATTGCGCCGAAAAATGATGATCTTGAACGATATTTTTGCTAATATCTCTAGACCCACCGATCAGATTGACCTCAAAATGTTTACAGACCTTGACCTGATCAAGATTGACCTTTGGTGAAAATTTCATGCCTATTGGTTCAGCCATTCATCAGTTATCGCGTTACAAAGCATTGTAGCTCCTAATTGCACCCAAAAATCATCATCTTGAACTATATTTTTGCTAATATCTGCGGAACCGCTGAACCAATCGACTTCAGATTTCATAAACACCCTGACCAGGTCAAGATTGACCTTTGCTGAAAATTTCATGCCTAATGGTTCGGCCATTCATCAATTATCACATTTCAAAGCAATGTACCTCCTAATTGCACAAAAAATCATCATCTTGAACTACAATTTTGCTAATATCTCTAAACCCACTGATCAGATTCACTTCAAAATTTATACAGCTCTTGACCTGGTCAAGATAGACCTTTGCTGTAAATTTCATGCCTATTGGTTTGGCCTTTCATCAGTTATTGCGATTCAAAGCAATGTAGCTCCTAATTGCACCCAAAAATGATGATCTTGAACTACATTTTTGCTAATATCTCTTGACCCACCGATCAGATTGACCTCAAAATGTATACAGATCTGGACCTGATCAAGATTGACCTTTGGTGAAAATTTCATGCCTATTGGTTCGGCCATTCATCAGTTATCGCGTTGAAAAACATTGTAGCTCCTAATTGCAACCAAAAATCAACATCTGAAACTACAATTTTGCTAATATCTCTAGACCCACTGATCAGATTGACCTCAAAATGTATACAGACCATAACCTGATCAAGATTGACCTTTGGTGAAAATTTCATGCCTATTGGTTCGGCTTTTCATAAGTTATTGCGTTTCAAAGCTATGTAGCTCCTAATTGCACCCGAAAATGATCATCTTGAACTACATTTCTGCTAATATCTCTAGACCCACTGATCAGATTGACCTCAAAATTTATACAGCTCTTGCCTTGGTCAAGATTGACCTTTGGTGAAAATTTCATGCCTATTGGTTCACCCGCTCATCAGTTATCGCGTTACAATGAAATGTAGCTCCTATTTGCATTCAAAAATCATGATCTTGAACTACAATTTTGCTAATATCTCTAAACCCACTGATCAGATTGACCTCAAAATGTATACAGACCTTGACGTGATCATGATTGACCTTTGGTGAAAATTTCATGCCTATTGGTTTGGCCTTTCATCAGTTATTGCGTTTCAAAGCAATGTAGCTCCTAATTGAACCTGAAAATCATCATCTTGAACTACATTTTTGCTAATATCTCTAGACCCACTGATCAGATTGACCTCAAAATGTATACAGACCTTGACCTGATCAAGATTGACCTTTGGTGAAAATTTCATGCCTATTGGTTCCGCCTTTCATCAGTTATTGCAATTCAAAGCAATGTAGCTCCTAATTGCACCCAAAAATCATAATCTTGAACTAAAATTTTTCTAATATCTCTAAACCCACTGATCAGATTGACCTCAAAATGTATACAGACCTTGACCTGGTAGAGATTCACCTTTGGTGTAAATTTCATGCCTATTGGTTCGGCCTTTCATCAGTTATTGCGTTTCAAAGCAATGTAGCTCCTTATTGCAGCCAAAAATCATCATCTTGAACTACATTTTTGCTAATATCTCTAGACTCGCTGATCAGATTGACCTCAAAATGAATACAGACCTTGACCTGATCACGATTGACCTTTGGTGAAAATTTTATGCCTCTTGGTTTGGCCTTTCATCAGTAGTTGCGTTTCAAAGCAATGTAGCTCCTAATTGCACCCAAAAATCATGATCTTGAGCTTCATTTTTGCTAATATCTCTAGACCCACCGATCAGATTGACCTCAAAATGTATACAGACCTTAACCTGATCAAGAGAGACCTTTAGTGAAAATTTCATGCCTATTGGTTCGGTCTTTCATCAGTTATTGCGTTTCAAAGCAATGTAGCTCCTAATTGCACCCGAAAAAAATCATCTTGAACTACATTTTTGCTAATATCTCTAGACCCGCTGATTAGATTGACCTCAAAATGTATACAGACCTTGACCTAATTAAGATTGACCTTTGGTGAAAATTTCATACTTATTGGTTTGACCTTTCATGAGTTATTGCGTTTCAAAGCAATGTAGCTCCTAATCGCACCTAAAAATCATGATCTTGAACTACAATTTCGCTAATATCTCTAGACCCACTGATCAGATTGACCTAAAAATTTATACAGACCTTGACCTGATCAAGATTGAACTTTGGTGAAAATTTCATGCCTATTGGTTCAGCCTTTCATAAGTTATTGCGTTTCAAAGCAATGTAGCTCCTAATTGCACCCAAAAATCATGATCTTGAGATACAATTTTGCTAATATCTCTAGACCCACTGATCAGATTGACCTCAAAATGTATACAGACCATAACCTGATCAAGATTGACCTTTGGTGAAAATTTCATGCCTATTGGTTCGGCCTTTCATAAGTTATTGCATTTCAAAGCTATGTAGCTCCTAATTGCACCCAAAAATCATCATCTTGAACTATATTTTTGCTAATATCTGCGGAACCGCTGAACCAATCAACTTCAGATTTCACAAAGACCCTGACCAGGTCAAGATTGACCTTTGCTGAAAATTTCATGCCTATTAGTTGGGCCATTCATCAATTATCGCATTTCAAAGCAATGTACCTCCTAATTGCACCCAAAAATCATCATCTTGAACTACAATTTTGCTAATATCTCTACACCCACTGATCAGATTCACTTCAAAATTTATACAGCTCTTGACCTGGTCAAGATAGACCTTTGCTGTAAATTTCATGCCTATTGGTTCGACCTTTCATCAGTTATTGCGATTCAAAGCAATGTAGCTCCTAATTGCGCCGAAAAATGATGATCTTGAACGATATTTTTGCTAATATCTCTAGACCCACCGATCAGATTGACCTCAAAATGTTTACAGACCTTGACCTGATCAAGATTGACCTTTGGTGAAAATTTCATGCCTATTGGTTCAGCCATTCATCAGTTATCGCGTTACAAAGCATTGTAGCTCCTAATTGCACCCAAAAATCATCATCTTGAACTATATTTTTGCTAATATCTGCGGAACCGCTGAACCAATCGACTTCAGATTTCATAAACACCCTGACCAGGTCAAGATTGACCTTTGCTGAAAATTTCATGCCTAATGGTTCGGCCATTCATCAATTATCACATTTCAAAGCAATGTACCTCCTAATTGCACAAAAAATCATCATCTTGAACTACAATTTTGCTAATATCTCTAAACCCACTGATCAGATTCACTTCAAAATTTATACAGCTCTTGACCTGGTCAAGATAGACCTTTGCTGTAAATTTCATGCCTATTGGTTTGGCCTTTCATCAGTTATTGCGATTCAAAGCAATGTAGCTCCTAATTGCACCCAAAAATGATGATCTTGAACTACATTTTTGCTAATATCTCTTGACCCACCGATCAGATTGACCTCAAAATGTATACAGATCTTGACCTGATCAAGATTGACCTTTGGTGAAAATTTCATGCCTATTGGTTCGGCCATTCATCAGTTATCGCGTTGAAAAACATTGTAGCTCCTAATTGCAACCAAAAATCAACATCTGAAACTACAATTTTGCTAATATCTCTAGACCCACTGATCAGATTGACCTCAAAATGTATACAGACCATAACCTGATCAAGATTGACCTTTGGTGAAAATTTCATGCCTATTGGTTCGGCTTTTCATAAGTTATTGCGTTTCAAAGCTATGTAGCTCCTAATTGCACCCGAAAATGATCATCTTGAACTACATTTCTGCTAATATCTCTAGACCCACTGATCAGATTGACCTCAAAATTTATACAGCTCTTGCCTTGGTCAAGATTGACCTTTGGTGAAAATTTCATGCCTATTGGTTCACCCGCTCATCAGTTATCGCGTTACAATGAAATGTAGCTCCTATTTGCATTCAAAAATCATGATCTTGAACTACAATTTTGCTAATATCTCTAAACCCACTGATCAGATTGACCTCAAAATGTATACAGACCTTGACGTGATCATGATTGACCTTTGGTGAAAATTTCATGCCTATTGGTTTGGCCTTTCATCAGTTATTGCGTTTCAAAGCAATGTAGCTCCTAATTGAACCTGAAAATCATCATCTTGAACTACATTTTTGCTAATATCTCTAGACCCACTGATCAGATTGACCTCAAAATGTATACAGACCTTGACCTGATCAAGATTGACCTTTGGTGAAAATTTCATGCCTATTGGTTCAGCCTTTCATAAGTTATTGCGTTTCAAAGCAATGTAGCTCCTAATTGCACCCAAAAATCATGATCTTGAGATACAATTTTGCTAATATCTCTAGACCCACTGATCAGATTGACCTCAAAATGTATACAGACCATAACCTGATCAAGATTGACCTTTGGTGAAAATTTCATGCCTATTGGTTCGGCCTTTCATAAGTTATTGCATTTCAAAGCTATGTAGCTCCTAATTGCACCCAAAAATCATCATCTTGAACTATATTTTTGCTAATATCTGCGGAACCGCTGAACCAATCAACTTCAGATTTCACAAAGACCCTGACCAGGTCAAGATTGACCTTTGCTGAAAATTTCATGCCTATTAGTTGGGCCATTCATCAATTATCGCATTTCAAAGCAATGTACCTCCTAATTGCACCCAAAAATCATCATCTTGAACTACAATTTTGCTAATATCTCTACACCCACTGATCAGATTCACTTCAAAATTTATACAGCTCTTGACCTGGTCAAGATAGACCTTTGCTGTAAATTTCATGCCTATTGGTTCGACCTTTCATCAGTTATTGCGATTCAAAGCAATGTAGCTCCTAATTGCGCCGAAAAATGATGATCTTGAACGATATTTTTGCTAATATCTCTAGACCCACCGATCAGATTGACCTCAAAATGTTTACAGACCTTGACCTGATCAAGATTGACCTTTGGTGAAAATTTCATGCCTATTGGTTCAGCCATTCATCAGTTATCGCGTTACAAAGCATTGTAGCTCCTAATTGCACCCAAAAATCATCATCTTGAACTATATTTTTGCTAATATCTGCGGAACCGCTGAACCAATCGACTTCAGATTTCATAAACACCCTGACCAGGTCAAGATTGACCTTTGCTGAAAATTTCATGCCTAATGGTTCGGCCATTCATCAATTATCACATTTCAAAGCAATGTACCTCCTAATTGCACAAAAAATCATCATCTTGAACTACAATTTTGCTAATATCTCTAAACCCACTGATCAGATTCACTTCAAAATTTATACAGCTCTTGACCTGGTCAAGATAGACCTTTGCTGTAAATTTCATGCCTATTGGTTTGGCCTTTCATCAGTTATTGCGATTCAAAGCAATGTAGCTCCTAATTGCACCCAAAAATGATGATCTTGAACTACATTTTTGCTAATATCTCTTGACCCACCGATCAGATTGACCTCAAAATGTATACAGATCTTGACCTGATCAAGATTGACCTTTGGTGAAAATTTCATGCCTATTGGTTCGGCCATTCATCAGTTATCGCGTTGAAAAACATT
Source organism: Parthenolecanium corni (assembly GCA_038050395.1). Lineage (NCBI taxonomy): Eukaryota > Metazoa > Arthropoda > Insecta > Hemiptera > Coccidae > Parthenolecanium > Parthenolecanium corni. The sequence goes on along the minus strand of JBBCAQ010000037.1, from coordinate 20,102,428 downwards.
GTAGCTCCTAATTGCAACCAAAAATCAACATCTGAAACTACAATTTTGCTAATATCTCTAGACCCACTGATCAGATTGACCTCAAAATGTATACAGACCATAACCTGATCAAGATTGACCTTTGGTGAAAATTTCATGCCTATTGGTTCGGCTTTTCATAAGTTATTGCGTTTCAAAGCTATGTAGCTCCTAATTGCACCCGAAAATGATCATCTTGAACTACATTTCTGCTAATATCTCTAGACCCACTGATCAGATTGACCTCAAAATTTATACAGCTCTTGCCTTGGTCAAGATTGACCTTTGGTGAAAATTTCATGCCTATTGGTTCACCCGCTCATCAGTTATCGCGTTACAATGAAATGTAGCTCCTATTTGCATTCAAAAATCATGATCTTGAACTACAATTTTGCTAATATCTCTAAACCCACTGATCAGATTGACCTCAAAATGTATACAGACCTTGACGTGATCATGATTGACCTTTGGTGAAAATTTCATGCCTATTGGTTTGGCCTTTCATCAGTTATTGCGTTTCAAAGCAATGTAGCTCCTAATTGAACCTGAAAATCATCATCTTGAACTACATTTTTGCTAATATCTCTAGACCCACTGATCAGATTGACCTCAAAATGTATACATACCTTGACCTGATCAAGATTGACCTTTGGTGAAAATTTCATGCCTATTGGTTCCGCCTTTCATCAGTTATTGCAATTCAAAGCAATGTAGCTCCTAATTGCACCCAAAAATCATAATCTTGAACTAAAATTTTTCTAATATCTCTAAACCCACTGATCAGATTGACCTCAAAATGTATACAGACCTTGACCTGATCAAGATTGACCTTTGGTGAAAATTTCATGCCTATTGGTTTGGCCGTTCATCAGTTATTGCGTTTCAAAGCAATGTAGCTCCTAATTGCACCCAAAAATGATGATCTTGAACTACATTTTTGCTAATATCTCTTGACCCACCGATCAGATTGACCTCAAAATGTATACAGATCTTGACCTGATCAAGATTGACCTTTGGTGAAAATTTCATGCCTATTGGTTCGGCCGTTTTTCTGTTTTTGCATTACAATCAATGTAGCCCCTAATTGCACCCAAAAATCATCATCTTGATCTACATTTTTGCTAATATCTCCGGATCCGCTGATCAGATTGTTCTCAAAAACTATACAGACCTTGACCAGGTCAAGATTGAACTTTTCTTAAAATTTCATCCCTATTGGTTCAGCTGTTTTTCTGTTTTCGCGTTACAATCAATGTAGCCCCTAATTGCACTCAAAAATCATCATTTTGATCTACATTTTCGCTAATATCTCCGGATCTGCTGATCAGATTGATCCCAAAAACTATACAGACCTTGACCAGGTCAAGATTGACCTCCGGTGAAAATTTCATCCCTATTGGTTCAGCCGTTCGTCTGTTTTCGCGTAGCAAAGAAATATATGTCCTAGATTATACGAAAGAAAGAAAAAAAAAAAAAAAAAAAAAAATAAAGAAACACCAAAATGCGAGATAGGTATTTTTGGAATCAGGAGATCGTGAAACGAATAACTGTGATGGTCTGGTGCCTATTGGTTAAAGTCAGACCAAAATTAATAGAAGGTTTTCTAGTCGAAAACCTGCTAAAAATAAATAAAATAGGTTTTTTGGGCAGTTCGGTGAAATGACCACTCGGTGATAATGGCTACCGGTGAATTACCCCCTCGGTGAACCAGTCACATCGGTGAAATATCCACTCGATCAAATTTGTCGGAGAAACGTCGGTCGGTGAAAAATCAGTCGACGAAAAGGTCGGCACCCCTAAAAGAAAACAAACTATCCACACTTTATAGTTTTCCCTTAATAATATGCATTGTAGCTCACATAGGTGCCATATAAAATATTATGCAGGTATGCAATAAAATTTGAAGTGCCTTCTTCTATTGAACAAACCATACATCATATCTTTACCTTTCATGATCTAATAAACTTTCTAATAAAATATTATAATGATGAAGGTAGTGAGAAATGTTAATGGACCAAGAACTTCATAAAACCTCAATTACCCGCATTCTGCAGTTCACCACTTTCCAACGCACAAATTCAAAAATATTACAGTGTTCTCGTTTCAGTACTAGTCTAAGGTGGTATAAAGTATTTCTTGGCCAATATATTTTTTAAATAAATTTTATCCTCGTCTCTATAATTCAGCACTTTAAGTGCATGTTCATCTGACAATATGGTTAAAAAAAGAAAAGTTACAGTATAGTCGTCGTAAATCAAGTCATCTGACGATTATTAGAGTGAGTTGCAATTTTGCACGCCCAGTAACGGGGTTTGACACCTTAATAGAGTTTAACGCCAGTATAATCTATGGCTGTATTGAAAAATTTTAACGCCTTTTCTTCCGAGGTTTAGCAAAATTAATATGAAAAAAAAAAAGAATACACGATTATATCAGCTGTGGCATTAATGAAATGGCAAAAAGCATCAAAAAACAAACAACACACAAGCGAAGAAAAAAAATAACGAAAAGAATAGTAATTAAATTAATTGAAAAGATAGTAAAGTCAATTAAAATTTTGTTTGAAGAGACGTTAGTGGAGCACGACGTTAAAAGATATGTTGGAAATTAAATAAGCGCCTGCAGTAAACATGACGTCTTCGAAACACTTTAAAACACAGAGCAAAAATGTTGTTTATTCGCACATTAGGTATGTTCTTGAAAGAAAAAAAAAAGGAGTAAAAAACACTGTCTAGTAATTCCTTGACAAACTAATGCAACACGAACACCCGATAAAATTCGTTACCATTGGATGAAAAAATTATAACAGGAAAAGATTTTTTGAATTATGTTATTATTGTACACGTACTCGAGGATGTAAACGCATATTAGAGTATTATAGTCCCAGTGCAATTGACGAAAAAAAGCAATATAAATGCAAAAAAAAAAATCCTGCAAGAAATTAGGTATGAAGAAAAAATAATTAAATTGAAAAGCTCGAATATAATTTTTATACCTCAATATTATACTCGTATTACAGATTTTTTATTGTAAATAGAATTGAAAATTTATATTTTGTATTCTGACTTATACTGATGATTTAAAATTTTTAGCTCGATTTGCAGCTCAATTAGTAAGCTCATTTTGTAAGCACAATATGTAGCTCATTTTTCAAGCTCAATTTTTAGCTCATTTTATATGCTCAATTTGTAAGCTCAATTTGTAAGCTCAATTTGTAGCTCAATTTGTAGCTCAATTTGTAAGCTCATTTTTAAGCTCAATTAGGGAGCAAAGAAAAGCATCGTCCAAACAGACGTCATTATACGATAACATTGGACACACAACAACACGCACAAACTCGACTAAAAGTCTCGTTTTTTTTTTTTAATATTTGATTCTAAGAAGTTAATATTTGAAGGGGGTTATCCAAAAAGGGGCTAAGTGGCAATATAGTGTTTTGAGATATTAACGTCTGAAGTTTTCGTTTAGTTGTAAAATGATGAACGTGTGAGATGGAATCCAAAAAGGGTATAAGCGAGTTTGTCTAATCTATGGGCTAGACAATGAGCCATGTTTCGCCATTCTACAATCCATAGAAATGGATTCATGGCTATTTAGCTAAAACCCTACATAGGCCCTTTTTGCATATCCTTTTAAGAAAATCAATTTTGAACGGTTTCAAGCAAATTTGAAGAGTAGTTTTCAGTTTCCAATGATGAAAAATCATGAAATACAGTCAGAAATGGAGTTTAGAATTCTACATGGGCCCTTTTTGCATATCCATCTAAAAAAAAAATTTTGAAACAGTTTTACACGTATTTTAAGAGCAGTTTTGGGTTTCCCATTATGCAAATTCATAAAATACTACCCAAAATAGATTTTTAGCTATTTGGCTAAAACCCTACATAGGCCCTTTTTACATATCCATGTGAATTCATCGACACAAAGCAGTTTACAATAAAGTTTGATAGTATAAGATGTTGATTTTCATTCAAAACAGTGTAAATGAGAATGAAAGAAGGCTTTATTAATAAATAAAAAACACTGTAACTTCACGAATTTCTATGAGAATGCGCTGAGTGATGGCTCCTTAGAACGAGGAAAGTTCATAGATAATGAATATGTTGGATAGCCCCCTTCATTTATAAACCTGATCCAAAAGCCCATCAAAGGTGCCCTTTTCCTTTTATCAAATGTCAAGGATGAGGATGAGGACAAAGATGATGTTGATAATCCTCAGTGCGGAATAGGATACTAAATGTTGAAAAACAGAGGAAAATTGAGAAAAAAAATGATAAACTTGAGTACTTGAATATAGTTTTAAAATCTTGATGTACTTACTTACCTATTTTACAGATTTTTTTTTGGAAATAGCTTTGAATATTTATATTTTGTATTATGACGTACACTAACCTACGTTGCCTCGTACAGATGTGAACGCACCTTTACAATTCGTGCATTTTTTAAGAACTATTAAAAGTATTCTTTTGGTAACTTGCTATTTAAGTTACATATTTCTTTAACATTATGTACTGACTTCTACTTTTCCAACTGACCACCATATACTCGCATTATGTCTGTTTATTAATTGAATTTCGTCCGTGGAGACTACGAAAAGAAATTTTTCATCTGACACTAGGCGTCGGTTGTCATAATGACACAGCCGAATTTTATGGGTTTTCTTCGAATGTAACTCGTTTTGCACAAATTAATATATGATTTGAGCCAATCTCAAAATATAAGAAGCAGAAAAAATTAGAGGCGAAAACGAGACAAAATGGGAGATAATATAATCTTGTTATTCAAAAAAATCGTTGTAACTTGTTATGCTTGTAACTGAAGTTTGAAAAACGGAAAAACAAAAAATAAATTACTAATGAACAGGCATTTAAAATTGATTAAAAAAATAATAAACATGTGTTCATAAGCGGTGGATGTCTTAAATTTCTTTCACCGATTTATTTATTTAAATGATTTGATTTTAAAAAAATAATAATAATCGCAGCAGAAACCCAAATAAGTACCTATTTTTGAATTCACCTCGGCAGTTTTTCTTGAAAATTTACGAGTTTCAGGTAAATATGTAAGCAATTAATTACCAGGTTAATGAGTTCAATAGTCGATTTTATGATAAAACTGGTAATATTTGTTTGTATAATTTGAAATACCGTATTCTTTTTTAATTAAAAATTTCGGCAATTTTTTCAATAATCCAGACATGTGTTAGGCGACGTGATTTTATTTTTACAGTGTTTTATTAAATTCTCTTCGAATATTTGTGAAAATTCATTAGTAAAAAATATTTAACCTCTGCTAATTATACCAATATACAAACTGGTAAATTACATAACTCCATTGATCAATGGGACAAAACTGAATATGAAATTGCAAAATAAATGCTGGAAGATTATATGCACTAGAATAAAAACTAAATTATTCCACTCTGTTACCTTATATTGAAGGACACCGTTAGGAATTGATCAGGATTCACACATGAAAAATTAGGAAATCAAAAAATTCATTTTAATTCAGAAAGGAAAATTAAATAAAATTAAATGAGGAACACAACTGTAAAAAATATGCACAATAACAAATTAATAACGATAAAAAACACTTGGAAAATGCACGGAGTGTAAACTTTGATGTTACTCCATCCGCGGTCGGAGGAGAACTGACTAAATGACTGACTGAACTGAACAAGAATCAAGTTGAGGAACGAGATGAGTCAAACTGAGTACCAGTCACCGAGTGGCACAAGTAAACACCATTATTCCAGTGGCGGATCCAAAGCTCCAATGGGGGGGGGGGGGAATCTAAATTTTTTCAAAGCATGGTCAATGCTAAAATGGTGAGATTGTTTTTTTCAACATGAAGGGGGAGGGGTTCAAGAAAATTGATTTTTTTGTGGATTATCGGTCTATTTTTTTGGATGGGGGGGATTTCCCTCTTCCCCCTTGGATCCACCACTGCATTGTTCTCAAAACATGATGATGATGATGATGATAAAGAATGAGGAGAGATGAGAAAGAAAGAAAATACAAGATTTAGCTGAATCTAAATTTCCCTTTTTTCCTTGGCAGTTTTGCCAGCTAGGGAAAAAAATTATTGCACTATTCGGCAAAATCATGTTGGAAATAATTTAATTTCTAACAGACACATTAAGTTTTGATGCAGAATTTCATACTTTGGACGCATGACATTCTGCGTCAAAAATTGTATAATGTCCCTGCTGTCCTTTCAAAACGCAACAAGTATTGCTTTTTTAGCAATAATTTTAGTCATGAAATTGAATCAAGTGATTATAAATAAGAACCGTTTGATGAGAACTGACAAAGGCGCGCGCATCATTCATGTTTAGCCCCATTTTCTCGATATCGACCATCGATTTTTAACTTCATGTTATAATTTCAAATTTTCTCTCACGCAACGAAAAGTGAAAACAAAGATGTCAAAACGTCAAAAACCAACGGAATCCTTTTATTGAAGGAGAAAAAATGAATAATCTCGCATATTATACTTCAATGAAGATGATAACATAATACGAGTACACACTTCCTGTTAAGTACGAAGTACTACGAACTTTAGTGTGTCGTTCCTAATACCTGATATAAATTAGCCAAAAGAACTGAAACAGGTGCTGGCCTTGTGAGAAAAAAAATTGTAGGCTATGCGGATTTTTAGATTATTCGTTTTTGTTCTTATTGCAGTTGCAATCTTCAGCAAACATAAGACTGTGTCTACAATTAGTCACCATGTGTCACACCTATTCAATTTTATCTACCTCTAAAGTAGAAATGGAACTTGACATATTTCCTGAGTACAACTATAATTCAATCGCATACATTAATGGCTACAAAATGATTTCCCACTAAGTCTATCAGATAAGTGAAAATTCTCTCATTTAATTCTCATATTCTTTTTTTAATACTTCACTCCTAACATTAAACGATATAAGTAGTCTATTCGGATTTGGGTAAACATATTTATTTATAGCCACGTTATCGAGGATTTCATATTTAAATAATTCGCCAACTATTACGGTAGAACACAGCAATCTCCTCACGCACCCAGTGACTGCTCATAAAACGATGTATTGCATCTACACACAATAACCTTCTCATGATCTTCATATTTATATTTGTTAAGTTCCTAGCGAGCAGACAGTTGGTCTCTACGGTACACAGTTCACATTTTTCACTATACAGACACTATCGCGAATTTAATTTGAACTACACTCAAACTAAACACATACTAAAGATAAAAAAAATTTAACCAGTGTAAATAAAAACTCGTAGAAAATTGTGCTAAAAGTTCGACATCAAGGGTCACATTTGACGAGCACTGCCATAAATTTTTACATTTCGAAATGATTTTGAAATTCGGATGAAAATGTCCACTTACTAATCTATAATATATTTTTTTCTATGAGTTGCACTCTATTTTATTTCTTTGTTTTTCTCTTGGTAATTTTCCATTACGAAAGAATAATCATTTAATATTTTTAAGGAAACAATCTTTAATTTATCTTGGGGGCAAACTACGAATATCATCGTGGCGAGGATGAAAAAATATGAAAAATGATAAAATATACCTACTCATGAAATATGGATGAGAAATCTTCATAGTATGCGCACTATCCTTTAGAATAATGTGCATTTTAATGCAGTTTCAAAGTCATAATTTTATGCTTGCGTACCAACCAATAAATCATAAAATATTTTCAAATATACGCATTTAACAGGAATGAAATGTGAATGTGTTTGAATTCTATCATAATTTGGCTATTTTATTTTTTTGGATGTCGAAAGCAAAAGCAATCTTGTTGAAAATGTATAAAAACAAAGATGATCATGTTTAGGTAGATTAGCTCCAAATTGACACAAAAGTGATATAATTTAAAATGCTTTAAAATAGTAGGTAACAGAAACTCGGCTTCATTTTTTTAATCGAACCTTTTTCCGGTGAAATTTGAGGTGTAAAGAGGGGACTTTTTCAGTTTTTGTTTTGGAGGGGGGGGGGGAAGAGGCGCGAAGCTTGAATTGTTTTTGAGGAAGCCATGGCCTCGTAGTACGTTTCATTTTAAACTCGTGGCCTTTAGTTTGATGAATTAAGCAGGTTTATCTGAATTTCAAAATTAATTGCAATAACGGACTGAAAAATTATCATTACAAGTACTCATTTCTTGCCTAATCAGCTCATTATAGCAACCCTCTATCATTTACACACCAAACGTCATATTCTTATCGATGCTTATCTTCTCTCAACCACGTACACAAATTTTTAGAATTTTCAGAATTTTTGGATGAATAAAATATACCAGAAATGTACATTACCTAAATAGATTAGATTATTTTCATATCATCAGGAAGGTTGAAATTTCCTTGAGCTTTATCAGTTCTAAATTCACCAAATCAATTAGAGGCTATACAGAACAAGATTATTGAAATTTGATAATTATTTTTAATTTATCAGATGTAACTAGACTGTTGGTTAAACTCTAATTAGAGCACAAGACTAGGTTTCTCTTGCATTTGTGTAGTGTGTAATTGCTAATTACACTCTATGACAACTGCCATAGTATAGTATGTTATTACACTCAAAATAAATACTCTCAACGAAGCTCTATGCACTATAAAGGCCGGGTTACACGAGGATTCATGCATGCGATACTTTCTTCAGTATTTAAAAAAAAAAAAAAAAAAAAAAAAAAAAAACATGCTAAAAAGGCGCTACGATTGATCTTTTGATGTGCTACGAGACTGCGATTGCAGAGATCTATTTCACTTTTTCCACTTTATGGATACTGGTCACAAGATCGTTTCTCTTAAGTCAAATTGTTAGATAAATCACTTAGATCTCTGAATAGAATGAGAATCACTTGGTAAAGTACCAACGTCAGATTCTATTTGCAAACTTTCAGAGTTGAGAATTTTTAATCACCCGTACAAATGAAGGGTCAAGTGCTGAGCATTATTTGTGTGGTGAAGAAGAAAGCTGGTCTTGAACCATGAGGTCGAATATTAAACCATTTCGCCAAATATCTTTCCAACTGCAATTTTTTTGGTTCTTCTTGTAAAATCTTAAAACTGTAGACTCTCTATACCTAGGTACCATACAAACAATAGTCAGAAAATTTCGGGAAAAAAAACTTCAAAGAAACTAACATTATACATTTTCAATCCATGTGATTCTTTGAAGGGTGATAATCAACCACATTATATCGTCTACTATGTCTTGGCATTTGCTTCCAAAGTAGATTGAAATTAATTTTTAACGCGTATACGTCAAAAAATTTTTCAGAATACTAAATGATCCAATTTAAAATGTACCTACTTTGCATTTTACCCATTAAATAGATACAATAAATTAACTTTCAGACAGACCAGGGAAAAACATTTTAAAAGCGATAAAATACTCGTAGAAAAAATAATGTAAAAGTAGAATTTTTAATCTGTTTGTAGTAGAACAAGGAGATGATGCATACTCATTTGTTAGACCATAAAAAAATATTTTTATAATTTTGTCACGACTTTGCAATTAGTGTGTAATTGGAGTAATTTTACTGATGAATAAAATAAAGTCAGTTACCTGATTGTCCATGAGAATAAAATGACCTTTAATGCATTCGAGTTTTCAAGTTTTTAGAATCATGTTTGGGTACCTATGTACTTTGAAGACTGACAAATTATGCAAAAATATGCAACATGTAGAATAAACAATTCGTCGGTTACATTATCTATTTATTTCCTTCGGAATCACTTCTTTTTTTTTTCTTTCTCGATACAAATAGAAAAGTTAAAACAGTGCATTTGTATGATTATAACAGAGATTTTTCATATCACTGTTTCCAAAAATCACTATCAAATTCATAAAAATTCCTATCTATACGAATCTCAAAAAAAAAAAAAAAAAAAGGCAATCCCAGAACTTTCTAAATATTATGTTTATTACATCAAAATTCTAAGTTGAATGTATTGCTTGAACATTATCATAGGAAACTGAATTACGAAGATTGATTTAGTGACTCCTCCACATATTGAGGGATAGGCTGAATGCCTTGTAGTGGACCAAGACATATTACACATAACATGAGAAGTTATTTCTTTAATCTAATGTCAAATTCTTAACCATATATAGGCATTTTGACACTTCTTCTACAGAGTTTATGAAAATTTTGTCTTCTTCTTCTTTTTTTTTTAGAAGATATTTGTAACTTAGCTACAGAACAAGCATGGATGAAAAATCGATTGAAAGACTAGACTTTGGCCAGTTATAATGAGGTAAAATTATTACTGTAATCGGTACAATTTAACGAAAATTTGTAGATAAGTTGGAAAAAATATCTTTATAATTATTTATTCAAATGATAAGGTTGATAAATTGAGCCATCATAAAGATCATTAAACTGGCATAGATACCATAATTTCATTGGTTAATTAAGAATACTGTAGATAAGAATTCGAAAAAACTTCAGGAAAGATTTATAATTTAATTAATAAAATAGAAAGAAATGTGTCTCAGTTAGTACTCTAATTATTTCAAAAAATTCAACCTCCTACGATTGGGCGTAAACTTGCTAAAATTTAATAAGTCTCGGATCATTCTTAAGTAAAATAAATTGACGTGAACATATTCCTTGACATAATAAAGAGTATTTTTAGGGTCAGTATTACATAAATTATATAGTTACTAATTTGACAAACTGCTGAACTAGAAAGTCTAAAGCATTTTCAATTAGTAAATCGATAATCAAAGTTTGTAATACTGACCCTATCAAAAAAAAAAAACTTTTCCACAAAAAATATCATTCTCTCAATCCACAGAATTTTTAAAATCTTGCTTTCGTCTATGTTCTCAATCATTCTAAACATTAATGCGCGTCCTCTACTGATGAACAAGAATTAGCGATAATTATATGGAAGCTAGAAAATTCTCAATTTATAAAACCGTTTTGTCACTGTCGTGATAAATTGCTATTTCCCAGCACAATTCCAGATCAATTCTCCACGAAGGCGCACCGTCGAATTGTTGAATGCTAAATTTAAAGTATAAACACTTTCATTAAGCAAATTAGGAGTTGCATGCCTTATTTGCTCGTATGTAACACTTTATTTAATTTTTTTTCTTTTTATTCGACTAGATAACTAGGTTATTCACCCGTGAACAGGAAATAGAAATGGAGGCAATAAGATGTGAAAGTATCTACACGATGGATAAGGTATAGCCACAACTGAGGTACAGTGAAAAATTATATACTTCAGGTCACAAAAATTTCATTAACTTAATTGGGGGAAAAAAAAATTCTAATAAAGTTGTCGAATTCTTATATGCTTTTATTGAAGTGAGTAAATAGAAGTCTTCTAAATTAAAGTTTCGGCTCATTTTAAGATTTGTTAATAGTTTTAAATTTTTGCGAAAAATTTTCAAGAAGATTCGAATTTCGGCCCACTTTCTAATTTTTCACCGAGTTGCGGCTGCCAAAAAAAAATAAAAAATAGATTCTAATGTGCGAATTTCATTATAAGTACTTCCTATCTATTCCTATCTGATAATTTTGTTTTTGCCTATTTATTTTAATTGTCTCGATTCAATGTGATCATTAAAATTCCTGTATCCACGAGATGTAAAACTTTCCTTTCTTTATTATCAGTTTCATTCCATTCATTCTTTTCATTCCTTACGTAACATTAATTTTCCATAACAATTTTTGATTCGCTGAAAATGTTTTAGTTTTCTTATTTAATTTGATTTATGTTTATGATGAATTCTGAAGAGCATCCGAATACCAAATAGGTTTGCTAGTACATTTCCAAATTCATAATTAAATTAACTTTTTAATTTGTTGTTGTATTAGTCCTATACTCTCATATTTAATTGAAATGATAATATCTTAATCAGGTTGAAAGGAGTAATTGAGGGCATTTTGATAGGAAGACTTACACACTAAATGAAAATTCAATTCTTCATATTTTCATTTAACCTTCTGGTAGACTAATTATAAGATTCACGAATTGGGTCCTGAAATTTGGGTTTGTAAACGATTTTTCGGTTACCTATTTAAGAATTTCATGCAAGCTCGTGTTAAGTGTTGGTCATTTTCATTCTCGTACACTAAATCAACATGTCCGAGTCTGGATCTATGAAAAAAGTGAGACTCGAATTTCGAGTTGCAGTCATGACAAATTTGCCTCTTAACCACGGATGTGTATCTCAAGGCGGGGTATACAATGCTGACTAAAATAGGGTTCAGACTTGAATCAAGGTTTAACATCAAACTATCATCTGATATTTCTTTCTTTATCAACATATTTTATTGGCAACCTATACTTCTATTCTTACATTAGCATAACGGCCAACGGGTCTCATTGTGTCTCATAAATAGGTAAGTATGGTTTTTTTTTTTTTTTTTTTTTTTTTTTTTTTTTTTGAGTGAAACTGCAGATATGTAATTTTAAAAAAAAATCTTCGATCGTTGTAGTATACACTTATAATTTGCTCTTATCATAAGCCTCTACTATGGCAAAAAACAATCAAACATCTTATTTACTTTTCAAAAAACTCTCTTCAGTCAGGTAGTACTTCAAGTGGTGTTTGGTCAAGAAGTCTCATGACCTATTTGATGGTTGTACTCGACTCGTAAATTGCAAAATAAATATCGAATAGATGGTTAAATTAAATGGAACTTTATAAGAGTTCATATATTTTGAAAGATAAAAACAAAAGGAAGTTCGCATACCGTTACGAAAAATGAAGCTGACATGTTGAATGGTGATTAATCACAACACATTAGAAGACATGCGTAAACGCAGTGTACCTCAAATTCAGTTATTTATAATATTATTAACTATAAGGTTTATTGAATTCGTTATATGCTTCACGATTTTGTTTTCAAGCAATTTAAAAATGGGACCAATAATTTTTCAAGCACGTGGACCATTAATAAAACATGAGAAAAAAAAAGATGTGTCACAATGAGACAAGCAAACATATAACTTTCAATGAGTTTTTGATGGTGTAAACAATTCTTGAAGGTCAATTTTAGTTTCTGTAGGCCAGATACATTTTCTTTAAGAAAATTATTGCGAGAGGTTTTGCGTTGTTCTATTTTGGAAGTTTGGCTGTAGAATTTACAATAAAACTGTAGGTGATATGTGATCTACGTAAAAGGATATAGTCAGAAAAAATGGGTTTTCAAGTATGGGTGACTGTGATAGGAAAAGGTATGCTGAACATTTAAACAAGAAACTATCACCTCAATTTTTAAGAACATCCACAAAGAATTTGTAAATGCTCAACAGTTACATATTTTGAATATTTTTTCAATAAATGCTATTCCCGTCAATCTCTTTCTAGAACACCTTTGTACTTCAATCTTTTCTCGCAGCTATCACTGACTCTTTTGTATTTTCAAAATGTGACGTATAGTGTGAGGAGATTTTGAAACTTACTCTTTGCTCAAAATCAACAATGGGTATGAAATCGATGGTAAGCTAAGCTGAGTATACACATATATAACGAAGAGAAAAGGTAGAAGAGCTGTGTTATCTGTTGGGAAGAAGGATTTTCAGGAAATGGCATTTGGGAAAATGGCCAACAATCATAAATTTATCGCTTCTACAATAAAATTGAAGGCCATTAGCTAACTATATATGTTACAGGCAAATTGTGAAACTCCAACATTTAATTAAATGACGTTTGATTTTAGGCACATTGTAAAATCACGAACAAAATTCAATAATTTGACTAGGCAGTTATTAAAATGACTAGGCTTTTAATAAAATGCCAAACATTAACTAGGCAAATTGTACAAAATGAAATCTATACATGAAAAGAATCTAATACAAGTTTGTCCGGCAGTTCTATCCAGCCGATTTGCTTCATTTTTTTTTTTTAATGAAAGGTATTTATGTATAGATATGTCATCACCCATTGGAATTCATTCACCTCTGACCTTACTCAAGTTATACTCAAAATTCATGCTTTTTCCAAGTTTTTCCACCACTCAAACATCAATATCTCAGGTTCTAATTAATGTATCATGTTCATTTTGGTTTAAGAACATTCAATGAATTAAGACCTTTCATTTGAGCTTTTGACCACTCAAATCGGTTGAGTCCAAGGAAAATTTTGAGTGGACATTCAACTTGAATTTTGATATTTTCAAAATTTTTCTTCGTGAAAAATAGGTATCGGCAGGCAAAATCAGATAAGAAAGAACCATAATGGAGGGGCGCGATAAGGTAGAAACAAATGAACTTTTCACAACCTGCCTAACTGTGTTGCGGCATTTAATTAATTGACTAGTCCTTTTATTAAATGACGTACAGTTCACAGCTCATTCGTCATTTAATTAAATGCTAGTTTTCACAATTTGCCTGTAACATGTACATGTAGGTATGATAATGTTAAGAAACAGCAAAGGTAAGGACTCCTGTTAATGGTAATCATGCTTACTCATTCTCAACCATTAATCAGTATAGTCAATATTTGACTCAAGTGGAATTAATTTACAAATATGGCTACACTCTCATTCTTATCACTTATCTATGTGTCAAGGAATAAAATCCAATTACACCGACTTCCTTGCCCAAGAATCTAAACTCAAAGGTCCTTTCCTACGAAGTCCGATTGTAGGATAATGCTGCAGTTACGTTTCGAATTTTAGAGTGACTGATAGGTCATAAAAAAGCTCAAAAAATTATCATTAATCTATCAGCTAACGTACTCGCAGATGACGAGTACAAGAAAATTAGCCCACATGTATGTTTAAACACGAGTAATTATAATATGCCAAAAATCTCATCCGAACATGGTTTTTATGATAAGAAAATGTATGGCTACGATAAGGATCGACTAAAATATTTGAATTATTGATACGAGAAAAAAACAGCTGTTATCTCTTTCGATTGAGTGGTGTCTAATTTTTCTATTTTTATTATTATTATACATAACGTAAGTCCAAAACTATACTGTTTTAAAATAGTTTTGGATGATAAATTCTTCATTAAGAGTCATATAAGGTGTAATGACGAGAATTATGGATTAGATTAGCCATTTTACTATTCTAGCTCAAATATGGTATAATCTTGGATGTTCTAAGGCTGCAAATTATTTTTGTGATGATAGAAAAAAATCGATACTATCAGTACATAGTCTCAGTATCAATCGATACTTTTTTCAAATATCGAATACATTGACTATCAATAGCTAGTGGGTCAAAGGTTGAAACCTGCTAAAAACCAGCTAAAACAGCTTTTTTAAGACACCACCCACCTTTCCACTATTTTTTTAAAGACTCAACCTTAAAGATTATATAAACAGCAAAACTTGCACTATTAGATTCCTGATTGGATTTCATATAAGAAAAGGTCACTTTCAATTCATTCATCTCTTCAGTCATCTGTTTGCTATTACAAAAATGTAAACATTTTGTATTTTTCTATGTGTGCCAGTTTGAAAAGCAACACCCTGTATATTGTTACAGGTCCCGATGGGCAAAAAATGAGAAAATGATCCGCAAAATGAGAATTTTATCCGTTGTCAGTCCGTTTTTATTTTCGACCATCGGATCTGAAAATTTGCAGATATTTTTGTCATCTTGATTGGAAACGGACGAAAATCCAAATCCGTTTGTAAAACGGATTTCCTGATTTTAATCAGTGATAATTTTCGGGCAATTTTTCTAAATCCGTTTGTGAAACGGTTTCACGGATTATAATCCGTTTGTAAAACGGTTTCACGGATTACAATCCGGACATTATTTCAGAACAAAACCGGCAAGACTGATTACAATCCGTTCAAAATCCGTTTTAGAAGCCGGAAAACAGGAAAATTCCGGGTTATAATCCAGAAACGGATTATAACCCGGAATAAAACGGATTCGTTTTCAAAATATTTTGCCCATAGGGGTACTTATTAATAAGCAAGGAAGGGTTACTCACTTCAAATTATTTACGTAAAATTTTCAAATTTCCAAGATCAGCTCGCCATTTTTAGTTTGGACACTCGAATTTTTTATTTTTTATTTATTTATTTTTATGAAATAGAAATATTTGTAATTGGATTCTTATTCTATTACCATCACAATTATATTTGTCACTTAGAGCAGGCACCTTATTTGTATTTGTACATTATGAATATTTTGTTTTAAAATTTTTTTCCATCATCTACTTTTTCACACTACCCTTTACAATAAGTTTTTTATACAAAGAAAAACGCATTAATGTCAACCTAAAAGCAATAAAATTTGAGTAGACGATTTAATAAAAGACCAAAACACATTTTGGCATTTGACGAACATAATTCATCCCATTTCAATTTATGATTTTATTTGCCGCGAAAAACGACCAAAATTATTTTCATAAAAGTGAAGCAGACACAATGTATAAGCTCGGAGACGACTGTTTTTACGATTGTGGCGATAATAAACATCATTAGGAGGCGAGATTTTTGTAGACGAGGCTGTAAGAGCCAATTTTTTTTTCATCCTGTTTTGTGAGAAAAACACGTTTTGGGACTTTATTCGCTGCCTTCCATATTTCATGACTTTCTTCAAGCATGAAATGTCCCACTGTAAAATAAAAAAGATAGCTTATATATAAAGATGCGTTTCTGAAAAAGTAATGAAAATGTAGCTAGACTGAATGCTGAAAATGGAATTTGATTCTAATAAAGTGGTTTAGCTGGTATTCGTAAAACGATGGATTCAAATTTGTCTATCCAAATGATACAAATTTTTATTTTCACCAAAATATCTGTATATTATATGGCAAATAATAAATAGGATATTTCTTTGAAACTCAAAAAGGATAATAAATACTGGTGGCTCAAATAACTCAATCAATTCTAGTTCGTATTCTGGGTACCCCATTCTTGTACCTATTACTCAACATCGAAAATTTTCAGAATCAAGTTACTCGTACCCTACTCTCAGGCTCGGTTTTCAGAATTCATTTTCAGAATCCAGTTTTAAAAATGAAAATCTTTCAAACTGTCTTGAGATGGTGTGACGAAAAAAAGTCTATACAGCTATACCCATCTTGTTTGTTAGAAAATTTTAATTCTATAATTTGACTGATTCCGAGGGTCAATTTGACAAATACCCAATTGTAAAAGTCAATTCCATACCCGATTCTTGGAATAGTTTCTTTAAAAAAAAACTGATTTTTTTGGAATCGGCTCTTATTTTGAGAATTGGGTATTCTATTTCAAAAATAAAATTCAGCAGCATTAGCACAGATCAATTTAGTTTAATATTATTCTGAAGCAGATCCCAGGGAGAGGCGATTTATATTAACCTCAACTGTGGGTTTGTTTATAATTCCATCTTCCTACACAAAGCTAAGTTTTTGTTTTGAAAATGCTGAACCAAAGTTTACCTGGCAAATAAATGTATCTAAATCTCGAATAAGATGGTTTCCAATTTTATACTATAGAAAATATTAATCCTCATAAGCTGACAGAATGATATTTATAGCGGAAAAAAATTATAAATAAAAATAATTTCAATTTGAATTTCAAGCTACTTGTACTCGTATATTGATTTGAAAAAGTTCAATCCTTGTTATCAAGTGCGAGTTTGACATAATTGTAATACAGGATTTGTCCATAGATGACATTTCACTTTATCCACAAATAACGGAGATAAGAGAAATTATCATATGTATCCACACGTCTTCTATTTGTGACAGCTGACATTAGATCTTTGGAGGTTAGAAATGCATCAAATTGTGTCTTTTTTATTAATGCGTTTATTTATTCGACTTTGGGTGCAACCCAGTAAGTTACGATCAATCAATTAAAATAGAAAATGATGGATGGATAAAAATTTCATAGCTTATAAATTCGAAGGTAGCTAAACTTTGGAGTTTGCTTTGCATTTTACGAGAACGTAGAAATATCTAAATAATCTGGGTGTGTGGAAAAAATTCCATTAAAAAGGGATTATTTTTATCTGCTATATCTTTACCAACGAATGACATAGCAAAATTTATCTCTCAGACCATTAACATGTGAAATAAATTATTCAAATTATATTAATTCTTGACCGATGATGAAGGCACCCAAATGCTCGAATTAGGCCTATGAAATAAAATTAAATATCCAGTATGGATAATTTCGCTAAAATGTTTATTGAAAGTAGCTTATTAATATGTATTTGCATTTTAAAGACAAAAATAGTTATTTTTGAACACTTAGTTCATAGGATAAAAGTACCAGATGAACGACATAGAAAATAGTCAATATCTCCTTATCACTAAATGTGGACTTGGATCATTTTGGTTCTCAAGTACAAAGTGGAAAAATTTTGCTTGAAAAGTAAAGGGCTGGATTCCAAAGTGCGCTTAGCATAAAAACCCGATTTTGGAGATGATACTACGAAATGGTAGCAAAAGAGGTCCCCATTGACATATAACTTTTCCAAAATGCGAACAAATTTTGACACAAAGTTGTCTATTTTTAAGACGAGGTAATCATGACTGGAGAATGAAATCTAAAATTATAATTCTACAGCGCCAGCTGGTCAACCCTCATTAATAACCATCGAACTGGATTCAACTAGAAGGAGCACTAGCTGTTAAAAATGGACAGGAGCGAAGAAAGAGAAAGAATATCAGGCATTTATTTTTTCTCCCTCCCACATCATTAGGGTAAATGGTAAACAGTGCGAGTAACTTTTACATTATTGCTAATAAAATAAATTCTAATTGAGATTTTTTCAAAAATTTTTTGGTGAAAATATAACCCACCCCTAACTGACTTTTTGCAAAAATGGCACTTTCGTCGTTCAGTTCTGTAGCAGTTCACAGTTCATACCAAAAAATCACGAAATTTGGGACAAAGTTAAATCCCATTAACCGCTAAAAAGGAGGAGCCAGTTTTGGTAAGTTCTTTGGTATTTTTAATATTTTTCATTCTCTTTTCTCATTTTTGTCGTTCAAAATGTGGAGCTCGAGCTCCAAAATGCGCAAAGTGTTTCAAAACTGGAACAGAAAAAGATGAGAGAAAGAAGAGAAATTACTGAGAAATGTCGTACATAAGATTAGACAATGAAGTAAAAATAGTCTAAATCGTGTCTTTTTTTAATAAAGTCCTCTATACTAACTGTAAGTAGAACTGACGGTGGGTTCGACATTTTCCTTAGTGATTTACGCCAAATATATTATCAGAATTCCAAAGTGAGCTAAGTCCATGAACTTTGAATCTCAAGTGCCACTTATCAGTTCACGTTTTCATATGTAATATTGAGGTTAGAGAATTTTGTTTTAAGAATTTGTGGGGAATTGGTAAATAAGAAAAACGTATTTAGAACCTATCTCTCAAAAATCACAGGTCAGGAGCAGTACGTATTTTTGTACTTGGTGCATTTTGGAATTTAGCCTTTCAAATGTTCTAATTTCTTAGCTTACAAAAATCCAGATAGAATAATTATGTACGAAACTCTTCCAGAATAAATCTGTCAAATTATCTTGAACATCCTTACTGGAGTACTTACTCGTCTAAATTCATCAAACCCTAAATTACTTCTGCTGCACTCGTTTATCACACGCAAAAAAAACACACACAAAGTAAATGGGTATAACAAATAGCCCGAACTGCCAACACTGCTTCAAACTGACAGAATGAGTTCCTAATACTGTCAAGAAAACGCTATTCTAAAAAACCAAGCAGTACTCTTTTATTCTGTCTCGAAAAAAACACACTCCTGATTTTTTTTTCAAGTCTTTTTTTCACAGTAGCACACAATACCAGTAGCAAAACTAAACCGGTTTCGTATTAGAAAAGGGTTACTTGGTCCAAAAAAAAAAACACTCACAAAATACTTAGTTGTTCACAAAGGCATCACAAAAATTCACATCGAATTCATGGTGAAAAAAAAATTTGGATTTCAACTGGAATTTGAGATGAAACGAGAATGGCAAAAAATGAATGGAAAATGAATTGTTCAAACTCGGTTCTAGGTATGCGCTTTTGATTGGACAAGTTCTTATACATTTTATAAATTCAACGAATTAGCCATTAACGAAGGTTACTCTTTTTTTTTTTGGAGCAGACTACATTCCATATAGAAATAAATTTTAAACAGCATTACGAGTATATTTGATTTCCTTGAACCAGGATAAAAATGTTACTGAATACCAGGAGAGAGGATATTTTCTCCATGGATGGATCTGGTTATGAAAAAAATGCAGCAAAAGATTGAGAAAATTTTGATAATGATTGGTGGCAAACATATTTTAGGAAAACTTGTCACTCGTGTTTGCAGCCACATATTATAAATGTGGTATTAAAGTTTGCAGGTATTAAATTATCTGTAAAGTTTTAAAAGTTAAATGGCAGAATAAAGAAGTTATTCACAGAGGTAGAGTAAAGATAAGCAACATAAATAACAGGAAAAAAATAACTTTAAGTATCCACTCATAAAACGTCTAAACATGAGCTACATAGGTGAGAATTGAAAACATTTAAGAAACCAAAACAAAATTTTTTCGCGACTTCTTAGAAAAAATAAAATTTTAAATATATCTGAGCAGTTTATGAAAACTCCGTTCCATTTTCAGGTTTTACACTTTGAAAGGCAAGAGCAGAAAATTTTGCACATCATGTAAAGTGTGACTTCAACCTAGATATAATTAAATTGCTTCAAAATAATTATATTTTTTCCTACATTTTATCCTATGACGTTTTCGAAAATATTGGTGAATTATTTTGAACTTGAATTTGTATTATTTACATTTTATTGGCTACTAAAAATTGGCGCAAGTTAGTCGATCCAAAATTAATTAGTTTTCTTTTTTTCTTCAACATTTTGTTTCATTTATTCTTGTTCTAACCGTATAGTCTGTTCCAGTTAAGAGTTCCATGACGTCATAAGAATCTGAAGAAGGTGATTGGATGAAGTCAAAAATACTTTTTTCTTATTTATTGTTGAAGCATTGTGACGTCATGGAACTCTTGACTGGAACAGACTATATTATTCACTTAATTTTGGGTCGAAAATTAATTTTATTTCTCCTCGATTGAAGATTTACTTTGTATGCTGATCCCACAGAATATTTCAATGAAGCTGTTGGTTCCTGAAAAGGGTTTGCATTCTGTGATTTATCCCTGAATTTAATCACGAATAGTTTCGACATCTTTAATTTCGTTTTGATGTCGAACTAAATTATTGTATTTTTATAATGGGCTAAAAAGTATATTTTAGAGATCAGGGCGAATTTGCGCAATAAATTAATCTATTTCAGGAATTTAATTCTTCTTATTTCTGAATTTTCGTCAATTGGGACTTATAATTTTCACCCATTAAAACCTCGCTTTGTATTTTAAATTTTAAATTACTTAATTAGGCAAACTTGTATTTAATGGTACATAGCTTTGGTGATTCACTTTGTCACACACTACTATCAACCAGCAATTAGGTACCCAAAGAAAACAAGAGACGTTAGCTTGGTTATTGATGTTTAAACTTCGATAACTTATTTTTAAATAGTATTTAATGCAACCATACATTGTGAGAAACGTGATAGTATTTATAACTTTGATTGATATGTAATTATCTGCATAATGATTTCACGTCTAGCAGTGATAGCTTATATGCGTATGGAGTGAAGATAAGTCAGAACGAGAGGACAATAATCAAATAGGCTATTCACTATAGTGGAATATTTTAAATAATAATTCATATACTATTATCAATTAATTCAAGTCTAAAACATTTATAGCGATTAAAATGAACATTTATATTCAATAAAAAGATTTATTAGTGCTTTCAGTTATCGTTTTCCTCATCAGTTTATTAATAAGCTATTAAAATTCCAATGGGTATCAAAATAATGTCAATAGAGAAAGTAAAAATTATTCCATCATAGTATTAAATACAAATTTTTTTGTAAGACTTATCACATTCTTTACTGTTTGGTTTATGTGTACATCCTAGAGTACGTGCTGAAGCAACTATTTCATTCAGAGGAGAAAAAAACAGTGAATAAGCCTTGAAAATTCTAGACTGCATTTGCAACCTTGAACAACACTGTCAAAATATTCAAGAATTTCGATTCGAACCCAAGACAAATAAAAAGAAGTCGTGTTACTGAAATTGACCACATCACTAATCATTTAGTCACGACTCCCTTGAACTATATTTTTTATTTCAACATTCTTAACCGTCTACTACGAAAGAAAAAAAAATCGAATCCCTTCGAAAATTCGTCGTTTCAATGAAACACATGTTCAAAACTGACCTTCCTCATCAATAGAATATACGAAAGGCGTGCGCACTGAAAAGCGCATTCTTTGTCTTTCTACCACATTCTTGTATTATGTGAAAGGTGAACTAATTTATTAAATGTTTGTCTTCGATCAATAATAAACATCGCATAAACATCGAAGTTGATAAAAAAAATTTAATTTCAACATTTTTATAAAAACAAGTTCAAGGTCTTCGACCATGACTAATTTGAAGAAAAAAAAAAGCAACAGACCAAAAGAAAGAGGAAAACGGAGAGAGAAAATGGAAGGCTGTGTGTGAAAGATGTATAGTTGATAGAAACTGTCACTTTTCTTAAGAGAAAGGTATAAAATGGGCACGCATAACAACTTGAACTCATTTAAAACGTTCAGGGCTCATTCGTTCATTAATAAATTAATTACTAATTTAAAACGAGAATAGTCCCCCGAAACTTATAGGCAGCAAAATAACACACATTGTAACTATATTTTTATTACTTTCCCTTGGTCTATTATTATTCGCTCAATTTATCTATCATAAATGAGCATAGTAGTTGAACTTCTAATTATAGGTTACCAATATCAACTCTAATTTGCTAAGAATGGAATATTTTTTAAAGAATACAATGTAAGCTGGGCGTGTGGATACGAGGATACCATTCAATATAGTAAATCACGAAACAAAATCGATTAACTAGTCGAACAGGAAAAAATGTTTAACTATCATAGAGAAGGTCTTTGTCCCGAGTGAATTTTTATAACTTTTTCACGTTTTTTTTTTCCTTATAACACGAGCAAAAATATAATTGCGTAACCGAGACTGGATTAAAAATAACCGGCATTAACATTCGAAGAATAAAAACACACCAACAGATAAAGCCGGCACGCACTTTCGATGAGAAATGAAAGTACAGTATTTTCTCCCAGATAGCTCTAATAGTTATCGAAAACAAATTTCTAGTAGGGCTACTCGAAAAAATATGCAAGCAAATAATTTTGTATTCGAAAAGCTTTTTAAAGTGAAAATATTTGGTAAATATTATATATCGCAGTGTTGCCAAATAAGCATAGGACCCCCTTTGATTCTCCTGGGGGGCGGGGGCTGAAAGTTGACGTTTTTCAGCTACAACTCGAAAACTCTGCTAGATATAGAGTTAGTGTTATAAATATTTGTCAAAGTAGAACAATGAAATGAAAAATTTTTGAAAATTTTCGAAATAATGTAATCAGGTAGGTAAATAGATACAGAAAAAAAATTGAGTAATATATCAAGTATAATAGTAAATTTTATCAGCTTTGTTAGCCATGTAATCAAAATTTGAGAAATATTTTTCAATATGGACGATATTTGATGACTGCATTTGCAAAATGGTTCTTATATAAACTGTGGTATAATTATGGGCCAATGAGAAAGTAACGGTTTTATGATGATCAATCGAGAGTATTTTGAGAGGAAGGAAAGCCACTATATCTGCACTAATCACAGGATCACTTGTGTGTGTAATAATTGGAGGCAGCCAAAGTTTTTATATAAACTTGAAGCACATCTCGTGGTTGAGCTAGTAAAAAACTTGAATTTTATTCGAATGAGAAGCTTGTTAAAAAATGGACTAATGGCATATAGAATTGGGAGTATTATAAGTAAGTAATTTTTTCAATTTTTCAAATAATTTTATGCAGGAAAATGGCAGTATGAAATATTTTACTCGTACTTTTTTCTCCTACTGGGCTACTCACAAGTTTTTGCAAAAATGCAAAATATGAAACCGAAAGCTGTAAAGTGAAAGCTATTAGCAAAATTTTCGTTTTGACTTTGAAAAGTTAGAAGGTGAGAGCCAAAAATTAGAAATCTTGAAGTTGAGAGCTAAAAACTTGATTCACTTCCACCGTTGAGATTCGAATAACAATTGAGAACTCTAAAATTTCAATGTTGACCTCTGAAGCTCAAATTTTAACCAGTCAGTAAATCTTTGACTGTATCCTGTTGGCAGCCCCATTCTTGTGAACTAGTTAAAGAGTGTGACTTTGGGCATTATTCTCTGCAGGTAACCTGTATAATCGAGATTCAATACAGAAAAAAAAGCTATTGAGTAGAAAATATAAGTAAATATCCAGCAGACTCTACAAAATACTTATACCACACATATGCAATTTAATTAACATAATATGGCAATTTGATTGCATAACGGACGCAACAGTGTATCTAATAAGTTACCATAAGTGGCTGCTGCACGTCAGTAGGAAATTTTCAGGGTGAAAAAAATACGTGTAGCTTAATTTTTGAATACGATGAATTTATTTCGAGCCTGAATGTAAATTTCGCTAACGTCTTCATCATTGAGATAGGTAATTTTGTCAATTGAACTGCGTGTCCTATTAACCTTGAAATATATGACATTCGGTAAGGTATAGACTATGAAATATAGTAAAGCTATTCCGATTACTACTTCGGTGAAGTCGAAGTGCAAAAATATATATGTATAACTTATTAGTCGAAAAAAAGGTCTGGCACTGTTCCTCTTTAATTGAAGATTTGTAAAAAAAAAATATACCAAGCGGCCAAATCAGAAAACACTTTTTAGGGGATGACAATTTCTTGAAACTACAGAACTGAACTATACTGAGGAGAAAAGACTACGTTAAATTTTTTGGATCCTTCCCCCAAAAATTAATATAATATGTGTATTGGTCAGCTTTATAAAATGCCTTTAGACTTAAAGGTCATTCTCATTCACATTTCTATTAATTGATGATTTTTGGAAAGTCATAACTCAATTTTAATAAGGAATAAAGCTGTAACCTAAAAATATCAACAACAAAAAAATAGACGTACGTACGTATCTTGCATTTCTCACTCTTAAAATATGACACTTATAGCGTTTTTGATGAGTAAATACTGTATGTTGGATAAAGTAACAGTCATTTGAATTTCTGAACCTTCACATGAAGATATAACTCCAAAAACTATCAATTTCGATTTCTTGTGTCATAAAAGTATAACATGATTCGCACCCAATGTAAGAAAAATAACTGTCTTCATCTGCCAATATCTCGAAGCTTAAAATTTTTTAATTAGATCACTCAAGTTCTCAGGTTCAGAATTCATTTTGAGAAAATATTTTCAAGATGACTTGCCACCATGTAAATTCATGAACCAAAATCAAATACATTATTCCATTGCTAATTAACTTTAACACTCGTTTAGGCACTGGAAAAGTAGCGAAAATACGGCACGATTGTATGATGGGTGCTTAAATTTTTTTTTAAATCCAACTTAAAATTGAATGTCTACTTTAATCAAATGATGTAAGAAGAAAATAGTTATCGAATAAATAGATTTTGTATGATGATCGAAGCATAATCAAAATGCAAAGCTGATCGTGATTAAGTAATTATTTACGTTCGTACAGTTTTTCTATTTCTGAAAATAGGCAATAATTATTTGTAAATGTCACCAAAGACAGACTAACTGTTTCAACAGCCACCTCTTTTCACAAGACACGTAGGTACGTAACCTTTATCAGTGCCGCATCGTGACAGACATTCAAACCACTCAAATATTTATAAGAATAAAAATTAAAAAAAAAAAAAAGAAATAATATTGATCGAAAAATCGTTAAAATAATTTTGTTTGCTAGAAGAACTTATAATCAAGTCGTAAAACAGCATTTTTGGCAGGTAAATCAATGAAAATATTTAAAAAAATATTTCTGATCCATAAATGAAATTAAACCATGGGAGTTGATTATGGCACTCATTCTATTTGCAGTCAAATGAGTCTAAATATTTGCTCATTATGGACGTCATTTAAAAACAATAAAAATTTATAGCTGATTCAGGTATACACCTTTAAAATTCCAAAAAAATTCAAAATCATTGGGTCATTTCTTTTCCATGTTTATTTTTACTATCGATATCTATACTAGATATTCAACTTACTTAACTTTCTATGACATGTACTTAAAATGTATGTGGCTACTATTGGTGATGAGATTGAAAAAGTTCAAATGCTGTTCATAGATGTTCGTTGGAAAAAAAATTACCCAAAGGTGAGACAACCAATTTTAGTTGCTTTTTTTTATCCAATATTAGGAAATCGAGATTTTGCATTGCTCATTTTTATCACAAAAATCAGCTACAGTTGCTAGTTTTACCGAAATAAAATAGAAATTGTTGACCTCATCAAAATTTCAAAGGTGGAAATTACATTTTAACATTTGTGATGTAACTTATGAAATTGTTCCTCGAGTTGGAAATTTTATTTCCAAATTGACCATTTGGCTTTTGATTGAGGAAATGTGAGCATTTTGTAAAAATGATCTCATTCGATTGAAAATTGACTAAGACGTGACAATTTTAATTTTTGATTTTAAAAGTCCTACTTTTGAGAAAATCAAGTTTGGAATCGTAATTTTCAAAAATAAAATATTTTTTCTCAAGAACTGTTGAATAGATTTGAAAAAAATGTTCATGATATTATACATTTATGATCCTTATATATCTTGCAAAACTTTGACAAAATGAATTATGTAACTTTTAATTAATTCCAAATTTCACCAAATTTGGAGCAAAACTCGATGAGAAAAAAAATTGTGAACGACTCGAAAAAAGCAAAAGTAGTGTTCATCTTTAAAAGGTTACTTATTAAAAAAGGAAGAAAAGAAAGTAAGCCCATTGTTCTGCGCAGTGTGCCAAAAAATAAGGACTGTATTATCATTCGATGGTGTAAAACTTCACCAAAATGTTACCACAGGAATGTATGTAATATGAATAAATGAGCAGGTTTTCAAGTGAAAACTTGGTGAAAGAAAACATAAAAACACGAATCTTTCATTTTTTCGAATGACAATCATTTTTTGCCTGTCTCTCAAAAACTTGTTGGCCAACTTAAGATACCTTTTTCATTGTTCACAACACATTTACTCTAATCTCAAACAATATTTCTTCAACTTCAAAAGCTTTTTTCTTTCATTTTTGAAATTTATAAACATCAACATCCATAATTTAAGTCTGCTTGTCGCTAGAATTTGGCACTAAGTATACCACAGGAGAATGTACAATAATATTTACGATCAGTTGAATAAAACTGTCTCGTGAAAAAATATTCACTTCCCAAGAAAACCGGTTGTATAAAATCGATTAAGAAAAATAAACATAGGAGTTTTGCCTTCATTATGAGAAATTCAATAATGTATTTGTATAAATTAGAAAAGAGCAAAAGAACTGTCAGAATACCGGCAAACTTTGGTAACCTTTTATTTGGTCCACTAACCGGTAACCACTCTGCCATCTTTTAAGTTGGTTACCTTATCAGACAATAAACTTGATAATCAAATTGTCGGAGACAGAAATGTCTACCAGAGTAGTCTTCGGACGATAAACATCCTGTAAAGTAGTTTTTGAAAAAAATTTTTAGTTATAAATTGTTTCAAAAATTCTCCAACTCGACATTAGAACTAGTTACACATCTCTAGACTGAATACAAATTTCAATTTTGTTTTTGTTTATTTCTACAAGTGCGACAGATACAGGGACAGAACTCTTCTGGGTGGACTAAAAAATTACTGATTTTTAAATTTTGAATAAGAAAATTTTCAAGTAGTCAAAAGCCTGAACTGCTCTCTTCAGAAATATGAAGCGAAGCATTTGTCAGTGCATATATGACACTATTCAACAATCAAGCAATACTAATTGGTAAAGTTTTACTACAATGACTTTGGACTGATTTTTCTGAAATTTGATAGGAAGCTAGAGAACTATAAGACAGCCCATATTCATACTATTTCATTATTGAGTCCGACGCTTGAAATTTGGCATGATTGTTTGTCTTTTGACACTAGAAAAACCAGGTTTTACTCGATTACTCAAAGGACCAGGAGGGCGTCATTTACGACGCCACAAGAATAACATCAAAAGACCAGGTGGCGTCGTATGACACAAGTCAGGGGTTCTCAAAATATTGGTCCTTTGGAAAATCCATTTCAAAATTTTGAGTGGCACTTCTAGTGATAATATCATAGCTTCTTACTAAATTTTAGTGAAATGGGTGCAGAGTCAGTACAGCAAAGCAGTTCTAAAGTGTTAACTAATAAACAGAATTAAAAATCTTATAGTGTGTAATACGTTACAGCTTTAATAATTTTTAAAAAGTCTTTGTTTCGTAAATACGAACATATTTTACTGTTTTGCTATTTTCTACACGTACATTACCTTCGATAAAATAATTTTATATCTGCCACTCCAATGCACAGCGAAATGATAGTATTTTGAAAACTTTAACTGAACTTGGATCACTTGAGTAATCAGGTCCAGTTCATTCCTCCTTCAAGCTGGCTTAAATGAAGCAATTCATCAACTTTTCATTAATTCGCTCAACTAACGTTTCACTTGAAAAACAAAAACATAAATCTGAAAATGACTCAATGTTGGTCTATGTTCTCTGTTGCAGCATTGTAGCACCGAATTCGAACAGTATCACAAATTCACATCCCAACCGGTTGAAGAGACGACAAAAAATCACCAGCAGCGGGCTTTCGATATGAAAAATTAAAAAATAAAAATAAATTCGATTCGAGCCACCTCGAACCAACAACTGTCAAAAAGCCGGCAACATTCGAAGCCGGTAGCCCTTCATTTGCACAACTAACCGGTAAACCCCCTCTACTGTGTATGAAATTACCACTTCACGACCTTAATTATAATAGAAAAAGAAGAAAAAAAGCATAACGATGCATCGATCGGTCAAAAGGTATAAAAAGAAAATCGATATTACTTACTTGAAAAAATCGGTACAGTCCATGTCTGTGCATTAAAAATTTTAAAAAATTAAATAAAAAAAAAACAACGAGAAATGTCCAAAAAATCGAACTACTTATTTTTGGAAGAAACAAAAAATACGAGCAATTCGAGAAGGAAAAAAAGATCACCAAAAATTATTCGATATCGGAGCTTTTCGCATAAAATTTTTGTGAAGGTGAATGCTGACACAAGCTTTATTGATTTTGTTAGCCGGGAGATTTGCGAATAACGTACCGACTATGTTGGAATTTTTCTAACAGTTTGTACAAGTTCACGTTAATATGGAAGTACAAAATTTACAAATTACAAATTTCCTATTTAAATCGTCTTAAAAAATGGATAAAAGCCGGATTGAAAGCAGCGACGAGCATTTTTCTTTGTATCTTTTGTTTCGAAATGTAGGGCACTCGAGATTGAACTTAAGTCTCAGTGTTCGCGTACCACCAAATTGGAATTACTTTGGAATCTTATTATCGAAATTAAGATTTTTTTTTTAATAAATGAAAAAATACATAAGTACTTGGAAGTAAAATAAAAAAGCACCTTCACCTCTCGACACCATCTATTGACCACATTCGCGTTGCAGAGCTACACTCACACAAATAAATCTAGTTGAACACCAAGCCAAGCATAAATGAAAAGTACATTTCGATCAGTGTACATAAATGAAAGACGAGAATGCACTCCGGCGTTTCGAGGCAGTGTTACCACTGTGATGAGCGTAAAATAATTATTGAGCGAAGCTTTTGCACCGGCCGCTTCTGCGCTTAGATTTGCGATGGGCTTATTTTCATTGTTAATTTACACTTTTCCCTATTCGCAGCTGAATTACGTCAGCGAAAGTTTTTTGCAAGTTCAAGGTCAAAACTTTTACCCTTTCGACCGATGCGGTTATAGAAGAGAAAATCGAAAAATTATTATTTCTTTTTCTAAATGAGAAAATGCGAGGTTTAGTGCATCGATTTGAAAAATTCTAATCACCATCGACATTGAGCTTTTATTCGGATAGATTTAGTAAGTTTTTGAAATGTAAAACGTTTAAGTGACATTTTTAGCTGCTGAAATTCGCCGGGTGTTGGGGGCAATTTTCGATTTTCGGCACGGAATTTATGTCAAGGTCACAAGAGGCACGTACCTAAAATAACCTTTTAGGGGGCGAATATTCGATAGTTTAAGCTACGAGTTTTTAAATTAAAGAGAAAAATTGTAAGTGCTTTTCAATTTAACGAACGTGAGAAATATTTTATTTTCTAACCTGATATGTGGTTTAACTTTAAAAAAAAACTAAATTCTTGAAACTGCGAGTGATAGGACTTTTGAAGGGAATCGCTCGACTTTTTTCGTAACACACATTCACCTTCACTGCTGAATTTTCGTACATTGATTTTTTTGAAACCAGTGAATTTCTTTAAAGAAATTGCTAGAAGTCTATGAGTTATATTTTTACACTTCACCACGTTTGTATTCAGTTAAATTATACTGAGCCGCTGGATTAATGAAAAAATTCAATTTTATTAACCCCATTTCATCTAACAGATATTTTTAATGGCTGGGCTTTTTTCATTTTAGACGACGAAAACGAGATCAGAGAATGAAAATTCAAAGAAATACGAAAGAATATACATGCTCCTTTTTAAGGGGTTTTTGGCGCCTAGTTTTATCCCCATGATTTTTTGATAATATGTTATTGGACCTGGTGGCGTTAAAGAATTATATAATTTTTGATTTCACACTCCAGTCATTATTAACTCATCTTGAAAATAGACAACTTTGGGCCAAAATTTAGCCAAACTGAAATTCAAAATTCTAACTCTGCAGCGCCAACATTGTCACCCTTCATAAAATTCCAAAAAATCATAAAATTTGGCTGAAAATTGAGGGAGATATGGCGTAATCGAGTAGGGATATATTTATATAAGAAAATCGACGTGTAAAACATAGCCTTAAATAAAAAAATATATCATCATAAAAATGATACGTTCCAGGGTGGCATTTTAAAATAAATTGGTGGCCAAACAGCTGCGTGCGCGAAATTCGAGTTAAAATATTTTCGTTCACATTCTGGAACACCGAATGTTGCTACCGAAAGTTCTGAAATAGCACAGCTAAGGTTGATAGATGAAAAGTGGGAAAAAGGGGTGCTATAGGGAGGGGAGGTGAATCGAAAAACATTTTTTGTCCTTCGTTTTAGCTACCCAACAAAAAAAAAAGGAGAAAATTTAAACCCAGCTTACGCTTGTTGCCGGTCCAAAGCTACTATAAATGGCCCATTTGGGAAGGAAAGAAAAAAATTATGTAAAAAAATTATCATCGGCAAAGACATTTTACAGTTTTGATGTGCATTTAGTGTAATGCTCGTATCCATCGTGACATGCTATGTGCAGTTCATAATTTGGCCTTGACAAGCACTTGTCCCCTCTTCATTCTCCTTTTTATTGGATAATTTTCGAGAGATAAAAATAAATTTTACTTTTTTTCCTCGTTCTTCTTGCCTTTTTGACATATTATTCTCTGCTGTACGTACAAGCTTATGGACATATTCTCTCTCAGTTAAGAACTGTAAAGACGAGAGAATAAAGAAGTATAACGTGAAAGCTTCTGTGGAAAAAAAATTTGCAAATTTATCACCCCCTCCACACTTTCGTCCACCTTCCTAACGAATGTCGTTTACTCGTAGAAGAAAGGAAAATAAAAACCGAACACTACCGAATACTGCCGATGGAGAATACTTGACTTTTTTTTTCCTTGTTATTCTCACATGAGTCGTGAATTTTATAGCCAAAAATAAACTTCACATATGTGCGTGTACAATTTTTTTAATGGAATGGGGCAGGGGACGGGTAGGAAGGTTACTAGAGGATAATATCTTAACTCTTGCAGATAAAATTAACACTGTATTGTGACTGAGGGAAGAAAAAATATGTGCATATAAATCGTTGGGTTCCAAAAATTTTTTCCTACCACTGAAAATTAAAAATATCGATCCGGCCGTAATTTTCAGTCTCGAGTCACTGGGTTTGCGTGTGCACCTGTTTGAAAAATTGCAATGTTTTTCATTTCAGTGTAACTTTTTTTTTACAGTCGACGAAATGCTTGAAATATTTTTTCACTATTTTCCGGCATTTTTTTCTGTTTTACACATTTACAAATGTTTATTTCAAAAGGTGAAAATATATTAGCGAAACTATAATCAAGGGTCAAATGAAACCGAATGGAAAAATGGGACAGTGTCGAATTCAAATTGTAAAATAGGAGCAGTGCAGCAAAATTGGGGAATAGAGTGTTTCGAGGAACTGCAGGAGCTATAGCGAATAATTTTTGTTATCGTTTAAACGAATTTTTATTAAGTGTACAAAATTTATGTGGATGAAATATTAGTACAGATAATTATGGATGTTTGTATATAAATTTGAAGAAAAACCAACAAGAAAAGAATAAAGAACAGAAGTAGACAGTCAATTGCTATACCAATTTTGTGTTTCATAGGAATAACATTGTGATAAACCCGCACAATTGAAAGATTAAGAAAAACAAATACTTTATAATTATTGAAAAATCCGTGAAATGTAAATTTTAATGATCATCAATATTCAAATTATCGCTATTTTCAGCAGGTAAAGAAAAATTATCAAATCGAGTGAGTTGAAAGTGTTTCGTCAATTTATTTTCTTGTAAACATCTTTCATTTCATTAGTCAGGTTAAAAAGTAAATTCTTGAATTAATTATCTGTATCCATATGAGCAAATTTTGCAGAAAAATAGAATTTCAACTAAATGGAGAAGTGCCACGAGAGAAAGGTATTTCTGTCACAATCCAATTTTGAGAAAAACACATTTTGAAGTTTATACAAGAGCAATAGTGAAATAAAAATTAAATTGAACCGTTGAGATTTGCAAAATACATTGGGGTAACCCTGAACTCCCCGTTTGTGACAGAAGGAGTACGTCTTGTAATAATATAATGAATGGCTAGGCGAGAGCTACACAAGTATCTATTCGAATCGCCAATTAGATCTGAAAATGCCAATCTAAGTAGACGAAAAATTCTTAGAATACTTTAGTAGGTAACTTATGTAAAGTATCATAATAAATTTTACCTACATTGAAAAATTTTTTTTTCAAAAGTCATCATTAAAACCTTCCAATTATCAGTAAAATTTTAAAAACTTCTACGCTACTCATAGCTTTCTTTAGAAAAACTCATTTGAACATAAAAATGAATTGTCATTATTAATTCATTTTTAAGCTGAATTTTGGGAGATAAATATGAAGTAAGGGTCAAACTTAAGAATAATGTAATTCCTAAAAATAGATGTAGCCTTCACGAAGAGTCGTGAAGGTGAAGATGAATTCTTTTTTACATCAATTGTACAAGTATATAAAAAAGGTTCATTAACTTTTCTTGAGAAAAAACATTTTCAAATCAAACTTGAAGCATACAATTTTTCATGTTTTCTATAAAATACTGAATTCAATTTGTAGCTCATTTTGTTGCTCAATTCCACAGCCGATCCCGTAGGTCTGTTCCAAAGCCAACCTCTTCCCCTTAGAGTTTATTTTTTGTTTTTTGCTTTTGTTTTTAAAAAGAAAAATTTGTTCCCTGAATAAAAACTCAGCATCATTCTTGGATCAATGATAATTTATTCTTATAACTCGTAATACAAAGCCTGATGACGTTTCAATTTAAGAGTGTTATACACTTTTTGCTGATTCAAACATAATTCTTGAAATTCCTAATTGAATGCCTACATGATGGATACCACTCGTTTATTAGGTACATTAAAAATTTAAACTTTGGTTCAGAAGAAAGGAAGCAAATAATAAAATATTTCATCCTACTTTCATTTCTTTCTTTAAATTCATAATTCTTCTATGAAAAAACTGCATTGGAGTCATTGAGTAAGCAATTAAGTATTAATTTAACAAAAAGCATATCTTGAAATTTAAATTCATTAGTTCCAGTCTTTAACGTTTTAAAATTTTCAAATGGTCTAGAGTCTAGACAGATTCTCGAACAAAGACTCTGGGCAGCAAAACCTGAATGTTTTTCACCTGAATTTTCTCATCTAGGGACTAAAATCATTTCATATGAATTTGTGGAATTAAGTTGCTATTCCAGCGGACTCATATCACGTATTGCAGCAAACGGGATCAAAATTTTGGAATATTTGTGGTCCTTGTGTGTGTAGTATTGCCACTATCAACAAAAATTCATTTATTTTCTCTTTTTTTGAGAAATTATGATTTAAATAATCGAAAGATAATTTGATATAAAATTTAAAAAATAATAAAAACAATGAATTCCCAATCAGCAGCTGTAACACTGGATGAGACGATTGGAGAGCCCTGATTGTTCCCAGTTTCAAAAGAGCTCATTTGGTGCGAAATAGTATGTTCTAAAATTCGGATTGTGGTGTTCTAACCCCACATTATTCGCCAGAAAATTTTGTATAACTTAGTTAATACGTCCATGTACAATACTCCAAAACTTGTCGTATTCATTTGTTAGAGGCAGTATTTGAAATCTTACTGAAATATGGGGTTAAATTGGCCTTTACAGGTTCCGACCCCCCCTCTCCTCAGTATTCAATGGAAGCTGTGCATGATAAAAATAATGGAACATTTAATATTACCTTTTAGGTGGCACTTGAAGCTTTCATTTATGACTGCGATATTTCCCATTATTATTTGCCTGGAAAGAGCCAAAATCACCCCCAAGGAACCAAACTAATCTCATTTTACTGAATTTATGACTTGAAAAGTGTACTCGTTTCACTTGAATTGTTTATTTCAATAACCTCCAAAAGTTCCGAAAGCATATTTTGAAGTTTCAATTAAAAGGTCAATGACCGGAGTTTTCTATTAAAGTTGGCGAGAAAAATTAATTTCAACGAAATGGAGAGAGGAGTTAACTGGGTCCAAGGGGGCCGTAGCTAGGTTGGGAAGTACGTTATTTACATTCACTACTTGGAAAGGTCGGGGAGAAGGTGTCCGCACCCCCTAAGAATTTTTCCATATGCTACGAGCTAGTGCCCAATCCGGAGATGTATCAAAGTAATAATCACGTTTTTATTCAAGTGGGCAGAATGGGTAAATGAAGAAAAAATAGATAATTCAGGCAATATCAGCAAGTACTGAGATTTTCGATTTTGATAGGATAATTTGATGACGTTTCACTTATATCTTAATATTGATTTTTTTAATTAACGGTATTCGCAATTTTCAAAAAATAAAACATTATAGATTTCACCAACATCTTCAGACGGACAGCTTAGAAGCACCTATATTATACACACATTTATAAATTTCGAGAGCACGTTGTAAATTATAAGTAGCTATACGAAGTCTCTGTGCGCCAATTTAACTGTCACAAATTATAGTCAACGTCTGTTCTAAATTGTCATTTGTCGAGCACGTTTTACCATTTAGTCATGCAGCCATATAGTTTAGTATACACTAAATTATAAAAAGAACGCAAGATAAATGAGAAATGAGGGAATTAGAAAAATTTACTTTCGTGGCTTACTTGAATGTAGTAAGTTTACTTGAACTGGGAGATGACACTAGCCTTGAGAAAAAATAATGAACTGAACACAACAAAGAATGAAAAAAAAAAACAAAAAAAAACTAAAAACTAAAAAATTTTATAACATTAAATTTGTCGTAAAATTCAACGAATGAAAAGAAATTACCATTATAATACGAATGAAAAATGTCTGAGATCATACGAATGCATTGTGGGGAAAAAAAGATGCATAGAAAAAAATAAGGGTATCGTCAAAAGGGTAGTTTCGAATACACTGCTAAACAGCGACTGAGCATTTTATGTTGAAAAAAAATTGAGAAAAAGAGGAAAAAAATGAGAAACAACGCTGTTTGGCCGATATCATAAAACTTTGTAAGAGAGGTCATGTGGAACTGATAAGATGAACTTAATAAATAGAAGTAATATAATATACTATACCAGTAGGTATAAATATATGTACTGCTACCGTACAATAAAAAAAAAAAAAAAAAAAAAAACAGAGAAAAGAAAAATTAATTTCATTAGACGATATCTCTTGTAAATTGAGCTTCGAAATGAATTCGATTTACATTCGACTAATATCGAATAAAATCCAGAAAATTTTGACCCTGATTTAGAGGCTCCTGCAGTGGTCAACAAAAAACTAATTTACAATTTGATATAGTTATGTTATATTGGTAGGTAAACATTTTGAATTTTTTCAAAATATTATCACAGACTGACCCACATAGAAGGAGGAGGGCGAAAATTGACTGAAGGGGTGTTTGGTCAAAGTAGCCCCCGCATGGATTTATTTCAAATCACTATCAAGACTTGATAATGAGAAAAATCTGCAAAGTTTTGAACCTCTATTTGCTCTCAACTGCATTACAGGGCTAAGAATGTAGTTTTTCTTTGTGAATCTTTTTATATGTCTGAATTTATTGAAGTAATTAAAAAAAATTTTTAGAGTAGTTAGTTCATAGTTTGGAACTATTCGCGGATATTTCTCAAGGTCATCAGTGCATACTTTTTTCAAACTTCAGCTGACTATTTTTGTATAATACTTTTGAAAATATACCGAGTAACTTTATACAGGAATATAACCTATGAAAATTTCAAAAAAATTCATGTAAGTATAAAATGTTTGGCAATGTTCAATGAGGAAACAACTTTTGCAGAAACTTAGCAAAATTCAGGGTCATGAATAAAGCAAAATAAGTGCAGAAAGCAAAGATGAATTCGGTTTTACATTATTGATGTTCGAAAATATTGGAAATTCCTTTTACTTTTATGTCTCTTACGAAGAATTCATTTTAAAATAGAGTTTCAAATACTTAAAACAGCTATAAAATCTGACTTAATGAATATTTTCAAAACCAAAGACACCAAGCCTTTTTCTATTTACGTCTTACATAAATTATACGCTATATGTAGACAAGCCGTATCATTATTTACTTAGGTTATTTGAATTTTAAAAGGCTAACTAAGAAATTAAAATAGTAGATTTTCACGAAAAAGTCTCATCCACGAACTTCTTGAGTATCCACGTGCCAACGATAGTATTCGTATTTTCTTTGGCCACGTTTGAAATGACTTTAAAATCAGTTAATTTTTTGCATTTCTAGGTCCAAGTGTATGCCTATTTTACCTCGACCTGTAAGTCATTTACATATATACTTACCTACCTCATAATGCTTAGACAAGAAAAATTTGCATTTGTCGTTGACAGAAAAAAATTGCATGTCATAGACGAGAGATTCAACCCTTGATAAATGCAGGTATCCGTATTAAACTTTTTCTAAAGTCGATACAAGCTAAATTTTTTCAAAAATTCAAACTGTGGAGATTTTATTCGAAGAGAAAAACAGAAGAAAAAAATGCTCGAGTCACGAACCCCGAATTGGCTTGAACAAATTTATATATTTACATATCTAATTTGAATTATTTCTAAATTAAAATTAAGAAAAAAAAACAGAGATAAATTGAAAACGAGAAAGGGGCAAAAAGAGGAAGCGGAATATTTTGAGTCGTAATTCAAAAAAAAAAAAAAAAGTCAACTAGAGGGGCATTATGAGAAAGAAATATTTTCAGTGTCGAAAAAAAATTCTTAATAAGCATAAATAATATTAAAGAATAATAAAAATTAATTTCATAATTGAAGCGATAAACTATTCGAGTAGGTAAAATTAAAAAGACAAATTAGTTATTTTATAAAATTAACGTAAATGATACGCGATACGATATTTTCCAAATTCAAATTTTTAAAATTCTGCTTCAAATTTTCCATTTCAGCAATTTTCTTCTCATCTCCACGAATATTTTTTCACTTTAAGAAAATGTGACTCGATGGTTAAAAATGGGCTTAATTTTTTGGAATCCTGAAAAAACAAAAAAATTTCACGAGTTACAAGAAGAAAAGTGGAAGGTACTTTAGAAGCCTTTGGAGATGATAAAAGCTTGTAACCATAAACAGAAAAATGGTACAAACCGAACAGAAACTGAAATTGGAAAGAAGAAAAGTAACACCTTTTATTATTTTAAGTAGAATAATATTCCACACAGAATATTATCAACATTTTATTCACATACCTTAAATTAGTTTATATATTGTTTAGGAGGGGAAGTAAGGGGAGATAGAGGGAGGAAAAAATGATTTCTCTCAAAATTTCTTAGGCTTTGTGTTTTCATATTTTTGTATTTTATTTTATTTTTTACATAAGTTATAAATTAAGAAAGTAAAATTGGATTTGTCCTTCATAAAGATGGAATATTTCTCATTTGACATTTGTCTGGCTTGGCTTGGCTTTGATGTCTCCAAATTACTTCCTTCTTCTCCTACTTTACCTCCAAGAAATTAATTATTAATGATAAAATATACATAATCTTTAGTTGGCGCTTGAAAATGTCCTGCTAATAATAAATTTTATTTTCATAATTTATATAATTATTTTGCAAATGCAAATGAAGTCCACAGTTTCTGACTTAATCAAAATTCATGTTTGCTCAAAATTATTCATTAAGTACCTACGGTGCAAGTAATTTATTTTATTCGATTCACCTGTTTCCAGCAGAGAAATGAGCCACTGGCGGAAATAGACCCGGGATTTTGGGGGGGCTGTAGCCCCGATGAAGATTTGTCGTTTGTACGTATGTTTGTGTGTAAAAAATTTTCACACGGTCCTACCTCCCCCCCTCCCGAATAAATCTAAAAAAATCGTAAATAAAATTTTTTGTATTCATATAAATTAGAAAATTCAACTTTTTTCTTAATGCAGTAATTTATTGCTTCCGCATGTTTTGTAAAATACGTGGGTCCTTCAAAAAAGTTTTTTTGGGGGGGCTTAGCTCCCTCCCAAGCCCCCTCCTATTTCCGCCAGTGAATGAGCTATAAAATTAATATATTTCTCAAAAATAAAACCAACTGTTAGATAATCAGCACTGAATTAATTTTTTCTTCATACCAGATCGATATAAAAGTTGACAAGCCACGTAGAGTGCGACTTTCCTTAGTCCAAGTCGTGTCTACTTATATTTTCATTTTTATACAATATGTAATATTTATTGTATTTTTCTCTTTCAATAGTGTGTGGCTATCCAAATTAATGTTGCATGAATTTGTTCTTTTCATTTCAAGTCTCTAACAACTTCATTCTGCCATAGTCTGTTCCAGTTAAGATTTCCATGACGTCATAAAGACTTGAGGAAAGAGATTGTTTGAAGTCAAATAAGATACTGTGTATTACTTTCTCCTCATTCATTGAAGCTTTTTGACGTCATGGAATTCTTAACTGGAACAGACTATAGTGATGGGAAATATCAACCATTTCACTTATTGATAATATTTTGGCTTCCCATTAATTATTTTAGGCTTTCTCGTGTTTGGTGTTGGGGGATTTAATTACAGTAAAATCTCGATAACTGGAAGTTGAAGGGAAGAAGAGATTTATTCGAGTTATAGAGGCTGAGAGAGTATTGGAATTTGAGTTATAGAGGGTATTTTATTTTTAATAACTTCGACTTATAGAGGCTATGCATTCGACTAAGAGAGATGTTTTTTAATGGTCCTCTTATGGGAGTGCGAAGGGAAATAGGGGAAAGCTTCGACTTGTGAGTTTTTCAACTTGAAGAGGTTCGAGTTAGTGAGGTTTGACTGTAGTTTGTCTCACACATTATAGCCGTTAATTTATAGGTAGAGTAAAATAAACATGCGATCATTACATAGTACTTCCGTTAAAATCCACAATTATAGGAGCACGTTCATTGTGATTCTGCTGAATATTATATTCCATGCGTTTATCCAAACTGGGGCACTTCCCCATGATCTTGGTGGCATTTTTACTCTCAATCTCGCTGATCGCTGAGCCGTATCTACATAACACTTCATTACCTGCAAAACAAAGAAAAAGTCATTATAATTCATCAGTGCTGTAGCAAGTTCATACAAACATGCTATACCCCGCATGAAATTGTGCACAAGTTATAAATATAGTCTAGACTTATTAAAACTTCATTAATAACACTTTTCTGGTTATCTACATTGTCGCGAGGAGCTTGCCCATAAGAATCATTTTAAATGGTTTAGATTGAGTATGTCAAAACTAGCTTATGTAAAATTACTACGCAGCAATGACAAAAATAAACCAAAGATATTATAGTTACACTGTAAAGCGGAAAAAAGGAATCCAAAATTCTTTAAATGCAGCGTCTAACGCGCCTTGTTTGTTAATTACAATGAAAATTTGTCGGTCTGTGATTGATCATCGTGTAGGCTACTTCAAACATACAAATTTTGAAATTAAACGATGCATGTGATGCGATCTGAGAAACCTACACAAACTCGGGAAACTTAAAAACACGTTACAGCGGTATGAAGTGGGTGGGGTCAAAAATTTAAAATTTCAATTTTAACAGAGCCGGAAGGAGGGGTTGTCCAGCAACATTTTTGTGAATGTGGTAGACCCGCACGTGTGTTCTACGCTGAATACATACAGTCGAATTGTTTGGACAACATTGCAAAATAAGAAACCATGAACAAACCCGGTGCTGGGCAACATACCGTCATTTGCCAATGGCAGACACCTTAAGGCATTTTTTTCCTTAATTTTTTCATAGCTTGCTGAAAAATGCTTCAATTATTTTGCTTGATGCCTTGAATATTTGCCCCTACCTTCTTCTAAAAACTTCTCCCCTTTTGGCCCCCGTAACCCATACACATATTACACCCTATCATTTTTCCCAACTATCTAAATTTTGCCTTTGGCGGACATCAAAATTTTCATTTTTCCAGTAGCAGACACACCAATGGCGGACACCTAGAAAAATATTTGTAATGTAGAAAAAAACGTGAATAATTGTTATTATATTTTTCAATTATGATGTTGACTAGTAAGGGGCTTTACCCTCTGTCCATTCCGGGGCTCAACTCCCCTCCACACATCCACTTATAGAGACAACTGGATGAAAAACAAATTGAAAAGATTTTACCATGCACATTTGTGTAGATATATTCATTATTCAAATAATTAAATGAACAAAAAAAAAAAACAAATCCAATTAAACTCAATGATGTCACAAGGCATGGCAGTCATCCTTTGGCTTCATACCTTGGGTTTATGGTAGGTATAGGATTTATTCCAGCCTCAAGTTGTGCATAAAAGCAAGTCCGCCATTGGAAAATTGATATTTCTTTTATGCCAATGGCGGACACCCTCAAAAAATCGTTTGAAACAGATGAAATAATTCTAAAACTGTAAAATTCAATGTTTGTAATGGTTTAGGATCATTGATGCTTTGAAGGAACATTATTTAATAATCACAGGAACAGATAATTATCAGTTTTAAAAATGTTTACTATCTAATCTTTTTCTTTGCAATAATTACGAAATTGAATATTTTAATTGACAAGAACATAATTAATGGCCAAATACTTCTATTGGATGGAGCAAAAATTTAACTGAGTGATTCAACGCATTACCATGGGTAACAGCTACCATGTGACATCATCAGTTTCATTATAAGTCAGTTTTAACACTAAATAAACAAAAATGAAAAAGAAGGTGACCACCATTGGGAAGGTGTCCGCCATTGGCAAATGACGGTATAGTAATTACAAAAAATCAAAAATATTCTTCGTACAGTTTTTTCAGTTCTCTCCCCCTCCTCCACACTGCTCGGTTCACAAAAAAAAAAAGTTTATCATTACTTTGTTGGAATTTAACTAGTTTTTTTAAAGAAACTTTGAAGTTGATTTTCTCAAAATGAGCTTTTTCAGCTTTCAAACGTAAAGACGCTATAACTTGGCATCTAATTGATCTTTTTGGGTGTTTTATTTTTTTAAATACTCGTATTTGTCTCCTCAATCGAATAAAATCTAAAACTAAAAATCAAGA
Organism: Parthenolecanium corni; assembly: GCA_038050395.1. Classification (NCBI taxonomy): domain Eukaryota; kingdom Metazoa; phylum Arthropoda; class Insecta; order Hemiptera; family Coccidae; genus Parthenolecanium; species Parthenolecanium corni. Next base: position 20,060,509 of record JBBCAQ010000037.1, on the reverse strand, counting down.
ATCCCGGGTTTGTGTATGGTATCTCAGATCGCATCACCCATGTACCGATGCTGAATAAAGACGATGAAAATTTACTGACACTTGATGACCGAGGGAAGGCTTCAGATCGTACCGAAGGACAAAATAGGACAATACTCATGAGAGAATATGAAGATCAAAGAAGGTTATTGCAGAATTATAGGTATAAATTGTTTAATCACTACCTACGCTAAAATATATTTTCACATTCAATTTTAACGAGCAGCTCAACTAATTGGAGGATAATTCAGTTTCGAATAAAAATTTTATATTATAAATATGTGAAGATTTGAAGAAAAAAAAACCAAGATGAAAGGCGAAATTTTGAAAATTGAAAAATAATGATAAAAATTTAGGTGTTGCACATAAAATTTGATGTAAATAGAAATTTTATGTTAATTTTTCATTTAAAAACTGAATTGAGGAGTTTTGTTGCAAAATGCAACAAACGCTATTTCGAAAATTTTGAGTTGGGTACTGTCCTTTTAGGATTTTTAGTGAGGAATCGACTGCTGTAATCAGATTTTAAAGAAAACCCCATTCTACAACAGCCATTTTAAGTTCTTGAAAATACATTTTGTTGCAAAACTCAGAAAATCCATCTTTTCGGGTATATTTTTCAATAAAAACGAGCTTATTTTTCTTTTGAGGATGATAAAGCTCATGCCATGGTCATACCATCATTATGTGAGTCAAGTAGAACTAGTAATGCTTAACAATATTTGGGGGAAAATACTGTAACTCTTCTTGTTTACAAGATTATTAAGCCCAGACAAGAATATCAACATTCTTGTAGAATCAACCTTTAGTAAATATTTCATTAGAGGATGGAGGAGGAATGAAAAAAGTTTCTCTTTACCCACTGGGAACTGAAACTCTCGGTCCTATTTCTCACACGAATAATAAACAAACTTCGTCTACACTTGATAAAACAATATGTAAGAAACTTCGATCAAAGAGTCGAGCAATTTTTTCACTCATTTGTATTAGAAAAAAAATGTCAAAATGGCAATACCCACCTCTCCACGTGGCATTAAAAAAAGAGAAAAGGTTGTCGCAGCTGAACTTACCTTCTAAATAGATATACAAGGTCGCATTCACTCCAGGTTGATACAGGCATTGATTTTTTTCGGTGAAATTTGCATTCAATACTTCGATCTTATTGAACTCCAAATGCATAAAACATACGGCGGTAAAGCCTTCATTGGACTCTCGAGTCAGTTCGGTTATTTTATTAGACATAGCTTCCAGGTTCTGTAATGATGGTAGAGTTGCCTGCCAGAAGAGAGAAAAAAAAATTATCCAAGCCTCTTTAGAAGCAGTATAGGTATAGAAGGAATGATTAATTAGCACGCAGCGAATAAAACCACGTGCATAAGCTAAAATTTATTTGGCAGCTTTGTAAGATATTTTCAGTTGGCGGTACTTGATTCTTTACCTTGGCAATATCGTGCAACGAATGTAAATGATTGTGCGACACGTCCAGATATTTAAGTTCTTGCAAACCGTCCAAAAAGCCGGTCGGTATGGTCGACAATCGGTTATGACTCATGTTCAAATACGTTAGACCTTTGATTTCAGCCAAAGAGCCTTCCAGAATTTCTAATTCGTTGTATTCCAAGTTCAAATTAATGATCGCAGTTTCTGGTAACACTGTGTCTTTCTGCAAAACCAAAGCAAAGGATAAAAAATATTTTTGTTAAAATGGGCCATGTTCTTGCTAACGTCATAATGCATAATGTGAGATTCGCAATTAAGTAATGCATATCGATGTCTTCGGAAGAAATTAACAAGTTTACAAGGGTTTATTTTTAATTATATAAGGTGAAATTTTTTTATAATTCCCGCTCCCACCCTTCAATGTGGTTCCCTCTCGTGAAAAAAATTCTACTCAAATTTCACCCCCGAGTGCGCCTCAAAGGCTCTGCTTTATTGAAAATGTTATTGAAATTTTTAAACAGATGGTGTGGAGATAGAGGTTGGAGCTGGGGAGGTCTTTCTTCCCTCTTCTTAGCATATGTAAACTTCAATTTACATTCAGTTAAAAAAATTTCCAAAAACCCCCAAAAAAAGTTTTGGGTTAAAAATATTAAGTTATTATTGGCTTCAGTAAACATCATTCTTTCATTTTGACCACAATGAAAAAATGCTGTGCCCCTCGAGCCCCCTCCGTGGTGGACTTTTTATCTCAAGGTACTACTAAATTCAAATGTTTTGATATGAGATGTAAAATTTTTGGCATTGATTTAAAAAAAGGTTCTCTTTTTTGAAGATTTTGCCTACCTCCATTCAGAGGCCTGTAAAAAGCTTTTAAAGTGATTTTAATTTACGGTTTACATTGCTAGATTGAAACTATATAAAGTCCTTTCGAAGCTGAAAGAAGCCAGCCACCCCACCCCTTCCCCTCCAATAAATAACAAAAATTGAATAATTTTCAAATTATTGGTACATATTCACAAAAATGGTAAAGGAATGAGCAGTTTAGCTCCATGAAAGTTGACCGATTTCCCAAAAATGAAATATTTATATAGATTTTTATAAAATTACCTCGATTTTACCGACGAATTTCTTAATTTGATTGAAAGATAAATCCAATATCTCTATTTTCGTTAGGCCAGTTATTTCGTCGATGGAAAATTCTCGTAATTTATTGTACGTTAGATTCACAGTCCCGACAGACTTGAGCGGTAGCAGTGATTTATTTAGATTAGAAATCTCGTTCAAAGATAAATTGAGGCTAGTCAGAGCCATACATTCTTTGAACTCGTCTCGTGATAGCTGAAACATACAAAGAGAACAAATTGAATAAATCATCTGTTAATGCGACAATTTATGCTCCATCGAGGCGGATCTAATTATTTATGAATAAATGAACACTAATGGCTTTAATAAAAGTACAGCCCCAATTTGAGATTTTAAAATTCATGGTCGTCGTGTAATTTTATTGCAAATACATGACAATGGATAACGAGAGCAAGGTCGATTTTCAAAGGGTCGATACAAAAGTCAAAAAACTTGTGGCAGATGATGTTCTCTATTCTTTATTTGACCACCGAGTTGGACAATATTTGAAAAATTTCAAGATGGAAGCACAAAATATAGGTATATAAGTGGTACAAGTACATAATATGTACGCAGAAAAACTGATAGAAATCATGGTGATTCTACAAAATTACTTTTAGTACGAGGTGTAGCCAGAGGGCCGGAGAGCTGAGATCTTTTATAGGTACATTAAATAAGTAATTGAAAAACTAACATTCCCCACCCAAGAATATTATTTACCCCCTTCTACTGAAGCACTTTGGCTACACCTCTGCTTTGAGAGATGAGCTTGACTTATAGATATAAAATATTTTTAGATACAAATTCGTAGTTTTTTTCTTAGAGTATATCTGTATTTCGCTCATTTAATACAACAACGTCACATCTCAAAATTTTCAATTTTTAAAAAAAGTTATACCATCTTAAGGCAGACAGAAAAAAAAATTTTTCATACATTTAACTCAAAAATTATGATTTTTGGAGTTGTGACGTTGAATTAAATGAGCGATTTATGAGACCCACATTATGTGTAGGTGAAATCCGACATCCAAGTTTAGCAACAGGTGTAGACTTTCTTTTTTCAAATCTATGTTGATAAGAACAGGGTCTTTCACCAGTAACATCGACGAAAAAGAATTTTATACACACATGACTCTTATTGGAAACGAGTATCGAAACAATCTAAAAATTATTCTTAAGCAAAATATTTCCGAAACATTGTAAAATCTGTTTTTCCAGAGGCTCATCAAGTCACTGAAAATACTTGAAGCAAATGAAGTGAAAAATTGGCGGGAATTTGGTGAAAGTACGAGTAGGTATAATTGAGGGGGGCATCAAATTCGTTGAGCAATTCTGAGAAATAAAAATGTAAAAGAAAGTTGAGATTGTATGAATAAATTAAGAGCAGCATTTTAATCTGACAATGTTCAGCCAGTATCATTAAAAATTTTTCACGCTTAAATAATTTTTAAGAGAAATAAAATACGATTTTTCACGGTTCACAGGAAAATCCACTAAAAAAAGATGAAAGATCGAAAAAGGCAGTATTTCAGCCGTTTCAATGTCGGTAATAAAACAAAAAAAGTTGGTGAATGGATGGGAAGCAAGACTTCTTAATTAACATTTCTCAATGTAAGAAAATCTAATTAAATGTGATAAACATTTTTTTCCTTCAGGAACCATAATCGTCAATTTGAATTTTTTTTCAGAAAGAAGGAGACGTTTTTAGAGAGAAAGAGAAAATATATTATCAAAGTCGATTAAAAGCTGATATTCTGAAATGCGAGGGTTATAGGTTAACCATCTTTGATGGTATTCTTTGTACCTGACCTAGAGGGGGTGATTTGGAGTGATTGATTTCTTTCAAAACTGAGAGTTAAATCTGCAGCATTCATTAAAAATTTATAAAACTTAGTGCGTCATTAGACAAACATTGGAATTGGAAAGAAAAACGCAATTCAGAGAGGTTTCATTGACTTCAAATTTATTGTTACATCATTTTTTGGATAATTAATTTCTCATCAAGGTAAGTAGAAAATGAAATTCGGAAACCATACTTTGAAAAATTTTAGATAACCTCAATTTTAATCAAAAGTAAAGCAAACTTAGCGATTTGTATCCCTGGTAGATAATATAAAAGAAAAAGAAAAGCGGGTAAGAATAATTTCATGGAATGAGTTGAGAAAATTCTAATCCTAGATACCAACTAAAAATTGTATTGCTCTTGATGGTGAGCTGACTGTAAATAGTACATCTAGAGATATTCTAAGCATGGGTTAAAATTTAAAAATATTCGATTATGGTTGGTAAAGCATAATCTTAAGTGAGTTATTTGTATTATTGTTGACGAAGAGTGAATAGGTAGCCTATATTTTATACTACATACACGAAAATTCCAAAAAATTCTGTGCAATCTTTCGGGATCTCCAACCTTTAGCAATGAAGATTTAGAAGGTCGGTTCTATTACTAAACCAGGATAAATAAGATTAAAAATAGTATATAGAAAAATGAAAGATTTATAAATCGAAGCTTTTTGAGGTGGAAGACATATTTCAAGTCAAACAAATAGAGAAAGGTCAATTCAATGCAATTTTCTACGTGTTGCAACCTGCTACCAAGCAACTGGAATCTGCTATCCAGCAAGTACAATCTGCTACTTAGCAAATGCAATATGCTGCCTAGCAAAATGTAATCTGCTATATCTAGCAAATGCAATCTGCTGATCACCAGCAAATGCAATTTACTGAATACTAAATGCAATAGGTATGCTGCCTAGCAAAATGTAGTCTACTATCTGGCAAGTACTATTAGCTATCCAACAAATACAATCTGCTATCTATCAAATACAACCTATCTAAAATGATTATAAATTGAAAGATAGCACATATTGAAGCTAATATTTACAAATGTCACAGTATCTTTTAGTTAAGTATATTCAACCTTAGATTCAGTTAGGTATTTCTCATTAGAGATGGTTGGAAAATATTTTGAAAGTATGTAAGTCCTTGGCACTAATATGTATGTGAATCTTTTACAAACTTTCATAAATTAGCGAACTCACTTTGTGATCCTACATAAATTTTTTCGGATAAGAAAATAATACTGCTATTCAATCATAATCAACCTAACTGACATAACAATTCAAACTGGATTCTTCATTTTACAGGACTTTGAAAGTTCGAAGGTGAATTCACCCTCATGTACAGACATTCTTATCTTCTCTTATTATTCCTCGTACAACTGAAAACTTCAATTAATCATTTCGTCCATCATAAAATTCTACCAAAATCAATTATATTAACAACTCCATTCTCCATAACTTAATTTCTCTTATCATAAGGTCAACCAAGTAGCTTCCGTGAATCTTTTATTTTACCCTACTTTCCAATTCACAAAACACTTTTCGACCTTTGCGTTGTGTTTAATATTTGATATAAAATTCTTCAAAAAAAAAAAAGTCCGAATTCTTTTGAAAAATAATCAGGTCAAAAAATATCGATATATCGATAAGCTTTAAAAAATATAAAGATAAAATTTTCAAAAAAACAAGAATATTTTTTAGTCTTTCAATTGAATTAATTTTTTGAATAAACATACAGTTAATTACATAATGATCGGAAATATTTAGTTTTTCACAAATTTTCCTCTCTAAGATCAGTATAATTTTCACACAACGTGATATTTGACCAATTATTCTAAATTTATGTTCTACTAGTGTATACTCGTATTATCAATGAGGAAGAGCTTTCATGCAATTACTCGTAGTTTCATTACACAGTAAATTTCAGTGTTTTTTTCCCTGTCTTCGTGTACACAGTAAATTCTCATCATTTTGCCAGAATAGTTCAATGTATTGTCAAGGTTTTTCTCATTATCTTAGACAAAGTACGTCGGCAAACAGTCCAACAGAAGAGAAAAAGAAAAACAGTGAACAAAAGTTCGTGTTCGGAATAAATATTGGAAATTTTTTTCGCTCCTTTTAATATAATTAGAATGATAAGAATCGCGTGTTGCATAACGTTATCGTGTTTTTCGAGAATAAAATGAGAAAAGAGAACATGAATGGAGCTCTGATAATTTCAATTCTCAGAATATAAGATTTGACATAAATTACTATCTGTGTTATCTAATTTGCAATACCCATCAATATACACTTGGGAAAAAGATGAGAATAAAAATCTTATTTTAAGTTTGTGCATAGAAGGACCTACGCTCAGAGGCGGATCCAAGGGGAGAATGGGGAAATTCCGCCCCAAATCCAAAAAAATAGACCAATAATCGACAAAAAAATTAATTTTCTTGAACCCCCTCCCCCTTTATGCTGAAAAAAACACAATTTCACCATTTTAGCATTTACCATGCTTTGAAAAAATTTGGATCCCCCCCCCCAAATGGAGCTCTGGATCCGCCACTGCCAACGCTACGTTGAGAAGAAGACGTTAAAAAACTACTCTAAGACTTGAAGATGCTATTCATTCATCATTTTGTAGTTTTCTCCTTGGGAATATGAGTTGAAGATAATGTATGAGGATAAGATAGAGGGGTATTAGTCACACACGAGTGAACATTATAGTAAAGCAAATGAACAGAAAATGAATAAAAATTATTCAGAATTTGGATGAGTACTTTTTTTTCAAAAATGGATTTTTGATTCAAATCGACCCTGGAAAACTGATTTTTAGATTGGTATTCGAAAAATCAAGATGTGACAATTGAGGTAGACTTGTTTGAATGAATAGTGATAATTAACGAGGTTGCAAAATTTGTAATACTTGGGATTTACTCGATAAATTTGTCAGTCAGAAGGTGAAAATTGTCAAAAGATTCAACTTGAACTATTCATTACTCAATTATCATTTATCTGCGTGAATCTTTCTATGCGGGGAAAAAAATGGAAATTTCTAAATTCGATGCGACGGCATAAAAAAATGGATCTAGGATTTTTAATTTTTAAATCATTTTATCTATCAAATTTATATTATTGATTGAACTATTTTTTTATTTATTAAATCGATATTTTCAATTTTGATTTAATTTCAATTCTTATAATTAATTACCAGCCTTTACCCTTTTTTTTTTGGTGGGAGAGAGGGTGTGACGCAGCAACTCTTAACCTGCACCAACTTTTACATGTTCACACAGTTTTCAAAAAGACTCACGTGGAGGGCACTGCTTTGATTGCATCAATTTGAGGGTGCTAACTCAAGCCAAAGGGGTCAGACCTTGATCCGAGAAAGAGAATGCCAACCTGTGCCAAATGGATGAATCTTGTGAATTTCGGATGACCTGCCAAATAGTCGTGTTCTATGGGCAGTTTTACAGCCCCGACATATAAACTGATTGTCAGTTAGCTTGTTAGTTTTTTAAAAAAATGAAAATATTAAACAGCACTGATAGTTAGCGTACCTTTTTATGCTCTGCTCACTACACAATATCTTGAATTAATTGTTTACATATCACCATATTTAAATGAGTTGTTAAAAACATCACTACTTCTACTGCCTAAATTAATAAAAACACCAACACTTTTACATTTTAACTTTTAACGAAATTTTCAAAACTGGTTTTTACACGAAGAATTTTCGATATCTTTGCCTGCCACATTCACGTATGCATTTAGTCTCATACAACTGTTACACTTATAGTGTGGAACTGTGATAAGGTATAATTTGATAATCTGATAAACGTTATTCACTCGGTTATGAATTTAATTATTCATTTATTAATTATGGAAAGAGAGCTAAAAATTTTGTAAATTTTTTTGAATGAAAAATAAAAATTCCATAGTCACCGATTTGTGTAATGACTACAAAATGGCAAATAATTTTTGCCAGAATGACAAATTTTTGACAATTCATTTTATTTCTGCCTAAGTTTTGTGAAAATGTAAAATTATTGGAAATTTTCAAAAATCACACCTTACCTTCACACGATTCGCTTGAATAACCCGAAGTTTATAGCATTTCAAATTTTTTAAGCAGGTTTTTGAATTGAAAATTCTTTGTATTTTTGAATTGATTGTTTTTTTATCCCTATTTATGGAAGTTAGCTCGGCAAAATTGACACCAGTTTTTCAACAGTAGGGAGGAAAAGTGTAATTTGTTCGGTTTACAGCGAAATAGGCAGAATTACTCAAAGATTCTGATGAGAGATTGCGCCACCATTCTAGTTTGAAAATGTATTTTCACCTTGAATCTCGCCCATCTGTTTATAATAGAAATAAAAAGACGAGGAAACTACTGGATTTCACTTTTGTGTGGAGAGTGGAGACTCCTTATTAATGTACCCTGAGAAAAATTAATATCACTAATTATAAACATTAAAGTTACTTTTCTCATCACAGTTACAGACATTATTATTTATTGTTGTCATATACTCAATTGAATGTGGGTCATATAAATGGAGTACCTAAGGATGTTTCATACAAGGGCAGGTTGGTGCCTTGATCAGATACTTGATTTGTGACTTGTTAGTCACCAGTTTAAGTCTAGCTAGCACTTATAACATGCAGTCCTGTTTCATTTCCACAGTGCGGTTGACTTAGTTGGCTAGCTTTGTGATAAAGATCTTCAGATTTCTAAAATAAGGAAACGATTAGCTTCTTTTACAAAATAGCCATGTTGCTTAAGCCCATTGAAAAAAGAACAATTGCTCACTTTCATTACATGACCAGCATGAAACATGAATATTGTTTCCAAATATTGATATAAATACAGTAAAACTTTGTTATAACGCTCACGCTTATAACGCTATCCCGTTTATATCGCGGATTTCCCATAGTCCCACTCCCCAGAACCTATTCATCGTGTAAAATGGTACGGATATAACGCTGTTCATTCCCGTTTATTACCCTCAATTCTCAGCAAGTTTCAACAATATTTTCTATTTTCTTGCAGTTTTTATCTTGATTAACTGCAGATAAAATAGCTTTAACACTTGAACATTTATTCAATTTATCACACTCCAGTCAGTTCATTGTAGTTTTTGCATTTCACCAGTCTTTGCATTTTATTTTGTTGCCAGAAAATTAATTTTGTGAGCTGCAATTGTGTTTTATTCAATTTTTTTTTTTTTTTCATATATTTTTTAAATCATGGCAAATAAATGTAAGGCATTATCAATCAGAGATAAACAAACCAAAATTGACGATTTTTTGAAATAATTTTTTAATATGTAATTATACTGTTTTTCTGAGTTGCACGTTCTTTTTTTTTTAATCTCCCGCTTGTAACACTTTCCCGCTTATAACACTATGGTCCATTATAGCGTTATAACGAAGTTTTACTGTACTATAAAACAGAATGTTTATTTTTTTCATCAGTGTTATAAAAATTATTATTTATTGTAAACATTTAAGGGTCTGCTTTACCACGCAAAAACAATGTAAAAAACAGAGAAATTTTACCAACTGATTGCTTCAAGAGTTTTCAACTTATAGATTCGATTTTTGAATATGTTATTGTTTTATGATAAATTTTCGGATATAGAGCTAAATTTTTAATTTACATTTTCTGGTAGCTAAAATCAGCCATCGAAGTTACATCAGCTTTGCGCATCCCTAGAAGCCGTTGTTTAATTTTAAATAAAAATCTCACTCTACTCGTATACTTGTACATCCGTAAGTTCCATCATATAGGTAACTATTATAATATATTTTAAAATCTCTATAAATTAAAAACATAGCCAGAAAACAGTGGGGAAAATAGCCTAATTTTATGAAAGTATTGTTTCAAATATCGTTTTATCGGAGAGTTTGATAACAAAAATCCTAAATTTCGTATTGATTTAGCTAATTGAGAAGCTAGATTTATATTTTTCCGTATTTCATCCTCAGAAGTTCCCCCATGAGATATTCCTAAATCCGAATTGTGGAGGTTCGGGCGTCTAGTAAAGCATACCCTAAATATTTGTAGAACTTTTGACTATCTCGCGATATTATTATATAGTTCAGACTACTATTTTTGTGGTAATTTCTGCTATAAATCTTCAACTGTCTCTGTTCTCCTATTTAAATTGTAGAAATTACTTCTTGAATTTTTCTCTGTGTAATAGGTTGATGATTCCAGAGCAGAAATGGTACAAAAATTCAGTAATTTTACAAGAAATCATTCAAAAAAAAAAAATGAAAATTATTAAATTTCGTGATGTCTACTAAGTAGGTACTGCTTTTGTAGTATGTAATTATACTACCGTCTTAAAGATGTTTTATTTTCAGCTTATTAAAAGAATAATACGTAGGATATCGAGTAAAATTTAGTCTACCTCCTAGTAATTTTTTTCAATGTTAAAGAAATAAAATATTGAGTCATACTAAGTAGGTACCTATGTACGAGTAATATTTGAATCGAAATTTTGTTTTTTTAGTTTGTTAATGTTCTTATAGGTAAGTACAGCAAAGTCTGCGTAGGATGAAAATTAGAGTTTCCTAAAATAATGGACAAACATAAGAACTAAATTTATGAGGGTGTTCATTCAGATTGGTGTTTATCCATCCTGGATATTCTTTGTGCATCACACTTACCTTTTAGAGGGAATGAAAAACATGAATTTTGGTCTGATTTTCACAAATAGTCAAAGCATGGAAGCTACATAGTGATTCGTTTCATGATCTCAAGGATTCCAAAAATACCCACCTCATTTTTTTATTTATTCATTTGTTACTGGTGGGGGGAGGGTTGAGTATGGAAATCGTGAATTTTGACTTTGAAAGCTATGATTACAGCCAAACTATAAATCCAATTCAGTTGAAATTGTAACCTTTACATTGAAGTTTTGAGAGAGTTTACCATCCAAATTCAAGTCAATCCGTTCGTACCTATAGTTTTGTAAAAAAGTGATTTTGAAAGAAAGACGTAGATTTTTTATTTCCACGCGCTCCAAGACGAACCACTGAACTAATATAGGACTGCGATTTGCACCAGAGGTTAATCTGGAAAAATTTCATTACAGAAAGAAATTTCATGCCTATCGGTCTCGTGGCTCTCTAGATATTAACCAAAATGTAACCAAAAGCCGATGATTTTTGATGGATTTTTGAAGATACTGATTCCTTATTTTTTCATCTTTGATGACTTCTAATCGAGAAAATACGAAACCGATTGAGTTGAAATCGATATGGTCTGTAACTAGAATCTTCTAAACTGTATTATTCGAGTTTCTAGCCAATCTGTTGGTTGGTTATCATAAAAACTGGTTTTGAAAGTTTAGAACGTGAATATTCCTTTAGAACTTGCGAGCAGGTTTCCGACAGAAATTCATTTTTCACCTTGTTTTTGCATAATCCTAAAACATAAACTTTCAATGACTCAATGGTTCATTAAAACCACTGTAATTCCATTCGAGAAGCTGCTTTTCTAGTGTAACTTGCTGCCAAAACTTCATTATCGCTGAGATACAACCTACATGTAGGTATTGAAATACTCACTGACTTAAACCGATTCCCTGTTAAATCCAATTGTGATAACTGATGCATTCTTTTCAAAATATTGTCCAAGGTGCTGATCTGATTATATTGCAAGTCCAATAGTGTCAAACCAATCAGATTTTTGAATCTTTTGGGCAAACTGGACAGTTTGTTGTTTTTCAACTCTAGCCACATCAGTTTCGTGTTAAGTTCCAAGTCCGGTAACTGGTCTTCTATAGACTCGATTTGATTGTAATTCAAGAGCAGGAACTCTAAGTCGGTGTTGTTTCTGAAAGTACATCGAATTCGTGTTACCATATCAGAATTCAAACATAAAAAATTCCATTCATTATCCAAAAGCACACTCGCCAACAAAGGTCATGCCCTCTCTTCGTTTTGGGTATCTACTGGTACTCAGAGAATTTTTTTAAATTAGGCCAGTCGATAAAATTTAACGATGTAAGGTGAACAAACATTAAAAATTACATCGACATTGTTTACTTGCTTATTATGACATTCACTTTATTTTTATAGGGCTCATTTATGGGAAGAGGAAACATAGTTTGTAATAGTTCACATTTCATTTCTTGAATGAATAGGAATAAGTTTCAAGTGAAAATACTAGACACTGGCAAAAGTTTCTTTTTTCAGTCCTGCATTTAAACTGAATATCTACTAAATAACCTATTATAAAGAGTTTTTTTAAAGTAGAAAAGAATTATAGGTACATTTCTTGTGAGCCTTTTGTAATCATCATACCCTTTCTCAAAATATGATGAATGTCAATTTCAATTTTATGGAGTCATAATAATATGTCTCTTAGCAATCAACTTCAGACGATTATTATCGATAAATTATGGGTATATTGCACAGAACTCACCTTAATGTACGATTCAGAGTGCTGATATTATTATCGCTCAAAATGAGTCTCTTCAGCGTTGGTGGGAATGTGTCGCTTTCTATGTATGTGAGATTACATTTCAGGATCACCAAATGACGTAATTTTCTCAAACTCTGAAATATTAAAATGAGAATTAGGTTCAAATATTTTACATAAAAAAGTATGAGGAGCTTTTAAAAGTAAGATTTTCCTAATTTCATAGTGGGAAGGTAGATACTGATGTAAAGTGCTATAGTTTTCTCCTTATTTAAATCCCTACATAAAATGTTTCCTGTACTGTCTGTTCCAGTTAAAGAGTTCCATGACGTCACGATACTTAAACAAATGAGGAGAAAGTATTTTTGATTTCAACCCATCGCATTCTTCAAAATGTTATGACGTCATGGAGCTTACCTATTATATTATTATTAAACATATTTTCATTCAAAATCACTGATGGACTAATAAGTTCTGAAATTTGGATTTGTAGTTATATTTTGGCTGTCTAAGAATTTCAAACGAAGTTGGGTCTTGTCATTTACCTCACCGCAAACTACACTGACTTGGGTAAATATATTTTCAATACAGGAAGGGGAGGGGGGCTTATTCCATCCTCCAAATTCATCAACACAAAGTATAATATTGTTCAGGTTTAGTGTTTTTATTTTATTTATTTTTTATGAGGTTATCCTTATGATTAAATTTACCTGCAAGAAATTTGAAAATGCCATTTATCGCAACTAAAAAAGCTTATATTATGAAGAGAAATATGAGTTCTTGAAGAAGTAGCAATAGACTTTGTGAAATTAATCATCCAATAGCAGATTTATTCGTGGTTTGGTTAATTTTATTCTTATGTAGCCTAAGCTTGGAGTACAATCAAATACCATAAACTTATGATGGGATTCTAGACGAAATCATGTAATGTTATCAAGTAGGTAAAACCATTAACAAAATTTTACAAAATTCAACCCGTCCGAGGTTTTTGTGGAACATAAATATACTCGTAGTTGAGTACCTACACATAGAATTTCATGAAGAGAACTTTTTAAAAGCACCCAATAAGGAAATGACGGATTGAAATTGAAAATAAACTCTCAGAAAAATTATTTCAAACATTTCTCCATTTAGTTCTAATTCATTTTCATTAATGATGACCCTGAATTAGAACACACTTTTTACCTTGAAGTCATCAGGAGATATACTGATAATAGAAGTTCTTTCAACAGTGAACATATCTACATTTGGCATATGAGCAAATATTGCTCCTGGGAACTGATTGATTTTACTGTCGATCAACACCAGATGCGTTACAGAGTCGATTCCTTCGAATGATTTTTGTGATAAAGTCGTGCTGAAAGAAAGAAAAAAACAAAATTAATACACTGTTCTTTGCAAAAAATAAAAACAATTTTTGCATATTAGAATGACTATCTGTAAAAAAAAATTAGAGGTAGATTATTATGAACAAAGATACTGAGTCTAATAGTCTATTCGTTCAGTTATTCTGGCAAAACATTAGAATTTTCAATGAACTTCATCGTGTGAGCTTTTAAATTAACCAAACATTCAATTTCTGTATTTGGATGATAAAGAAGTATCTTTGCCGAGCATATTATCACGGGAATCCTTCAGCGATATAGGAAATTCGCATTTGTGACACAATTTTCAAATATCAGTAGTGATTGAGCCTGCTGTTTTTCACTCTGGTCTTGTAAACAGCACACTGAGAGAAATTTCAATAGTACCTACTTTTTACTAATTGTAGGATAGGAAAACTGGGATAATTCAAAATTGTAGAAGAAATTGCTAACAATTATTAGTAAAATATAATATCTTTGTAGTACATTTGACTATCATGTAAGAATCTTTTACTAAAAAATAATAATTTATCTTACCTCGATAAGAAAAATTACAGCTACTACAAGTGCTACCCTTTTTCTCTCAGTGTAGTATACCTATATCAGATAAATAAAACTTGGGTCCAAAATCTATTGGCTTATTTAGCTTTCTTTTAGCTAGCTTTCAAACTCTGATTTCGAGGTAAATATATCTTATGGGCTTGGACTAATTCTGTGAGTTCACTTACCACCGGATTACCTTTTAATTGCTCATATACGTTAGGATTGACCCTAATAAGTAAATTTCTACACTTTTATTCAGAAATTATAGCATTAGTTTTTAATTTACTCGGCATATCTTAGCTCTTGAAGAGGTAAAATTAGCCGCAATTTTCAAAATGCTGCTCTTTTAAGGGCTAATAACGCTAACACTTACCCACCCATTTCGTTTGTCCGTAACCATATCCAGTAAATTGTCGAATGTAATTCTTTAAACTGCCATTGTGGCAAGTCTAGTAAATTTGAGAACTCGATCGACAAGCGCACTTCGACAGATCTGTCGAATTTGTTTCTCAGCGTGTTGATGATGTCCTCGAAGGACTTCATTTTCTGGCATTCGACCGAGATCCTCACTGGTTTGTACAGATTTTGACGGCAGGTACAAGGTGAGATTTCTTTCCTTTGTGCACAATGCACCGTGTACGAGCCTATCGTATATCCGCCTTCTGCAGGATCATCGATTTTTTCTGAATACACGCAAATTAATACAGCCAACGATAAAAATACACTTTCGAATTTTATAAACATATTTAACTTATTAGAACAACAACAAAAAAAAAAAAAAGAAAAAAGAAGGAAAGAAAGAAAAAAAAAGGAAAAAAATTATGGGTAAAATATAAAAATTATAAAAGACGAATGAAAGAACAGGAACTACGATCGCAAATTTTGGTCGAATGTCTCCCGAATATCATCAGAAGGTGGTGATTCTGCAATTCTGAAATTCTTAATCCATTAGAGGTTAGTAGAACTAGAGGCCTGAGCCAATACTGTATCATTTGATGGTGTTGTATGGTACTTTTCTTTCATGCAATTGGAAACGAAAGCTTCCTGTAAAAAAAAAAAAAAAAACACCACAATTAACTATGACTGAGGATTACCTAATTTATACGATTACTGAACCAACAATCATTAAATTAATAGAACTATTTTGGCAAAATTTTTCAATTCTAGTTAGTTTTTGTTTTTATACAGTAGGTATGCATTCTTCTCTTAAAATTTTTACAACTTACTCAATTTTAGTCGTAAAATTATAAATCTAATATTAAAATGTGCAGAATGGGATTTCTTATTGAAAACGTTTTTTGTTATGCCAAAATTTTCAGAACCATTGCTGAAATTTGAATTTTCTGTTTCCTTAACTTTAAATACGGAGTATCTAATAGCTCAGAAAAATTAATGTTTAAAAGAGAAAAAATTGGTACAAAATACTTTATGCGTAGTAAAAAGTCTCGAACGTTTTTCAGCTATAACTCGAAAATGATGCTGAATATCTAATCTGAAGTTCAGTAAAACTTTATTCTGCACCAAATTTCCTATCGATTAAACAGAAAATTACCTCATTTGATGCCATGAAAGTGCAGTAAATGAAGACTGATAAGAGGTGTACTTTATTCTGCACCAAATTTCCTATCGATTAAACAGAAAATTACCTCATTGATGCAATGAAAGTACAGTAAATGAAGACTGATAAGAAGTGCAAAATGTTGGAAAATTCCTTTTCAAAGGTTTTTCCTCACTAATTTGAAAATTAATGGAAATTGGACTTGTTTTCAATCTTCATTTTCTGCTCTTCCATCGTACCAAATGAGGTCATTTTTTTCAATCAATACAACATTTTATGCAGAATAATGTTTTACATAATTTCAGAATGGATACCTAGCATAATTATAGTTTTCGAGTTACAGCTGGAAAATGTCAACTTTCAACACTGGAAAGCCCTCCAGCGGGAAGCACAGGGGGTGGGGCCGAGACTTTTCACCACACATTCCTAGTACCACCCCCAATACATTCCAAGCATATAAAATCATTTGTACTAATTTTTTCTATTTTTCCCAACTTTAAAACTAATTTTCCTAGGCCATCTTCGCGAATTTTGATCGCAGCATACTCCGGTTGGGTCTTAGAATTGTGAGTTGATGTTCTTCTATCACCCTAATACAAAATCTAAAAGATAATTTTTCTGACTTTATAGGTCTGGTTTCCTGCAACCTGTAATAATTTACACTTATTCAGTGGAACAACTGAGAATTTGGTCACACAATATTCTTGTACCAACATTTGTAGACATGTTAATCCACGTAGATTTACTTAGTGATAGTTGATTGTTAATTAATTTAAAAACTACTCTATTCTTCATGGTCCATTCTTACTTCCTAATTAGTTACGTACACTTTAAAAGAGTAAAAAGTTAAAACAATTGTTTTGATCTTCCTTTATCATAATTTGTTGTTATTGTGTTCTGCACGGGTAACCCCCAGAATTTATCGGAAATCAAAAGTTGAGCAATACATATTTACGTTCTTTTTGTAATAGAAAGAACTAGAAGTCCCCTGCTGCTCCGCAGTATTAGTTGTTAATTGAAAGTATATTTACTTTTCCTCAGACTCAACCGATTTGAGTGTTTAAAAGCTCAAATGAAAGGTCGTGATTCACTGAATGTTCTTAGAGATACACAAATTCTTTACCTCAATTAGAACCTGAGATATAGATCTTTGAGTGAAGAAAAATCTTGAAAATATCAAAATTCAAATTGAATGTCCAATCACAACTTTCCTTAGACTCAACCAATTTGAGTGGTCAAAAACTCAAATGAAAAGTCCTAATTCATTGAGTGTTCTTAGAGCAAAATAAATTCCTTGACTCAATTAGAACCTGATACATATATAGATCTTTGAGTGAAGAAAAATCTTGAAAATATCAAAGGTCAAGTTGAATGTCCACTCATAACTTTTCTTAAACTTAACCGATTTGAGTGGTCAAAGGCTCAAATGAAAGATCTTGATCCACTGAGTGTTCTTTAATCAAAATAAATATGATACATTAATTCGAACTTGAGATATTGATGTTTGAGTAGTGGAAAAACTTGGAAAAAACATGAATTTTGAGTATAACTTGAGTAAGGTCAAAGTTGAGTGAATTCCAATGGGTGATGACATACTTACACATAAATACCTTTCATTTAAAAAAAAATGAAGCAAATCGACCGGATAGAACTGCCGGACGAACTTGTATTAGATTCTTTTATTATACAGACTAGGTAGCTGAAAAGCTTACATATTATTATAAGTATAATAAATTATAATTTTGATTCACAATTTGATTGATTAGCATTTTTCAGATAAATTGTAGGAAGGTAGTGAATTTTTCCTTTTCAGAATATCTATTAAATGTTTAAAAATCATCCATTTCACACCAGGTGAATAAGAAATATAAGTTAATTACCTAACCTGAAATTATAATAATTCTTGAATGGGGAGAGGAGAGTTGAGGAGCATCTCGATAAAATAATGATTTGTATATTTTTTTTTCTTTTTATATTGAAGAGGGAGCATTCTTCAAAGGTTTCAGAGACACTTTGCTATCACATAGCATGCGACAAAATGACACACTGCCTACATAATTATCGTCCCTGTTCTCATAAAACCGCAAGTCGAATTTTGACAATTTTCATGTTTTTCCTGATTCTTAGGCAGAAAAAATTGAGAAATCGGCCCGGACTAAAATCAGCAGCCAAAAAAAAAAGTAAATACCTAAAAAATCTCTAAAAAAAATAGAACTGAAGAAAATAACACTGAGAAATCGTGTATCATCTGTTGTAAATTCGAATGAAAAATAATTTCAGCGTTGGTAACTAATGTAGGGAAAAAAGTGGGAAAGAAATAAGAGGAATTTTGTTTTCCATGTTTTTATCGAATAAAAATGTGGTGTTTGTACTTGCCAAATTCGAATGCATATTACCTTAAGCAAACATCAGGCATAGGCATTGGCAAATATATCGCTAAAAAGCAGAGATATTGCAAGGTATTATTGAATTGGAAAAGTTGAAGAATTATTCAGTTAACATTGTGCTTCGTAGAATATAGGTTTAAAATTTTTAATAAAACAGCTTTTTATGCGCATTATTCTACTGATTTGTTATAAGTAGGTACCACATGGATTGGAAGAAATTGGTAATTTGGACGATATATTTACTTGTAGCAGTGGTATTTGTAAATGCAAAAAAATATGATATACCGCGTGGATTACCTTCGCGTAACAATCATCTCCCAGAAAGGTGTGCTTTTTCTCCCATCAAGTGTGTTTGAGATTAAGGATGAAGACAAAAATGATATTGATGATCGACAGTGGAATAAGATGCTAAATGTTGGAAAATGGAGAAAAAATTGTAAATAATAATTACACAGATATTGCTTCAACATATTGATATTTTACAGATTTCTAACATTAAACAGCTTTGAACTTTTATAATTTATAATTATTCTGACTTTTATTCAGTTATTTGTTTGCAATTTTGTTTCTAATAATTGGTTCAATGTTTAGCTGCATCGTAATAAAATAATATTTGTTTCATGTCTATATTCCACTACTGTCAATAAAATATGACCACAGAGCTTCTGTTATTTGTTCAATTTAATAATGTTTTTGATTCTGAAAGTCATTATTTATAAACTGTAGGTACCTCTGACATAATGGATTTGGTGAGAATAATCAAAATTTTATCTTGTATCATTTGTGCTTGTCAATTGCGAATACTCAATATGAGTGATTCTACAAAAATGATGGATTTTCATACTAATAGAATTGACAAATTTCTTTTAATGGCATTCAATTTTTTTTCTTCTAAGAAATGTCAGTAAACATGTATAACCCACAAAATATATCACTAGCACCAGAAATAAAATAAAACTTGAAAAAGAAGTTCAAAATTTTCAATGTAACTGCACATAAGAAATAGCTTTGTGGACAAGTCAAAAGAGACAACAATCACCCAAATTACTCATATTTAACTGCTCTGCATCGCTCAGGGCTTATGAAAACTTTTGATACCTCCATATAATCATTGTTTGTGATCCCCACTACAAAACTGTATGGTATGTTAGTCTCATTCAACCATCAAAAGGCCCTTTTAAGGCCTTTTATATAGGATACGGCGATGAGCATTGTAAATAACTTTTGTTGTTTTTTGTCGCTGATGTGTGGAAAGACCCCCAAATACTGCAAATGAAGGCATGGTATCCCACAGAGATTGTAAGAACGGATTGATAATACACAATCTTGGCCATTGTTCGGAATCTCTCATGAAACTTATTTTTGGCTGGTTGAAAATAGCAAAGGTCAATGGACAAAAAAATTGAGGGGTAGTTTTCAAAGATGGATACCACCCCACCCTACAGAAGTGAAGCCAATTTCAATACTGTGGGTATATTTTATAAAGGGTTCAGAATAATGTCCTTGCACTAGTTTAGCAATAAATACCTAGAGAATGATGGTAGAGTTTTCATAGCATTGAAAACATACATGGTGGGGGAGGGACACGCGATGGACATTCTTGTTATTTGTAAATTATTGCTGATATGTAGGCTTGATGACATCATCATCAGGCCTCATTATACTGGGTATGCTGCCTCATCATCCTGCGTATATATAGGCTAGATGACGTCATCAAAGTCCCACAGATTGAAGCTTCATGATATGATGCGCAACTTTTTATGCCTTTAAACTTACATTCATGACTTTGATCTTATATGACCTTGAAATTAAAATAAAATTGGACACACAAAATATTGACTAAAGGTCTAATACAAAGAATTCATCTGTAAAAATCCTTCTTCAAACAAAAGTGAAGAAATAATACTGGGCAATTTTGTCGTAAATTCAAATTAAAAATAATTTTGGTATTAGTAACTAACGTAAGGAAAAAAAGATTTGGAAAATTTTTTTCCCATGTTTTTGTCGAATAAAAATGTGGTGTTTGTGCTTGCCAATTACGAATGCCTAATATATTACCTTTAACAAACATCGGGCATGTGCATTGGCAGATATATCGCTAAAAAGCAGAGATATTGCAAGGTATTATTGAGTTGGAAAAGTTGAAGAATTATTCAGTTAACATTGTGCTTCGTGAAATATAGGTTTAAAATTTTTTATAAAACAGCTTTTTATGCGCATTATTCTACTGATTTGTTATAAGTAGGTACCACATGGATTGGAAGAAATTGGTAATTTGGACAATATATTTACTTGTAGAAGTGGTATTTGTAAATGCAAAAAAATATGATATACCGCGTGGATTACCTCCGCCTAACAATCCTCCCCCAGTAAGGTGTGCTTTTCCTCCCATCAAGTATGTTTGAGATTAAGGATGAAGACAAAATAGTCATTGAGTTGTGAATGCGTGAACAGTTTATTACATGCAAACATGATGCCAGAATTTGAAAATTCACGTAAGTCAACTATGAATGATGATCAAATTCTCAACCAGATTGTGAGAGACAGATGCTTATTTATTGGCATATACATTGCAAAAAAACAGAGCTATTGCAAGGTATTATCAAGTTTGAAAAGTTGGAAAACTATATTTAGTTAACATTGTGCTTTTTGAAATAAAGGTTTATAATTTTTTACAAAACACCTTTTTATGCGTATTATTCTACTGACTGTTATCAGATACACATATATGTACTTCTAGCAATGGTGTATGTAAATGCAAATGCTAGAGAAGCTGGAAACAGAGAACCCGGATTACCGCCCCGTAACCAACAGCATGCCCCTAGAAGGTGTCCTTATCCTTATATCAAGTGTGAAGAACCAGAAGAATGAAGTCAAAAATGATATTGATAATCCTTAGTGGAATATGATGCTGAATGTTGAAACATGGAGAAAAAATTAAAAACAAGAATTACTGAGATATTGTTTTAAAATATTGAAATTTTACAGATTTCTTACATTAAACAGCTTTGAACTTTTATAATTTATAATTATTCTGACTTTTATTTAGTTATTTGTTTGCAATTTTGTTTCTAATAATTGGTTCAATGTTTAGCTGCATCGTGATAAAATAATATTTGTTTCATGTCTATATTCCACTACTGTCAATAAAATATGCCCATAGATTCCTTCTTTAATATTTTCATAAAATGGGGAAATTTTTCCGACTTGTTTCTGAGTAAGTATTCAACTCGAAGTGGTGATGACAGCATATAGAGGAAGGAATAGTCGAATAATATAACCATTGCTTAACAAAGTCTAGAAAAGTTCGGCTTTACATCTCTATAAATGCGTTAGGCGAAGTGGTCAAGATTCAAGTGAAATTGTATTTCATAAGTAACCTTAAAGAATGAATGTAATTAATTTGAAATCAATCGCATGTCTCTCTTTTCTCATGTGCATCAGCACATGTAATTCAAAAAGCAAACGTAGCCGGTCATTTTGTCACACCCTGTAATTCGTATTTACCAAAGTAGTCATAGATCTTTTGGAATAAATACATAATATATGGTTCCGATGTTGATTATTTTCAAAATATTATGATGAATGTTTGACGAACAAATTAGTGTTGGCCTGATTATTTTACTAATCCATTAGTGATTTTGAATGTGGAGCCATGACTAAGATATTTTTCTTCATCAGTAAGATGATTTAGGTATCCATTTTTCTAAATTCTCATTGTGTCACTCATCAAATTCCACAGAAACAATTAAATTTCCAACAAAACGCTGTTTTCAATTAACTAATTAAAAAATGTTAGGAATTTTGACCGGAAGAATTTTAAAGCATGGTAGCAAAATATGAATTAGCCTGGCAAATTTCCCAAGAATGTTAAAGGATTGCTCCACCATGTGGGAAACACCAACGCATCTGAGAAGTATGAACGTAAATTTAGCGAAAATTTTCTAAAATTGCTTAACAATGATGTGACTCATTCAGGGATGTTCTATATATAAATCCCTTAATTTCATACTCGAAATATGTTCGATACAAAATTATTTCAAAAAATTGGAAATTTTCTAAATTTATGAATTGCGATGTCATCGTAGTAAATATTGAACCTTTTATATAATTTTCAGCAGCAATTATACTTATGTATCTACTCATTGCCAAGAACAACGAATTAAGACGCAAACGTATGTTACATGTTTTTTTTTTGTCAACCAATTCAATTCTCAGTATTTACATACAAAACATATGTCATTTTGTAATTTTTTTATGCGCGAAAAAAGAATTTTGTAACTCATTGTACTTAGCTCTTTTGGTTTTGAAAATCTGCCCACACCTAAGAAAAAAATTCCAAGTAGGTACACGCATATACGTCATTCTTGATTGAAGGTATATCTCCAATTTTATTCCAATAAATAAAACAAAAAATTTAATAATTTTCAAAACCTCCTCATTTTATTCATAATATTGAGTCATTTTGAAACCCACACAGAAAACTTGAGGCTCATCCAGCTGCAACCAGAGAAAGGATTCATATTTTCCGAATACTCGTACATTACGAATGGCTAATGCAATTTTCGATAATTTGACGAATATGTATTTTCATCTGATAAAATTCCTTCGAGAAGATTTTTTTAACGTAGTAAGTTCTACGTACATCATGCACACTCGCACACTTTTCATTATGTAAGTTTACCTCAGTTGATGGAAAATTACATATTATACATAGGTACTGTATATATTTTTACCTCGAAAATTATTTACAAAGAACACACAATGACCTACCCTTTACTTCCTTCTACGAAATTCAGATAAAATTTACACAGTAAAATAATTCAATCTGCCATTCAATTGAATTAGGTAAACAGATTTTCGTTTAGTTATAACTTGTGTTAAGTAACTTCAAAAAGAATTATCTGAGGGAAGATTCTAACTAGAAATAAGGCTCTGAGACACCTCACTGAGAGAAAACTACATATTAAATTTTAATAACTGAATACTAACTTGAGGAACATTTTTATATGAAAAGTTAATATTATCAAGAATTAGGTAGTGAAAAATATTAAAAATTAATACAAATTTTGAAAATTAGTATAAATAAGTTAAAAGTACGTCATACATCTTTTAATTTTTCATCGTAGAATTGAAATATTTTTTCCTGATGGAAAGTATTTCCTCTAAAATGAATAAATTTTTTGATGACTTCACAACCTTAAAATGTTGGCTGACTTTTCATAATTTACTTTTTTTTTTCTCGAAAAAGCATTTACTTGGTTCTAAATATCATGATTACTTCTGAATATTGAGGGATACTTTTAGAGAGAAAATGTTTCTAAGATCCTGTACATTAATTTTAAAGTTTGAAAATGGATAAATCAGATACAAAACAAAAGTTGTTTTTAGTGTCACAGTTAATTCCATTCAAACCTCAATTTCTCCACCGCAACTCAAATGTCAACATTTTCAATCACTTTATGTGAAACTAGAGGCTCTTACAAATTTTTCAAGCTCCTAACTTTGGAAATTAACTCATTCTAAGCTAAGTAAAGAGCTTATCAGTTAAAATTTTTATTAGATTCTTAGCAAAACCGCAGCTTATTACAAAAAAAGTTAGGTTCCTTTAAAACAAGTTAAATGTAGATGAAGTTATTCTATGATTTATCCGTAATTTTCAAAATGTTTTGATTGTTTGGGTGGATTTTTTCGTACAAAGTGCAACACTGTTTGGCCAAATTTTTAATTAGGTACACCTAAATGTCACACGAAAGTTTATTGTTTTATAGAACGAAAAATCTTCTCAAACCCAGATCTAATATTCACTTTCAATATTGCAAAAATCCTTCTCCTTCAAATAATAAATAATTTCATTGTCCATGGAATTTTGTCACTCTCGTCCCCCTCTAATCACTAAATCACTTCTTCAACTTCCTCGCAACTGTAAACGGCCTCAAATTAATCTACATATCTTAGCAACATTTTATTTCCAAAATGTCTACTTGTGTCTCATGCTTTGAAATTACGAAACTACTTTCTTCTAAACTATTTAAAAAATGTAAATCGCAACTTTTTAGCTCAGAGCAACACTGATATTTAGTTGTGTCGTTAGCCAAAAGATAATTTTTGTCAAGTTGTGCATTAAAAAGTTCTGTTAGTCAAATGCATATTTCTGCGATAGCTATTTTGATGAGTTAACATCATTTTGTTTTCATTACATGGGAGTAAATTCGGAAAAACAAGAAGTTTAAAATCGATAGTCGATATCGAGAATGCACGGCAAAACATGATGCGCGCGCCGTTGTCAGTTGTCATCGAACGGTTCATATCGACGATAATCTCTTAAATAATTTTTTTGGTGGGTGGTTCGTAAATTATTTTCCAAGTTTTAATTTTCATGACTGTATTATTTTAGTTATTTTTTTATGTATTATATCATGGAAAGATTTTAACACATTAAATTAACTGAAACTTACATTTTATTTTATATTCAAATATTTTAAACGGTTATGATTAGTGTACTTATATTAGCACAGCAGTAGTGGTAACACTGGCTTTATATGCCTTATTATCTTATCAATTCATTAGTACTGTACTTCACTCGAGACAAAAAACATTAGTCAAAATTTTTTCTCATAAATCATTTTCAATCGACCTATCGCCAAGTCCATACATGTACATTCTGAATGAGTCATGCGTAATTATAAAATCAGTTCATCCAAATCCTTGATAAATAAACACTTACCAATTTTTACTAAGTACATTAAATAACTGCCACAGTCACGTAACTGACACCACTGATAAAGTATACAAAAAATTAATCGCGAGCTTGAAAAAAATATCCAACTTTTATACACCGAATTGTATTGTCCAAGCACGAATAACTTACTGAAAGGGCTCGGAAATAAATAAGAGAAAAAAAATTTTCGCAATGAAACTAATAAAAGGAATTTCCCCACACACATTTTTTCAACTCCTTCGCGAAATGTCGAATGCATGAACTTGAGAAAAAGTAATGGAAAGGGAAAACCCTAAAACGAAACACATTTTCTGGTGTCTTCTCGAAATTGAAATTTCTTTTGAAAATTTAGCTCTCGGAACGCGGAGGAAATACAAAATTTTGCTTCAGCTGAGATTTCACGATTTTGGTTTCCCCAAAGAATAAAACAGGATAACATTTATTACTTTAAAAGTCATAATAAATAATATACGATAAGCGACGAATGATTGCGTAGCTGTTCTTATCGTTTCAAAGTGACCTTATGACTGCAGAAGTCTCACAGACTCGCCCTTTACTCCATTTTCGTACAATATTCTTTTAAACTATTGATAATTTCGATAAAATCGAGGTTGAAAAAGTTCAGGTGATTTAGATACCATAATATATTGTATTTACGATTCTACGTGTTTTGAAAATACAAATTGGCAGCATAACCAAGAGTTACGATTAAATTAAATTGATGATTAACTGAATGATGATCATCTGATGCTTTTGGCTTTGGTATAATTTGACAGGAAAACCTGGTAATTAAATAAAAGAAAGATGTATAGTTTAACGTCACATTTACTATTTTTACAAATTGATTTGAGCGTTTTTGTCCCTCTATGATTTTTTCAGCAGATTCATTTTTCATTTAAAATGAGTTATAAAATATTCGTATGAATAATTATATTATTTACAAATACCATTTCGAAAATAAAAGATCCGCTCTTTTGACACTTGTCGTGGTACTTCCAAATTGTGTCAGACGCATTTCCAAGTAGCCTCCTCTATATGGGCCACCATGGGCAACTGTTTGATTAGGCAAAGTGCGGCTGGGTCGACAAAAAAAAATAAAAAAAAAAACTCAATTGAGCCACTCATTCGGGCTGATTGGACGATGGCCTTTTTTTTATACACCCTCTCATTCGAGGAATTCAACGCTTCCACAGAGGCAACAATGATTTTTATTAATCTAATAACACAAGACCAAAAAATACTAGCTTCAAGCATGATGAAGAAAATTGCTACTTGTAGGAATTTTTAGTACTTCACCCAGAGGGAGGTAGTGGTAGTATGGGGTTTCGCCCACTTTCACTGCACCTATTTACGTTACCTTACGTAAGAAAAGTATTCCTGTTGCATAGAATCTGAACAAGGCACATTAAAGTTTAAATTTCAACCAAGCAACTACTAGGTATCGTAAGTTTCAATATTAAATTTTCAAATTTATATCTTCTTAAAATTCACAGATTTATAAACTGACCTTTTGTTCCGAGCACTGACTTCTATTATTAACAGAAGAATAAAATAGAAAAAAAAAAAACTAATTTCATTCATAGCCGGAAAGAACTATTTTTATACCTATATCATTCATTATACTAACAAAAATACTCGAACTTAGAGAAAGTAATTATTTCTTTTGCAACAGATTTTTTTTATTCTTATCTTTTCAAACGAATAAATTTTCCACCCAATAATGAATTAGCTTTAGCTCCTTCTAAAACGATGTGCTCCATAGTACTGTTTTACGTCACATGTGACGTATGAAATAGGTATCTACATGCAGCCACACGC
Organism: Parthenolecanium corni; assembly: GCA_038050395.1. Lineage (NCBI taxonomy): Eukaryota > Metazoa > Arthropoda > Insecta > Hemiptera > Coccidae > Parthenolecanium > Parthenolecanium corni. The sequence continues at coordinate 20,033,278 of JBBCAQ010000037.1, read as the reverse complement.
CAACATACATTATTTTTGTTTAATCACCTCATTTGTATCGTGCTGATAATACAAAACTATGAAATCAAAGAATATGAAAAAGTTTGAAAGACATTAAAAAACAACATAATATCCTTCTTTTTTACACTGGCTACTCACACGACTGATACAATATTTATTATAAAGGGTCTTACTCAGGCGGAACAATATTTACCACTGCATGGGCGTTTTTTAGTGTGGGAGGGGGAGGAAGTTTTCGTATTCTTCTGCAACATGAACACATAGAAATAAATTCTCGTTTCTATGGACATGTATTTATATTTGATCGAAAGAAAGGTGCTCATTTTATTAATAATAATAATTCAAGAAAACTTCACTCCATGATCTTGTAATGTTTTCAAGAAGGGTGTATCTCGAGATACGCCCTTCTTGAAGAAATTCAAAACAATTATTCTATCATGCTTCCTCTTTGTGGCACTGAAAACCGCATCCTCTTCTATCGATTGTCGGGTGATTCTCCCAATAAGTCGAAAATTGACTTTTTTTTTTTGAAAATTTCAAACTTGGTATTTTTTAATATTTTTTTCAATGGAAATAGTAGTGAGTGTGTCCCTGAATACGTACCCAACATTGGTTGAGCTTGATTCTCACCACAGGGGGCAGGGGGGATACTTCGAGCACACTACGATGGAATTCCATAGTAGTGACTTGAAATATACCCATTGCTTTGATCAAATGAATGTCTTCTTTGACCATTTTTCAAATATTTTTGGTGTTTTTTATAGACTAATTAAATTTTAGCAAGAAATTTTTACTAAAAATTATTTTGGTGAAAAAATTTTTCTGGGGGTGGGGGTAAAATTTTTTGCGGGAGAGGGGTATTGCCTCACTAAACCTCCTTCTAGTTCCATCACTAACTGACAAGTTGACAAAAATATGCATATTTTTCACAGTGGTGTCACATTTTCCATTTTGGTGTTTATAATAATAGAATTTGACACTACGATGGAAAAAAAAAATTTTCCACACGATGGACAATTGACAAGTATTTCAATTCTGAGAAACCCAAGGTAACTAATCTGAACAAATCCACTCTGAATTTGTTGTCAGGGGTGTCAATCATTATAGAAAAAATGTTTATTGGACTTATCAGATTTTGGCTCTCTGTAGTATTAGCATCCACTACCATGAAACATTAAGCTTTTATAAGACACATTTTTGATAAAAATTTATTAATAGTTTCTCAATATTCTAAAAAAAAAATTTTTTTGCTTGATTACTCTCATATGTATCAAAATAAACCACTTAGATTATATTTCATCATTGTAAATATTTCAGTGCCATTATTGCAGGATGACTTGAATTTTCTCCACTACCATGGACAAAAACTGATTACAAGACTTTAACTCTCCCCATATTGATGTTCATGTATCCTAAATTTTAACCAATACTATTAATTTATTTGGACAAGGTATCTCTCCCTAGGAATCACTTTGTTCAATTTGAAAAAAAATTTCTATACCATCAAAAATATGGATAATGATTGAAAACCAAAGTGATTACATCCACTACCATTGACATTTTACCCTATTTGAGTGCTCTCCTTGATTTTGGTGAGGTGAAGGAAAAAAAAAAATTATTGTATATTTTGAAGGAGATCATTAGCTATCTAACAAAAAAAGAAAATAGTTTGAAAAGGTTTATTTATGGAGCACAAACAGTGATTTCAGCAATTTTCGTGTTATTGGGAGAATCACCCTGTAATTGTCAAGATATTTACAAAGAAAATAGCAGAAATCCTCATATTTTTGTAACTAATGGCATACAACTTTTCAAGAACAGCCTATGAGAAGCTCAGAATCTGAACTAAGGTCACCTGGGGTGGCAAGTTTTCATTTCCCCGTGTGTAGCATGGTACAAAACAAATTTTTTCAGCAATTGATAAAGAAACTCCTATACACACCCCCCTCCTCGAAAATTTTGTTCACACTTTTACATTTAAAAAAAAAAAAAAGGAAAAAAAAGGAAAAAAAAGGACAGTCACATTTTTACACATCACGATGGTAATGAGAAATGACTGATGATAAACATAATAAAGTAGCGAGTTTTTCAAGGTAAAATTTTTTATCAAATTTTTCCTGTCAAGTGTGGTGCAAAATTTAAATTTTCTCGAAAATACCCATATTCTCGAGTGGTGCAAAATTTTTATTTTTCCCAAGTTTAACAGAATTTTTTTTCAATTTTCCCGAGTGTAGCAAAACTTTTCCCGTTTGTAGCACGTGCACATCTGCTGTACTTAACTTGCCACCACTGAAGGTCAAATTTGCTAAAAATGAAAATTTTTATGGATTCTGATAGAGAATTTCATATTCTGAACGGTGGAAAACTTGGTTTTTCATTTAACCACAAATTTTCCCTCAACAAATAGAAATGGAGTTGAAAATGACATCAGCAATTTTTCCATGGTCATAAAAATTATCATGTTGTGTCTAGCAGTATGGCCCAAGTCATTTTTCATGTATTTGGCATTATTAACTTCCACATTCTATTAAGTACTGGCATTCAAAGTAAGAAAAAAGTAGTTTTCTTCAAGAAGGGCGTATCTAGGTACTCCCATCAGCCAAATATTATTTCTAACATTGCTAAGTAATCTACTGACTCATTACCAATTTTTATAGAGGAGGAATATAGCTATCAATCACAAGAAAATGATCGTCTCCAAGTCATTGTGAAAAAGAGTTATGATGAAAATTGAATATTTCAAATGTATTTTCCTCAAAACGGACTTCTTGGAGACATGTCTTTCTTGAAGAAAATCACTCAATTACGATAGGAAAGAAAATGCCAAATGGAGAAAACAGCTTCGTGAAATTGGAAATTTTGGCAAACAATTGAGCCATCATTTACATAATAATTATATTACGTGATTGTGTGAGAATGTAATTAAAAAGAAGATTAAGAATTGACGTAAGTCTCTTTAGGATAAAACAGGGTGAATCCAACGCATCATTTTGTATTCCATTGTGTGATATCTTGAAGGGAGAAATATTTAAATTTTATGAGTGAATACAACTACGATGCATTTCGAGTCATTGACCTGAAAGTATGTGACCTTGTAAAAAATCAATTAAATGATAAAGCAATACATTTCACGAGGCAGTCAATAATAAAATTAATATAATTAAACTTTAGAATAAAATTTATACCTATTAGAAATGAATAAAAATTGACGATTTTCGAAAATTCTTCGTCATAAACTGATTTTTTTTAAAAAGAATTTTTGTTGAATTGTTGTCGTCAATGTTTCTTGTCCATAGAGTCTATAACAACCATCTTTCTTGCAAAACACGGAGTCTGTCTCTTTTTATTTGTCAATTATTTCTGTTGTTTTTGAATTTTATATTCGTAGAGCGGAATAATATTGAAAAACGTGTGGGCAGCCCTCGGTCGTGTTTTAACAAAACGGTTAATTGAGGTTAAATAATTGTTAATGTGCCCACAGTGTACAGTTCTGGTAATTCTCAAACACTCACATCACTTCTAACTATGTAATTGAAGAGATTTCACCGGCAAAAAAAAAGAGGAAAGAGTAAGATGGTCAGAGGTAGAATAAATTAGACAATTATATGTAGTTCGGACAGTTGACCGCGAAAATCATTACTCCAGGTAGTATGAGACAGAAGAAAAAGTAAATAAATCTACAACAGTTTTTTAACAAGATGTAGCTGAGACGAAATAAAATTATCAGTATCCACTAGCAAAACTAAAAAAAAAAAATTCAATATACCAATTTTAATGAAGGAAAGGAAATATTATGTTATAACGGTTAAAACTTGATAAGCTAAACTTCTGGAACTTGAAAAGCTCTGTTTGAAGAAATTACAATTTCCTTTAACGCTTCCCTGTAACTTCCCCATAAACATTGAGCCTCTTCAAGTAGAAATCTACCAAAAAGAATAATCCTCTAGAATACGAATTTCACAACTTATTCAGCTCTGGAAGTGAAATTTTCTGATTATTTAGCTTCAGTAACTAATATTTTAGGCACTTATGAGACCCAAAACCGATATATTATGACACTTGCGAGACCTTTTTTGACAATATGAGACCCTTCTGCGGGTCTCGCATCTTTCCTTCTATCCTTCCTTCCAGCAGCAGTGATATTATTCCTGATATTTATTCTAATAGCTTAATACTGCTTATTTAGGTTCTGACTGAAAAAAAAAACAATGCTCCAACAGCTCCAGCTCTCTTAAATTTTGGTACAAACTGAGTTCAGCTTTCCAAAGTTGAACTGCAGCAGCTCGAATTTACCAAAGTTAAAAATGAGTCAAACTCTTCGATATTCAAGTTAGTCTGAGCTTAGCTTCAATGCCTACACTACAAATTGAGCTAGTTTGGCTCACAGCTCTGATGAGATAAAGAGAGTTCCCAGCTCAGCGAAGAATTCCAATCTGATTTATTTTGGCTCTGCTTAGCCACACACAAAATAGAAAATACCGTTAAACTTACTTTGAGATTTCAAAAAAAGTAGCGGCTCAATTTAAAAATCAAAGACTTTTAACAAATAAATAATGAGTAAATACAAAGAATATGTGAGCAGAATGAGATAAGTAAAATATTTGACTTATGCTCTTATAGCTTTCGACTTCCACAGATTAGGGAGCTTAGTATAGCTTTTTGAAAACCACTAAAATTGGAAAGATTGAACTTGAAATACTCGTTACTTTTTCCTTTTTCCTTGTTTTTTTTTAGTAGGCTTTCGACATGAAAACCTTCTTTTTTTCTTTTTTTTAGCAATGCTCAGATCATTTTTCTAAAAGGAGCTATTGAGTCGATTTATTCCAAAAAGCTGATGACCTCTTGAAGAATTCAATTTTAACCTCTTTTTTTTTTTTCCCAAACAGCCAACTTTTTTGACTCTTGAATTTAAAACTAAGAGTTACACTGCTATTCGGGAAGGGCTGCCATGATGTTATTATATTGAAGAAAGTACGTAACTTAATTCAAAAATTTGGATCTAAAAATCTTGTATTTCGTAATACTTAAAAATAAAATTGAGAAATTTTCAAGCGTATGAATAATTCTTGGTCAACATTGTAAATATAAAACGTAAATTGCCTTATCAGACAAAGTAACCTATCTTTCTTAAACGATGATAAAAAAATGAATCAAACCGTTGGTAATTTGGAAAACCAAATTTTAAACGACTAATTATGATCAGAATTTTATAGTTCGAGGAGTAACAATTTTGACCTCTTTCACCTTTAGAAATTGAAATCAAAGCTCGTTATTCATGATTCACAATTTAAAATTGTATTTTTAATGATGATGCAGCACCTCTACAATTTATAATTGAAATGATCGTTAGACGTCTTCATAATTTATGGCACAATAAAAACCAAAAGGGAGGACCTTGAAGAAGGGTAACTGACATTTTGAGCACGAATACTGCAGTCAGGTTATCATTTATGTGTAACTGATCAAAAAAAAAAAAAAAACTATAGATGCAGAATAAAGTTGAGATCTCTGACTCATGAGTCAGTGGTTCAAATTGAACATAAGTCTTTTAGCTATTAGAAAGAATTCTGAACCTTGGCATCGGAATTAATTTACCTATGTGATGTAAGCAGTGTTTGAAAGCTGGTCAAAAGCTGAAAGTTGAGAATAAATGCGACACGTTGAAAACTAAAGCTCTATTGTTTTCAATTTTTCATTGCTTTTTGTTACTTCTTGTAAATTAAAATTTTGAGGTTCAACAGAAAAATTTTTATGTCATCTAGATGCCAAAGAAAAAGCAATTCCATGGGATTTAATTACTTTAAAAACATTTACGAAGATCAAATAAAAATTCGAAAAAATATACTCGTACCTGTACTCGTATCTATTATAACATACGTTAATATTCATATAATTGTTTGGAAAACATTCTATTGCCAGATGACAAATTCTACGAGGATAATCTACACATGGTTTACGTCTATTCCTTTATCATCGACAGATAACAAATCAAACGTTTTTATTCTGATGGGAGGGAGGAGGAGGAGACACGGATAAACTAAATCATCGTATTTTAGAGTTTACAAATTCGAAACAGTACAGAGTATCAATAAGGTATGATTTATTAAGAAAAATTGGACTACGATAAATTTGCAATGGTCAATTTTTAGATTTTCATGGTTTCAAATGCAGGGTAAACGAAGTCCAAGTAACATTGCAAAAAATCATTAGCCCAAAAAGTATGTATATGTTTTCAGGATTATCAATAAGGGTTTCTAATTGGCGTAAAGAAGGGTCAGTGGTCTCAGAAATTGACAGATTATACCCTTTAAGAAATAGTAGACTATATTAGGTACCCATCAAGATTCAAAAATGCACTGATGGAAATTTCAATAGAAAAACTGGGACAATTCAAAATTGTAGTATAAAAATTCCTTTTAAAAAAACTAAAAAAAATAGTAGAATACACTAAATTTGTTGTAAATTTTACCATCATATTACGAGTATAAGAATTGATTGCTACAAAATAATAATTTTTGTTACCTCGACGAGAAAAATTACCATACTACGAAGTACATGTAATAAGTATTAGGTACTTTTTTTCACCGTGTGCATTTTGTAAGGTTTCTCCTCAATTGTATTGCACCGCCTGAGAAAATCAAAACTCACCACCCCTGTTCCCCATATCAGCACACATGAAATAAAGTGCAGTGCACCTTTTTTCATTGCATCACTTACTCATGCTCAGTTGTATATTTCCAGATACTTACTGGTTCTATTCTAAATGTACCTTACATCTAATTGAAAAATCATATAAAAAACATTTTAAAACTTTTCAGGTTCTGATAAAATGTATAGTTGGTTAGCCGAAAAAAAAAAAAAAAAAACGCACACAATATAAAACACCAATCAGCTGATTTCTTCAATAGGTAATCGTTTTCAGATTAACCTTTGATATGCAAGACATTGAATGTTGAAAAAACGATGTAAAATTTGTACGATACAGACATTGCAAACGTCTAATTGTGTGCCACTTACCTAAAGGAATTTTTTCGCAAATATTATCTACTTCTGGGAAAAACTTTCCAAGTTAAATTAGTAATTCCTGTTTACCCGTTCATTTTATCTTGGCAAGAAACAAAGGAAGGGGGAGTCGACAGATAAGCTTCAATTAAAACGATTATCCTTCAAAAACTGTTTTAATTACTTCCAAAAAGTTACACGTTACGAGAATAGAAGAATATTCCAAGATAGACAATAAATTAGACTTAGAAAATTCTGAAATTAAGTGAAAATAAGTACCTAAGTTGATTAAAACTGAGTAAAAATAAGCTCGAGTGATGAATCTCATTCATTTGAGATGGACATAGCGACATTGTTTCATAATCAAGTACCAATTCAGATTCTTGAATTTCTCTCTCAGGCTTTACTGATTGTTATAATTATTTACCATTTAACTCAAATAGTACCAGAAAACAAACTTACTTTTAGGCCATGAAAACTTTCACCCAAAGTCGACTGAAAGTACCAACACTTATACTCTTTCCAAAACTTTTCGAACACGAGAAACGATCATTTTGATAGCGACTAAAATAAAAATGGAGTTTAAGAAAATCACTAAAAACTTTGAACGTCACACAGGAGAATGAAAATTAAAACCTGGAAAATCCGGAAAGGGATCGCACAAAAACACTGAAAATTATTTTATCACATAAACACACCTCTGAGAAAGCAAAAAAGAGATCTCGAAAATGTGACTCGAATAGCCTAATTAATGCAGCACCACGAGAGTTTTACTGAATCATTAAAAGCCTACACAGCATGGCAGGAACATGATTCGAATAGGTAATACGAGTCGTTCGCGAACGACGACCAAAGTACAATTCGTTATTTTGAATCCATGATGTGAGAATGATGAATCCTTTTTCTTTTCTCTAACGTTTTACAGATAGTACGAGTATATACTCATTTAAAGGGAAAATAAAACCGTCTTATCTTATCTTTAATTTTGTTATGGGGAAAGAGAGGAGAGAGGAGAGGATATACATTTCTTTTTAACCAATTGGCAAATGAGTCGGCACATTTAAGGTACAATTAAAAACAATAATTGACCCGGGTTCGAAAAAAAAAGTTACATTGTCTCTGAAATTATATACACATAATTCATAATAAAATCAACTACTTAACACAAACGAAATTGGTATAAAATTTAAATTCTTTCATCAGGACCTCAAAAAAGTACCGCACAAAGCGCATGTTTGAAAGGCGACTCGTAAATTGTTGCTCATTTCGTTGCTCAATTTGCAGCTCATTTTGTAGCTCAATTTACAGCTCATTATGTACCTCAATTTGCAGCTCATTTTGTAGCTTAATTTGTAGCTCAATTTGGGAGCAAAAAAAGCTTCGTCCAGACACACATGTCATCATAATTATGACAACATTGGACACACAAGGACACTTACAAAATCGACTAAAAGTCTCATTGACCTTATGTATGATGACGTCATCAAACTTACATTTGCTTGATGACGTCATCAAGCTTATATAATTTATGATGACGTCATCATACGATAACAAGCTGGACACACACGTACGCACGCACAAAATTTCGACGAAACGTCTAATAAAAATAATTCATGTGTAAAAATCCCTTAAACCGGTTTTTCCAGGGAAAATTTGCATTCTAGCGCCACTAAAAAACAAAAAGGGTCTGTAGAACTTAACATTGGAAAAATTTACATTTTAAAATACGAGGGTAAAATACCGAATAATATCTTCTCTTATTTCAATAATAATTGAAAAATTGAGAGAAAATCATTAGAATCTTCAAAAAAACACCCTGAAACTTTTAAAAAATCTCTAAAATTTTTTTTTAATTCCATAAAATAGCTGAAATTCTTAGAATTTTAAAAAATCCCTAGTTTTATCGCTGACATTTTTTGAGACATTAAAAAATCTCTACTTTCAGAAATTAATCCCTGCACTTGGCATTCCTGTTGTTTATGTCGAAAATTGTTTCTAAATAGGAGAAAGTATGTGGTAAGTGATCTATGTTATCATTATGTATCCATTTTGAAGAACTCGTTTTCAGTTTATTTGATTCATAAATTTTTTTCTCACCAACTAGTTTCCTTCACCCATACTTGCAGGATTTTTCAGAAAAGCAACCCACCAAGTTTTCTTATAATTATTCAGAAAAAATTTTTCTTCTACCACAAAAATTGTTTTGAACTTTTATTCAAAAAAGTCGGGTGAACGTCAATATTTCTGACAAAGTAATTAGCTTAGCCTGATAATGAAATCGATTTTGATACGAGTACCTTGCAAATGTAGTGTGTCGAGTTAACACTCACGTACCGATATCTACTTCAATGGATCAAATTTCTAGAAAATGTTGAATATCAGACGGCAGACAGTTTATATTTCATAATTGAACTGCAACTGAACAAAAGAAACCGAATGAATATTTGACGCCAGTCTGGATAGATGTTGGTTTTAATTTTTCAATTTTTCAACTTTCAAAATATAAAAAAAGTACTTTTTTACTTGGAATTTATATTTTAATGAGAATATTGGCTCCCCACGAATGTGAAAAGAACAAAACATAAAAATGTAGATGGCATCCTGGTAATCTTGTTTGATTAATAAAATATATAGGTAATGCAATAATAACAGAGCTTACTCGATGCTAAATATTAAGATTAGGTCTTTGCTTAAATGAGAATAAAATGAAGCACGAAAAAGAGAATCCAAATTCTAAAGAATTTAAGTGAATCGTTCAATCCGTGCCTAATTAGAATAGTATTTATCCGACCGTATTAATGAAAAAACCTTTGACCTAACTTGATATTAAAGTGATCGTTAAAAATATATTGATAATATTGTTTCATGAAATCACGTATTCCTATTTTAAAGTCGATATAACTGAACATTAACATGCTCATAAAATTCGAAAAAAAAGTCAACTAGTGAAAGGAAAAGTAGATGATTCAAGAATGAATTTTAGATAATGAGTATCGTTTTTCATCTGTATGATTGAATATTCCTAAATTTTTTCTTCAACATTGTAATTTCGTCAGAATTTTTGAGAAATGAAAATTATTTAACTACTTAAAAAATTGGCTGAAGAAATATAGGAGCAATTTCAAAAGCAAAATAGTTCCTATGGCTGTCCTTTCTCTCAACTCTCAGTGCTCTTTTCTCAGAAATAAGGGAACTAATTTATCCTGCAGGGTGGGTTGGGGTGAAGAGTCAACTTCCAATGCCATACCCAAAGCCCTCCTTTGCAGCAAAAAAAAAAAACAGTAAGCTTCACAAAGCATCGTGAAGACGGAGATGAATTCTCTTTTACACCAATAATTTCTGAAAATGTTGACGAATTTTTCTTGAACCAATGGTAGATATTGGTCCCAGTCAAAGTCATAGGTCATCAAGTCAAGGTAAACTTTATAAATTCAAAAATCAACGATCCTTAAGTCGAAGTAAAGGTAATGAATTCAAGGTCAAGGTCATCAAGTCAAAGTCTAGCCTTATCTTCATATTATACCCAATTTATCCACTGACTTCATAACTCATTTTTAGCTCATATCTCTTTGAGAGGGATACGTGGGGAGTTCAAATTTGGCCAAAAAATTATTTCAACTGACCCTTTACAATATCCCTTCGGAAAAAATTTGAAACTTAGGTAGGGGCCATTTTATCCCTCCTATTGGGCTATAGACGTACTCTTTTCAACTAAACGACTCCTACAAAGAATTCGTCTTTAAAATTATTCAATTATAGTTAACCCATAATACAAAAGTATTCTAATGTGCATCAATTTTTTCTGGCCCCGACAAAAATTTTTTTGAAGGTTTTATAAACAAGAAATTTATATCTTCATTAGCTATCCTTGTTCGTTTTGTTCTCTAGATGCTATTCATTGTTAGAATCTTTTTACGGGATGCGTTCATTCTTTATTTTTGTACGCGGGCTCTTTTTTAAAATACTGGTTGGCGGATTTCGATTCAGTAATTTCACATACTTTCATTTAAAAACGTCAAAAAATACTATTTTTGAATGGAATGCGAAATATTTGATACGATTTGTTATGAAGAGGGTTCGGTGACTTATTCCGACCAGGCGGAAGTAGAACAAATCTACATTTTTTATGGTCATTTATACTTCATCGCCGAATTTTATTAAAATATTATTTTTATTTACAAGACCTTCCCCCTTGTCTTTTACTATATCGTACACGAACGTACTTTCTAAATGAGTTATCGTTTCTCATCTTGTCCGTTAGAAATAATGTTCGATATTTCTCGAAGATTCACGAAGGAAGATGAAAGGGTTGAAAATGTTTTCCGAAATTGAGAAACAATGGAATAATTCGAATTCCTAATGTCAGGAATTCGTATCAAAATATTAAGCTGACTGTATGGGCTAAAGCCAAGAACATATTACAGATCTTTCTAGAAAATTGGTTTCAATTAGGTCTATACTAGGTGATATAATTATTTAAAAATGACTTTTTGCACAGAAATTATTGAGCTCAAATTTACTGTAGAGGTCCTGTCCAGCTCAATGAGTAGTTTGATGTAACTCATTTCTACCTATTTATGTCCTCCCATAAGAATGTATCGCCATTAATAACATTTCCGAGTGACGTCATTGGTCTTTTAATTTCCTGAAACTGTTTTCAAAGTCTTCTTTTTTTCGTACGCTTTTATTCTACTCACTCCATTCTTTTACGAATGGGCCAACTGACAATCTAGTACGATAACGATGTGTTAGATATCGATAGTTATTGCGCAGGATCTCATAAAATGCGATGCATTTTCTAGAATAAAAAAAAAAAAAAGAATTTAAGAATAACCTACTTGACGCGACAATTCACCCAAGGATACCAATTGCCGGGATTAATCCCTGAAACCAGGAATTCATTATTGTCTTTAAAAAATCAGGGATAAAATCAGGGATAAAATCAGGGATTTTTTCAAAATTTCAGGAAATTTAGCGATCTTTTTAAAATTGAACTTTTTTTTTTTGAATTTCAAAAATTTAGTCTCAATTTTCCAGTTACCTATTATACAAATAAGAGATAATATTATTTAGTATTTTATCTTTAAAGTTTAAAATTTTTCCGATTAAAATTTTACAGACCATTATTATTATTTTTTGAGTGGCTATAATCCAAATTTTCTCGCTTTTAGAGACAGATATTCTTTACCTCCAGGGATTTCACAAGAGGGATTTTCAACAATGTGGATTGGTAACGCTGAATTCACCTCCTGCGATCTACTTCTAGTACAAATTTATTTTTGGTGACTCACCATGAAGCAATATCTTACAGTTTCTTACAGTTTCTTACACTTTATTACTCTTTCTCACTAATACTTACACTTTCTTACTTTCTCTTACACTTTCTTACTCTTCCTTTCTTAATTTTTCTTATTATTTCTCATTCGTCCTCATAAATTATATACTACCTACTACTATACAAGAAAATTCATCTCCTGCCTTCACGAAACTTCAGTGAATGCTACAGCTATGAGCAATTCTTTCTTATGCTCTAAAAAGTCAAAAAAGTCTTCTAAATGGCTGTATATAAGATTGATGACGTCATCATACTGCTCCTTCGCTAGATCCTGCTCCTCTTACTCCTCGCAATTCTGCTCCAAACTGTCTTAAATATGTTTTCCGATTATACAGAGAGACTTGGTTTTCTCATAATGTAGTTATTTTCGCCCACAAACGTTAAAACAAACTTACATGAGAGCAACAAGAGTCACATAATCAGTGTGAAAAAGGCAGTCCTACTCGTCAATAATGATAATTTGCAAATTTCACCATCAGTTCGCAAAGAATTCGTTCGTGACTTTCTTCATGATGAAAAACTTTCAATGCGCTCTAAACCGAATAGAATAACTCGAGAAAAAAAAATTATCCTGCCAAATGAAAATTAGTTAAATAATTTTAAAATGATAAAAAATAAACGTATATCTTTTAATTCTACATTACAAACAAAAGTATACAGACGGACATCGATATAAATAAATTATTGTGCGTGCTAAAACTATTCACAATCAATGAAATGTTTTCAACACTTAGTATACAAATTCATAATTTCTAACAATTTCATAAAATTTAGCAGGAAAAAAGCGTTAGACTAATAATAATGGTTAACATTAAAACAGACTTGCACAAGAGGGGGGGAAAAAATCAATTGAAATAATATAACTAATATGAAAAGCATTTTCAACGTTTGCTAATGCAGCAAAATTATTCACAATCTCCGAACATTTTTCTCCCACATTTTACAAGCAAAAATTTCGAATGCCAAATGGCCAGCAATAATTATTTACAAACAGAGAATTGAGAAAACATAACCTCGAAATTAAAATAAACGTATTAAATTTATTTTCTTTACTAAGTAAATCACAGCACAAACATTATAACTACATAGTTGGACGCATCCACAAAGGTAAAAGTATTTTTGGAATTAACAACGATCGACCCAATTTCTGGTCTAAGGGGTAATTTCATAGTCCTTCGCCTCGCACATGACACATCATCACTGAATCTTGTGACAGTTCATCGTAGGATGAAGATTCAGATGCTGAAACCATGAATTTACATTTAATTTTTCAGTACTATCTAGAATCGAACTTGTACGCATAGTCCACCTTACTATTCCATTTTTCAAAAATCAAAATCAATTGTAAAGTCGGCAAAACTTGTCTATGACAGAATTGCTGACTGCTGAATAAAATTTCTGCAGTGTACAGATTTCTGTTGTACATAGGGTTTCAATTATTGAATTTAAAAAAATTGTTTATTTTTTTATATATCTTTTAAAAAAATGGATTTTTAAATTTTTCCATCAAAAAGAAATTTTTTTGAATTTTTTCCCAAACGAGACAGGTATCTCAAACTTGGGGGGGGGGTTATATAATTATATTTACAGATTAGACAGGTTCGATTATAAACTCGAGGCTCCAAACATAAAAAGTTTCTTATAAGCTTATGCTGGAACCGCAGAAAGTTTTTTCTAAAAATAGATTTTCGCTCGCATTGTCCATCATAGATAGATTTCATTCACAGATACACAGAAAGTAACAAGTCTCTCCACTTTCAATAAAGCCAATGTAATATTTTTGTTCATCCCCCGTTTAAGGTCCCAAACGGCCGTTAGAAAAGAAACTTAAGGCTATGCTTTACCGGAACTCACACACCACAACTAGACTAAGTAGCTGTTGGGAAAGAATATTGAATAAGTTAAAAATAAATTAATTAAATAATCCTTACCTGTGTGTTGAGGAATATAAATTGGACTTGTTTTTGGTTGTTGATGTTGCTGTAGCGAGTGGTACGTCAAATGTAAATTAATTTGATGCGAATAATTATTGGAATCAGATATAACAGAATTGGAATGGTTCACTGCAAAAGAAAAAAGTACTTATTTATAGTATTTTATTAAAAGTTGGGTATTGAGTAATCTGATTAGGTTAGCTCCATGTCGCTAGTTCCCCACCTATTGAATTTTGAAATTTTGACGCATGTATTCGTCTGTGCTACGTTTGTGCTGGTTTGTGCTGCCATTTATTTCGTTTGTGCTGCTCTCCTCTCCCCTCCACAACCAAAACAAATGCTCATACCCTTGAATGTATGAAATTTTTAAACTGGTCAGAAAGGTTCAAAACTAGTACCATTTGTTTGTGCTACGTTTGTGCTGGATTATGCTGACCTTTTTTTGGTTTGTGCTGTCACCCCCTCCCCTCCAGTGAGTGTATAAGTGTTCAAATCTAGCCTATAAATAAGTAAAATTTGAAAATCACTGGTGATGGCTAAAAATGGTACCAATCCTTTGTGCTACGTTTGTGCTGGATTGTGCTGACCTTTTTTCTGTTTGAGCTGTCACCCCCTCCCCTCTAGTGAGTGTGTAGGTGCTATCGAGATTAGCTTATATAGAAGCAAAATTTGAAAAATTTTCAAACACTTATACACTCACTAGAGGGGAGGGGTTTGCAGCACAAACCAAAAAAAGTCAGCACAATCAGTAGTAAGGGGGTCCCTTGAGGACATATATGGGACAACGGTTCCGGTGCGTGTGGGGTGCAGGTGCACTGCGAGGGGGGTGTGAAAGAAGGGGGCGAGTGACCGTTAGGAAAGAGGGGGGACGGCCAGAAAGGGGGTTAGAATTTATAACGGTTTTTTTCTGGCTGTCCTATAATTTTAACGGTCATTTTCAGATTCAAATTTCAACTGATTTTTATTTTTTCACTATTTTGACCCAGTTTTGATTTTCTGACCATCGTCTACTTTTTTACCGGATTTTAAACATCGTCTACTTTTTAACCATTTTACCATTTTTATTTTTTTCTCTTCACCCACTTTTATTAGCCACTCGTCGCCCCCTTTTTCATCATTGTCTGCAGTAGTATTTTGAAAAAAATTCTTTTGGTGGTCTGGTTTGATTGTGGGACAGGCAGGCGCGTGCTTATTTTTTCTGCTGTCTGGTTGAATGACTACTGTTTTGTCAATTTTATTAGTTTTGTACCCTTCATTACTATTTAGCCACATGCCAACCCTTTTTTTAATACGAAGCTTTCACTCTTTGATTTCTATTTTTTGGTCTCGCTATGTTAACCACTCGTCTTAGATATTGACTCTTTTACCCATTTTAACGCAAAAAATATCTACTCGACTCACCCTTTCCATCCATCTGACTATTGTATTTTTTACTAAAATATTTTACCTCCTGTTTGGTTTAGACCATCTGGATCTTTACTGTTTCCATATTTACGGATAATTTGCGGTTTTGTTGCTCATCTCTTTTTATTCATTGGCAGAATATGACTTATTTACGATCTGGAGCTAGTCACCCCTTTTTACATCATACCTTTTTAACTACTTGTGTATATCAGAGTCTTCTAACTAGCTATTGTGTATTTATTAAATACTCCACCCTGGAGGTTTACACTGGGCTTTCTTCAACAAAGGTATGACCAACACTCTGACTACATTGTTGAGTACCAGGTAGAGAGAAGATTGCAAAAAGAATAAGGCCATATAAGATATAAATGACAAAAAAAGGGTGCTGCATGCCGATTCATCTTGCAAAAAAAAGGGGACTCTTCGTACTGCAAGTAGTGAAGAGCATATATTTCCAAAGGGTGCCTCCACAGAAAAAAGGAAAAAATGAAAAGGTACATACAAACTGAACTACAGATGACGAAATTAGAAAATGACAAAATCTCACTTTTTCTGTTTCCATATTGAGTTGGTGAAAAGTGAAAAAAACGTTAGCTCCATTTTGTGTTCACCTGTGTCAATAAGGGGGAGGTGGACAATGAAAAAACCGTTGGCCCCCTTTTATTCACTTGTATGCATGAAGAGGGGGAGGTGGACAATGAAAAAACCGTTAGCCCCCTTTCATTCACTTGTATTCATGAAGAGGGGGTGAAAAAAAAACCGTTAGACAGTCACCCCTCTTTTTCTGTCCACCAAAGGGGGTTTGAGAAGCTATAAATATAGGTGTACCTACACTGGGAGCTCACTGTTGCTGCAACCCTCGCTGAAGCTATATCGGTTTGCCTAGCGATCTCTCTGCTGTTATACCATTGCTATATTGCGTTGTACCGTGCTATATTACTATTCTAATACTTTTTACTGGTTTTAATTTTCAAAATTTTAATCCCTTCTTGAAAAATCTTTCAAATGGATTTCAAGACTGCTGTTGATTTACGAAAGCATTTAGAAGATATTTTAACTAAATTTCGGCCAACTCCACCCGAAGATACTATTCAAAAAAGGTCAGTTTTAACTGCCATCGATGTCCTGGTTGAAAACTGTTTTGGCAAAAGCAAGTTTGAAAAAAATTATACCCACCAATTTCCCAAAAAACAATCTGATTCAAAATTGAAAAAAGTAGATATTTCACCTTTGGAAAAAATCCAAGAAGAATTTGTTTCTCGAAAACCAACTTGTCCTGCTCCACTGGACAAACGTCAAGTTTTGGGCAAAAATATTTTAAATAAACTTCCCAAATTACAGTCACCCATTTCTCTCGGTACAATTCTAGCTGATTTAGATTTATCCGACAGTGAGTCGGATGAAGGCGTTGTTCCAAAAAGGTCCTTTTCAGGACCAAATGTAAATAATAAAAATAAACGTGTGCCTACTAGTTTAAGAACACTTTTTCCTTTTAAAAAAGAGATATTTGTAAAAAGTAAGACTAGAAAAATTAAAAATAAGCGTGTAAATATCGTTCCCAAATTAGGTAGTATTTTTCCCTTTAAAAATTCGCTTTTTGAACAAAATCTTCCAAAGGCCACAAACAAGCAATACACATCATTTGTTGATGATTTGAGTTGTTTCGTTGATGATTTTTTGAATGACCCCGAGTCTGTAGTTTCTATTTTTGACCCAGAAGTAGAAGTGGAGATGGTTGCTCCAGAAGATCCTCTGTATCAAGAAGCTATTGCTTTGTTGAATGAATATGTAAATATTCCCACTACACCCACTCCTAATATGCCTGTAGTAGAACCTCAAGCCCCTCTAAGGGAGTTAAATGTTAGAAATAAGAGAGAAACACATACAGCTAAAAGAAATATTTTTGAAGGAGAGTCTGACCCACTTATGAACGAGTTGGAAGAATTCTTACATTTTAACGATCCTAAACCAAAAATTATAAATAAAATATTCGGTCCATTGGCTAAAAAAGAAAATGGAAATGTAACTTTGAATAATATTTTTCCCTTTCACGATGACATTTTTTCAAATGAAAAACTTGGACAAGGGCTAGACAAGGTCTTCCCTTTCAAAAATGACTTATTTACCAAACCTAAACCAGAACGTGATACTTTGAAATACATCAACATAAGGGAAGTTGCTTCGCGCTATATACAGAAATATACAACACACAGAAAAGAATACAAAATTACATTTAAAAAAGATTTACCTAAAGATTTGAAAAGTGACGATTTGGTTGGAAAAGCATTGAAAGAAATGGTAAAATTTGCAAAAAAACAAACCAACTTTAAAGAAAGTGACAAAATGAATATAGAGGTCGACAATCCAAAATTCAACTATCCCATTTCAACAGGGTACGAGGGCAAAGATTTGGTCAAAAAATTACAAGACAAAATAATTCAAATTCTAACATCCGACGAATCTGTAAATTTAACTGAATGTACCTTCAATATCCACGTTGTGAACTTACCAAGGGGTGCTAAACCGACAAAAATTCTAAACTTGGCCACCGATGTGAGAACAAAACGATGTATAGTACAAATAAAAAATAACGATTTTCTCTGTTGTCCAAGAGCTATTGTAACTGCTTTAACTTATCATACGAATGTGATATTGGAACGAGAGTTGAGTGAAAATGAAATTGTATCTGTACGCAAAGGTAGAAAAATGCAAGAAGAGTTGGCACATGAACTATGCTCATACCTAGGGGAGTACCCAGTAGAGGGCTTCTCACTCGAAGAAATTAGAGCGTGTGAAGAAATATTAGACGTCCAGATCAAGGTAGTGTGTGCAGAAAACTTCAACTCCCTCATTTACAAAGGACAAAAAGAAAGAGACTTGAAAATTTACTTGTACAAACAAGGTAATCATTTCAACGTTATAACCAAGATGAGTTCTTTTTTAGGTGGCGTGTATTACTGCCACAAATGTGATGTGTCATATAACACAAAATCACACCATACATGCAAACCAAAAGATAATGCGTGCGTTCTATGTATGAAGCCTGCACATAGTGAAGCGGAAAGAGACAGTAAATTTTGTACAATCTGTAATCGATATTGTTTCAACACAGAGTGTCTCAGAGCTCATATTAATACCGTTTGCCCTTTTGTATTGAAATGTACAAAATGCTGTAAAATTATGCGGAGAGCTGGTTCATCGGCTCATAAATGTGGCTGGGGTAAGTGCAGAAACTGCTTGGAATTTGTCGAATTAGCTGTTCACAAGTGTTATTTGCAGAGGAAAAAGTCAAAAGGAGGACGTTGTGGAAAATGCGGAAAGTGTACACCAGGAATGCCGATGCCGAAGAATAAAATGGAAGACAAATGCACGTTCACAGAAAAGTACCTGTTTTTTGACTACGAAGCCATGCAAGAGACTGGAACACACATACCCAACCTAGTTATTGCTCAAGATTTTGCAGGTGAGAAACATATTTTTGATACAAACGAAGAGTTTTGTAAATGGTTAATTAGTAAGGAACATAAGGGTTACACTGCCATAGCCCACTATGCCAAAGGTTACGATAGTCAGTTTATATTACAATATTGCTTGGCCAACACCCTCAAACCCTATACCATTTATAACGGTAGTAAGTTGATGTTACTAACAATACCTTCTATCAAATTAAAAATAATAGACAGTCACAATTTTCTACAGGCACCTCTAAGTTCTTTCCCAAAGACATTCGAATTGACAGAATTGAAAAAAGGATACTTCCCCCATCTTTTCAACACACAGGAAAACCGAGACTACGTAGGACCAATGCCAGATAAAAAGTATTACAATTACAATCGCATGAAACGCCCAGACCGCGCCAAGTTTTTAGAGTGGTACATTAAGAAAATCCAGGAAAATCATGTTTTTGATATGCGCAAAGAATTAGTCGAATATTGTATGTCAGATGTCGATATTCTGCGCAAGGGATGTATGAAATTCAGAGAACTCTTTTTGGCAAATAATAATATAGACCCATTCTTATATGTGACTATTCCCAGCGTTTGTATGGCTATTTTCAGGTCAGAGTACTTGAAAGAAAAAACTATAGCTATTTACGATCCGGATTATAAGGACAAATACTCCAAACAGTCAATTTCCTGGCTAAATTCTTACGAAAACCCCGATATTGTTCATGCTCTAAATGGAGGGGAAGTTGTGATTTTAGGCAATAAAGTTGATGGGTTTGATGAAAACACAAATACAGTCTACCAGTACCACGGTTGTTTTTGGCACGGGTGCCCCAAATGTTACAAAGACAGTACCGTAAATAATGTTAAAAGAGAAAGTATGGGCGACCTGTATGCTAAAACGTATCACAGAACAAAAGTATTAAAACATGCTGGGTATAATGTAGAAGAGACCTGGGAATGCGAGTGGACTAAATCCAAAGCGTACAAAATATATAGCAAAAATGTCAAAATTGTAACACCTCTCGACCCTCGCGATGCCTTTTTTGGTGGTCGAACCGAGGCATTTAAACTAAAAGTTCTGGCCGATGGTAAAAAGAAACAAATGAAATTTGCGGATGTATGTTCACTTTACCCAGATATAATGTATAACGGTTTGTTTCCTATCGGTCATCCTACTAAAATAATCAGTCCCAAATATTACAATGAAAATTGGTTCGGACTTATCAAGTGTGTATTGCAAGCACCCAAAAATTTATACATCCCAGTTTTGCCAGCTAAAGTGAAAATGATTGAAGCCAAAGCAAATAAATTAGTATTCCCTCTGTGCTCAACTTGTGTCCAAGAATGCCAGCGAGTGTGCAATCATAACGATTCTGAAAGAGAAATTGAAGGTACCTGGGCCACAATCGAGGTTAACAAGGCTATAGAAAAGGGGTATAAAATTACTAAAATTCACGAAGTTTGGGATTTCGAGGCCAGCGACCAATTGTGGAAAGGTTACATTAGAGATTTTATTAAAATTAAATTGGAAACCAGCCCCCACAGTTATGAAAGTAATGAGGCTTACGCTCGCGATATTAAGGAAAAAATGGGTATCGATTTGGACTTGAAAAATATTGGCGAGAATCCGGGAAAGAGGGCCCTGGCCAAGCTTTGTTTAAATTCTCTATGGGGTAAATTTGGTCAAAGAAATAATATGCCTGCTACAGAATTTGTTACCGATGCTTGCAGATTTTATGAGATTCTGTTAGATGACAGGCTTCAGGATATTAATGTTTTGTATTTAACGGACGAAATGTTGCAGGTAAACTACAAGTATAAGGATAAGTATTTAGAGAATAAGTATAACACAAACATTTTCATTGCTGTTTATACAACTGCTCAAGCTAGGCTCAAGTTATATGACCAATTATCGGCTTTGGATAGAGCAGTTCTGTACTGCGATACTGACTCCATAATGTATATCGATGATGGAACAAATACTATCAAGTCTGGAGAAATGCTCGGAGAATGGACGGACGAGTTGAATGGAGACTATATCGACAAATGGCTTTGCACAGGACCCAAGTCATATTTCTACCACACCAGCAAAGGTAAGACTTGTACAAAAGTAAAAGGATTCACGCTGCACCATGCAAATGCGGAGAAAATAAACGAAGAAGCGCTGGATATGTTGATCGAACGGGAAATTGCCCAAGTTACTGTGGAGGATAACCAAATCACCAGAGACAGACTTACAAAGCAGTTGGTAAATAAAGTTCAGACCAAAACATTGTCTTTCAATTTTGATAAACGGATCATCACTTCGGACTTTGACACACTGCCCTATGGTTACGTGGAAGAAGAGTAAGTTTGTTACTTTTGTCAAAATTAGAATCTTGGGTGAGTATTCATTTTTTTAACGGTTAATTTTCAAAATATTATTCTTGTAACGGTTTTTTGTAACGGTTATTTTTTAAATTTTAGGTCAGTTGGTACTCCAAGTTTTTTCTGAAAATATTGAGGTCTTCGTCGAATGTGAGAAATCCGTATTTTTGGCGCCAGCATTTCTCGCACAGTTTTTTAAATTTGTCAAAAGTAGTGCCGGTTACGTGTTCGTTATAAATTTGCCTCAAATTGACGCTATCCTGTCTGAAGAGAATAAGGTAATTGAAATTCTCTCTTATGCAAGATTTTTTCGGTATTTTTGTATATGATTGGGCCAAGTAAAAACAAGAAATGTTTCTGTGACGACCTCGAATGAAGAAATTTGCAATTTGGTTTTGGTTGTCGGTCAACACATCGTCAAAAATGATTATCGAGTCTGGTTGGATGTCTTCTGGTAAAGGTAATTTTTCAACTGTTAATTCGTGATAATTTACTTTGGCACTGGCTGTTAGATCTTTCAACAGTTTGTACTTGTCTTGGAAATTGGTCCTCGAACATAAGTAAATATGGTTGATGGGTCGTTTGTGCAAGAGTATAGTCAATAATACGTTTGTTTTACCACTCCCACTAGGTCCAAAAAGGCCACATCTCATTGTGTTGGGAAATGCAGCTACTTTACGCGGGCCTTGGGTGGAACTCTTTGTATCAAAGTTTATAATTTTTATTTTTGCATTAGCCATTGTTAACAATTAGTTTGTCCCTAAAACCAGATGTATTTATAAAATTTAACGTCAGGTGTGTTCTATAAAAATCTTGATCCGCCCCCACTCTTTTTTTTTATCCATTATGATTGTGAAAAAGTTATAAATATAGGTGTACCTACACCGAGAGCTCACTATTGCTGCAACCCTCGCTGAAGCTATATCGGTTTGCCTAGCGATCTCTCTATTGCTTTATTATTGTTATATTTTGCCTCGCTCTTTGCTCTTTTTGTGACCATGGATTACCTCCGAGAACATTTTCTTTACAACGTTGTCAGGATCGATCCTCTATTTACAGCCAACAAGAAAGATTTTGGTTTGAGAGTGGAAATTCAGTTGGAAGATAGAAGAACTACACAGGGTCTGATACTTTCACCCAATGACATTCAAAGAATGAAGAGGTTTGAGATGTACCCAGAGTATGAGAATTTCGTCAAGAATTTGAAGTATTTTCATTTTGTGGAATATTTTGATTCGTCAATTTATTACTACCTCGAGGAAGAGAGACCAATTTTGGTTGAAAAAGATTTGAAAACAGACTGGTCGTACAATATTGAAAAAGTGTGGAATTACTACGGTGAGACATATTTCATCAAGTTTACAGACACAGATTCAAAGGTCAAGTATTTTAGCGTATCGAGAGAGGATTCGAAGTATTATGAAAATTATAACGATGAGTACCTCTGTGCCACTAGTTTCGAAATATCTGAAAATTACGTTTTTTGTTTTGGCGAGTGCGTTTGTTAGATGGAAAAATGTATAAATACGAGTATGTTTGGTACAAAACTAAATTAAACTATTCAATCTACTAAAAGTGTTCATCATGGACGCGGTAATTGAAAGTTATGAATTTTATGATTACAGACCCCCAACTTCGGTCAATATTAACGATTCTGGTAACGATATTCCCATTATTGTGTATAATGAAGATATTGTCACCCAACCTCACAAAAGTTTACTTGTACTGACTGGGAAAATGACTGCAACAAATACAGTTAATGCCGTCACTACAACTGTAAACGCATTTGATTTGAGTAATGTCAAAACTATTAATAACGGTTTTCTCAACTTTTTTGATAGAATTGATTATTACATAGGTGACAACAAAATTGACACAATCAGAAAACCAGGTATTGCCACAACTATGAAAGGTTTAGTGTCTTTTGAGAATGACGAGTTGTTTTGCGATGCTGGATGGAAGATTTCAAACGATCTGTCTGAAACAGTTATGGATGCTTCTGGCAAATTTCAAGTTATTATCCCCATGCGCCTGGTAATGGGTTTTTTTGAGGACTATAACAAATTTTTGTACAGGATGCCGCAAAAACTGATTTTTTACAGATCTACCGACCCCGATAATGATGTAGTGATTTTATCCGGTGATACCACAGCTGGTTACAACGTTAAATTTACTCTGAATGATATTACATGGAAAATGCCACAAATTAAATTTGGTATAGAGTATGAGACAAAAGTTCGGAATGAGATTTTGAAAAATACAAATTACGAAATGCATTTCAGACACTGGCTGTATACAAGTACTGTGGTAGGTGGTTGCGCGGAGTATACGTGGGATGTCCCTGTTGCTTATGCTAAAACAAAATATGTACTTTTGGCCTTTCAAAATGGTAGAAGTAACGACAAACGGGTAGATAATTCCATGTTTGATTTTAGTCAGTTAGAAAATGTTCAGGTTTTACTGAATAATAACGTTTACTACCCCAGGGAGAGACTGAATTTGAATTTAACCGAAAATAAATGCACTATGCTTTATAATATGTTTAAAGAGTTCAAGTTTTCATTTTACCCTGATTTGCAAAAACGTGCTGCCTTGCCTTTGGTTTCTTACAAAACATTTTTAGAAAAATATCCAGTTATTGCCGTGGACTGTTCTAACCAACCAAATGTAATAAAGGAGTCTTTGATCAGTATTAAAATTAATTTCAACTGGAGAGTGGCATTACCTGCAAATACTTTGATTCACTGTGTCATGATTATGGATGATAAAGCGGTCTACAATCCTTTAAACAATAGGGTAATCCACTGAAAAACTATATAAAGGATACATTGTCAAAAAATTTCACTGTTAGTTGCCATCTGGACACGCTGCTGGTAACTTGTGCTCTCCAAATGGCTGTCTATATTGTTTCCTACCAGAATTTCAAAAGCTTGATTAACGAGACTATTTTGAAAGAAGTGGCTATTGCGAGTGTACACTCTAATGCCAAATACCACTGGATGATACGTCCACCAACCTGTTACAACAATCTCAGGAGAGAGTTGCAAAAAAGAGTAGACTATCTCACAAATCACATTCATGGAATCCCATGGTATACAGGCTACATCGATCAAAGAGACGTTTTAGTACATATGAAAAATATTTTAAAAGATGCCGCCTTTGTCTATATAAAGGGGTCGGAAAGAGTCAAATACCTTAAATTTTTGTTGAGAGACTACAAGAACGTTACTGTGTTGGATTTGGATCGTTTTGAGTGTTGCGATAATTCTGAAATACTAAAAAATTTCCAGTGTAGATATAACAGACCACAACATAGCAACAAACGTTGTTCTTTAGAGCAAGTTATTAGATTCAGGAATATTTTACGCCGAGATTTCTATTCTGTGTACAATTGAAACAGTTCTTTTCAGAGCTACTTGTAAATATGAGTTTCAACGAACCTTTTCAAATTTCTCTGACTAGTACGGAACCAGTGATTGAGAGAGTCTATCACGATGGTATTAGTCTTAGTAGTAAATACTATGTAGGTGTTAAAGCTTTTGTAACATATAATAGCATTGCAAATATTTCTAAAAAATATAAACAAGCTTACACCCTCGATTTTGTGTTGAAATCGGTGGTTGAAGGTAAACCTTGTCCCAAAGAAATTCAAGTAGAAATTCCAACCGGTACTTACGAAATGAAAGAATTGTGTGAAATAATCATCGATAAAAGTAAGGCTCAAGGTGTGAAAATAGAAATTGCCTTAGATCCAAAAGCTACTCAAAAATTAGTTATGAAGAGCGACCATTTGGTAAATTTCACTACGCCAAATACAATCGCAGAATTGTTGGGTTTCAAAAAAAGAATTTATAACAAAGATGTGGAACACGTTTCCAACCAGGTGCCCAAATTATTTACTATAAATACGATCAAAATAAAGTGCAGTTTAGTGAATAGCAACATTAACAACAACAACTTGCGTGACAACACATTGTACGAATTCCCGTTGACTGGTAGTCCTGGTGAAAAAATTGTTGAGAGACCAAATCCCATTTCTTATTACAAAACAAATACAGACGAGATTCACGTACTAAGTCTAAGAGTGGTTGACCAAGACGACTTTCTGATAGATTTTCAAGGTGAAAAAATCACAATAATCTTGGATTTCAGACCATGGACGTGAATAATTATGTAGAGGTTAGTCAAGCTCTTGCTGAAAGGTTTGACAATTTGAAGAGGGGTAAATATTTGAAAAACCAACTACTGTCCGAGAGATATGCGCCTATTACAACCCCGCTTAGGACTTTGAGTTCGAATATTAATAATTATGTGAGCCAAACACCAACCATCTCCACTATCCCAAAAAAATTTAGCAGTACTCCTATAAAAAATGCTGAACACTACAATTTTAGCGATGCGGAAGATGAGCATTGGGTAGATGATGACGATGCAGCAACAGTCATCGACCTCTCTCTCGTCGAACAACCTAGTACATCTATTTTACACAGCCCTAGACAGAGTAAAAAATACCTCAAAGATTCGAGATATGGTTTGAGAGTGGTTAAAAACGAATATAAAATAGGTAACAAACGTGTGAAAATTTCTGACGATAATAAATTGATTTTTGACAAACACACAAAGTATGATCTAACTCCGGGTCTTGTAAATTTGTTAACGCAAGCGGACCTGGTGCCTGAAGATTATACGCCAGATGATTTTGCAAATTATGGCGAAATAGTAAAAGATTCATTTTGTTATAAATACCGCAATCAACCGGACACTAAAAGACTAAAAGGTATTAGAACAAAAAAGTTTACTTCCATTATAGCACCTATTTTAACTGAAGTTGACAATTCTCAAGTACACTCAACGCCAAAAAAAGGAGGCGGTTTGAGAAAATTACTTACAAATACGCCTGTAGAGTACGTTTATTGGAACACTTTGGACAAATTGCTCGAAAGACTGTACATTTTGTATGGTGAAATCAAAGCTGGTAATAAAAACCCAAATTTGGTAAATGAAATTGTAAATATAATTCAAGAATTTTGAGAACTGTAATTATGGACATCAGTTTGAAGAAAAAAGAACAGATATTAAACGAACTTTTACCTCAACCCGTAACTGGTAAGGGTTTTGCAACATTTCTCGCCTCTACACTGCCTTCACCCAAGGAGATGGGTAAAAATGGTATTCTCAATAGTGTCATAGACTCTTTACCTTTTCCACTTCACGCTCCTGGCACAAATTACCTCGGCCCTGGTACACCTTTGGCTTATAATTTGAGAACGGGTGTGAAACCAACGAATAAATTAGACGAAGCCGCTATGCGTCACGATATTGCATATTCTCTTTCCAAAGATTTGAAAGACCGCCACGCTGCCGATAAAATTCTGCAGAAAGAAGCCTGGGCGCGATTTAAAGCCAACGACGCTAGTAAGCTCGAAAAATTATATGGCTTAGCGACCGCCGGTACAATGAAATTAAAAAGGACTTTAGGTGCCGGAATGGGTTCGAGTGGCAAGCGATCCACCGTTACGTATCAGAAAACAGCTGTAAATGTTGACGATGCAGATTTGGCGTGCATCAATAATGCTATTGCCCAAAAATCTGCCACAACACTCACAATTAGGTACAAACGTACCAAAAATTCTGTAGTAGGTGAAACGTCGCTACCTCTGACAAATAGTCAGGTGATGCGGTTAAAAAGAGCTCGTGAAAAAAGAAGAAACGTTAAAATCAATCTGTCTGCAGCTCAGATTGCTTACTTGACGAGCCATAACAAAACTGGTGGCTTTTTACCGGTTGCTGCACTAGCAGCCATTCCCGCCATAGCGGCTGTAGGCTCCTTCATTACAGGGGGTGTAAGTGCCTACAATAATAAAAAGGCCAACGATCGTTTAATCGACGAGCAAATTCGACATAACAAGGCCATGGAAAGTCTAAATTCGGGCAAAGGTATTTACATTTACAAAAAACCATCTACAGGTGCTGGAGTGAGAAAAAGAAAAAAGTCAAAGACCGTTAGAGTTGCCAAAAAACAGACTAGTGGTGGAAATGTGTTGATGGATGCCTTACTAAAAAAAAAGACACTCCGCTGAGTAATTTTGACATTGAAAAGTTTGCTAAAAGTATAAATATACCGAATTTCAGAGGAGTCTTTATGAGATCTGATTTGCCAGTTAAACCTTTGAAAAATGAGTGCGCAGTTGTGAATTTGGATGGTTCTAAAGGACCCGGCACACATTGGGTTTGCTACATAAAAAGGGGCAATTTTGTCACATATTATGATTCCTTCGGTGTACAGCCACCACCCGAATTGATAAAATATTTTGGTAATCTGGTCACAATTGATTATAACAGCGATCAAGTACAACAAATTGATCAAGTCATTTGCGGACACCTCTGTTTAATATTTTTAGCTCAACAATGAATGATTACTGTTGTGAAAAAAAATGTTTTGAAACACCTCAAGACCACGTTGATGGTCTGGCATGCTCCGTTTGTAAATCATTCAACTTTTGTAGATGTAGATGTAAAACATATATGGCTACAAAAAATGATACCTCCTCTTGTAAAATTTCTTGCGGAGATGGTATGTTTTACTGCAAGTGTAAAACATTTGTATATAGTAAAATTAGCACTTGGTACTGTAAATGCTTTTTTAAAAAAACCTAATTCAAATTATAAAAACTAAAAATGACCGTTTTAGGTTCAACAAAAAAATTATAAAATTTTGAAATGAAAAAAAAGTAGAATTAAGTAAAAAGGCCCTTTTCAGGGCCATTGTAAATAATATCTTATAAAAAGGTTCTTTTCAGGACCAAAAAAATTAAAAAATCCAAAATGGATAAAAAATTAGCTTTAGCAAAAGAACTGCACAGGCAGTCGAGAAGAAAATTTAAAAAGAGAAAAATAATTACAAAAGGCATCGATGACTTGTGGGCTGCGGATTTACTGATTTTGGACAAGTATGTCAAAGAAAATAATGGAAAAAAGTATCTACTTGTAGTCATTGACACTTTTAGCAAATATCTGTTTGCTGAACCACTTGTAAATAAAACTGGGGCGTGTGTAACCAAAGCCTTTGAAAAAATAATAAAAACTTCTGGGCGCCAACCTCATTTACTACACGTAGACAGGGGTAAAGAATTTGTTAATCAAGATTTTAAAAAGTTAATGAAAGAGTACAATATAACCATGTACCACACATTCAACGAAGAAAAGAGTGCCATTGCAGAGAGGGTGAACAGAACCTTAAACCAAAAATTTAGACTCCACTTCCATATGAATAACAATCATTGTTGGACGAAAATACTGAAAAAAATACTGGAAGAATACAATCAAAATGATATTCACAGAACTATTGGCATGCCACCCGCTCAAGTAAATAAGAGTAACGAAAGAGACGTTTTTGAAAAGATGTTTCCCTTACAAAAATTTGACTCGAAAAAACCTAAATTGAAAATAGGGGACAGAGTAAGAATAACCACATACAAACACTTATTTGCGGATAAGTACCAACAAAAATGGACAGATGAAATATTTACTATAAATAAAATCAAATTAACTGATCCCACTGTCTATTACATAAAAGATGATAATGGGGAAACTATATTAGGTAAGTTTTACCAAGCAGAATTACAAAAAACTGACTTTTAACAAAAAAACCCTTCCAATATGAACCCTTTTTGTCAAAAAAGGGTGAAACACTCCAAAAAGCAGGCACACTCTTCATTCTCATTCTGTTTTTCATCTTCAGTGTAAACTGTTGGTTTTGTGGTGGTTTAGTGCTAAATATTTTAAAATGCATTTCTATGAATTCATTTTCATAATTGCCAAGGCTGTTTTGCCAGCAATCTTGATATACTCAAAGAATAAAAATCTACACCCTGTCAATGCAGCCAGCACACCAATAAGAGGTCAGGCACCGCCGTTTTTTGCTGTGGAAGATGAAATTCTGCGCCCCAGACGAAGAATCCTTAGAGGAAGGCGAAGAAACATACGTCGACCGCTGGCCATGATATACCCTGTTGAGCAGGACTCTGGCTATTTTTCAGCTGAAGAAAACAACCAGCAACCACCTGCATTCGTAATATACGAAGACCCATTTTAATGGGGTCTGTGTGTGTGTGTGTCTTTTTTTTCTTTTTTTGTATGCTCATATACCTAATGTCAGAATTTAATTTTGTGTCTATTTTTCAACTATTCGTGATAATATAAATTTTAGTGACAGTGTGTGTTGCTTTTTTCAATTTGTGGTACCTGACAGGTAATATCTGTCTTTTTTTTTAAATAAAAAGTCGAAAGCGCGTCATTTTTAAATAAATGTAATGAAAAAGTAAAAAATTGAACTTGGTAAAAATAATGAAAAAACGAATGCATATTTGCACTGAGTAATAGGACTTAAAAAACTTAACTTTGTAAAAATAAAAAAACTAAACTGGGTAAAATATGATGAAATAAAAACGGACTTTTAACAATAAAAACCGAGTGCATTAAGGTAAAAACATTAGCCAGAAAATGAAGTTTGAAAAAACGATTTCATAATATTCAACTTGGTAAAATAAAGTGCCACAGTAAAATGTATGGTAAAATAATTTTGAAAAAAGTGCAATGAAAAAAACAGGTGAATGAAAACTTACAAAATGATCAGTCATTCAAGTACTCTTCCAAGCTACCCCATTCAGCTTGCTCCTTCTCTGTAGTTGTGGAAAAGTTCTTTTGGGTGACAGGTTCATTGTCAGTTGGTACAGCAGAGGTGTAAATAGTTGTACCTCTTTCAGTTGTTGTCATGGTAGATGTGTTGAAAATTACACCACTTGATTCAGCTTGCTCCTTCTCTGTAGTTGTGGAAAAGTTCTTTTGGGTAACAGGTTCATTGTCAGTTGGCACAGCAGAAGTGTAAATAGTTGTACCTCTTTCAGTTGTTGTCAGGGTAGATGTGTTGAAAATTGCACCACTTGCTTTTTGAACTTTACACTCATTTTTGTGAATTTTATAAAAAACTGTGAAAAACGTTGTGAAATAAACGAAAATAAAAGCCACTGAAATGACTGTGACAAAATACTTGGCCATTTTAAATGAGCACCAAACACAACCAATACCAGAGCAAAATAAAATCAACTGCAGACTCAAGACTTGAGAGAAACACATTTTCAAAGCATTGACATTTTTCTGCTGACAGTCTATTTCATAGTGTCTGATAGTGAGGGAAAAATTTGCCAATAAATTTTTCAGATTTCCAGACACAAAATTAAGTTTATCGTGTGTTGCAGGAAACAGGCTATCGAGAGAAGAAGCAATGACCCGCCAGAGTTACGTACATTTTGCTGAACCAGTGAAATACCCCAATACAATCTTTTTATCTCGAATCCTCGTCCTTCATCACCTGCAGTCATTTCTCTCTCGCATACAACCATATAGCAACAAAAAATACGCACGCGCCTGTCCCACGATCAAACCAGACCACCAAAAGAATTTTGTAGAAAATAAAATCCGACCCTAGTACAGACAATGATAAAAATGTGTCGATGAATACAAAGAGGTACGAGTGCATGGTGTAAAAAAAGGGGGCGACGAGTTGCTAAAAGAAAGAGAAAAATAAAAATGGTAAAATGGTTAAAAAGTAGACGATGTTTAAAATCCGGTAAAAAAGTAGACGATGGTCAGAAAATCAAAACTGGGTCAAAATAGTGAAAAAATAAAAATCAGTTGAAATTTGAATCTGAAAATGACCGTTAAAATTATAGGACAGCCAGAAAAAAACCGTTATAAATTCTAACCCCCTTTCTGGCCGTCCCCCCTCTTTCCTAACGGTCACTCGCCCCCTTCTTTCACACCCCCCTCGCAGTGCACCTGCACCCCACACGCACCGGAACCGTTGTCCCATATATGTCCTCAAGGGACCCCCTTACTACTACAATCCAGCACAAACGTAGCACAAAGGATTGGTACCATTTTTAGCCATCTCCAGTGATTATCAAATTTTGCTTCCATATAAGCTAACCTCTTAGCACCTACACACTCACTAGAGGGGAGGGGGTGACAGCACAAACCAAAAACAGGTCAGCACAATCCAGCACAAACGTAGCACAAACAAATGGTACTAGTTTTGAACCTTTCTGACTAGTTTAAAAATTTCATACATTCAACGACGAGCATTTGTTTTGGTTGTGGAGGGGAGAGGGGAGCAGCACAAATGAAATAAATGGCAGCACAAACCAGCCCAAACGTAGCACAAACAAATGGCATTAAATTCAAACTTTTCAGAGTGGTTTGAGAATTCTCTATATATAGGCGTATAAAAAGTTGTTTTGGTTGTGACAGGGAAGAGGAGGCAGCACAAACGAAAAAAATAACGGCACAAACCAGCACAAACGTAGCACAAACAAATGGTACTAGTTTTGAACCTTTCTGGCCTGTTTGAAAATTTCATACAATCAAGGGTATGAGCATTTGTTTAGGTTGTGGAGGAGAGAGGGGAGCAGCACAAACGTAGCACAAACAAATGGTTCATTCGGATTTCCAATATCTCTTTGGTGGGGAAGAGCATGTCACTAGTTCCCCACTGACCTTGATAATGTTTTTCTCAAATATCTCTGAAGGGAAAGCAGCACAAACGATGAAAATTCCAGCACAAACCAGCACAAACGTAGCACAAACGAATACATGTGTCAAAATTTCAAATTGCAGTAGGTGGGGAACCAGCGACATTGAGCTGATTAGGTTACAGAATGACAATAGAACCGAATAAAAAAGCAATTCTAAGCCGATTAATTCAGTTTTTAAAAAAATTTCATTTCAATTTTTAAATATTGTATGTTTCATGATTTTTTCAAAAGTTTATATTTTTTATTCCAAGATAAGCTATTGTGCGCGGTTATCTTTATAAATGGTCGAGTTACCAAATTTTTCGAGTCTTAATTGCATGAAATTATTCTAATAATATTCACGACTAAATAAAAACTTACATGCTTTAATCTTATTTGAATGATGCTTCTTATGACGTGCTCTTGAATTTTGAAACCATACTTGTGTGACTCGTTTACTAAGTCCAGTAATTCCAGCGATTCGTTCCAGATCCTGGCCATCTGGATTTGAATCCAATTGGAAATTTGCTTGTAGCACCTGCAGTTGCTCTTCTGTGAACGTGGTTCTGACTCGTTTCGTTTTACTTTTGCTTTGGTACCCTTGTGAATCACCTCCGTCTGTAAAAATATAAAATTATTATTATAATACAATAGTAAACAACAAGTTGAATATTTTATATAATTAATTGAACGTTTCAGTTGACAAATTAAATCGTAAGGCGTCATTAGTGGTTAAATCTCGTTAACATAGCTCTGTATTAACGAATTTTATGGCTATTTTAAATTTTAGAAAAATAGACAAAGTATTCCAAAATCTATGTGAGGTGGTGAGAGGGCTAGATGAGTACAAACAAAACTTGATGTTGCAAATAAAAATTGTTGAGATAACATTGTATACAATACTCATTCACTGGGTAATGCAGTTCGCCTTTCTTTTTTTACATTCAATAGGAAGGATTTTAACGTACCCCCTGTAACTTTAAGAAAGAATCATTTTTCACTGTAGTGTTTGAAACTCTCGAATCTGCCAGGGACATTAGCTAAGGCTAAGAAACTCCAAAATATAAACTAAATGGACGAGAAAGGTAAAAACTGCTGGAACTTTAAGCCAGGGCTATCCTCGTTAGACCTCACAAATTAAGTCCAACCATCGTAATTATTACAACAACAACAAAAAAGTAAAATTAACCAAAACTGAACAATGGCATGTATAAAA